>CM060843.1:96299368-96996868 GCA_030762175.1 Metallyticus violacea
CAGCATGTAGACATGATGTTAATGTATGGCAAGCTAAATAAAACTGGAGAGCTACAAGTTTTTGATTGTTGTTGATTTGATTTATTTACAGATCCTCTTTAACATCTCAGATCATCAGCATCCCATTCAATTCAGTGTGTGAAATGGCCGATGAATCTTGCTCAGAGGCCTCTTCTTTCAGGCCTGAGGTTCTTTTACATGCCATAAATCTATGACTTCCCTTCTCAAGGTAGGCATACTTTGGGTTTTTACACCTGAAAAAATCCATCTATCCTGGCCAGGATTTAACCTGCAATCTTGGGTTTAGGAGGTAAGTATGGTTACTACTATACCATCAGGACCAACTGCAAGTTTTTAAAATTGCATATTTCATCAAATAACATTTTAACCAGAGTTGATCAATGGCTGCAGGTAAAAGGATTTTCACCATCAATAGAACCATCTGTGTAGCTACAACAGCTCCAACTTTGAAACGTTGAAGAGAACCATCGATGAGTCCCAAACCCCTGCATGTCCAATGGGTGTGGCTCACAGCATCATCTCAATGTTTTTGCATGATCAACCACTAAGTACAACTCTTTGATCCTGCAAAAGCAGTAGATTTCCATATCTGATTTGAATTTCTTTTACTTGTTGCATGGTAATGGTACATTTTTGCACATGGATTCCTATTCAAAACATTACCTATTCAGTCACATCTAAAGCTCTTGAATTTGTAATAGGAACTTTAAAACATCCCACATGTAATGGAAAGCTTCAAGGCATGGAAGAATGATACCAGTGTAACCAAATAAATAAACAAGGAATAAACATACAATTAAAGCTGCCATAAACCCTGCTTCATGAGCACTGGTATTTACTATTTACGCTTATTTTAATTCTTCCATTTCAGTTTTAGCAAACACTTTTCATCTTAACCAAAAAGGGAATGTTTCAAAATATGAAAGCCATCAAAATACTTGGCTGCATTCAGGTTCTCTAGAAATTATAAGCTCCTATGCTTACAGTTATCAATGCTAAGGTTGTTAAAAAGGTGCATCAAAGAGTTGGACTATACTTGAAAATAACACTTAAAACTCACAGATATCAATGCAGCAAAATATTAATTAGGTATATAGTGTTTTAATAAACATCACAAAATATTTTCTATGTATGTAGAGGGATTCTTATACAAGATATGGAAGCTAGGATCAGACATAAAATTTTGAAGTTAGGCCTAATAAAATAATTTCAATTTGGTGATATATGTTAAATATATGTATTTTGATGGTTTATATTTGTTTAATAATCAAAATAAATCTGGTTATAAATAACGAATGAACAAAATTTTCACAAGTTAGTTATTATAATCTGCAACATTTTAGGTTAAATACATGATTGCGTGCCACTGCATTGGTGTGCTAATACAAATTCTATTGTTAGAAACCAAATGACAATTCAATTTTTTTTAATAGTGTTAATGCCTGCTTTTACTGCTGAGGCATCACAAGCAATGGAAACTGAAGATACAGATAAAATGGGAAAGAAGTTCTTTTTTTTAAAAAAAACCATTCCAAGTCTAAGTTTAGAGTATCTCCAAGGCATTTGCCATTTGTGAGGACTGAGGAAAACATGGAATAAACCTCAATCAGGGAGGATAGTCCTGGCAGGAAACAAACCCCAGACTTCCCACTCATGCCACTTAAGCCCATGCCTAACGACCTTAGCCACCCATGAGGTTTGCAAGATATATCAATGTTTCATGCAACAGTTGTTTTATAACCAAAAGCTATGACAAAATAACTCATCAAATAAATACAAATTGAAGAAATGGAGAACTGTTAATTTTTCTGAACTTGCTGACAATCACCTATTTATTTGGAAGCAAAACTGCTGAGATCTACTATGGATGCTTTCCTTAAAAAGCTATTCATATCATAAACATTTCAATATGTTAATAGTGTTTGTATGAACACAGATGTTTTAAGGTGCATACCCTTTTGAACTTTAAGCCCTAAAATCGAAGTTTGAAACCTTTTGACCCTAGGTTCCCTATCTCAAATTCTTTTCTAAGACCCCATCTATATAGGTTGCAAATATTTTTGTTTTGTTCATTAATAACCCATATATGAGCTTTTCATCAATTTTTTACTAAACCATAAACTGTTTTATAATCTTTACATTCCAGTATAAAATGACTGTATGTATTGTTCTTCATACTATGTAGATTACAATATGCATTCCTTCATTACATATTGCTCAAAAAAATTAGAAGAATACACATTTAAATCAAAGCTCCAAAATAAATATTGATACAATTAAATTTTTGACAGTTAATAATTATAGATTGATGAATTGTGTAAAATTAGAATAGGCATTCTAATAAACTTTTGTTTCACAGGATTAGAAATATGAACAAATTATTCATTGATAAGAAAACAAAATGGAAATACAAGATTACATTATTTAGTAATCAATGTTTGCATCCATGAACTGCGATGGCTTCATAACTCCTATGTGGCATGCTTTGCACCAGCCTTTTAATAAAATTTTGTGGGATTCTCTCCCTTTCTTCAGTGAGTGCATTTGCGAATTTTCCCAAATTCTGTGGGACAGCAGGATGCTCGCAAACAAATTTTACCAGTTTATCCCACAATGCTTAATCAGATTCAGGTCAGGACTGCATGCAGGCCCAAATTTGGCATTCTTGCAGGACATCTTTGGTATTCTGTGATGTATGAGATTTAGCATTATCATGCATTAGAAGAAAATTACAGTCCATACCATAAGCAAAGTGTATAACATGTTGAAGGATATCATCATTAATGTAAACATCAGGATTCCTATGCTCTGGAACAAGAAGTAGCTCTGTCTGAGATTCAATAGTAAGCCAGCCCAAACCATAATCGAACAGTCTCAAATCTGTAATGTTCAATAATGGTGGCTGGAGCAAGAAGTTCACCAGGACTGTCCATACATGTGTATGACCATTACAACTCTTCAAACGAAATCTTATGCTAGTCTATGAAGAGAACATTCCATTGGTGGAACTGCCAGTTGAGATGATTCTGAGCAAATTTCAGCCAGGCTTCCTTGTGCTGATGTGTCAAACGAGGGATTCTAGATCTCAACCATGCATTTCTCAGCCTGCTTCTTAAAGTCTGATCAGAAATCATCGCTTCAGTTGTTGTTCGTACATTATTTTGTGGATCTCTGGTTGTAGATTTGAGTTTGCACAAAGTTGATAGGACAATATATTAACCTGTACCTCTGCTTTCTTCTTACCCTCTTGTCAGGGCTGCCTCTTGCATCCACCTGTCTCTATATATCACCTTCAAACCTATGGATGACAGAAAGAATCTGGGAGAAAAAGTGAATGGAATCGCCATCTTCAATTCACAAAACTGCTTTGTGACTAATGTTTCATTCAGATGTCTCATAGCTCTGTATTAGCCTCAGGGAACACAAAATAAAAATTTCCTACCACAGATTGTTGTTAAAACTGGTTTTCAAAATATTACGTCAGAGCGCTCACTTTGGTTTCAACAGTTCTTGAAACTTAAACTAATTCATTCAGAGAAAAACTAACAAACCTAGAAGATCTTGATTCTAATTTTAAACAATACTTCAAAACAGAACATCTGACTGTTAAAAATTACATTGTATCAGCATTTATTTTGGGGCTTTGATTTAAACATGTGTATTTCTAATTTTTTTGAACAGTATAATGTATAAATTGGCCCAAAAGTCACTACCCATTAAACTTAGGTTATATTTTTAATCTGCTATAAATTTCAAATTATTCATCTGGCAATTAGTTATCAATATAAACACTAGAGTGCATATACCGACCGTTCAGCTGTTAATTTATAGGTTTGATTTGATTTATTCATTTACCATTGCTGATGTTGAATGTTTTCTAAAGAAGAAAGGTTTTTTTCTTAATAACTTGGTACAATGGTCATTAGATTAGCCAAAAATGGAATAATCACTTGAACACTGTTCCACCAATGTGGAAGTACAATTTATGCAAACTTTTGAAGAAAATGAATCAGTATTAGACTGCCATAGGTCAGGTAGGCCATCATTAAGTGAAGACACCAAACTTAAAAAAAAAGTTTTAGAAGCTACTGTAAAAGACCTAAAAAATCTACTTAAATTAATAAAGCAAAATGGTCTGAAAGCAGCAGATGGTGTTCCATCACATTTCTAAAATGGTTTATTGCATGTGTTAGGAACTAGATTCTATAAGTAATTTCTGTGCAATGACAATGACAAATAAATGATTAGTTAGCCTTAGGAAGCAAGCTGTTAGGTGTTAGTTATAAGCATTACGATTATGAATGTGCATATACTTTGAGAATATTTTATTAGAAACTCCCTTACTTTATGCCAATTACTCCATATAATAGTTATGTCTATGATATTAATATCAATGAAATGAGAGATTTTTACATGTAGTCTTAAGACAAAAAAATATCCTGACATTTGTCATTCACTGGAAACAGTGAATAAACTCAAATTCTTTACTGAGTGCCACTGACATTGCCAAAATAGAACTTAAGCTCTGAAAGCAAACTTTTGTTTTTTGCTTTAAGTGTAAATCTTCCATTGAATACATAACTGTTTTATGGTCATTACATTGTTCAAAATCTTCAAATTCAAAATGCATATAACCATCACAGGTATGCAAATTAAGGCTCATTAATCTAAAACAAATAAAAAAATAAGTTCTTGATTATAACAAAAATAGCTGAAAGATATTTTCTACATATACAGTAAAATTCTGAAGTCACAAATTCTTATGTGAGAGTTTGTATTTAATGATTATTTAGACAAAAACAAGCATTATAACAAGACTTTTAGCCATTCCAAAGAATAATATAATTCCAAGATTCTTCAAGCTTCTTAGATCTCATACATAATGTATGTATGCATTTACTCAAAGTTAAATAAATTAAAACTATAAACAAATGTAAATAAAATTATGCAGAATGCATGTAGGTGCTATTTTTGTTTTTGCAGCTCTTTACATTTAGATATGATTAAAAAATTGTAAATGTTCTTTCAGGCTTCCATGGACAGTGTCATCAGTAAGGTTTATGTTCCCTGGATTATGCCACATCTTTGATTCATAATGGCATATGTTTTCTCAAAGTTATAGTTGCATTGCAATGAAGAAGCCTTATATAATTAGACAAAGAGAAGTAGAGAGCCGACTGCCTCCTTGATAACTAAAAGGGTATTGACCAATGATTCATTCTTCCAGAAGTTCCCAAATGTTACTAAGATGTGGTAAAACCCAGAGAACATAAACCTCACTAATTAACATAAAATGAAATATACCTTAATAATACTGTTTCATGAAGTAATGCTATCATATAAAAGTCTACATCAGATTTTGCACAGCCTATTCCTAAGAGATTATATGTAGGAGAGAAAAAATGGGTATTTTATAATTTTTTTAAACCATTCATTTTATACAAGCCACTTCTGCATTATTATTAAGGCTATAGATACTGCCATTCTATTTTTTTAAAATTTGAATTCCTATTTCCTATGGCCTCAGATATGACCAGCAGGAAATGGCTGCTAAACCCTTATCCTTAAAAGATACTTTTCTCAGTGCTAGTCAACAGATCATTAAAAATGCAACAAACTTACTGAGTTAATAACATAAGAAATCAAGTTTGAACAAGGGAAAAATAAATAAATAAATAAATAAATAAAAGGTAGTAACATAAGAGGTCTGTCTGAAAAATATCTTATGCTAAATAAAAAATTACTAAGTTGGTACCATTTACTATCAAATTAAGCTTTTAAGCCAAAATCGTCTACAGAATGCCTCTGAATTCCACCATCCCACTGGGACAATGCACTTTCTTCAAGATTTTAGTTTTCGGATTAATCAAAAGTCAGAGCCATTTCTTAAGTGTAAACAGTGCAATGCCTTTCTCTGTCACAAAACTCTTGAGTGCAGTATTTCTGCTCCACATGTTCTATCATCAAAGGCAAATGAAAATGTGATTGCATATCAAATTGCAAATTCTGATTTATGTTTCTCTGCCATGGATTCCACTTCCATTGTATCATTCATTTTCAATCCACCTGTACATGTATGTCTGGGTTTGTGATATCTTCAAGGTGGCCTGACATTGGACGGACAACCATTCAAGGTGTCCCTCATTATTCGTTCTACGCTGTTCACAGATAATTAGTTCCTGGAAAAGCAATTGAATTGAGCATTGGCTAGGGTATAAGTCCAAATCTTGAAGAAGAATAAACAGTTAAAGAAAAAAAAAACTCACAGAAACTACATGTTTGCTAACTGCCTTTCAGCAACTGACTTGCCTGGAAAGCCTAGCAACATTCATGCATGCAAATGAAGTTTTTCTTGCCATCTCTGTGAGTGTTACTAACCAATTTTATTACTTTATGCAGGAGAAAATAAGGTCACATAATTTGCAGACCTCAGCTTCATGGAACGTGAATTTTCCTCCAAAGGAATAGTCTAATGATAAAAAGAATGGATACAACCATATTAATTCTAGCACTAAACTGCTCAAAATAAAACATATATCAAACTTGTGACAACAATGTTCTTCCTAAGAAGCAACCTAATACATGAACCATGATCTAACTTGTGGCATTTTGCCTTTAAGAAGTGCAGTGCTTATTGCCTTACACAATCATACTTTACTGGTTATCAACTGGCTGCTATTAATGTCCATACATTTTTGGTGCCTCTTTAAAAAACTATCCATCACACTAGCTGTTATTCACATTGCATGCTGCTGGCTATTTTTTTGGCTGATATTCTCTTTCAGAGTATATATGGTATTACTAATTAGAAAGGATATATTGTGCCTAAAGTCCTCCGGCCTATACCTTTGCAACTTTTATTTCTGAGTTAAACTTAAAAACAATGTATACAAGAAAGCCCACACACTCTGGAGGAAGTGAAACAAAATATCTGTCATGAAATGGCCTGCATTATGCATTATGCTACATGAACTACAGTGAATGATGGGTGTTTTTAAAGAGGTGCCAAAATTGAACAATTTTTTTTAATAGTGTTTAATGCCTGCTTTTACTACTGAGTCACCACAGGCAGTGATAAATGAAATGATAAATTGGGAAAGTAATTTTTAAGGAAGGAAATGTTCCAGGCCTAAGTTTAGGATACTTCCCGGCATTTGCCATTTATTTGCCACAGAGGAAAATCTGGGAAAAACTTCGGTCAGGGAGGGTGGTCCTGGCAGGATTCAAACCTCCTACTCATGAGTTTGTGCCTTAATGACCTCGGTCACCAGTGGCGGTAAAAATGAACAATGATGTGGCCAGTGTCAGCATCTCCTTTCATAAATTTGGTAAATAAAGCCTTTTAAAATCATTAAGGAAGCTGTTGTATGGTTGTGTCAGATCACTCTGCAGGAGGCAACAAGCACTGCTCTTTCCTATACGCAAAATACCACAAATAAGTGTACTTACGAAGCTGTTGACAATGGAGTGGTATATATATATAAACAATGTATACAGTTTTTTTCACACTAACTCCATTCACTTACATAAATTTGGAACATATGTTTCGGGAGCGATCCCTCCCATCTTCAGCCTGTTGACAAACTGTCGTTAAACGTGGCGGTTGGGTCTCTTGATGTTCTTGTGGCAAATTCCTAATAATACCAACTGATGCCGCCCCAAGAACATCAAGAGACCCAACCGCCACGTTTAACGACAGTTTGTCAACAGGCTGAAGATGGGAGGGATCGCTCCCGAAACATATGTTCCAAATTTATGTAAGTGAATGGAGTTAGTGTGAAAAAAACTGTATACATTGTTTATATAAAAATACCACAAGTTGATTCTCATTTCACTGAGTCACTCTGTAAATGCATAAAATCATCTTGATACTTCTGTTTCACTGCATCCTAAGAGAATGAAATTTGCTTTTTAATTTTATTTTCACATGTATCAGTTTGCAACTTAATAATTTATTAAAAGTTATTTTTCAGATCTTTCTCTAGGAAATCAGCATTATCAAGTACATTAGCTCACAAAGACAGCTGTAGGAAGTTCCAGGATAGTGTTATATAATAGCAGCTGTTTTATTTCAATAGAATTAATACTAGGAAAGAGCTGTGCCTATTTACATGTAATTTGACTCCCTGCTCAAGCAAAGTCCATGCACAGCCTACTCATCTATGAATACTGTGCATGGAGTCTGGTGATATATAAGCTAATTCAACACTTGATCTACTAGACAAGGAGAGTGAAGTTCAGAAAAGTTCTGGAGCCCCTGCTGCAGAGGAATGACATATGGTTTGTGAAACAAGCTTAAAAATGAAATAATCTGTCCTTAGGAATGTGGCATATCATATTTATTTGGTTCTTTTCTATTATAGTGCCAAACAGAAGATATCTTTAAGTTGACATAGGCTGTTGTTCAGGGTTATGCAATTTTATACCCTGAGGCTCTCTTTTTTCATACTTGCTTAATCCTCTTATTTAGCCACTTGGTTACAATTATAATTATTCTTTGCAATAATGAATAAGTGGTAGCCTTATGAAGTACCGAGCATTAGTGTTGTTATAAGTACTGAAATTATGAGCATGCATGTTCTGTAATAATATATTTTTATTCATAGAGGCTTCACTATTCCATAGTTGTGGCAGATTTGGTGAAACACATATCCTAAACAACACCATAATAGAATAGTACCTGATATGTTTACGGAATTTCGGAATCCACACAGTGAAACTTTTGTTAATCTTATTTTGATTTAAAGTAAAACACTAAAAATCATGTCATCACATTAAAACTCTCTTTAAGTTTCACAAACACACTTATATTACTTTAAATTACTTTTATAAGTGTGTTTGTGAAACTTAAAGAGAGTTTTAATGTGACGACATGATTTTTAATGTTTTACTTTAAATCAAAATAAGATTAGTACCTGATATTTTAAGTATGTTAACACTTTTCTTTTGCTTACATTCTTTTTCTATGTTATATACAACAGATACTCAACTGATTTTTCCCTAATAAAATGTTTTCTAAATGAAGTGTTTTATGTATAAATGCTGATAATGTTTAGTGCCAATTCTTGGTTAATCAATGGCAGAGTTTTGTCATTGGTAGATTACATCATGCTAAATTATGGAATGTATATGAGCAAGAACAGTAGTTAGGTGGAATGAATAGTTCAGGAAGCAGTGTATCCAGAGGAAGGATACTCTAACAGTGCTATATTGACACTGAAATCAAATAACTAACAGAAAAGCCAAACTTTTCATTTTAACATGGCATACTAACTAATATTACCACATAGCAGAAGTGTTTGTGATTGTACAGTTATGACTCTAAAATGTACTAATTTAGACTATACTCACTCCTAACTGATTCCCCATTTTAAATTCCATATGAATATTCCTTGTGGTAAAATTCATCAGGTATTATACAGAAAAAACCTTCACAACTGATTTTAAATGCCATTTAAGGCCATATTTGCCAAGAATCACAAACCCTATACTGTGCTCACTGTCTAAAATTATTATTCTTCACAACCATGTACAGAATCATTTAAGTTACAAGTATCATTCAGCATTCAAGAAGAATGACATCTATGGAGCTCTATATAATGTGTTTACAATCTTTAGCTAAAAATGCAATTTTACTATCTATGTCTGAATTAAAAAAAACATTTTGTGTTAATTAAAAAAAAAAACAGTTTTCCCCAAAAGAATAAATACTACTATTTTATCCAGCACAGAAATGGGCTTCGGCTTATACTATTTGAGTAATGGTTATTTGTTTTACTTGCTTATTGGTAGTTAATCTGTAATTATACATATAATGGAATTGTTTAAAATTTTGGTGGCTGCATGTGAGGCAGCCAGTCTAGGCATCACATGGAAATTGCACTACGACGAACTGCAGCACTAAGTAGTGGATCAGGATCTGGTTCTTCAGTTATAATGTTCACTTTGACCCATTCTCGGTTGGCATTGGATTTCTTCAGTGCATCTATAACTGCCTGAACATAAAGGCCATCTTCGAAAGTTGCTGCTAAAGCTACAGGTTCTTTTACCCAACCTCGTTTATCCTCAACTGGAAGAAAGGCCTCTCTTAAAGCCCCAATCATTTTGAATAAGCCTTTCATATATGGCCTTGGGATAGCACTAGCAGCCGTAGAATTTATTGCACCACCTCGCTGTAGATCCTCCACATCAAGATAAATAACATCATCTTTCCCAGAATTCAGTTTTCGTCCATATAAATCTCCACCTCGCACAATCAGGTGTCCAGCCTGACCACAGATTAGAACCTCTTGGCTGAATGATCCTGGAAGATGATTATTCAGTGTTGCTGTTACCAATGCCCCACCACTCATTTCCATTTGAAAAGTGCAAAAGTCAGGACTTGAAATATGGCGGATTCCATTAACACTAGCAGTGGTTTTTGTGAACGTTCGAACTACGCCATGGACTCTAGTTGCCCTCTGATTTGTTAAATGGGACACCAGGTCTATTACATGACTTCCAACTAGAGTAAGAACTCCACCTCCCATTGTATTGTCACAGAGCCAATCATAAGTGTTATGTAACAAGCTGCCCATTTGCACTCGAATATCACAAACCGTAATTTCTCCCTCTTGGCCTAAATAACCTTCAGATATTGCTCGCCGCATTTGTCCAAAAGCAGGAAGAAACCTTAAGCTGTGGTTTACAATTGAAATTAACGATGGATAATACTGGGAAGCTCGAACCATTTTCAAAGCCTCTCCTTGACAAAGGCCAGCAGGTTTATCACACAGAACATGTTTCCCTATGCCCAATGCTTTAACTGCTATCTGAGCATGGAGATTAGGCGAGCACATAATAAATATAAGATCTACGTCCTTGCGTAACAACACATCGTCAATTTTATTTGTGTAGAAAGGTATATCTAGTTCCTTTGACACTTCTTCGGCAACAGCTAGAGTTCTTCCCCATATTGCCTCTATTTTAAATCCTTTTTCTCGTAAGAAAGGAACTATAACTTTAACCACGTTGCCTGTGCCGAAAACTCCTATACCCGGTAGCATTTTTGGTTCTAACCTCTAACCTCATACAATATCCTTGTCTTTAATTTAAACTAAATTCACTGCATAAATGAATCATAATTATACCATTAATTTAAAAAAATTAATGGCCTTATTTCTAATTTTACTTATTAATATGTCCAATTTAACCAACACCGCAGTCAAACTTCACTGTCACATTTTTCCAACATTCAACTTTCAGTTTCACCCTTGTATTTTTTTAACAAAGTTGCCAATTTTATTCACACTTTCTCCCTCGAACTATAACTAAATTTCCCTCTTATGTGAGGAAATTACCATAAAAACAGTAACAAGTCCATAATAGGAATACCTTTTAACTTCTTTCACATGACAAAAAATACAGATTTCTGCCCACCAGGAATAATTGTGAGGAGCTTTCGTTTCTTTCGCTACAGCGAGGGATGGATCCAATTACATGTCACAGAAGGTAAGTAGGTAGGTACTGAATGAACAATGCCAAGTGGAATATAGAAGGAGGTCAAAGGAATGCCAAAATGCACGACATCTTACTAAAATTACACGTACAGAAATTCTGGCAATTAAAATAACAAAAAGATATTCCACCCATGAACCAGCAACAAGAAAGCAGAGATCGACCATCAGAAGAAGTAACTAGCTACATCAGTTTCATAATAGGCCAAAAAAATCCATGAATACACAAAAGAGAATATAGTAATCGTGCAGACCAGTACTCACAATTAAAAAGTCTCTATTTCATATTTGCTGACAGATATCGTTCAAATTATGAACAGAGTGATGCATGCATAAATAAATAAAGAGAGAGAGAGAATCCGAAAGAAACAGAGGAAATTTCAACTGTAGACTGCATACAAACAACCCGAGGGTCAGAATATTAACACAATCATTAGTAAATTTTGTGCTCATAAATAAACCCCGTCACAAAAAGCAGCGGCACAATAGAACAGAGGAAGCGCTATCGAAATACAAAGCCGAAAACCCTCACCATATCATTGTTGACGCACTTAGAAAAATATGTATCGGTAGTCATAATGTTCGAGATCCATCCATCCTTGACACTACAAAACAGAGCTGCAAAATAAAATAACCATAGAAATAAGTTCCAAGAAACTAGAAAAATTGGACCAGGATATCCAATCAATAAGGTAATGCATATAGAAAATAAAAATGTAACTTCTCAGCTCGACGACCAGACTTAAAAATTACGAAACAAACAAAAAACATAAAATCTTGATTACACACACACTGTTACAAAAAAAAAAAAAAAAAAAAATCTTAAAGCGTTACATCTAGCTAGGAGAATAAACAGCATTTGAGATTTAGCACTGTACGCGGATGCCAGACAGAAATGTAAATCGCCCTTAAAGCAAAAGAAAGATGAATTCACAGAAAAGATAGGAAAGGGACACCAGAAGTGGCCCTATTCGTAGTTCTAAGGAGAACACCTCACACTCCAAACATATAAATGGAAACCTGGTGGAATCGCATACAGATACTTTATATGTGTATATTTGAAGTTGTAATGTATTTGAGAGCCAAATTCACAAATGTAAAACAAATATGTCAAAAACGTGACCTACCTTTAATATTTCAGAACAGAGTTCTTGCGAAATATCCTATAGCAGTTTCTGATTTTTGGGACTATAAGAAAACACAGAATGTAAGGAATCTAAAGACTATATATAGTAAATATCTGCATGGGCATGCGTGGCCATAAGGAGGGAGAGAGATTATTCCTCCCTTCTATACTAGAATTTGCTACCCCGCTTACTCCGTCTTCGTCTGAGAAAGTCAAGGTCCATTCAGATAAATATTTTGTATTGACGCATGGACCAACAATATTAACATTGGTTAAAATATGATTGACGTGTTTTGTCATTAAATATTACTGTAATATTATTGGTTGTTCATAAAAGATTCTTTTTTATTTATTGTTTCAATGTAAACGTAGCCAAAGACACTTTCTCTGTTGCACGCATTGTTGAACATTTGCACCCAGCTGGCCAAGCCAACAAAATTATCAGTGTAGAAATCAGTTCCCTCGATTTAGCAAGCTGTGTTGACTATTATTTATCGTTTTCCAGCCTCTAACGAAAAGGCTTGGCGTTGCATAAGTCAATCTTATTTTGTGCGTACACGATGTTGGCATTTTTTCAAGCATGATGACACCTATTTCATAAAAATCTTCAAGTGTGCCTGGAAGGTCTCTTAGAAGTCAGACGTGGTTGTTGATTTGATTTATTTACGTACGCTCTTTAACATCTCAGTCATCAGCGTCCCATTCAAATCAGGGCGTGAAACGGCCGACAAATTTTCCTCAGAAGCCTCTTTTTTCAGGCTTGCCGTAAATGTACGACACGAATAAAGGCTAGCGGCGTGTAAATGAACGTGGTAGGTAGAGTTCTTATGAAAGGAAAGGAAGCTGTTGTGAGAAGAAATCTCAGCCTGACTGATTTCGCTATACGGTTAGTCGGTCCTGAGAACCATACTCGCATCGTAGACCTATGACCTCGATTTCAATCCCGGCCAGGGTCGATGGATTTTTTCGGGTGTAGAAATCCTAAGTATGGCTTCCTTCGGAAGGGAAGTAAAGCCATGGTCCCGCGTCGTAGATTTACCTCAGGCCTAAAAGGAGCCCATGAGCAAAATTTATCAGTAAAGTTATCACAGCAGTCTTTGAAGAATGCACCCCACCTGGAGACATTGCTACGGTCCATACACGCCACGCACATGAGCTACACATGAGAACAAAATAGTGAATGCTTTGAACTATATCTTGATGAAATTTCAACATCTCAGCTGCAATACCATGCAGAAAGAATTGTTGTGCATTACTTTCCCATCCACCCTCATATTTATATGCTTTTTAAATACATTTTAATATTAACATAGCTATAGGGCATGTATACTTTCTGTGTGTGCCACAATATAAATTGTCATTTTGTATGGTTTACTTATCCAGGAGTGGGAAATAAGCATCTGCTTGGGATGGGTCATTTAAAATCACAGGGTGGGATGGATCAATTCAAAGGGGGGAAATTTCCCCATCCCCATGCAAATGGCACACTGGAATCATTCAAATCCTTCTCACCAATTATTCTATAAAAGTATGATGGGATATGCTGGCTGCTGCAAGTGCTCTATCCATTATATTTGCAACTGATATTGTTGACTTTCCATTTTTCAGTAAGTCAAACTTTTTGGTGAAATAGTTATGCACTTTAAGGCAGATATCTGCAAAGCCTTGTCCTTTCTTCCTACATCAGTTGGAAGAACAATGATAATTAGCAATAAAGTTGTTAAATATGGAAGTGATGCCATAATATTGCTATCTGTTAAATTTCCATAGTGATCTCAAGCATTAAGAAGTGCACAGAGCGAAAAGAATAAAATAGCAATCACTTTGTTTCACCTGGCATTATAGAACCAGTACCCCATCAAGTCATACTTATGACAACTAATGACTGTTTATCGAAGGAGAGGAATTTTATAAAAGAGTCTTTGTATTGACATTGATACATCACCTGCACCCTGTGAAGTAAAACCTCATAGACATTATTAATTACAACTGTATAAAATATTTATAATAAATAAATATGTTTACTATCCAATATTTAGTTCTTAAAAGAATTTTTATAACATTTTTTAAGCCCAATTTTATTTTCACATCCAAAATTCCACACTCCTGAAATTCCTAGCTTGCCCAATTTGGAATTTTACTGTATAATCGTTTTCACCTGTTCAATTTTTTTTAAGATTCACTTCAAAATTTGTAGGATACAGGAGAAAATGATGAATATTGAATACCACTGATTAGTAAAACAAAATCATCTGCAAAGTGTAACAATGTACATTTATATTGAGGAAAGGACAGGTAGGGAGAGAGTGTACATGTGTGTTACATACTGAATAAAAGAGATGGGGGGAGGGAGAAGTGAGGGATCCCTCAAAGCAATGCAACATCAGCACTGTTTTGCAAGATAACTTTCTTTCCATAGCAATAAAGTGATTTTCAATTTTTATTGTTATTATTTATTACAAAATACAAGCCCTATAAAGAAATACAGACACTTTTACTCTTACATTCTAATAACATGGATTTCCTCAATTTTTAATGCATATACAAATATCAATAATATCTTGCTGATAAAAATATTTGTTACTGCACAAGAATTAAAAAGTTGCTTTTATTCTTGTGATAGAAGATACTCATTTTAATTCAGGCCAGTACTTGCAGTAAAAATTATTTTACTACACTTAGGTAAAAAAAGCAGTTCTGTCTAGCATTTTATGTATTCATATAGTAGCTCAAATATATTCTAAGACATAAACCAGAAATAACACTCTGCTTTTCTCCTCCCTTAATTTTGTCAACAAAATTTTTTCATGTATTAGATAAAAACAGTGTAAGAATATGTAGCCAAATCTATGGAAATGAATTAGCACATTCTGCATACAGTTGATCTAAAAGTCATAAACTTATATTCTTTTGATACTAAAAGGTAACTATATTGCAGAATCGTTAATTGACACTTTCCATGGCATTTTGGAAGAGATATGCTTGCTCCTTCAAAAGGCAAAAGCTATCCACATTAACTAATATGTAAATTTAGCGTTATTTTTACAAGTCCCAGAGTCAAGGATGAGGGATAATCAAATCAAATATAAACCAGTACATCATCCTTCAATGATGCAACCAAACTTATATTCTTTTGATACTAAAAGGTAACTATATTGCAGAATCGTTAATTGACACTTTCCATGGCATTTTGGAAGAGATATGCTTGCTCCTTCAAAAGGCAAAAGCTATCCACATTAACTAATATGTAAATTTAGCGTTATTTTTACAAGTCCCAGAGTCAAGGATGAGGGATAATCAAATCAAATATAAACCAGTACATCATCCTTCAATGATGCAACCAAAACAGTTAATCGCTATGTGAACATACCTAAGCAGAAACATATATTTAAATTTTGCTGTTTTCAAATTTCAAATTTTTCTTTCATTTTAACAATTAATGCCATTCAAAGAAGACATGGGTCAATATTTACTCTTGGAACTTGTTTGTTGTAAAACAATCTACTTCAAAACTGTTCCAGAGGTCTGCCATGTAACTCTACTATACTTGTGTAATGCTGAAACTGTTATCTAGTGTTGAATCATGAAATAACTTAGCAATGAATGCATTCAGATTTATCAAATTATTATCTGGTTCTGTTTGTCACAAAAATGCTTCTCATGCTCTCTTATATGTGCACACATATAAATTATGTTCCATTTTCTTAGCTACATATATACTTTATGTATGTCATATTTGTGGTAGCAAAAGCTCTAACATAAACTACCATAGACAGCAGCAAACATAAGAGAACATAAATCAATTTTATAACAACAGTACGTATATAATCATAAAATATGAGGTTAATAAAAAAAGAATGCACAATCCACTTTAGCTTTTAATAGAGTAACAAGGGCTTTACCTACAGGAAAAGCAGGAAATGGGTAAAATGTTCCTAAAAGTGAGCCAATTGGAATCAACTACTCTTTAATAAAGTAACTATGAACAAATGAGCATCTCTCTTTTCCATGTAGTCTCTATGCAGGATGTGGCACTTCTATTATTCCACTAACTTCTGCATTCTACACACAGGTTTTTAGATGCTTTTGGAGTCAGATCTGCATTACTTTTTTACTTCAGCATCATAGATGAACTTGAAGGTAATGCAATGGATCAATCACTATGGCAAATGTGGGTCCACAGTAAATACTGAAATATGCATTCAGTTCTGATGGTGGAAACAGCTGATTTTCTCTGATCAAAGCATTCATCCTGCCAATAAGGGAGTTTATGTGCATGTGTACTTTTTTACACCCTCCCTGTTGATCTGTGACCATCAACTTTCACCTTTACACTTATTCTTCCCAATCTTTCTCCCTTCTCTTAAGCATTTCATTTATCATCATATTTGCATGACCATAATACATTGACATCTGATAGTCAATTTCCATAGAATTCATTCTCTCTGCCCAAGGGAACCATGCTACAATTGTTCTGCAATGGAGCACTCCTGTTTTGGAATGTCCATATTTCTGACTTCATGTCTACCACTCTATTACTGCACTGCATAGTATCAAAGGGATTTAATTCATGGAATAAGAATTAGATCACAGCTTTGGAGATGTTCTAGCTTCACAAGCTTCTAGAGAATTGTTCTGGTTACTTTGAAATTTTAGGCCCAGATTTTGATGACATGTCATCTTTTTATATATATATATATATATATATATTATATTTATGATCAATTTTTACAACAACTCACTTTTAGCTAGTTGTAATAATTTATATTTGTCATTTTTATGCCAATTAAAAAAAAAAGAAGAAAGAATACTTCTTTGCCACTTGTCCTGTCAGAACAAAGCAACATGCCACTGAACAATTTACAAGTACATTTTTTACTTAAATGTAAATTGGAACTTACACAGTGAAGCCAATCATATTAATGGATATCATTGTATGAACCTTAGCATGGCTGAAGATGGGAACAAAATGTTCTCGAAACCGGTTCCATACATTTATGAAAAGTAAGTGAAGCTTTAAGAGTGTGTAGTTCAACTGAATCATACAATGATATCCATTAATTACAAGTACATGTTAAAAATCCCTGCCTTATTACACTTATAGTCACAACATACTATTGTTTTATTTTCACTATCACACTTTTAGTTAGTGAAAGTAAAATAAAGCCATTTAAATTATGCCATTAGAGAATTTGGAGATGATTTTTCTATGGATAGTGCAGTATTTTTTGTATGATGTGCAAAACAAAGAGTATTAGCTGAGAGAAGATTCAGAGTGTAGCAACACATGTCACCATATACCGGCATTGCAACTTGCAAGTAGGAAGAATTCTATGCAATTTTTACTACAACAAAGTGTATCCATTAAGGACAATAAATTATAAGATTTTCACAGAGACTTGTGAAGCTCTTGTGTCTGTAAACATCTCATTTTGGACACTGAGCAATGCTAAATTTAGGAGCTTTCTGCATTTGAATTTTGTATATCCTATCCCATACGAATCAACTCTTTGAAAGAACTACTTGTCACAATGTTATGACCCCACTATTAACAAAATGTATGGAGAGGTTCATATCTATTGATATAATCAGTGATATAAAAATTGATATGTGGCTAATGTTGTTGTTGGTACTTTAGAGATTGAAGAACAGGTGAAGTGTTTCTGCTTACACGTGAAAATAAAAACTCTAAATCACTCCACAACTTGCAGAATCTTTGAAAGGTATATTTTTTTTACTTTTCCTCATTATCTAGAGCCTTCACATGCCGTCACCTACTGTAGTAATTCTGAATATGGTTTAAGTTTTTTATACCTAAAATTTGCATATATTTTCAAAGAACTAGGCCTCAAAGCAGAAACATTTGCGTGGTTAAGTAAATTAATTAATTTTTAATATCAGTTCCAATCTTACCAAAGTAAGAACTGTGCTGTTCTGTCATTCCCTGAAATTAAGACAATATGATTTTAAAGTTATTTTAGGAATATTTACGTAATTTTGTAGATCATTTTTCAGATGTTTTTCAGATCAAATTTTCAAAGTCATTTTTAGTCTTTTAGTGATCATACATGTATTTGATACATTTAGCAAAACACATGTTTCATGTTGACTAGGGTTATGGAAAAAATACAATTTATCATTTAATGTTAAATTTATTTTAATATGAATGGCTAATATAATATTTTATGGTAAGCTGCTTACTTATAGGAAAATGTGTTTAATTCACTCTATTAGATTTCAATTAAGATGACTTACTGGAACAATTCAAGTCTTGACAAACTCAATGCTGCAAATAGGGACTTTCAGAAGCTAGTGAGGGTCACTATTGCATGTGCCATTTGACAATATTTTTTTTCCTATTAATGATTAATGAATCACTGAGAACTAGCAACTTTCACCAACAATTAGCTTGTCCTTTCAAAAGAATAACATTTCACCACTCACACCAAAGCTTATAACAAATCAACAATGGCTGCAACTAAGCATACAGCTCAATCACAGAGGTACCTATCACTTATCACACAAAAATTGAACATACAAACAGCTAAAATTAAACTATGTTTCATTTGCCGCTGCTCAACTAACTCCATCTGCAACTGCTTTTTTAAAATGCAAAATTTTATAGCACTGCACTGATAGGTTAAAACAAACAATGCTTTAATTTCCTATACAATCTTCAGCAAGTACAAGTGGCCTATGGATTAAAATAAAAGGTTATGGTAGGCATAATTCAACTGATTCCATATATCCAATTATTCACATATTTTAATACTCTTAAATTTAAGTGGAAGAAGTGAATTTAAATATTTACAAAATGCTGTCCTAGTCATTTCTCTAATGCCACTAAATTTCATTGGCAGAATATCATCACTAAAACTAACTGACACTAATTCATTATGGTAAATTTAAACTTTCCTATTTGCTAAAGAACATAAACACTTTCAGCTTCATATGTAATTATGTAAGTACACAAGAACATAATCTTTACAAAATATACTCAAGTCATTTGGAGCAGGAGGGAGAAAGAAGTAATTAAATATATTTCTTAATTCAGAATGGCAAATTGTTGCAATTTTTTTTCTGGAAATAATGCATTCTTTATCTATATACCATAACATTCATGAATAAATATTAGCAATGTAGTTTGCATCATTGAACTACTAAAGTTCATATACAGAAAAAAGGAAGGGGAGATGGAAACTACTGCCTGAAGAATTAATTATACTGCTCAACTTTCATGTTATGCTGCAGCAATAAATTACATGCAAATATGGATTAAAAATAAACTGTTAAAAGTATTATAGGCAAATAACACAAATTTAAATTTATGTCAATAATTAATAAATGGTCATTTTAGCTAAATTTAAATAATTGTTATTATATTTGTTTTATTTCTGATTTATAGGTCTTAAAGCCTTATCCATGTTATGACTCATTTAGGCCTAATACATGACAGTGCCTACAATGATTCTTTTAAGAAGCAGTAACCAAACAAATAACATTTTATGAATAATCAGATATTTAGTGAAAGCAAAGAAAATACTTTAAAAAATAAATGCAGTGCAGCTAGCAGCAATTGTTCACTTGTGAAAATATTTACTTTTGGAAATGAGGGTGGAGGAAGTACACGCTTTACACACATCTCCAATGCAGCAACAATCACCTTAAGTCTCATTATATTGCTCCATGCTTCATGGTCTTGTTGCATGTAACTTTTTGAAATGTGATGACAACTATGCTGCATGCATTTGTAAATCATCATATATAAAACATCTTGAATTTGTTTTGTTGCCAAGTTTATTGTGCTGCTTTGGCAAAAAGAAATATCTGTGTCATTATAGTTAATTAATTTTTAAATTTAATATATTTTTTCCCCATGGTAAAAACAATTCCATAAAAAACTTAGTGATAAACAGACCTCACAAAGACCGTATAAAAACAAGTGAATTTGAAGCATTTATTAAAATCAAGACACAAGTTGTACCATATATTCAGTCTACAAAATCACTTCTTACCAAGCAAACATATATCATGTAGGCAGCAGATTTTTTTTGCTCAAGAATGGCATGGTTATTAAATGAATTTGACATATTACAAATTTATTTTTGTAAATGATTTATGTCTCATGCCTTGCCAATGTCTCAATGAAGAGAAATTAATAATGCTGCAAATAAACTCTGATTCTATTAGTGCCAAAAATTATCTTAAATTGCATTTTTAGTGTGGTAATATTCCACTCAGCTGCCCAATACAAGCTTTTGCTAATAAACATCACCAGAATTCACAGATATAGGGAAAATGTAAATGTAACAGGCTAATAATAAAAATTTGGGAAATTAGTATAGTTAGGATAAGAATAACAAAAGTAAACTTTTATGTTAAAATACTCCATAAAAAACATTTGTAATAGCACACACTTGGTCATGACCATTCTAATTACAGTTTCCAAATTCTATTTTATTAAGGTGCTACAATCTATCTTCCCAGAAAGAACTGGGCCAAATCTATGAACTTATTTATAAGCATACTGTATAGAAGAGGTAGTGTGCTGATTCATGTATTATGCATGGGGATTTCTGCAGCAGCACTAGTGTCTTGCTGAGTAGTCTACTCTACCCAGGTTACTGGGTGTATGTCATATTCACACAGTATTTTAGGCCTGGGTGTGAATAAAAAGCTTCTGTGTTAATTAGGATAATGTTAAACACATACACACACATGCACACACTTTGTACATAAAAGAAAAAGTTTTTAAAAATGTAATTGATAACATCATTTTAATGCCGGATATATAAATAAATTACCAATTAAAATATATAGGCCTTGAGAGAGGGGGACAAGAAGGCAGTGGCCACTCTCTGGATTAAGGTAAAAAAAAGTAAAGGGTAATTAGTAAAGGCTAAAGAATAGTCCAGATTATGTGAGAAATTCATATAGTGTAAGCTAAATATTGTAAACTAGTACTTCCACTGAAAAACCACATACTCATGATTCTGATACTGATATTAATTTAACCTTCAAGATCCCTTCATTGGATATGTGTATATTTGAGATGCATAATTACATAGTTTTATGTTAGTTCAGTGCAAAAATAGCTCAAGTGTTAAAAAGATTTATAATGGCTGTTATAATGAAAAGTTGAAGAACAAAAATGCTATAACATTTGGTCTAAAAAATTATGTTGCATCCTCTTTATGGTGAATCTTTGAGAGTTTCTGGGTTGACTTTGTGAGACTTAATTGAAGTTGCAAAATACTTTGTCAAGTTAAGAGAATGTGTACAGTTTCAATTTCCAACACATCTTGGGAATTTCCAGTTTTACCTTCCACTATGAAAGAATCATTTTTATGATTAATTCTTCACTGAAGTGTAAATACAAACTCTACTTTTATTTGAAAATTGGCAATATTTCTGAGGAATCACCATAGCTCTTTAAAAAATTTTAGTTTTTTCCTTAGGTGTCTTGAAAAAAATGCCAATTATGAGCACTTTCACTGTAGCCTAAAAATAACCTGGCACAAAACACATTAGTATATCAACTTTGTAATAATAGAAGCAATATAATGTCTTAGCACAATAATAGGTTTGTTCACCTTCTACCACATAAAATACTTGGGAATTTAACAGAACCGAAATTAGATCTACACACTTCCTAGTTTACACATTGTATAAAAGATGGCTATTATTATTATACTTAAATCTATTACACTGATTGCACATTTGAATAGGTGAATGTATTGTTAAAATAATTAAGTTTTTACAGTAATTTAATGAATGAGAAGAGTAGATATGAATCACAAAATTGTTTACTGCCATGAACAACACTAATAGACACTCATACTTCTAGTGCCCAAAATAATTGTTGCACCATAGTTCTGAAAGTGCACGACTGACAATGGGAATACGCTAAAATCAGCACACTTTGTCTTTTATATGCTCTGTTATAAGTAAACTTTATCCTTATATGAGAATTACTACATGTTTCCCCATTGCAAGGAATTATGAAAGGTACAAGCATTGGATTAGCATTATTGAGAACATGTTTTGCTCTCAGTGTAGAAACAGATACAAACAGTTTCCATTATTTTAGCTGCTAAAATTTGCTAATATTTTTTGTGCACTTGTCTACCATTTTGATATGATAGTGAACAAAAGCATTTTTGTGCTATGATATATTTATAAATCAATGAGCATGCCTGGAAAGGTTATAGAGGACATTTTCAGATTCTGCTGCTGCTTCACAAACAACAGTCTTTTTTGTGGAACTTAGAAAAGGAAGAACAAGTCTTAAAGCCATGGAGCAGCAACTGTAGTTACAAATGTAACAAAGGTGTCTGCAGGTTTTCATCTCAATAGGCAAACATACCCATGATACCAAATAATTAAAATTTTTAACAGCATCATTCTACTTTCACTCTGTTCCTCTCAGTTTTTGCTTTGCATTTTAAAGTTCTTGAGGGTGTTTATTATTGACATTTTAAAATTAACCAAATTATGTCTATACATGCTAACCTAAATAATAATTAGAATTTTCATAATTGCTGACATTCATTATCATTTATCACCATTAAACTATTGTAATTCATAAATTCTGTATGAGAAACTTAAGAAAATATTGTTGTAATTTAAGTTTGAAAATTGAAATACATTTTATTTATTACATTTAAGGACAAGAAAGAACAAGGGATTATAAAATTCTGTAATAATAAAACCTAAAATTTCTCTTACACTTAGATCAGAATTTTTAACAAGAATTGGAATTGCATTGGCTACCTCTTATAATAAATAATCTTTATCATTTTTCCAATAAAGAAATCCTCTGATTTTATTTTTCCTGAATGAACTGATACCAAATATAAACTGCTGAGGTGATTTATTTTTTTTTCTTAGCTATTATTTTGCACATTTGAGAGTACTGCAGCAAAAAATTAACAAAATGTAATATAATCCAATCTTTTGCAAATAAAACTTATGTATACCCATGCCTAGATATTTTGTCCTTCACAGAGGTTTCAGATCAAATTGATTAGGATTTTCAAAACTTTACATAAAATAAATTTGATTGGTTGGTATTATTGTTCCACTCTAGTCTCTAATGTCAGCATTAGGGTGGATCTTAGCTATAGGTAATTTTCCAAAAGTTAAATTGTGCTGCTCCCACCCTCTTATCTCATCGTTTCAATCAACAAAAAAATATGTGCAATTTTTCAGCTCAATCAAAAAAAAATGCAAGGTGACCCTCATCAACCAAGAAGGTTTGAAATTTTAGCCCTGAAAGTAATTTTTTCTAATATTATTAGATAATTATTGTTGTTGTTGTTATTATTATTATTATTATTATTATTATTATTATTATTATATGCATTTCACTGTCTTATTTTGTAACTAAAGATGGTGCCTTTGATGAATGATTTTTCAATTATTGTTTCGTGACTACTGTTTGTGTTGTTGCTTGACTGCCCGTGCCGGTGAAAAGTGACTTTTGTGACATGTTTTTCCCAGACTTGTAAAATGGCATCAACTTTTACAGGTTGTTTGTCACGCAAGTCAAGAAAAAATTTTTATGTCTCTGTTGTTGGCTACATCTCCAGTCAAATCGTCTGAACCAAAACATCTTCAAACCAGCAAGTTTTAAATATTTTTTTTCTACAATGTAAGAGTTATATATACAACAAAGAAAAGCTGCAGCATCGGTGATTCAAGAAGTTTCCATTATTTGGCAAAAAGCACAAATTCCTACTAGAAGAACTGACCACTGCATTGATAAATTATTCACTCTTATGATGAATAAAAAAGTTTACAGAAAAATTTGATTAGAACTGCAGGGAAGGACAAGAAAAAAGAAATATTTAAGTGGAAATTATGGACGATCTCTTTGACACATATTGTTCAAATGCTTTCTGAGAGATGAAAAATAAAGAAGAAAAGACATTTTTAATGCTTCAGCACCAAAAATTATTTCCAGACTGCTCAGTTGGTGTAGTTAAAAAACTAAAACACAAGGAAGAAAGCGCACTAAAGCAAACTGAGAGGAAAAAAAGAACTTATGAAGAAATGGAACATTTTGCTACTAATAAACTGATGATTCAACATCAAACAGCCAAAGAGTGGTAGTGGTGATGACAGTAAAATTCCTGTCATCTGTCAGAAAGTATCTGAATGAGATATGTCAAAGAGATCATCCATAATTTCCACAAAAAGATATATATATATATTCCTTGCTGCAGTACTAGTCATAAATTATCAGGATATTGATCCAGAAATCAGTAATGCCACTGCATAAAATTTTTCCAATCATCTCTGATAATTAGCTCCTGAAATTATGACTCTATCCTTAATTGATGACAATATTCCAACAGCGGTTAAGGCAAACATGGCTCAAGTTAAACTGGAAGTAAATAAAGTTCAGGAAGAAGAAAAAAAATCAACTGAAGAGGTACATTCTGCACCAAAATGATTTTTCTTCCTTTACAACATCGAGTTTTTGTCTTTTGTTAACTCCTGGTATAAACATTTTCTTCACAAGATTTTCTATCAGCATCAATTTCCTTGATAAAGACCCTTGAACTTGGACGCATGATCCTGGTTGCAAACATGAAATTGAAAAACTTGAAAGATAGCTGTTATGAATGATATTACAGAAAAAGGAGTCAAACTCATTCAAGATTAGAATAACATTATCACAAAAGATGAAACTGAGAAATGATTTGTTTTACAGATCATTGCCAGAGACCATAAAAATACATAACTGCTACTATATCCTCACTTAGGAAAATATAATTTTCAATGTTCATTTGTTCATATAATGATTTGATTCTATAGAAATATTACGGTAAATAAAAATGTGTTTCTCTTATAGAAGTTGTATGTATTACTAAAAAAACTATTATTGCTTAAATTACTCTTGCTATTTAGGGACATTTTTCGAATTAAGTTTTGGAAAATTTTATTCAGAATGTTTATAAACAATTGCTGGGGTTGTTTGTATGTCCCCATAAATTTTTCTAATATATAAAATTGGCCAAGATGGGAAAAAGTACACCGCTTTTGTATGAAATTAATCATTGCATATACTATGTTCCAATTTCAAAGTGTTTGACGGTCACCAAGCAATTGTCCTATTTAGCTGAAAATTTGTACACATAATTTTTTTATTGATTGGAACAACATAGAGGGGTGGGAGCCAAACTTTCAAAAAGTTTAAAAATAAGGGCCACCCTAGCCAGCATAGCTGCAACAAATGATATGTCGATGTTCACTTAAGAGTTTTGTGATAGTATATTGCTCTCTGAAGGGTAATACAATTTTCATATTCTCAATAGCTTCTTTCAACCTATAGTGGCTGTATGTAAAGAACTGGATTTTACAGGATTCAGAAATTCTGAATACAAATTTTTTATAAATCTACCAATAAAGAGTTCTCACATTCATTTGATTTATAGTGGTGAAATAATCACAATAAAATCTATTTATTCTGCTCTTAGTACTCAGCTTTTATATTTCTGCTAATCTATGAATGAGACCCAATGACTTGATTCTTGTAAATACATGAGCCTCTGCCTCCTCCCCATTACATTTAACTGTAAATATGAACAAAAAGCATCCCTTTTAAGCTGAGAAACCTCCAGGTGATGAAATACTTATTAACAAACACATTCCAGATTTGTTAATTGCTGTTAACAAGTACACAGCATACAAGCAGACAATTAACACCATTTAACTTCTCTCATACATTGCAACGAGCTAGGGCAATAATAATATATAAACTTTCAGTTGCCTCTTGTTGGTGCCTCTGAAATGAAAGTCTTTCTTATGTATAGCATAGGCCATTGTAAAGAATTACACCAGTGATCCATAGGAAGGTATAAAAATCTTTGAACATTCACTAGCTGCAAGTTTCTGTAATTCTGCCTAAATACCTTCAATGTGAGAAAGCTTTGCTGCCATTAGGTGTCCCTAATGATATCACAGATGACAAAAGTTGGGTACATTAATATGGTCTGGAATCACAGAGGCAGTCTGATATCTGAATCTTCCCAATGCCTGTAAAGTCCAGCTGTTGCATCCTACAAGGATGAGTTTGGTGGCACAGGTGCTTCCATTAAAAATGTAGTTTTGCATAAAGTATGGGAAAGATTACACTGAAAAAGAAATAGGTAAATAGCAGAATCTAGAAAATGAAATAGCAATTCTCTTATAAGGATATTCTCATTTGCAACAGGTTGGAAACACAACACATTTTATCATATACTTTCTACATCAAAACAAATACAAAAATGTCCTATATCTCTTACATCTTCATATTTAAGAGTAAGCTATGTGCTCACATTAATTTCATTATGTTTTATAGTTTACAGCTTGGCAAGAGAAAACAGATATATTATACAGACAGCAGATCATAATTAATCAAATATTACTTGATGGAAAATATGAGAAATACAGGTCCATACTCTGAACTCTAATTATGCCACATGTGCTGAAGATGTTCAAAGTTTCTTTAAAAATATAAGTATTGCTTAAAATATACCAACATTTATAAACCAGCAATTTCATATGACTAAAGCTTATAAAGTATGGCAATTGAATGACTTCTCTTAAAAACATATCCATCATCCTGACAGAGCATAAAACTTATTTAAAAGGTTAAGTTATTAACACTATGACATACAGTATTATATGTTTTGTCCTCTTATTTTAAGGCTCCTTTTATAATTCCATATTGGTTAACATTCCTTTAGTAGAGCAGTAATGATATAGTTAGAAGATACAAATTTAAAAAAGCTCCCCAAGTTTAATTTTTCTCACTTTTCTATACCTCTACCTCACCATCACGGGTGGCCGAGGTCGTTAAGGCGCAGACTCGTGAGCAGGAGGTCTGGGATTCGAATCCCACCAGGACCATCCTTCCTGACTGAGGTTTTTTCTGGGTTTTCCTCAGTCCTCATAAATGGCAAATGCCAGGGAGGTACCCTAGACTTAGGCCTGGAATGATTCCTTCTTTAAAAATAAATCCTTTCCCAAAATATCATTTCATCTCGTGTATCATCAGTGTCCATCGCCTGTGATACCTATGTAGCAAAAATGGGCATTAAACACTACTCATTCATTTTCTATACCTCAACCCTTACTCCATCTCTGAAGCATTTTCTTTTGCTTTCGCTAGAATTTGGTTCACAATCAATTTTGTTCTCCATTGCACTGTCTGCTATCATGCAAATTTATTTCATGATCTTAATTTTCTTGCAACATTTCTTTCATTGTTTTATGCCATTATTTTCCAAACTGATTTGAGAACCTCCTGAAGGTTCCTGAAATCTTGCAAAGAATTGCTTAATTTATTCTCCAAAGCCAGATTTGATTTTGAGTTTTTATAATTGTAATGATTTTGTTGTTGTTATTACAAATGCTGCTACATTTTACACCTGAAATGTCACACTGTGGCCACTGTGGATTAGACACAGTTTCCATTTCTCTGAAATGAGGCTCGTGTTTAAATAGATATTGACAGGAAGCAATTTTCTTAGTCTATCAATAAGGAGAAGGTTTTTGACAATGGAAAAGATGGAAGTCAAAGTCTTAAGATCGTTTACAACTTTTGTAGTTACAGACTTCAAAAAACTGCCATCCAAAGTAAGCTGTTTACTCGTCTCTTCATTTGAAATTCAATGAGAAGGATGCATTTTTTAAAAATTTAATATTGAAAATATAGTGTAATAATAACAAGCATGCAAGAAATTGTATCGCTACATAAAATATTTTAATGGTATACTAAGAAAATATGCTATTGCATTGTTAATCTAATTTAATTTAGGTTTAATGTTTACAATGAGAAATAAATTTATTATCTGAACTTGTGTAGTTTTAAATTTCAAGCAATGTTGCATCATTTTTGAAGAGGAATCCTAAGGTGGGCCTATTTACTGTAACAGCAGCAAATTTAGGCTAATTTATGATTGTTGAACATTTTGAATATTAATAAGGGGTTTGCTCAGCTCAAATCTTTATGAAGGGGGTTTGAGAGTTGAAAAAGTTTGAGAACCACTGTTCTATGGTAATTCCAAGAATTTCTTGCAGTAGAATACAAATCTAGAGGCTTCTGCCAAAAAAGTAAAATGATATCAAACAAATAGAATGAACAAAACTGCATAAACTGAACTGAAACCCTCATGAAATTCCACATTACATACACGAGCTACATGCTTTAGATGCAAGGAACTGATTAAGGGTGTTAACAAAAGTTGTAGTTAATTTCTTGCAGTGTAGGATTTTTTTTTTGGAATAGTGTTTAATGCCCATTTTTACTTCTGAGGCACTAAAGGCAGTGGATACTAATGATACATGAGATGATAAAATGGTAAATTGGGAAAGAATATTTTTAAGGAAGGAAATGTTCCAAGCCTAAGATTAGGGTATCTCCCCAGCATTTGCCATTTATGAGAACTGAGGAAAACCTGGAAAAAACCTGTCAGGGAGAATTGTCCCGATTAGAATCGAACCCCAGACATCCTGCTCACGAGTCTGTGCTGCAGTATAAGATGTTGCAGATAAAAGTCAACATAAGTTGATTCACACTGTTCCAAACCTTTTGAAGTTGTTTCCAGAAATTTTCTCTGTTACTTTCCACTGCTGTCTGTTATGAATCGCTTAACTCTAATTCATTTGGAATAAACATTTGGTACTTTTACAGACATAAATAAAAATAAAAAAGAAATACATTATTTTATTATAACAGTTTTTATTTTCTGTTTAAAAGATACTTTTTGGTGAATATATGAAATAGGAATACAAAGTTTAAAGTTTATATGTCTGCTTAGATCAGAATGACTGCTAATTAATTTTATTGCAGAACAGGCAAGAAAGCTGTGATTATACAAACCAAGATTTTTATAGAACTTTTACACCTATAGCTGCATATGATAATATCAAATCATTGGTCAATATATCAGATATTGGTAGGTAGGAATGTGCAATCATATGAGCCCAAGAATCTTGTTTCTAGTGGACCAGCAGTATACAAACCAATATAAAGGGGTTACACAAATGGGGTAGGAAAAAATTGTAGACAGAAAATTTAAAAAAATAAATAAATAAAAATTCAATTATGGGTGTTCCAGAAACTCAATACATTGGTGTTAGTTTCCTGCCAGTTCTAAAGCTGCATTAAGGAAATTAATTCACAGATAAGCATTTATCAGTATCTGAAAACAAGTAGGAAGGCAGTTATTTGTTCTTTAACAATTGCAATATTTCCTATTGCACAATTACATCTGCAAAAAGTCCAATTTGTGCCTCTTTCTTTCCTGGAACCAAAATGCTGTGAATAGACACATTAGTTACCAGCATGTATTATTTTAGCAATATGAGTTCAGAAAAGTGCTGAAAAAGTGTAAAAACAGCAACAGAATTGGATCAAACATCACAATCTTCATATAATTTGAGCAGTTTCATTGCACTACACCACTAAAGATATACTTAAGTAAAACAAATACCTGCTTTTTGAAGTAAGCTTTAAGGAGCAACAGAAAGCTCTTTATAACAAACATTTCAGAATGAAAAGCCAATTCTCTTTAGTTTCATGTATTTATCCAAAGTTCAATTAATAAATGTAAATCCTGCATTGAAGTTACATTATATGGAGAAAATTATTTGCATAAATCATTATTGTCCATCATGAATGTAAACAAAGCATCCTATTCAAGCTAAAAAGACTAACAGTAGCATTATTTCCCCAAAATAAGGCCTTTTATCATTCCTCAATGTATAAGGATATAAAATGGTACACACATGCTTCTGGTGGTTGCCAAAATTGCAGCAGCCTATTGCTTCACCTAATATATATTTAACTAATATTCTGCTGCTCTTACTTTTCTTTCATTTATCCTGCATCCTATTGTTATACCCTTTAGTCCAAGATATTTTTAATCTCTGGAACAAGCAGTGCACACTGTACAAAGCAACAACTGAAGGGCTCGCACAAAAAAGTTGCATAATCCATTTTACCGAATGAGTTATAAATGGAAAACTGTAAAATAGGTTGGTTATCCAAAGCTCCATGTCATAGAGTGTAGTTTTGGATATCATGGTTATAGTGTTGGCAAGGATTTGAAAATTCTGCTTATCAAAACCATTTTGTTTATGCTGTTAAGATGGTGGACTAGCAACAGTTGTATTTTGAATTCTAAGATAAAAATGTTTAACAAGAGAAAAAATGACTAATTAATGTTGCAGATTAGAAGGACAGTACAGTAAAGAAAAAAGAATAGTGGTTTACTATATGCTAGTAAGAAAGGCATATTAAACCTGGAAAATGAGCTTCGAATCTGGTGCATACAAAAATGTTGCATATTTAAATGTGGTTATTTCATACTTTAGTATCAGATGCCATCTTATGAGTGCAATATATTTCAATGTAATAATGATATAACTTACTAGTAATGGATGCATTTGCAAATATTACATTCATTAACAAATATACAGGTAGATATGTGAATATTTGTGTGATTCTGTAGATTATAAAATATATTATCTCTTTGTAGGGTCATTTTGTACATGTCTTCATAATGACTGCAAAAGTCCTACTCTTGCATATAAAGAAACAGTATTTGAAAACTTCTATGAGAGGAGTTACAGTGGCCAGTTTATGTTCCTTTCAGAAAATATGGAAATGATCGAATCTATTGATGTTGGGTTGACCAAATTTTACCATAAATCATTTTTATATAACATGAAATATAAACACTTCTGTCTTTGCCAGAAAACATTTTGTGATAATGTACAAATAACAACCAGAAGAGTACAGATTATCCATGTATGATTAAAGAGTGACATGCAGATTTTAGGGATTGATGAGGTTGTGGTAAAAATAGGCCAAATGCATTCCTGATGAAGAAATGTAGTCAGTGAGAGGTTACATTAATCGCTTCACGTATATTTTATAAAAATAAAACTTACATGAAGGGTGTTCTGAAAGTTCGCAGCCTGACTCAGAGATGTTGTAAAGATGAAACTGCTGCGATAGTTGTTAAGCCTTTAGATGGTGCACTGTAAAGTTTCAGGTGTGTAAGCATAGTCACTAGTGACAATCATTTAAATAAATCAGTGTTAACATTTTCTACAAAATGGATAAAAACTGAAATATGAGTTGTGATAAAGTAATTCATTTTGAAGCTCTTAACATCAATAGAAATACAAAAGGAGTCAGATTCCACATTAAAGGATTCTTCCACTTCCTTTATGACAGTTAAAAAGTGGACTGCTGAATTTAAGCATGGTTGTATGTACATCCATTCAAGATTATGAGCACTCCCAGAATTGCTATGAACAATGAGATTGCGACAAAAATCCACAATGCCATACAAAATGATTGCCAACTGAACATACACGAGTTGGCTGATTGCAAAGACCTAGATAGGCTGTGCCCACTACATTTTACATGAGGTTTTAGGTATGAGAAAGCTTTATGCTCGATGGGTGCCACATTTGTTAACAATGGATCAAAAGTGTGAATGAACATTGTTGAAAATGGTTTAGACATGTTTAATGTGATTCCAGTGAGTTTCTCCAGTGTTTCATAACAATAGATGAAACATGGATTCATCAATACATGCCAGAGATAAAGGAGGAATCCAAACAGTGGGTTAAAAAGGTGCACCAAAGAATGCAAAAAAGGTTCCATCTGCAGGAAAAGTCATAACAATGGTTTACTAGGATTCTCATGGTGTAGTGCTCGTAGAATACCTCCATAAGGACAGACCCATCACTGGTGAGTATTAACGCTTCACTACTGGACCAAATAAAAGACCAAATATTCAGGCTAAATGTCCACACATTGCAAAAAAGAAATTTTTCTTTCATCACAATAATGCCCCTTCACACACGTCTGGAATTACTGCTGCAAAACTGCATGATTTTTGCTTCCAGGTGCTTCCACATCCGCCATATATGCCAGATTTGACTCCCAGCAATTACTTTTTGTTCTCAAACCTGAAGAAATGTCTGGGTGGATGAAGATTCACATCAAATGATGAGGTTGAAAATGAGACAGACCCTTGTTTTTCACAGTTGGACAAATCTTATTTTATTGAGGGTATTAAAAAGTTGGAAAGTCTTTGGACTAAATACATTGATTTACAAGGTGACTATGTTAAAAAATATATATATATATATATATATATATATATATATATATATTCTCTTAAATCTTGTGTTTTCTTGGTCAGGGCAATAACTTTTAAATCCAGTCAAACCGTCACGGGTGGCCAAGGTCGTTAAGATGTGGACTCGTGAGTGGAAGGTTCTGTGTTCAAATCCCGTGGGGCCGTCCTCCCTGACTGAGGTTTTTTCCAGGTTTTCTTCAGTTCTCATAAATGGCAAATCCGAGGAGGTACCCTAAACTTAGGCCTGAAACATTTCCTTTCTTAAAAAAAAATCCTTTCCCAATACATAATTTCATCTTATGTATCACCAGTGTCCACCGCCTGAGGTGCCTCAGTAGTAAAATTGGGGTTTAAACAAACTTAAAAAAAAATCCAGTCAAAATAACAAACATGTATGTCTGGACATGAATCAGTTGCTAGAAGAGTATCTACTGAGAATGCATCATGAGTGCTGAATTATATCCTCACACAGTATTCACAGCCTAATTTTCGATCATCATATGATCTGATTGCAGTGTTGCTCAAAATAATAACTGAAAATGTTTTGTTGCAATGATTGTCTGCACCTGGCTATTTCTTGGAAGTACACCAGATTTTTCTTTGCCATACGAAAGAGCATTTTCCCAAATTGAAAAGAAGAAAAAGACCTCCCACATCTTAAGTTCCAAACCAATGGAAGAAAGTCAGAACAGCAAACCATTTGATGTAACAATGATACAGGAGCATTTTTTTGACGTAGTCTAACCTGAAGAGGGATTTTGCTTTACAAATTACTGAGGCTATGTACATCCATATTTGTGCCGACTACCTTACAGTCCCTCCTCTAAGGGTAGGACATATTATCTTGTAACCATGAAATACTTAAAGTATCACTAATCATAAATGTGGAAAATCCAGAAATAATGATAAGCACATCCCTCTTCCATTTCCAAGTTTCACCCTGTGTATATAGAATGATACCAATTAAGAAAGAGAAGGTAAAAGACCTAATGAGCATAGGTGTATATCTAAAACTACAACAGCATATAATCCACCAGAATCAAAATTGTTTTCCTTTAATATTAAGAGTGTGTGAAAATACAACAGTGTAAACTTTTGTTTTGTATCTTCATCATTATATAATTGTTTTCACATTTTTTCCAAAGTTCATACTAATTATGAAGGTTTGAATATTTGAGTTCAGTTTCCTGAAATTTGATTGTGATCGATATTTTTCAATTTTATGGGTAACCACATTAATGTATGGATATACATTACATACACCTATGTTCACTTAATTTACAGTTCATATGCACTATATTTTTTCATTACTACAAAATAATATAATATATTGTACACATACTTTCAATAGATTTGCTCCTTTTGAATTTTCTGTTTTTTCATTTAAATGTCATGTTACAAGTGTAATACTCTTCAATAAAAGCAAGCCTTTTTGTTAAATCTTCATTATGTATTTTTTTAAACTTTTTTTTAAAAATGCAGTTTAATGAAATGTTTTCAATAGTGTTTTTTTTTTAACTACAAACTTTGCTAGAATATACTTAAAAGTATAATAATCTCCACTTGTATCTTTAAATCCTCACATTATGTCAATACTTTCATTCATTAATCTTAAATATACATTGTTATACAATAATTTCTCTCTGCTGAAAAATTACACCATTGGATTATGCAATGATTTTGTGATAAACCTTTCATTACAGAGCCTTTTAATAGCTTCTGTTCAATGGTTTTCTATTCAGGAAAGTACAACTCTATGTAACAGAAAAAATGAAATGTTAAGTCGAAATATTTTATTTTACATGCATTTACGTAACAGTTTGGATGTTAACTTTCATTCATTAATCTTAAAGCTTAAAAAATACACTGTTATACAATAACTGCTCTCTGCTGAAAAATTACAGCATTGAATTATGCAATGATTTTGAGATGAGCTTTTCATTACAGAGCCTTTTAATAGCTTCTGTTCAATGTTTTTCTATTCAGGAAAGTACAACTCTATGTAACAGAAAAAATGACATGTTAAGTCGAAATATTTTATTTTACATGCATTTATGTAACAGTTTAGATGTTAACTTTCATTCATTAATCTTAAAGCTTAAAGAATACACTGTTATACAATAACTGCTCTCTGCTGAAAAATTACAGCATTGAATTATGCAATGATTTTGAGATGAGCTTTTCATTACAGGGCCTCTTAATAACTTCTGTTCAACGGTTTTCCATTCAGGAAAGTACAGCTCAATGTAACAGAAAAAATGAGATGCTAAGTCGAAGTGTTTTATTTAACATGCATTTATGTAACAGTTTGGATGTTATTGACCTTTCAATGTTTGATACAATATAAGTATTGTCACTATAGTACACAGCTGGAAGATTAACATAAATATAATTCAACGATACGTACGTTATTCTCCATTACTAACTTATTACCCACAAAGGTACTTTTTTTTTAAATTTGCTTATTCTATTCTGGATAATGCATTCACCAAACATGTGAAAACATGTATGCATTGTGGGAAGTTCTGTAATTTGCATAGAGAATATTACCAATCTTTTGTTCTTGCATTTTAGCATCACACTTGGCAACACACAGCAGCAAAAAACAGTTGAGGTACATTTTAAGAAGTTTCATGTAAGGAATTCAAGGGAACAGGAGGGTGAGTGGGTCAATTATTTGGAATTTGCAAATCTGTTGCATTTCAAATTCCCTGATTAAATATAATGGAATGATTTTTATTCATATGCTTCTTTAAGCTTATAAATTTTTATTATATGTTATTCTTTCCATTTCTGTACATTAATAAAATTACTCAATGCTACCTAGATGTCAAACAATAGTTATTTTACATTCACTGTCTTGTGAAAATAGGCACATTAAAAATTTAAATTTAAAAAGTATATTTCTTCACTAAATTTCAAACATATGCATTTTTAATTTTAATTCTTGACAAGTTCCAAACATTGTATACAGTTCGCTCTTACAGCTATTTGAAAATCCACATTCTATCGTGCAGTTACAAAGTGACCATGTCTCAAAATTAAACAATGACAGGCCAATATTAAAGCAAAGCATGCATCAGTAAACGCTCCTGTGAATTAAAGCAACCTTAATAATTAATCTTTGCAGTTTTCCTTTCCTTTAATTGGAGGAGCTTAAATTCCAACATACACAAATGTTTGCAATTTGCATTGTTCATAGAAAACTATTTTAAGATACAATATGTAAATAACAGAGTAAAAAAAAACTAAAAATTATCTTTTATTTAATTATAAAACAAAAATATTTGGGAGGCAGGCATTAAAGATTAATATATTAACTTAAACTACAGTATTAAAATATCATACATACACTTGCACTCTCGTGTACACAGACAAACATACATGCCACCCATATGCAAAAATGCACTATAGTTTCCTGCACATTTCACTCCTCTTGTGCTTTCTTTATCTTTAAGCAACTAAGCATTTGAAATATTAGCTGTATTTAGAAATGGATTAATTTTTTATTTTGCTCTCTAAAAAGAGTGGCTTAAAAGTGCAAATACCTCCATCTAAACATTTACATATTCCAAAACTAATAAGAGCAATAGAAGGAATAAAGAGAAACAGAAAAACAAATTAGATGAGAAACAGCAGAACAACTCCTGCATGTCCTTTGCTTGTCCTTCTTGGGATTTCATGTACTAATTAAGGTTTTAAAAGTGCTGCAGTGTTTTATTTAGGCATTTTACTTGCCTTATGCATATTTATATCCAACACAGCACTGCTATCTAATGGCATATGAAAAGAAACATTTATGTCAATTGCTAAAGAAATAGCTAGTTGAAATTCTGCAACAAATGAGGCACAAGATTCCATGTACTCGTGGTCACCCAAGTTTACTCGTAAGAACTTATTTATGCACACACACACACCACTTACACTCACACACATGCACTGCTGTTTTTACAAGCCAGCTAGTAGTACATTCACAACCATTCAAGTAACCTTATCATTGCGACAGGTGAGCAGTGACTGCAGGTATGCCAACTGGACTGGTTTATGAAGAGAGAGTTGTTCCAGAGCATCTTCCACAGTGAACCACTTGCGCTTACGCCCTGAAAAGTAATAACCATAAAAGTAAGCCATGCTGATTTGGTATATTCATTGGTTGCTTCTGAGCTAGCAATCCTTTGAAATATTATTAGCAATTCCTTTGAGGACTTTTGGTCACATTTTACTCAAAATAGTTTTTTTGTCACAATGAATTTGCTTTTATCTGGCATTCTACTCTCTGTATTAATACTACTCCTAATAAGTTTTAGAAATTTACAAGCTATATGAAAAGAGATATCTATAAACATTACTTGTTTATGTGAGCTATGATTCTGATGAAAATGTTATGGCAAATTACTCTTTTATATACAGAGCCCTTGTTTGGATGCGTGGCTGGTTTATGAAAATTTGCTTGGCACCACGAGGCACACTGTTTGCTGGCAAAGTCAGGTGTTCATAGTTCCTTAAATTCAAGCACATTGATTTCCCATGCACATTGTAACTACAATAACCATATACCTTTGTCATGGAAGATGTTGGAAATGATGTCCTTTTGCCACATATCTCTCATACTTTTAATAACATTTGCATTAACATTCAATAATTCTTCTGAAATTGCAACAATTTCTCTTCTTATATCGTCTTTCAGTTCTTCCAACTTACTCAGTTATTCTGATACACTTAAAAATTTCCTCAATTAATTTTAACAATAGATCAGTTGTATGCACTATAGCAGAATCTTGTTGAAAATATGGCTGTGTACATTCAATATCACATAAATCTTCAAGAAATGTTGTGATTACATTATACCTGTATCCCTGCCCATTCATTGTATCTTCAAAAAATCCAGGCCCTATAATTTATAAGTATTCACAGACACCAAATTCCATTATTTTGTTGTGTACAAGATCAGATTTTTCTGCACTTTACATGCCCATTTAAATAAAATCATGCTTTGTCCATAAAAAAATTTAAATGTGGGTTAATAGAGTGATCATTAACATTAGCCAATACCCAATTGCAGAAATTAACTTTACTCACATTATCACATGGTTGCAATTCCTAAACTAGTTATCTTACAGGGTATTGATTTTAATAGTTTAGTGGCATTCCAAACCTAGGTTTGCAAAATTCTTGATTCCTGTGCAAGTTTTCTGAGATTTCTTTCTACTTTACTGTAAACTTTCTCCGATGTCATCAAGTTTTTCCTCTGTAAGAACACGGTGTTTCATTTTCCATTTCTTATCAAGAACAGATCCCATTTCCCTAATTATATTCACAAGATTATGAACTGTTTCTCTGTGAGGCACACGAACAGCAGGGAATCTGTCTATAAATTGGTCTCTCACTTCTCTATAAGATTTTGTTTTCATATATAAATCATACATGAAGATTCTGTGTGCTAAGTATATGGACTTTTTGGCATTATAACAGCACTAACACACTATAACACTGAAACACTTGGTCTCACTATGTTTCTGCTTCTGTACAGCACAAAGGTTTCATGTCAGCCTTCAGTCCACAAGGGAAAGTGGAGGGGAACAGAATTGGTTAGAAACAGTGTACCGCAAGATAGGCTAATTCCTGTTAAGCTGGCCACAAATCCAAACAAGGACGGACTCTGTAGTGTGTGTGTGTGTGTGTGTGTGTGTGTAATATAAAAGAAAAATAATGTAACATTATTAACAATGTAACTAAATTAACAATAATTAGTAAAGCAGAAAAGGATAAAACACTAAGGAAAAGTCACAGAGTAGTAATCGCTATATGTCGAACTACTAGAGTTCTTCTATATAAATAAGAAAGAAATGTTGCAGCAGAATTGCATAATGAGAGGGGAAGGGGAGAGAGAGAAAAAGAGAGAGAGAGAGAGAGAGAGAGAGAGAAGAAAGCATTAAGCATAAAGTTATTTTAATGTTATTGGAGTTCACAAGTTTCATATAAAAATGTGCAAATATTTCAGCTTTCTTGTCAGCACAGAAAACATTTATATATGCAAATAATAAAGAGAATATAATAATGATGATGATGATGATTACTGTTGCAGCATTTAAATTAAATATGAGTTACAGGTCTTCATGTACATTCCCGCCAATGTCACTACAGCAGATAGAATCTTCATTTCATGTACAATAGCAAATTAAGTATCTACTTGAATTGTGACTATCTAGACCTTAGTAATGGACAGCCATTAAGGAGGGGATAGGACAGGAAAGGTAACTTCATTGCGAACAGCACCGTCTACTATGCCAATGTGGTAATGAATATTTATGATTGAAATGAATTCAGCACCCAAGGTTACCCAGCATTGGGCAAATTTTCACTGTAAGGAACAACCCCGGAATAAAACCCCAATCAGACAACTTGTGCCCATTGGAAACTAATAAGTTCATTAATTCAAAAGTTGACATGTTCATGATGTTCCAGCATTTGCTATCACTATTATCATGCCAAACTCTACTGATAGTACATTTTGAGTATGTGGAATGTGACCGATCAGATTCGGACTAGCTGATATGGTAGACAATTCAGAGGAAACCATGAAACACTGTATCTGCCGATACCAAGAAGAGGGAGAAGGCTAAAGATCAAGCCTAAGTTCGGTGCTTCCCAAAAGATAAAAAGAGAGCAGAGCGATGAACTTTTGGAGTGAAAGGCAAACGCATTTTTCACAGCAAATGCGTTGAGGAGCAACTAAACCTTCTAGTAATGGATTACACGGTCCAATCAGCTGGCGTTCATCGCTGAGCTACCAGAAAGATGGCTCTAACTGCAATGCATCACTTTCGCTTTTGAATATCTACCTCAAGAACAGTACTGGTAGAATGTTATCTACTCACAGAAAAAGGTAGTTGATGCTGAGGACCCTATGACTAGAAGAAGCAGTCCGAGTGTGGGAGGGTTGCTTCCAGGACGAACTCAGAGGAATATATTGTAATCCTAGAGGCCTGCATGCTCCCACGTGCGTGCTATTTATCTTGTCCAGAAAATACCTATCATCCACTTCGTTCAGGATAATGACAGTATCCACAGTGGCAGAGAAAAGGTAATGGATGAAAGAATAACATGAAATGCCAACTCTGGAGTGGCCCACAAGACGCCCATACCTAAATTCCATAAGAACATTTGGGCTATTATGGTGCGAGATTCGGATGAGCGGCAGAAGCGGACAACCACGGCTCTGAGAATTCATGCTTTAAAGTTTTGGGAGAAGGCGACCGCAAATATGCAGCTCCTTAGTTTTATCTTTTACCGGCAGACTTAAGTACTGACCATCAACAACTGACGAACCTCATACTTTCAATTTTTGATTTTTCGAAGACATTTTAAGTAAACTTTTACAGTTCCATTCTTTCATTTAATTATAAATAAGTTTTTTTTTCTTCTTTTTCCATTTTATACTTTTCAACACTTCTATACTAACCTCATAGATCTTTAATTTATCATTTACTTCGTTTATTAAACTGACTCCATCTATTTATCCACATCAAATTCCATTCCGACCTAAGGCTTGTTTTCAATATACACGAACTAATTGGACTCTATAATAACAGACCAGTACACGAAAATATTTATGAGTACCAGTCATATAAGGTGCACTAAATGTCATATTTATATGCACACCTTACACGATTCAAAAGAGAAATGAAGTTATTTTGATAAACATCTTGAGTCCATAAAAATGGGGTCATTGTATCAACATTAAATCATTTACGATGAATTGTGAGGATTAGTTTTCCGCTATGATCACTTATCATGATGTTCCCTTTTTCGGTATTTTAAAATTAATACAATTCAACATATATAAAAACTGACAGCAGAACATAAGCGCTAGCAAATCCGTTAAGGGCGAAAACCTGGATGGATATTTTAGGAACTTTTCTTAACATTACATTGATTAAGTAAGCACCCGGTGTCTAGAGACTACCAATTTCTTTTTCACCACACTGATCTTGACATCTAAGAAGCTACTCACACAAAAATTATAAATATTTTAAAGGCCTTCTGTGAAAGTAATTCAAAAGTATACATATATAAATATGAAAATATACCTGATCTAGATAAAGAAGCACCGAGAATTCACGTCACGCTTTATCCGAAAAAACTGAATCGCCTAGCCGTAGAAGCTTCTGTGAACAAGTAGTAATAATTAATTTCATATCATGATTTTTTACTGTTTTTTACTTTTATTCATATTAATGAAGGGTCACAAATATATTCACTTTCTTATCCCTGAACTCATTGATACATAACTGTGCTATGCCTCCTTACTGACCACGGGGACAAACCCCCTCCCCCCAAAAGAAAACTGTGCCACTGTATTGAAATACAACGATATTCTTGACAAGAATTTAACCCATAAGCTTCAAGTAAAAATTGTTCATCGTATTTTTGGTTACATGGATTTTTATAATTATAGCGTGCAATCCGGTTCAATGTTCATTCTTTTCGACTTGTTTAACTGCATTAACAGAATATACCAACCTTGCTGACATAACCATAAGATTTCCGCATTTATTAGATGTTTCCCCCCTCCCCTTTTTCAACGGAAAATGCTTTATTGCTCTGTAATATTCAAAAGAAGCTTGATTTGAATTAAAACTCTAATTGTTCCCCATCTTCTTTATACCGCCAAGGGTGGCCGAGGTCGTTAAGGCGCGGACTCGTGAGCGGGAGGTCTGGGGTTCGAATCTCGCAAACACCGTCCTCCCTGACTGAATATTTTTCCAGGTTTTCTTCAGTACTCATAAATGGCAAATGCCGGGGAGGTACCCTACACTAAGCCTGGAACATTTTCTTCCTTAAAAAAAATCCTTTCCCAATATGTCATTTCATCTCATGTATCATTAGCGTTCATCGCCCGTGTTGCCTCTGTTGGGGGTAAAACGGGCAAGTTTATTAATATCGTAAAACCTTTTACTGAATGTCCACCCATACACGCAGGATAGCGACACCGGGAGATGCTCACGTGTTTTGTGACGTGTTTGGGACTATTCTTTCCCAGTCCTAGCTCCTCTTTAATGGATGCCTATTGTACATCTTTTGACATAAAAATATAAAAAAAAAATAAAAATGTGGGAAGGAAAGGAAGGAAAAAAAAATATGAGTAATCAACAGATTCGTGTGGATCGGAGAACTTCGGGGACGCTCGTAAACGCTGTATTTACAAGTGCATGCAGCGGACACATGCGGTGAGCGCTTTGGCTATAAACGTAAATTTGACGTTACAAGCAAGGCTAAAAGAGCCATTGCTCTTTATTCTGGCTGCTTTGCTTTGCTGCGGCCAGTCCCGGCGACAGCGGAGAGAGCGGAACTTATTCACTCCACGCACCTGCCTCTCAAGTTGAACTTTTTTTTTTTTTTTGTTAAAAATAATGTAACCTATGTGTCGTCTTGTAAAATATAAAGTAATATTGCATTGTTACGGGGATAAAATATTGACTTGACGGCCTATGCTCGCTTCCTTTTAGTAAATATAAATTGATGGGGGTGGGTAAATAACTGTAATGGGGGCATTGTTAGGCGGGTGAAATACGGTAACGGTGGTAAATGTGCTCTTATTAGACTTCGCAAACACGAATCTTAACGGTAACCTCGGGTAAATCCTAGAAACCTTCCTTTCCGTAAATATAAATTGATAAGGGCGGGTAAATCACTGTAATGGTGGAAAATCTTCTTTGATTGCAGCAGAAAAAGAAATTAGTCAACATGAATTTATAGACCATCCTATGCTGATTATGTCATCGAATAAATCATTGTAATAGTGGTAAATCTTCTTTAACTGCGGCAGGCAAAAAAGAAGGAAAAAAAAAATGAAGACGGTAGGATTCGAAACCACTATCTTCACAACTATAGCACGGCGCTATAACCGCTTGAGCTATTGTGCCGTTTCTTAGCTATAGCTGTGCAAGTTACTTTGACTCTACCCGCTGTCGCTTGGGACTGACCAGCCGCTCGGTCGTAGCATTAGCAGCAGCAAGAGGAGCACTAGTGCTTTCAGCCCCGCTTGTAAAGACAAGCGGGGCTTGTCACAACCATAAGCATCTGGAAATAGAACATTAAGGTACAATAGCAGTGGCCGTGCGGTTTAGACTGCATTGCTATTCTACGCAAGTTACTGTGTTCAAATCACACATCACTGTTTTATTATTTTTATTATTGCTTTTAGAAGTGTATATGTATAACATTATTTTACCTTAATATCATATTATATTTTAAGGTATTATTTGAGTTTTACGCTGATGACCTGAGATGTTAAAGAGCGTCCATAAATAAATCAAGTGAGTTTTATGGCATTAATTATGCGCACACTAAATCGCAATCACAAACGTATTCTTTACAAATAAATACATGAACATAAACTTACTCTTCTAAAGTGAAAACCCACAGAAATAAACACAAATTAATATCGGGTGTATGAACCCTCAGCATGTATAACTGCCCTCACTCTTCGGGGTATAGATAGTATCATATTTCCACAATACAGTGCACATGAGGCTACAACATCCCAGGCTTTTTGAATTTGTGTCCGTAAGACACAGGGAATGCGTGCGCAGTATATTGCATTTAGACAGAACAGATACTGAAGGAAATATATAATATTCATTATTATATATACATATATAAGTTGCGAATCTAATTTGTCATAATATGCTACAAAAAAAAGTTCTCTTATCTTCGGCCCTGTACGCTCTGCCACAGCGCAAACAGAACACACTTTTTGTTCAGCGTCTTTAGTGCATGCCATATAACAACTGGCTACACAGCCTTCTGCACACCTTATGAACCCGCACTCTACGAGTAGGACTTATGAAGAATTTTGCATTCGAGAGATCTTTTCTGAATGCAAATGCTTGAATTGTCCATGCATTTTTACCTCAAATTCAACAGAGGTATTTTACAAGGCCACATTTCCATGATCCTTTAATGAAATGTTATGCAATACTGCAACATTGGATAATGATTAGAGTTCGAATTTCGATGACTGCATTTTCTTTAAAAGTACAAGGGCGAAACTGTGTTGAAAATACTATGCTCATTGAAATGAAACCATTTAATACATACTTTTAGTTGCCTTATCTCTGGATTTTTTAAAATCATTTTAAGATAACTTTTAACTTAGAAAACAAATTTTGTTTTGAACATAAACTGTTCTGACTACAGTTGTTCACTTCTATTGTTAACGCGTGAGAGACAAGCCTTTCTCTTAATGGAACACGAGACTGTACATACCTACTGTTTACTTTTTGTATGTCTTATCTGCAGACCCGACAGTTCCTTTAAATTTCACTCTGCATCTGCGATTCAATTTTTCACAGGCCATGTGTTAATCAAGTGCTAAAACATGCCGATTAATTAAAAGCATTTTTTCAGAGTACAGCAACACTGTTTTCAAAGAATAATAGTATTCTCTACTGTAAAATTTCAGCAGAAAAGAGATTAACTATCGACCACATGTAAATACGTAGAGAAAAATACAGATGAGGCCATGAAACAAAGGGATAAGGGAAAATGCAACAGAAGCTTCTTAGGCGATGCAGTAATATTGATTTCAGGAGAACATAACTTCCAAGAATCTTCTAGCTGATAATTGCCAGCATTTTAAAAAATTAAAATGTACGAAAGGTGTTATACCTCACTACAGTGCTGTAACAGTAAGAATTTATTGGCAATCTTAGAACCTCGAATGATCTATATTAGGGCTATTTCACCAACAAAATAAGAATTTAAATATATTTCTCGTAAACTTGGTTTATAATATTGTAATAACTGTACATTTGTATTATGAATACTTAACCTTTTCAAACCATCTAGCAACAGACGAATGTCGATTGTCAGTAATGTCAAATGAGAAGAGCCAAATACGGGATGGGGCTATTTTTCATGAGTAGAATAAGAATATATATTTGAAATTTGCGCACGTATTATTAATAAATGTATAAAATATTATACTTATTTATGAATATCTATCTATTCAGAAACCGCGAGAATGAAATAAAAAATAATCGACTATTATAGTCGTTACTCACCGCCATGGGTGGTCGAGGTCGTTAAGGCACGGACATCGGGAGGTCTGGAGTTCGATTCTCACCAGGACCGTCCTCCCTGATAGGTTATTTCCTGGTTTTCCTCAGTCCTCATAAATGGCAAATGCCGGGGAGGTACCCTAAACTTAGGCCCGGCACGTTTCCTTCCTTTAAAAAAATCCTTTTCCAATATATCATTTCATCTCATCACTGTCCACGACTGTGGTGCCTCAGTAGTAAAAAAGTGGGCGTTAAACATCATTTAAAAAAAAAAAAGTTGCTACTTTTAGATTTGCTAATACCAACTGAGAAAAACAAAACAAAAAAAATACCATTCTGAACAACGTGTTTGTTAAGATTTAAGGTAGATATTGTTACATAATTTATAAAATGGTTTCAGACTCTTTGGCTGAATATGCGAAAACAATTGCTTGAGTGAATACATATTAAGTTAGTTAAATTTACAATTACTGGAAACAGAAAAGTGGTCGGTGATGCGTGCTCAGGAATTATATAGTGGAGGTATAGAGTTGGCTACAATGACCACAAGACAAATGCACGTCGCGTGATAAAACGGATTTGATATTCTTTTTTCGATAATCATTGCGATATCCCGCTGTAATTGGTAAAAATTCAAAATGTTCTTTCGTTTCATTGGTCGATTTTAAGATGACGTCACATAAGCGAAATAGTCAAAATAAAAATAATTAAGCCATTTTTCTTTTTAGGTCATTGATTAATTTTTAAAGTACAAGTCATTAGCCTCCGTACATTTATAATGATGTATGACACTTGTAGATCACTTTGCAGAGAAAGATAACCTCACACAAAGTTTGATGGGCTACCACTATATGGGTGTGCTAACACTGGAACTTAAGTCTTTCCATAATGTCAATCAGTTGGACATCAAATCCCCAATCAAGAAGTAAATGCTAAATTGTTCAGCACCGTTTTCCAAGCATTAATGAATTGCTGTACTTTCTTTTGAAAAATGAATGCTATTTCACAAGAGTGCAAGAATTTCCTATATACCCTTTTCCCTCAAATGTAAACGAGATAGTGAATTATCTGGATGATGGAAAGTGTAAATACAACATAGCAACTGTTTCTCACAATAAATTCAATATGAGCTGCTTCATTTCATCTGCAGGTCACAAATATACTTGAAATTTATCATTTTCTTGTTTATTTAGGGTATTATATTTAATAATGGTACTTTTTTTTACATTTGTGCCGTGTCACAATAATCTACCATATACATCATCTAAATAATTCCAGTTACGTTATTATGGAGATCAAGGTCATTCTACTGAAACATCGCCATAATGATTAAGCAAAGGGTAATAATAAAACCATTCAATTATGGCTTCACTTTGTGTGTGATGTTCTTATTAGGTGTTCATTAATGTTTGTTAACTCACCCATATTCTTCGAGTCCTCCCATTCTGGCAGCTCCTCTGTGACTACAAGCACAAAAACCTCTGTTCTATGCTTCCGTTCACTGTTCTGTAACATAACAAGCATTATAAGTATTATTATGGTGTCATTGTTTTCAATATATTTGTTAAGATAAATAAAAAGCATGCATTAAGTTTAAACTATTAACATTCTTTATGCATTTTGCTGTGCATCCAAGTTTAACAATGCTGATATATGCTCATCCTGTTTTGTTTGCTTATTCTATGACGCAGAATTTCAACTATGAGCGTTCAATAACTAAATCAACACACTTTATCTTGGAATATTTTATGTATAATATCCGAATCTTTGCACACTATCTCATTTAGTTTAGTCTTCTTTCCTTGGAAATCGTCGGTCCTGGTGGTGTAGTGGTTACTATACTTGCCTCCTATACCCAAGATCGCGGGTTCGAATCCGGCCAGGACCGATGGATTTTTTCGGGGGTAAAAATCCTAAGTATGGCTTCCTTCGGAAGGGAAGTAAAGCCGTGGGTCCCGTGTCGTACATTTACGGCACGAAAAAGAACCTCAAGCCTGAAAGAGAGGCCTCTGAGCAAAATTTGTCGGCAATTTCAAGCCCTGAGTTGAATGGGAAGCTGATGACCTGAGATGTTAAAGAGCGTCCATAAATAAATCCATCAAAAAAAAAATCCTTGGAAATAACAGTGGATTATAAACAAAGAATAGTAATTGAATTTTATTTTTAATATATTTTTTGGAAAACGAGACCGTTACAAACACTCAGAGATACGGAGAGTTGGCAGTCAATAAAAGTGGCGTCAATCATAGAGCGGAGCGGCTGTCTTGACCTCAGTAGCAATGACCGTACACTACAGTCACACTGCATTAAGAAACGTGCCCCCATTGTTATTCAAACAAATAAGTCGCTGTTCAATTTTATATTTCTGGTAGCTGTGTCAGCACAATCACACACCAGTTAGAACATTTAAACACATAAGCTGCCAATTACAACGGACAGAGAACCAATTGCTTGCTGGTGACAAATTCTTGATCCGCACTGTAACGGGAGATGAAGGTGTGATCATGCAGTTGCATCACAAAATTTCTCTTCGGAAGAAAGAAAGAAAAAAAGCGGTCCAATAAAGTCATGGCTATATTCTTTTAGGACTATGGAAATTGATGGATATATTGTCTTGTAGTGAAAAAGTTGATGCAGTATTTATGAGATGCCGCCCCCAATTAAAATATTATAAAATGTTAGTATAACCAGTTACATATATTATAAATATTACAATTAATATGTACGATTTATGTGTATTCATATTAGTAGTTCAGTTATTTGTGTATTTCATGGGTAGTGAGAAGAAAAAAACTGGTGGACAGAAACTTTATACATAAGCCAGAAAATGTTGATTGTGAATGTGTTTTGGGCTGGACAAAGAACCAGATGGCCATGTACCTCTTTTGTATTTTTTGTTGCAAGATGCTTTGTGTACGAAGAGTCGCCCTTTTAAGGTTTCTGGAAAAGCTTAGCTTCGTTAACATGTGAAGGTGAAACATGCTAAAACAACAAGTCATTGAGGGTGAAATAAACCATAAAGCCCGACATAGTGGAGTCAAGGGGAAAGAATAGCTAAAATATGAGGCCTAAGGAACGTCCAATAAGGGATCTTAGGAAAAGTATATGCACGCCCCTCGGCCAATAGATAGAAATTATTCAATAATAATAGTTTGAAAGGGTAGGAGATGGTCACCGACCGGATGAAGGAATCTTTTATAAAAGATTGGGATTTCGAAGCCCGAAAGGGGGAGTGAGTTGAGCTATCGAGTGGAAGTGAGTTTTAGCTGTCCGGAGAGAGTGATAAGACAGTTGGTTCGGTTATAGTGAAAGTGCGATCTAAGACCCGCTCAACACAATTTAAAAGGCGATCCTTAACATTGAACAAGCAAATAGTGTCATCTCCAGTTTTAAGATATATTACCTAATTTCCGACTCTTTTCCCCCGGTGACCTGAAAAGGTCACAAAATTCCAGCGTTATACCTAATCTAGCTGTGGCATAGTGACACTTCGAGACAGGGCGGCAGAAGAGATGGAGGATTTCATTGATTCTACAAATACTACGAGTATTCTGATTAATTAAAACCCATCAATCAAACAATCCATCTCCAAGTTTAAAATTTATGTTGATTATTGATCTTCTCCCCGATCTTTCTTCCTTTCCCCAATTAAACGGTCGCAAAGTAATGTCAGAAAGACTTTGACAGCTGAAATGTCGGTTTCGTGGTAATATACAATATGCTAAGTTCTAACGCTAAGGGAGATGAGGTAAAATATTAGATATCTCGGAAACTGTTATACGTCTTTTTCGGTAGCTAGTAACGACTTTCTTAAACGTGGCAATGTAACATCATATTAAGATGAATTAATTTTGAAAAATGCAATAAATAATGATTTAATAAGCTTTAAGGTCGAAAATCCTGGTGTCTAATATGCTAATAAACTGTGAAGTTTATTTATTTTGAAAAATTTTAATACGTTTTGGCCAATGTTTTACAAATACACTACCTTTGGAACATTCAATCACATTCCAGCACTATGAAAGTAAGAACCCCGCCGTAATTTGAACTATATAAGCTTATCCTATAACTGCAGGTACGCTTTGCTAAATATTAACACAAGGTTGTCAGACGAAGTGTATCCATTCTAAAATTATAAATGTATGCTAAAACAACTATACGGACTAATTCTGATATTTCGCAATGAATTTAATTTTCTTTCGCAGACGCGCACACGGTGGCATTTCTTTAATTAAGTAACAACTAGTCAAGTCCTAACTTGTTTACATTGTAAGAATGGCAAACTGAAGCATTGCTTCCTTTTTGATTTACTTTGAGAAGGCAGAAAATGTTGAGTTTGGTTTCCAAATTGAATCACTACATCACCTAAGAGATGCTATAGAATCAACTACTTAGTACGTCACTGAACACTTGATATCATTTCCATGCGGCAGATTTTGTTACCGTCCACTAGGATCTAACTACTGATAAATGAACACAGTTTATAAAATGGTAAATATTCTACAGAAAAACCGTATATTTGTCTTTCTCAATTGATATGCATTAATTAAATCCGGAGTAGTTTCCCGGAATTGCTAAACCGAGTTACCTTTCCGGCCGGAAAGAGGCCCTCGCCCTGGTGGGATGATATGAGCTATTTCTAATTCCAATTTTATGTATAACCTGGTTTCCTTATTAAGTATCTCCTTGACAAATCAAATTTCTTTGGCTTCTTTTAGTGTTCTGATGGGTTTTACTGGTGCATTTTTATTTTTTGACCTTTAGTCTTACTTTGCATGAAACATTTCAATCTTGAAAACGGCTCACAAATTTCTGCAACTTCCTGATAGAAATGTTTCCCTTCCTAGGCTACTTCAGCATACATCGATTTTGGAAAATTACTATCTTCAATATAAAAGCTTCTGTTTCTATAGATTTCACTACGTGCATATAAAAGTATAAGCTATCACCTTGTATCACGTCGGTCCTGGTGGTGTAGTGGTTACCATACTTGCCTCCTAAACCCAAGATCGCGGGTTCGAACCCGGCCAGGACCGATGGATTTTTTCGGGCGTAAAAATCCTAGGTATGGCTTCCTTCGACGTGGGTCCCGTGTCGTACATTTACGGCACGAAAAAGAACCTCAAGCCTGAAAGAGAAGCCTCTGAGCAAAATTTGTCGGCCGTTTCACGCCCTGAGTTGAATGGGACGCTGATGACCTTGTTAAAGAGTTTTTCAGTACTAACATACAATCCTAGCATATGCATTTAGTATAGCACAATGTCGGTCCTGGTGGTGTAGTGCTTGCCTTCTAAACCCAAGATTGCGGGTTCAAACCTGGCCAGGATCGGTGGATTTTTTCGGGTGTAAAAATCCTAAGTATGGCTTCCTTCGGAAGGGAAGTAAAGCCGTGGGTCCCGTGTCGTACATTTACGGCACGAAAAAGAACCTCAAGCCTGAAAGAAGAGGCCTATGGGCAAATTTTGTCGGCCGTTTCACGCCCTGAATTGAATGAGACGCTGTTGACCTGAGCTGTTAAAGAGCGTCCATAAATAAATCAAATCAAACAGTATAGCACAATGCAATAATGATGGTGTTTATATTGTATATTAGAAAAAGGGCAGCATGGAAGTTTTCACAAAGGGAGTGACATCTTCCCAATCCTTCAAATAAAGGGAGAAAAGTTCACTATTAGAATCGTATATACTTTTTATATACCAACATTATACATAGTTTTCACTGTTGCCAAAATTGTTAAAAAAAACTGCTAATCATGTCACTAGTTAAATAAAATTACCATAACAATTACGTCATCAAATTTTGTTTCTATTTCTAAAATGCTGTCAACTTAATATTATGTTACAAAATATTAAGGAAACAATTAATTGTATTACTGAAAACAATAAATCAATCTTCATTGTAGAATACATAATTACAACATTAATAAAAATTAACAAGTAAATATTAGCTGCCAAACGAATTAGCAGAATTTGGTAGTCCGTTCTGAAATATAAGCCAACATTAAAGGTTCTGCAACATTCTTAATATTTCTACTGTTCATCCAATAAATGGTTATGTCTTATTCCTTCTGATAAATATGGTAAGATTTTCTCAGAATTGGTGACAATTTAGCCTTTTGAACTTGGACTAAAACTTCTTGCAGTATGTCCAGCTAACAATAACAATACACAAACGAACTAAATCTCCATCGGTACAATGACGCCATAAATTTAATAAAAGAAGGTAATGCCTTCAGAGTATTTCATTAGAAAATCGACATTAATTTAATAATACATTTTTGGAATTTTGGATTTTGCTGGATATGACCGCCATCCTTGGAAAATGTTTTCTACCAAAGTGCTTGGAGTATGTACTTAGAAGATATGTCGCTCTTACAAAATAAGACCATAACTCTGAAGATATTGATTTGGTTTTTTCACGGACACTCTTTTATTTCTCAGGCCATTACCGTCCCAATGAATTCAGGGCGTGAAACGGATGATAAATTTTGCTCAGAGGCATCTTCTTTCAGACGTGAGGTTCTTTTACATATGGGACCCACGACTTTACTTCCCTTCCGGAGGAATGAATGAATGAATGAATTGTGTTTAACGCCCGTTTTTGCTACAGAGGCACCACAGGCGATGGACACTGATGATACATGAGATGAAATGATATATTGTGAAAGGATATTTTTAAGGAAGGAAACGTTCCAGGCCTAAGTTTAGGGTACCTGCCCGGCATTTGCCACTTATGAGGACTGAGGAAAACCTGCAAAAAACCTCAGTCAGGGAGGATGGTCCTAGCGGGATTCGAACCCCAGACCTCCCGCTCACGAGTCCGCGATTTAACGACCTCGGCCACCCGTGGCGGTCTTACGGAGGAAGCCATACGTAGAGAAGATGTTAAGTTTATGACCAATGGTTATAGAAATTTTTTTCCTCCCCCATACTACCTCCTCTGTGACCTTTTGTACAATGTTTCCTCTTTGTTTCTTGCCAAAGTGCGCGGTGTAGAGGATATGCCGCTCTTACAAAATAAGGCCAATGCTCAGAACATAGCGATCTTGGGACGCGTAATAATAGGCCCCTTTTTTCTTCTTCCTGTTTTGTTTCTACTATGTATCTGTAAATATTGAACTCTTTTTTTTTTTTAGAACACCCTGTATAATTTCGTTTTCATTACGGACGAGCGGCATCTAAAATATTTCCTTTTGTTCTGTTTAAGTCTTTGCAATCAAAACCGTACGGTGCTGTAACTGCAACGATTATTTTTATAAGTCAATATGTAAACTGCGATGCAGCTCACCAACTAATTCCACTTGCCCACAATACAAAAACCTACTTAAAAAAAAGTATGAAGGTCTTTCTATGAAGGATGAACACAATGTTAGTCATGGAGCATTTCCTTTAAAAAACGAAATCTGCCGCAAAACATGCTTTACAACAGCTGCATTGGAACTACTTATTCCCGCAGATGAAGCACTAAATGCAATTGCAGAAAGTTTGCAAAAATAAAACCATATCACATAAGGCAGAATAGTACGAAATACACAGCGAAGTACAAAAAGTCCATCGTGCAGGAGCTGCGAGAATTAAGCATTAAACGTTATTAAGAATATTACATTACTGTGTGATATCAGGGGAACAAAACTAGAATTCTTGCAACTTATAAGTTATTACAAAAGAGATACTCTTTTTAGAACTATTATTATTATTATTATTATTATTATTATTATTATTATTATTATTAAGATTAAACCACAAAAATTAACGATAAACTACTAATAAAATGAAATGTATGACCACTGATAGACAAAACTATTCTATGCGAGTATTTTTAAACATTTTTAAATATACCCACATTTATGAACCGAGTCCTAGGCGTCATCTTTACATTCACTAAAATAGAGAGAAATAACAGAAATTTTCCAGGTACATTCTATTTATGTTCATATGTTTCAATAAAACAAAAACATGTTACTATTCAGAAACAATTATCATATACAAAGCAAATAAAACAATCGAAAGTTACATCGATTTTCAATGGGTTTGAAACTTCATTTAATGTTATTATAGTTAAAACATATAACGCAACGTTTTCTGAAGGTTATTACAGAGTGGTCTTGCACATAAATATAATTCTATCACACATATTAAGATAAATATTTCACGTTTACTATCTCCATGACGATGTTTTTGTTAAATATAAAACACATGCATTATTATAAATACAGTTTATAAGTTGGTTTAATCTATCCTTTTATTTTAAAACAATAAGAAGAATATTGAATGCAAGAGCGCTTTTTCAATTTAGGTTTTCAACTATACTCCTACTTCTAAGGTCCAATTTCTAATTTTCGGAAACTATTTTTCTTATTTTATTTAAATGTTATATGCGGAGTTTCGTTTCAAAAAAAAAAAATTAATGCCGCTAGAGCGCTTTTGAAATGTTTGCTAATAGTCCAATTTCAATGATTTTCTGAAACTAATTTTCTTATTTTGTTTCTATGCCATATACCGAGTTTCCTTTAAAAAATTTAAAATTGAGGCAGCTACAGCGATTTTTTAATTCCAGAAACTACTTTTCGATTTGATTTAAATGGTATATGCCAAGTTTTTTTTTTTTTTTTTTTTTTTTTTTTGCGGAAAAAAATAATTGGGGCTGCTAGAGCAATGTTTATATTTTGGGTTTCAGGTAAATCCCCAATCCTAAATGCCAGATTTTCCCGATTTTAAGAAACTATTTTTCTTATTTTATTTAACTGTTATATACAGAGTTTTGTTGCGAAAAAAATTATAAGATAATAACTAGAGCGATTTTGGGTTTCAGGTAACTCCATCCCTCCTAATAATTCGATTTCAATGATGCTCAGTGGCTATTTTCCTTATTTTGTTTCAATGGCATATACCGAGTTTCCTTAAAAAAAAAAAAAAAAAAAATGCTTTAACCCACACTCCAAATGGCCCGATTGCCCTGATTTTCGAAAATTATTTTTATCAACTTATTTTAAAGAATACCGGGATTCGTAGGAAAAAAAAAAAAAAAAAAGAAAGACAACGAAAAGACAGAAAAAGAGAAGAAAAGTAAAATGCAAAAAACTGCAACTGCTAGAGCGATTTTTCATTTTTTTAAAAAAAATCGCCTTAGTTTAACCTCCGCCCCCAATAGTCCAATCTTGCTGGTTAACGATCTCCACTAATCGTTTGTTAATCAATGGTTATATGCCGAGTTTAGTTGATAAAAAAATTGCGACCGCTATTGCGTTGACACACACCTCTCCCTAGAGAGAGAAATATACACTTTCATAATTTTTGTCTTTCTTGGTGCCTAGTAGACAGTATCCATGGAGATAATGAAGAAATTATTCAAAAATCGTTCCATGGATACAACCTTAAAAGCATTACATTTATTACTTCCGGATTCGTTTTAAAAAGTTTCCCGGGTACGGAAGCTTCATTCATTCGGGATTCTCTAATAATAATAATAATAATAATAATAATAATAATAATAATAATAATAATAATAATAATAATAATAATGTGCGAATGAAAAGTTTAATGTTTGATAGTTCATGAATAATTTCTGTACACTTAACAGTCACGGAAAAGGGGAGAGGGGCATTTTGTCATACATTCGGGCTGTACTCAAAGAACAAAATACCGTAATAACAATTTGTACTCTTCTGAGATTTAGTACAAAAGCAACCCCAAATTTAAAGCAAAGAATGGGCTAGTGCCATAATTGGTGCGCATTAAAGTTTTAGTATTGTGCCAAAATGCATACAAATTAACGCCAGCGCATATTCTGATAGTAAGAGACCTGCTTGCAGCCGGCAGTACACAGAAAGCGAGCGGGAACGTAGCGTTTAAGTGTACATTGACTCACCAGCTTAATATAACGTGACTATGTCCTTCGGTATAATGTAAGTTTGCAACCAAACGGCTGCCAGGGAGGCGAAAACGGGAGAATGCACCTTCAGCTGTTTCTCGGCACTTATCCATATTATCGCCACCAATGTCATGGACGGTAATCGCAAGGTTAATGCTAGTCTCTGCCATATAGAAATACCTCTAACAGCTCTTCTGATAGAATAATGCAATTAATACATTATTAATTAATTAATTAGCTTCATCCATTGATTGCCGAAAAATAGTACTTTTTAGTAGTGTTTAACGGCCGTTTTTACTACTGATGCACCACAGGCGGTGAGCACTGATGATACATGAAATGATATATTGGGAAGGGATTTTTTTTAAAGAAATGAAACGTTCAAGGCCTAAGTTTAGGGTACCACCCCGGCATTTGCCAGTTATGAGGACTGAGTAAACTTTGAAAAAACCTCAGCCAGGAAGAACGGTCCTGGTGGGATTTGAACCCCAGACCTCCCGCTCACGAGTTCGCGCCTAAACGACCTCGGCCATCCGAGAAAAATATTACTGATATTACTGATCATTAGAATAATTTTTGTTCCGACATTTTAGGAGTTTTAACATTTTTTTGTAGAATTATTGTGCAGAAATCGTGAAAATGGGAGAGAAAAAAAAGTTTTTTACATAATCTTCGGCTTCAAATTTTTATTACAATATTTGAAAATGTTAGATTCCGTTTATTAGTATTTACCGTATATTTATTATTACATAAATTTGTACAATTATTATTTATAGTGTGTCAAAAAGTCCATTTAATTTCTTTAAGCAACTACTTGAATGCGCATATGCCAAATATGAAGTCCATTAAATTAAAATTGTTTTACAAGGAGCAGTTTGAAGATAGTTATGTAATGCTGAAGGAAAAACAGTTTAATACACTCATGAATTTTAAGGACTGCACATAGCTATTTAACCTATTTATGCCAGTGATTATTTTTTCTGACTTGTTTAATGAAATATGGTTTAGATAATGTTTTTACATCCAGTGAACTAATAACAGTTAAATTTTTATTTTATTATTTAAGGCATGTTATTTTTGCAAGTAAAAATGTTTAGTATACACTTGATAATTTAACTTCAAATTACAAATTATTTGAATTTTAAAGCAATTATTGCTCAAAGACAAAAAAGGTATATTTATCTTTAAAATTAAATGGAAATTAATGCTTTTTAAATTAAATAAAGCAATTTACATTTTAGTTTTAGTTTTCACTTTAGAATATTTGTTGATGTGACATTTATTTTGAAAATGAAAATGATTAATTTACGTTTTTGTGTAGAGCATAAATGCCTTCAAATTTAAATATATATTGTCCATTTACAGATATATATGATTTATTAATTTTACTTGCAAAAGCTAGCAAACATAACGTTCAAGGTTAAAAAAGGTTCGAACCTAAGTAGTTATTATTATCAGCCATCAGAGCACACGGTCTGAACAAACGCATTTCCCGTTTATGCCATAGCTGCATTAAAACGTGTATTGAGAACCCAGCGTTTGCGAATGCCTCGATGTTTTCCAATCTATCATGGTTTCTGGCCGTTGTTCCTGTCGGTGACTATTTAACCTATAACATCTCATATAATGGAATTATTCTTTTTTTAAATAAAGTTTATAATTCATTTGAATCCTGAGGGAATGCAAATACTACATTGTTATACCAAGCTGCACGACTGTTCAACCCTCAGAGGTAACTTAAGCTATTTAACGTATATTTATTTTCCCCAAGGTAGACTGACTTTGTTAGTTTACTCTTATGATAGATATGCTACACGTAACTGCCTGTAAGTGATTTATAAACATACTTCAACATAAACTGCAGAAAGAAAAAATGGAAAGATTTTTCTAGAGAAACTGCATTAAACAAAACAAAAAAACTTCGGTTTGCCACTCTGGACGGTAATTACTCCCCCCCCCCCAGATTCCTGATTATAGGTACCGGGGTAGTTCGTATTTTGGTCATTTGGGGGGGGGGAAACAGCGTCTCTTCTCTCTTATCTTCAAATTAGCATCTGTTCTGTATACGCAAGTTGTGCTACTGCGAATATTGAATGCAGTATTCAAGAATCATAAATTGTGCTGTATGCTTATGTAAACGCAGGTCAGCTATACGAAAAATGAGGAACAATCCCAAGCCTTTTAGTCATTTTCAAAACGCATCTAAATTGAAAAATAGCGGGGTCCTCATTCCGCTACGCAATCGGAAATAGATTTTGACAACGGGAAGTTACTGTGTAATGGGAGGTCTTGTCACCTGCAGAGGAAAACCATTTAGCATGCTCGGAATGCTTAGCGCACATTTTTTTTTTTTTTTATTTCTTTCGTTGTTTATTAGCAGTAAACATTCCTCATGATTAATACTGTACTCAACTGCATTTCCGAATACTTCCCAGATAATTTGTTTCAGTCACTCCACGGGTTTTATTTCAGCTACAGCAATAATTTTATACCGATGAAGATGCAGTAACTAGCGGCGTTATACTCACTGCCAACAGATACACAAATTTGCTGGGCTAACTACATCGGTTCTTTCTTTTCTTTTAATAGTGTGTAACGCCCGTTTTTACTGCTGAGACACCACAGACGGTGGGCAATGCTACATAAGATGAAATGATAAAGTGGGGAAGGATTTTTTTTCAGGATGGAAACGTCCCAGACCTAATTTTAGGGTATCTCCCCGGCATTTGCCATTCATGAGGAGGAAAACCTGGAAAAAACTTCAGTCAGGGAGGACGATCCTGGTGGGAATCGAACCCCAGACCTCCTGCTCACGAGTCCGCGCCTTAACGACCTCGGCCACCCGTGGCAGTGTGTATCGGCCCTGTGGTTTATTAGTAGCCATCTTGCCTCGTAGACCCAAGACCATGGGTTCAATCTCGGCCAGGGTCGATTTATTTTTTTCGGGCGTACAAATATAAGCATGGATGGCTTCCTTCGGAAAGGAAGTAAAGCCGTGAATGCCGGCACATAATAGAACCTCAAGCCTGAAAGAAGAGGCCTCTGAGCAAAATTTACCGGCCACTTTACTCCCCGAATTGAATGGGACGCTGATGACCTGAGATGTTAAAGAGCGTCCTTAAATAAACCAAATCAATCTGGTTAACAATTTCTGGGAATAAGTTTTTAATTGATAATCTATTTTATGAAGCTTCTCTTTCATTACCCCCCTCCTCTTATTTTGGTCTCGGCTTTATGTCAATGAAAACGCCTTAGATCCACAAATTTCAAAATTTATACAAACTCCAATTGCGTTGCGAAATGAGAAAACGATACTTAGTTTTTTAAGACTGGAGAACAGAGTAGATTTTGTGCAACATGAGGTGTTTTGTCTCTAACACTGAATAGTGTTCCTAGCATTCTTTGAACACCCGTGGAAGGAAAGTCTTGCTGTACCTTCAAAACTGACCATATGTTGGCTTCAAATGTGGCACTTAACTCTTTAGATGATCAGTGATGAACCCAATATAGACAACGCTTGGTGATATCATAGGTGCATACGTTTTCTCGCAGTTTTAGGTACAGGTATCTGCTGTGTAGTCGACCGACACGAGGTTAGTTTTCTACACATTTTCTTCCCGTTTATCTTTTAAACTTATAAAAGCCAATTGTGACAACAATGGGCAAAAGGTTCTGCCAAGATATTGCAATGCTGCTTTGGTTAAAACTCATTTCGACACTGCAGAAGATTATACCTTGAAAGTTTACATCAGAGAGCTCTTATTTCTGATGACGCAACGCACGTTAAAATACTTTCTTCCCTGCAGACTCAACAAATACACGCGTTTTCTTGTGTAACACAGATATACACAAATGTTGAGATATTACATTTGATCATGATTTCCACTTATAATGCAGTAAAAGATAGCTAAAAGTATGAAGTACAGAGATGAGCCCCTGCATTACATATTTGCTAACCTCAATTAATCAAAACTGCTTGCAATTTGTGTTAAATGGTATGATCCATTAAGCTTCTGATGTTCCATCAAGTAAAGTAAAACAAAATCCAACGGTGATTGTAGTTTAGTCGAGAAAGTGCAAAGTTATAATACTCATGGTGACCGCCCTACGTTTTACTTAACTGCTAATAACTAGTATATTCCTTTAAGTGTTTATAATGAACAGCAGTAATTTCAGAAATGCACTACTCAAAAGTTTTCTTTCAGAACACAAACTCTTTCTACTGTTAGGCGTAATTAGCCGCTGAAGGTTAACAAGTTGGTTGTTTTCCAAATATAGCATACGTTTTAAGTAAGCCCCGACTTATATAATGCTCTAAACCATAGAAATAAAAGTGTTAGGTGCCGATAGGAACACCAGTTTGTGATAGTTGTAATGTCAGTTTATCGAGAAGCTTATGATAAATACAACCAGCATTAAAAAAACGCACACACAGAAAAAGCGTGTTCCTGACAGCTGCCTATAATCATAGGCGAGCAACGATGGATTCAGCATTTTAATTCTGCATAAAGAATACTTTGAATACACTGACTGGTATGCAAAATTTAAAGACGAAACTTTTTTTTTTCTGTAGTACATTACAGGAGAATGAGAGAAAATCATACCAGAAGTAAGTTGTTAAGTTGCAGAAGCAATAAACAGTAATGGATAAAATAATATTTATTCAGAAATAGTTACATAGCAGTCAGTACCTTAAGAATAGAGATGCACCTAAGTCAAGAGATGTTAACCAAGGTAATTCTTGGGGGACATAACAGCGATGCATACTTTGGACGAGGTTGTTCTGGAGATATCAGCTCATTCCTCTCTCAGCGCTGCACATTTTCCTTGGGGTGTTCGTGTGCCGCTATGCAGAGGTTCTCAATCTTTTCAAGTTCAGGACCCATCCATAAAGTTTTAAACTTTACGTGACCCACACTACAATCTAATCATTAATGAAGAAGCGAATACTGTATTCATGACATACACAATGTTATTAAAAACAACTAAATTATGCATTATGCTGACAATTTGTTACATTATTTTCTATTCACCGAACTAAAATGATAGCTGGACCTGTCGGTTCTGCACAAGCTGGAGTATGTTGGGCTCAAGTGCAGTTAACTTGAGTCGTAAATCAGAGCTTGCATCAAGTCTATTTCACTTTTCACTTGAACAAAAGAGGAAAATCTCTTTTCACAGATATGAAGTGGCGAATGGCATGAACAACTTGTCCCACCCGAAAGTTCAGGATATTCACGCCTTAACAATATAAAAAAAAGTTGTCATGTCTGAATGTAAAAATGTAGTTCTGTCAGAATGACAGCTAATGTCACACATCTGTTTTCTGTTTCACTGGCAACAAGCTTGAACTTTCGAAATATAGGAATGGGTGTCGAATGCAATTTAATTACCTGTAATTTTCTGGAGAGTAACTTTCAATCTCATCATTGACAGCAGAGAGATGCATGCTACAGAATCACAAAAATCAGAAGGTAAAGAAAGAGCATTCTCATTTAGTATTGAATCTAAGATCTGGAAGGCAGAAAAAGTATTACTTTTGACATAGTATGACCACAGATTGGAATTTTTCTGGAATGCCTTCACTTTAACATAAACTTGGAACACATGAGGTTGGGCCTTGAAGGGATAAATTTAGTTTAGAAAATAGGTCAGCCATATGAACCAATGTGGCCAACCAATTGCCATTTAAAAACAGTCGCATACTATTATTACAGTTACAATCATTGAAAAATAGTGAACTTTTTGCCCAAGCTCGAGAAATCTAACAAGGACTTGAAAGCCAGCGCACTTCTGTGAAGCAGGTGTTCATGTTCACTACCATGGGCGAGCTTTTATGAAATTTATCACTTTAAATGCAGTGTCGAAAACTTTTTATATCACTCGGTATGGCCTTAGCAGCCAGTTCTTTCCTGTAAATAAAAACATTGAACCCAAATCACGTCTGGCGCCACATTATGGACACGCGCAAAAACCCAGCTGTGCTGCCCACACATCACTCGACAGCCTTCGGAAGTTACTCCAACCTATTTTTTCCAACCAATGATGTCATTAATCACATATAAATTATGAACTTCGAAAATACATCTGCTGTTGTATACTTGGATAAGTTTATACAAAAAAGAAATTCTTCATTTGCAGTTTCCTGGTATTCACACATAATGAAACAAATGAGATAAGATGAATTAAGGATGTCCGTTGATTCACCAATTGTAATGTAAAAAATCCACTGTCTTCTATTCTCATATCAATTGATTTTCTACACCACTAGTAATTTCAATGATACGGCGATGCATGGACATTTAATCTAACTGCTTCGCTTCTTTTCACCGAACATAGCTTTAACAATATTCATAACCATAGAAAGGATTAGTTCCTCACCTATAAAATGAGGTTTTCCAGCTTTAGCAATAACCAAACATAATGATTCCAAAACCTTTGATTTCAGTCACCCTACATTACATACAACTGACTTTTCGTGTTTAAATTACATTAATGTGCGAGCGAGATAATTTTCACTTTTGTTTTTAGCATCTGGATGTTTTGTTTGTATGTGCCTTAGTAATTTATTTGGTTGTATGAAGGCATTTGAAGTTCGTAACACAATACACACTGTGGTTTGGGTTCATCTTTATCAGACACCACGCAAGTCCCAACCCCAAATAGTTTGCGTCATATTTACGCTGATAACGGTTTTCTTTTCGGGTCAATCACCGAACTAGTCGCACTTGCGTCAAGAGCTCGAACATGAAGCAACAACACTTACTTTCACACGCATGTACTTTTCTTGTTAATGTTCCAGATTTAAACAACGTTAAATATCAAGACAGAAATACATTTAAATTGAATGAAAATGGAATGTGTACGTTAAGTTGTCGGGCGCATGTTATTCACTGTCAGAAACGAGAGACTGGCCGAAGAAATTATTTTGACATCTGTTCTGGCGACAATCCCGGTTATGCACAACTCTGATTATCAGCAGAACCTGTCGCCCCGTGTGTCTTTAAGGCAACTTCAAAGGCAACCGCTTTTCAGCCATAATAGTGGCCCTATAATACTTCAGTTTCATTTCGTTGTGAAAACTGCAAATAAATGAATGCAAAATCTTAACAAAATTATTTTATAATTGAAGCATTAATACTGAATTTTAATTAATTATACGCTACACATTCACTAATACATATAATTACTATCGTTTTAAATGCATTTTTATAGGCAGTGCGTACTAAGACTTTCTACTGTGTATTTGTGTATTGTGGAGCATGCCGAGAATGGGATGTACACTAGTACACAGAATATTTACTCACATTACCTATTTAAGAAATCGTACACATACTATAGGAGAGACTTTCGTGCTTAATTTCTAAAGTAACATTTGCAAATTTCATATTGGTGAGCCAAAGGAGTTTTCACTGACATGCCGCGGCAAAATAAATAAATAAAAAATATGTAAAAAAAAAAGTTTAAAAGAGAAGCTTCGTGAAATAGGTTATCGATTAGAAACTTCTTCTCAAAAGTTTTTAACACATCTCAGCAGGTTGGTATATCTGTTGGCAGTGCGTATAAAGCTACTCAGCCGCTGCATCTCCATCCACATAAAATTACTGTTTCATCTGAAATAAGCCCCGTGATGAGGCTGAAATTGCAGTGAATATTTCAACATCGTTTCAAAAGGATTCGGGTATGTATCTCAGCGGGAGGCAGACACTTTGAGCATCTACTATGATGGTAATGAATGAATGAATGTGTTTAATGCCCGTTTTTGCTACAGAGGCACCACAGGCGATGGACACTGGTGATACATGAAATGAAATGATATATTGGGAAAGGGTTTATTTTTAAGGAAGGAAACGTTCCATGCCTAAGTTTAGGGTACCACCCTGGCATTTGCCATTTATGAGAACTGAGGAAAACCTGGAAAAAACCTCAGTCAGGGAGGATGGTCCTGGCGGGATTCGAACCCCAGACCTCCCGCTCACGAGTCCGCGATTTAACGACCTCGGCCACCCGTGATGGTGAGAAAAAGTTACCATTTACTACTAATGAACAACAAAATACATGCGCGCTATCAATTCCGATAACGCACATGATTTCCCTCGGTAGATGATGAGACCGTTACGTAGTAACTTCTCGTCGGTAAAAATAAATTTCATATTGCTTAGAGGAATGAGAACTAGATATAAAACTGATTACGTTACATGCAGACTTGCCATTGTATATCTAGTAGTTTGTTGCGATACAAGGAACAGTTGTAATCCCCGAAAAAGAATATTTTGTTTTTAAAAAGTCAAGATGTTTTAAGAAAATCATTAAAAAAAAGCAGGGTTCTTTGGGAACTAAAGCTACCTTCATGACCGGCATACGAACAAGATCATTAACGGTTGGCACATGTAGTAATCCAGTTCACCTGATATTTACATATTCCTTTTTGAAATTGAACTGTTTCAACGAAGATTTTTACAGGAACATAACTATTTAGCTAGAAATAGTCCCATGTGGGGAAAAAAAAAAAAGAAAAAAAAAGTACATACAAGAACCATCAATTGAATTTCTCTTATAAAGAGAACACCAGGACAGAAATTGGAAGCATCTGGAAAGCAAAGCAATTACGAGCCTGCACGCTTTATTATCAGAAATGTATGATTACAGAGATACACCACATCAAGCAATTCTATAACAGTTAGTACTCAATATGAAATTGTGTGCATGCATGCTATTGCTGATTAAGTTCGTGAAGAGAAATGCGAGGGTAACTTGTCCATTGATGAGCAGGCGAGCGGTATAACTTTGGCTCAGAGCGGACTGTGTCAGCTGCAGACGCAGGTAAAAATACCTCTATTTGGTCTACTGTGTGTCAGATAACACAATAGTTCAATTTTAAAAATAAGTGCTGGAAATCCGGTAATATTACGTGCTTTCACTGCGAACGTTTGAATTCTGGTTTAGTGGTACGCTAATCTAAACTTCTAAAAGTCTGTGATCTAGTTAATTATACCGACAATATGACCGTGATCTAGTTAATTATACCGACAATATGACCGTGAACCGAATCTGCTAACTGTTCCACAGCTAGTGTCTTAGCAGTCCCCTAGAGGAAATTCAGATCGTCATTCCGCTACGGATACGGAAATTCATTCGGTCGACGGGAAGTAACTGCACAATGGCCGCGCCACCTACTTAAGGAAATCATGTGGCTCCCGGGCCGGAACTCATAGCCCACATTCTTTTGTTTCTTCCGTTATTTATTAGTAGTAAGTAATAATTGATATTGTACACACAAACATAGTAGATGCCCGAAGTACCTGCCTTTCGCTGTGATTCATTTTGAAAATAGCTTGAGACACTCGCCGCAATTCATTGTAAACTACCTCACGGATATTTTGTTTCAGCACATCCATGGTTTTATTTAAGGTACAGCAGTTATGTTATATGGATGAATGTGCCGTAGATGAGTAGCTTTATACGCAATGACTACATATACACCAACTTGCTGTGCTAATTATGTTAGAATTTCGTGGATAAACTTCTAACTGATAGAGTATTTCACGTCTCCTCAGTTAAAGCCCAGTATTTTAGTTTCGGCATTCTGTCAATGAAACGACATTAGGTTCAAATTTTGTTCAGCAATTCGAAAATTTCACTTCACGATATGAGATATTACTCCTTGAAATTCAGGATGAAATTCTCCCCTACAGTATTTCTACCATTTTTTGCACTTAATCAAAAATAAACGTTTATCTAACTTTCACGTACTATAGAAATATAACTGACACAGTTGGGTTGATAAACACGACCGAGCTTACTGGGAATCGGTTTCCATTGGTGCATCCGAATTCGATTGCGTAGCGGAATGAGGGCACGGTACGAATAAACGGAAATTGTTTCTGTTTCATGATAAAATAAAAAATGTTATAGTTTTTAAGACCAATGAAGACCTCTTTGCTGTTGACGTTGACAAGTGAGTCGCCATCACAATTTAAATTCGAATAGTTCTGAGATCAAAACCTTAGCATAAATTTCTTGTATAAAACAACTGATAAAATATTATGTTTTCAAAGTTTCTTACATTCTGCACGTAAAATATGGTTTCCTTCGGAAGAAAAGTAGAGGTTGGTCCTGTGTCGTAGATTTACGGCACGTAAAAGAACTGCAAGCTTGACAGATGATGCCTCTGAGCAAAATTTATCGGCCGTCTCAGCCCTGAATTGAATGAAACGTACACCAAAGCTGTTAAAGAGTGCCCTTATAAACCTAACCTAACATTCTGCAGATCTGATGAAGCACGAGATGACCAGAGTCTACCATCAATTTCATAATTTCTTTGTTTGTATTACATTCAAGTAGAAACGGCACTATTTTATCAACTACTTATAGGTGCTGCTTAAAAAAAATAAAATGAAATCTATAATTCTGTTTATAATCTCAAAGTACCTTCAATGGATCAAACTGCTCTGCCAAATTGCCTTGAAAGTCATTCGTTTTGAAAATTGTTCTCTTCCTGAGAAATGTGGGTATATGAATGTTTATGTTGTTTTCCCTCCCCTCTCTACTTTAATGTCGTTTCTTGCAAACTCCAAAACAGAATTTGATTACTCCAGATTACGTTGAATTGTAATGAACAGAATTTTATGTTTACACCCATCAACGAGGTTTACTATTTACTTATGCATTCATTTTGAAATACCTCAAAAGATGGGATCTGATATATGGGTAACTCTGAGCAATTAGAAAGTTCCGAAATCTTCAAATGTATGGAATATTCTCACGAAGCATTGTCTTCATGGCTAAATTAAATAACGTTTTACTCAAATGTTAAATGGACAACGAACTTCAACCCTGGCCATGAATGTCTGCTGCCAAGGAGACGCCCACTTTTATCTTGTTCGCTGGTCCAGGCTGTGGCTCAACAAAGAAATATTTCGCAACGAAATGACCGTTTTTCTTTTCTTTTTACTTTCAGGCGTCCAGCTGTCAAGGTCTGCTGCGCAAAGGCCAGAAATCTGGCAACAGATAACCCCAATACAGGGTAAAGATTTCATTCTAAAGTTAAACTTTCTGCATAATGTTCTTTATAGTTTAACTGTAATGTAAAGCTATAATTTGTTATATAAACACAGTCATATTATAATGCAATGACCACAAAGTGTTTTAGGATATTTTTGAATAAAAAATTATATACCGTGTTTTATGCTCGGGTTAAAATAAAATAAAAAAAATAAATAAAAAAAAAGCGACCTTCATTTCGATGGTTAAGTTCAGACAGGAGTTAGATATGGGTCTAGGGAGGCTATGGGGAATATAGTCCCTTATTTTGATATGATTTATATTAGAATGCAGCTGATGAATTAGTGGCCATTAGGCATTCCAGCCAATCACATTTGTCTATCGCACATTTTATGTTTTCTTTTATCATATCTACCTGCATTTGTTTTTATGAAAATTCATCAAACATATATTTATAGTTTCTTTGACCAAAAAGCCAACGTATACTAGACATCATGAATGAACATGGCGAGCAGTTGAAAATGTTGTAGCGTGAAATCAGATGCACAAACCGATCTCATAATTCAAAGTTCCATGAATAAAAACACACACAGAGAGAGAGAGAGAGAGAGAGAGAGAGAGAGAGAGGGAGGGAGGGACTGGAGAGAGAAAAAAGCACAATAGAAATATTGTGTGAACTAGTTTAACCAATGCCACTTAAATTTCAAAATTGTATTTTAATATTTGCACTTTTAATTGGTGTTGTAAGTTATCATACTTCAGTTGTCTTCCAATTTGTTACCAAAGAGTGTAAGTGAAAAAACAAAGCAGTATATCCTATAAATAGTTTAAGTCCGGCCGATAGCGTTGCTTATGAATTTATCGATAAAATCTGAAGCTCGCATTATTCCTAAGTATATTAAGGAAGTCATTATTATTATTATTATTATTATTATTATTATTATTTTCCTTTTAATAGAGTAGTGCCCATTTGACTGCTGAGGCTTCACAGGCAGTGGACACTGATTACACGAGAGTAAATGATAAATTGGAAAAGAAATATCTTTTAAGAAACGAAAAAATCCAGTTCTAAGTTAAGGGTACCTTTGCAATTTATGAGGACTGAGAAAAAAACCTCAATCAGGGAGGACGGTCCTGGCGGGAATCGAACTCCAGACTTTCCGCTGACAACTCCGTGCCTTAATGACTTGGTCTCGTGGTAGCAATTACCTGTAGGAATATGATGAGAACTCCGGAATTTATCTTGAGAAAATTTGGAGCTCCAGTTGTATTTATTTTTATTATTTAGTTATTAAAGTGATAAAAAGCAAATAATATATTCTTAAAATGTGCTTTGTTATGAATGTCCGATCCGGTATTTTACATTACATTCGAACAGAAGAAGGTCGAAATTAAAAGGATTTAGGAGATATACTCTTTCATTTCTTTCGCTTACACTCTTTAATAACAAACTGAAGACAATTGGTGTATGATAACCCATAACGCTAATTAAACGTACAATTATTAAAAACACAATTTTGAAAATAACATGAAATTAGTTTATTGGTTCTCGACAATATTTCTATTATGCTAGAAATTTTTGGCTTAAAAGGTCAATTTATGCATCTGACGTCACGCCAAAACGTTTTCAACTGCTCGTCATGTTGATTAATGAATTGTAGTGCACACTGACGTTTAGGCCAAATATTATTCCGTGCGCCGTTTTCAAGAATTTGCATAAAAACAATTGCCCTTAGGTGCGACAGCGACAAAATGAAAGTGAACCACCTCCGAGATCTGGTGATAGCGTTTGTGACTACTAATTTGGAGATCTGAATTCGAATCCCGATCAGATAAAGCCGTCTGGGTAAGGCTTTTTCGGAATTTTTTCTACACTGAGAAGGTGAATATCAGATAACTTTAAGGCGCGCCGACATTAATTCATTTCATTTCATTACTGCCTACAGACTTACACCTGTAGTATTCAGTCCACAATCTACAAACGTCGCGGGAAGACCAATCGGTCAAAGCGAGGATAAATAAAGTTTTACAAAAGTGATAAAATGGAAACCATAAAGTTGTGACGATAGGCAACTATGAATGGTTGGAATTCCTGTTATTCTTATACCGCATTGTTGACTGATTCATGAACCAAAGAGTCCAAATAATTTCTCAATATTTAAGACTCAAGAAACCACTCTAAGAAACAGCATACTAACGGGCACCTGCGCTCCGTAAACAGTTGTAGTTGACTCAGAACGCAATGACGTAAAACACTGTGCAACACACAAACCAAACAACATTATTATTTAATAGCTGCGTGCCTTAAATAGTAGGACATTTATATCGAGAAACTTGTTCCCTCTGCCGCAATAGCACATTGAAGATCGATATCCATGGATAAGAAATGTTGTCCCCCCGTAAGACCCTTTAATGAATGTTAACTTCCAAATTTCCAACTTCTCTTAAATATCTTTTACCAAAGCCATAGAATTATCTAGATTTGTTTTGCCTTCTAAACCCAAGATCGCGGGTTCAAACCCGGCCAGGATCGATGGATTTTTTCGGGCGTAAAAATTCTAAGCATGGCTTCCTTCGAAAGAGAAGTAAAGCCGTGGGTCCCGTGTCGTACATTTACGGCATGATAAAGAACCTCAAACCTGAAAGAGAGGCCTCTGAGCAAAATTTGTCGGCCGTTTCACGCCCTGAATTGAATGGGACGATGATGACCTGAGAGGTTTAAGAGCGTGCGTATATAAATCAAATCAACAACAATAATGTGTTTTATGTGTGTAGATCAAGTCACAAGCGCCTTTCTCGGCTAGAACTCACTAATTCAGCCGCTTCAATTATTTGTGGGACTGCATCAACGCAACACTCGCCACAGTAACATCAGTTAAGTGTCCAACTAATTCTATATTGTTATACTTTATGCTTTTATCCAGAACTTCACTATTTCCTGGTCCATCTAGTTTTAGTACTGGGCATGCACCTTTTTGATACTGTCTGAAACCTGAGGTCTGGTGTTAACATCTAGAAAAATTGCTCAACTAGAGCTTGTCTCAGGAATATTCACAAAGATGCATCGTTTTTATACGCAGTGAGTCCTCTCATTCTGCGGATTGGGAAGTTAAAATACCGGCGTTTTACAGACTATCCCGTAGACACTGTCCCCTGCATTCTGTCGATTTCGGCGGAATTGACTGTAATGCGCCTCTCTGTTTTCTAACGCATGTTGCACTGTGCGTGCGCTGGGATGTGAAGGTCCGGGGTTCAAATACTGGCTCATTAACTATAACTTTTTTTCTGGCACGGAAAAGAGAAATACTGCTTATTCTGTGATATTTATTAATGTTGAAATCCTAATTATGTAAATAGTAATTAAATCACACATTACTATAAGAATATGCTTTATTGAACATATAAATAAATGCAAATAATTTTACATTAATGTGAAATGACAAACATAAAAAACGGAATGTTATTTTACTGTTTTTAGGTATTCTTACGTACAAAGGAAAGAAAGAGAGAGAGAGAGACAGAGAGAGAGAGAGAGAGAGAGAGAGAGAAAAGTAGGAATAGGAATAAATGTACACAGTAGATAAAGGTAAAGTTTCTTTTAAGACGGTCTGGTAATGCGGCTGTAAATTCCAGGATGAAAAGACTCACCCGGTACATACACAATGAGCATAGTTGCACACATTTCATCACTCGATTATTCTTCGCAACTGGTTTATTTTACCACTTGTAACCTTATTTTCAGTCATGTGTATTTCATGAAGTGTGTAAAAAATAAAGAAATAAAATATATCTATTATGCTCCGTTAACAACATGTCATCTCCAACCATGTTAGCAATATACTTTACACTATTTTCGAAAAAAAAAATCTTCGACCTCACCTTTTTTTTTTTTTATTCCCAATGTTTATCTCTCGTGATGTTGCCAATCTTCCTCTTGTATGTTGTAATTTTTCATTGTTAACTTGATTCCTGCTATCCATGATAGTCTTGGACGACCACTCCAAAAGAATTCTGGTTCTGTTCGTCCTCCAGTCTTCTAACGTGACCATACCATTGTAGAGCCCGCTTCTGGATTCTTTCTGCAATCGATTCCTCCATATCCATGACCTGTCGAGCCTATTCATTTCTTTTTCTTTCCAATCTAGACACCCTGGCTCCTCTTCATATGCCATCCATCTCCACTGTCTGAAGTTTTGGCGTTCCAAGTGCAAACTTCTGCCCCGTAAATTAACATACTCTCCACTAATGTATGAGCTGTTTCCTTGGATACAACTCTGCTCCAAAGAAAAGCACTTAAACTCTTAATCGCCCTTCTGGTCTGTAAGATTCTGTAGTCCACACCAGCTTAACAGCTTCCCAATTACGGATCCCAAGTACTTCACTACTCTGATGGTTCCATGTGGACATCTTTTCCACCTCTTCTTACTACCAGATATTCACTTTTCTCTACATTTATTTCAAGTCCTCTAGCTTCAAATGCTGCCATTAACTTTCTTATCAAAAACTTGCGTCCTCTCGACTTTGAGCACATCCTAAGGGAACTCCCATATCTGCACATGAGCGATTCCACCTCAGGTTAATTATTCGATGGACGCTACCAGGCCAAGACATTCCCGTGATCGCCAGGATCGTTGATGGAGCAGATCTGAAGCTTACACATCTACAAATTTTGTTATTTCCCTTAAAACCACGCGTCGTCTACTATGCAACTGGAGGTTCACTCGCATCTTCACCGCATAAGCACAATGTACAGTGAGATTATTTGAGAAACAGGCCAGCAGAGGGCGGCTGCATAGCGGGAGAAACCAATTAAGGCCATATAATCTACATGCAGGTAGCAGCTTGTAATTCGTTTGTGGGAGGCTTTGTTAGCAAATAGTGCGTTCGTTGTTGCTGGGTGCTTTAATAATAATGATAATAATAATAATATACACTATGTCCAATTCATAGAGAAAACCTAGAAAATCCTAACTGTTGTAATGACTTAGCATTAAAGCATCACGAATTAAGTTCTCTTGAATAAAGTGATGTTCAATGAAAATCCTGATTTCAGAAATTAGGACTACTTTCAATAAATGCAATGCATTTAATCCTAATATGAATTTTATATTATGCATAACTGAATTGTACCCTGATGACTTGAGATGTTACAGAGCGCAAAAAAAAAAAAAAAAAAAAAAAAAAAAAAAATTAATTGTAGCGGAATGCAGGTAACGTGACTAGGTCAGAGATATCTTACCACGCAGAAGTTAAGCTTAAAGAATATACTGTCCTTGAGGAAACAGTACAATAAATTAACGGTAGATGGAGAAAAAGACCTGTAGACATAATGGAAAGTAATAGATAAGAGATACTAAAAGAAAAATAAATAAAACTGCAAGACTGCCAAAATTCCTAAACCTGCAAACTGCTCCAAGTACATTTAAGTTTTCTGAAGAAAGAGGAAAGGAGAAAACTGGGCGAATATCAAGACAAAAAACACTTTATTCTCAATACTATTATCAGCAGTACTCTACAAAGTACAGGTTGCGGCAGCGTTAATACCGACAGTGTATGTGAAAAACTGTCACTTATTTATTGTTCTTAGTGTCAAATACAGGAAAAATGAGTGTTAAATTTGAAAATTGCCCCCACGGGTGGCAAAGGTCGTTTAGGCGCGGACTTGTGAGCGGGAAGTATGGGGTTCGATTCCCGCCAGGAACATCTTTCTGACTGAGGTTTTTTCCAGCTTTTCCTCAGTCCTCATAGATGGTAAATGCCGGAGAGGTACCCAAACTTAGGTCAGAAACGTTTCCTTGCTTAAAAAAATCCTTTCCCAATATGTATCATTTCATCTCATGTATCATCATTGTCCACCGCCTGTGGTGCCTCAATAGTAAAAACAGGCGTTAAACGCTATAAAAAATAAACAGATATTTGAAAATTATCAGATTAAAAATTATTGTTCTTCTGCTTTACACACTATTCCAAACGACACTGGAAGATGTCTATTACTCTTAGTAAAATATATCGCTAGAGTTGACATCAGCTCTGAACGATCCATCAATTCCAAGGTATCCTTGCTTTAGGTATCCTCACAAGAAGAAATCTGCAGCTGTGAGAACAGGGGTCGGGACAGCCACACAAATTGTCCTGAGTGATCGATCTGAAATCCGCAAAGTCATACAGTGTCGAGCGGATGTTTCTGAGCTTCGAGCTATTGCAACACCAATTCCCCCCTCCCCCATCATTTCTGGTGTCCACACCGTTCCGGTTTATGATTACAGGAATATGCACTATTTCTGAAGCATTGGACCCACCTTGTGACGGTAAGAGCGTCTGGCACTCTTCCATGACGACCCAAGTTGAAGTGTCGTCTGAAAATACGCTCTGTAGTAGTTGGAGAATCGGTGATTTTGAATTACGTCCCAAATGGAAAAACACCTTCCTTTTTAGTCCACACGTCCATGCCCCCCTCCAAAAATGACAGCTCGCTGACAAATGAGGGCAACAACTATCTGATACCATGTCGCAGTACTACTCGAAGCAAAACGGCTATGAACGCTGCCTCACCTGTAGAAGGCTCATAATGAGAATGGGTCACCCTCCGCAATTCCAAAAAACGTTCTTTCAGAACGAAGTAGAAAGGTTCAAAGTTTGTTAGGCATCCTTCCTGACGTATTTCACATAATTATAAAGCTTTTGTGGCAATTTTGGTGGGAGTATATGAGCTAACACACACATTAAATAATAATAAATAAATAAAAAATAACTGAAAATATAAAACGACATGGTGATGGTCAATTTCACCGATATTATTATTGACATGTTAATCCAAACGTAGTTATGCGTCTACAATGCTGAATATGTATTTGGGATATCTTAAAGAGGGATATTTAAAGGATAATCGTGTTCTGCGTAGTAATAATCTGAAGAACTGGAAAACAAAACGTTTCATGAAAGATACAGGTAAGTAGGGAAGTAGTGGGAATGATTCTGCAATATACTGAAGACAAGTCGGAAGAAATAATCCATTCTTAGGGGTTTAAGCTCTTGGGAAGTTTCCAAGTGACGCATCTATAGCTACTGTTATGGAATGTTGACAACTGTCTTGAAAAGGGACGGAGTCTGTTTGCCCAAAGCAACTACCAATGTATTTAAATTCCATTTCAATAAGAAACAATCTCCTTAAACTCTGCAGCAATCTATTATCCCTAGTGCTACATCAGAGGTACAAGAGTATGCCAAAATTTATCACTCCAGTTATCAATATTCCAGAACCAGTTCCTAATATGATTCTTAACATGGCTGCTAGAAAATACTTTAAATATCCAGGGTTAATTAATCTAATATTTCATTCAAAATGTCCTGCCAGTGTTAAAATGCATAGTGCTAGTTTTCAAATAGCTTTACGATTAAATAATTTATATAATACTTTTTTCTTTCGATTTTTATATTTTCCTTGAAAGACAGTTATTTTTATCATAAATTTGAATTAATTTTAGCAAATTTGGCATTTTATTAGTACTTACTGCATTATTATTATTATTATTATTATTATTATTATTATTATTATTATTATTATTATTATTAAGTGCCCCTTTTTCGTGTTTGATATAATTTATAGCTATGTATTCAATGTTTTGAACAAATCCGTTGCATTTGTGTATATATGTATTGTTGCATAATGGTCGGTCCTGGTGGTTTAGTGGTTACCATACTTGCCTCCTAAACCCAAGATCGCGGGTTCGAACCCGGCCAGGACCGATGGATTTTTCCGGGGCGTAAAAATCCTAAGTATGGCTTCCTTCGGAAGGGAAGTAAAGCCGTGGGTCCCGTGTCGTACATTTACGGCACGAAAAAGAACCTCAAGCCTGAAAGAGAGGCCCCTGAGCAAAATTTGTCGGCCGTTTCATGCCCTGAGTTGAATTGGACGCTGATGACCTGAGCTGTTAAAGAGCGTCCATAAATAAATCAATCAAAAAAAATTGTTGCATAAGGGAGTTTAATAACGGTCACGGATGAAGAACATTCATATCCATGTAAAATTATGATTATTCTTTATTAGACAGTCTTATATAAGTGACTGCAGATCTCTCAGAAAGGGCGTATCATGTTTACGTTTATGTTGCAGCGCTACGCGTATGTAGCTGGAAATCAACGTGTAACTTGTAAATCGCAAGCTCTGGCAGAGGACTTGCTACCGCAGAGACGCGGCAGTTTGAAACTCAGGTGGCCAAATATGGAGCATTCTACGTGTCCCGAATGTGGAAGGTAAGGACGTCAGTGAGAAAGGTACCCCAGATTGCAGCACATTAGCTGACATCTGACCTCCCACTATCTATTGAAGGTATTGTATCCAGAATGCTTCGACAAAGTGTCTCTATCCCTTTAATGTCTGGAGTGGAGCTGTTAGCATGCCAACTAGACTGACGAACTGAAGAGTCAAGATTTACGCTCCAACTGATTTGCATCCGCAGTCAACCAAGTAACTCATTTTGGGCCCGCAAACACTGTGGAAAGAGACCAATATGCAGGATGTTCCATTATGATGTGTGCAGGTATGTGTCGAGTGGCTGAGAATGTTAAGGAACAGACTCCTGATTAGGTGGTCTGGGGTTCGATTTCCAACAGGACCTCCCTCCCTCACTGAGATTTTTTTCCAGGTTTTCCTCATCCCATAAATGGAAAATGGCGGGGAAGTGCCCTAAACGTACCTAGGAATGCTTTCATCTTGTAATAAAAATCCAATTAACCATTGCATTTTTGTATTATCGCCTGTGGTGTTTCAATAGTAAAAACGGGCGTTAAACTGTGTTAAAAATATCACAAACGGAAAACCACCTCTGCAGTAAAATTTGACTACTATCAAGTACCGAAATGAGATCTAAATTTTATGTTCGGTTGTTTCAAGAAAGCCATAGGAATTTTTTTCTAATTATCTTCATCGAAAATGTTCGTCCTCACAAAGTAAGACTAGTGGATAACTTCCTGGAGGGTGAAGATATTCAAGCATGAGTTGGCTTGCTTGCTCGCCAGACTTAAATCAAACAGAACATGTTCGGAGCTCTATAGGGAAAACTCCAGGATCCATCGACCACTCTCCGAGAACTGCAAAATGCTCTACAGAAGAAACAGGTGTTATTAGACAGATGACATTGCCGACCGTAGTTATAACATGCCACGTCGTCAGACCTGCATTGCTGCCAAAGAAAAATGAGCTGAAGCAAGCAGTTTTGTTGTACTGTAAAGCTGAATAAACCTTTGATTGTACAAACATTCGGCATTTCTTTTGTTTGTTTATTGGAAATACGAAAGGTACTGAAAATAATAGTTTACATACACGATGTCGCGTTCAGTTGTGTGTTCCTTTAGATTTTCATGCAAGTGTAGTAGTTCAGCTATCATTCTTTAAAATAAAAACCCAAACAAGAACTTCGACACAGAGATCCTTACCTATGCCATATTCAACTCAAGCACTCTTTTGTATTTACACCTGGATAACAGCTCCTATAAATAGGTGCTACAAATATGGCAAGAATTTTGGAATCGGAGAACATTTGGCGTTTATCATTGTACGTTTGTGCATGAATGTTAGACTGTAATAAGTGGATAACAATTGGGGCCACGCCAAAAACACCGACAGGACAAAGATGATCAAAGAACACGAACATAGTATACATAGCCGAATATGCTGTTCTGTTTCGCTCCTTTATTATACAATGTAGCATAGCAGCACCAAAAACCGCAGCAGTTTTAGTGCTACTCCGTTGGCAACACTGCGATTAAATGATTTAGACATTCTTAACTCCATGTTGACATTTCTGCGTGTAAACAAAGATCGAAGGTTGAAAGTTCGAAATGTCGCAAGAGTATCTTATCGAAAAAGGTTTCCCGTGTATGGCTTTCGCCCACAAAGATAATTATGCAGTTCTGCACGACTACAAAGATTGGCGCCATTTTCATAATTACAGGGTAGACAATCATCGTTAATGGCAGTCGCGCCACTAACTGTTGGACATGAATGAGAAAGCAATAAGGATATGCCTTCATGAAGCACACAGCCGAGAATCTGAGGTGATTTAAAGTGGCTGCTGGATTTGTCCAAAGCGAACAAGCAGGCCATCACTTCATCAGATCGAGTACCAAAGCCTTTAAAGCATGCCCAACAAATTAAATTTTTATTAGGTAGAAACTACTATGCGAAAATTCATGTTAGAGTGGACGAGGTCGCTAAGACACGAACTAGTGAAGTTCGAATCCCGAGAGGATCATCCTATCTGACAGGTTTTCCTCAGTCATCACCAATAATGATAAGTGCCGGGGAGACATCCTAACTTAGACCTGCAATACTTCCTTCCTCCCATAAAACGTTTCCTTTCCAAATTTTTAATTTCATTTTGTGTATCATCAGTGCCTACTACCTGTGATCCCACAGCAGTAAATTCGGGAGTAACAACAATTTTACCATTTGATACCAATTACTCGATAAATAAAGTGGGGGAAGGAGAGCAGAATATCATAAACATGTGAATGCTGTTTTACAGTATGAAATAAACCATTATCCAACAGCAAATTTCACTGCACAATCACCATATCGAGTTATTATTTTTCTGTATTTTGGCAGTATTTCACCACATTAGAATAATAATAATAATAATAATAATAATAATAATAATAATAATAATAATAATAACGAAAAAGACAGGATCTACCGATTTAGTATTAGTTTTAATATCTCTATTAATAAGTATTCGGCGGATCATTTTAGTGTTTTTAAGATTTTCCAGTAATGAAAAAGCATAAACTTGGAACTTGTACAGTCATGTGTTCAGAAGTATTCAGAAGAATTCAATGCAATGTTAAATTTTGTAATTTAAACGTAATCTATGTATCCAGAAAATTAGTCGCAGGCTTTAAGTCACAGGAGCGGGTTGTGCTAGCATAATCGTCAACCACCATCAACCTGGTGATTTAAAGTTTAGCGTCTTTAGTTAATATTTCGGAGTCCTTACATTCGGCAAAAATGATTAGGATTTCGATGGCATACACATGTCTGATAGCTGTTAGTTCATTAATAAATGTCAATTATGCCAACTCTTTATTTATATAGAGCCATTTGAAGGAGAACACAGGTAGTAAATCCTATTTTGTGACATGCTCACTCACAATTACATAGCGCGAAATAACATTACACGCTAGGCTGAAAGCACTTAACTGCTGCTAGTGCTTGTGCTGCTAAATGCCCGTGCGGGTAGCCAGAAGCGACCGACTTATCCACACGCACTTGACTTTGTAAATATAAATGGATAGGGACGAGTACATCATTGTAATGAGGGTACTGTTAGGCGGGTGAAATATTTTAACGGTGGGATATGTGCTTTTATTCCAATTCGCAACTAATTTAAATATGCAACACTTACCAAATCTGTCGGCTAACCTCGGGCAAATCCCAGAAACTGGTGAACCCAGTGGTTTAGCGAGTAAATGATGTGGCAAACCATTATTAGGAGGGTGAAATATTGTAACGGTGGGAAACGTGTTCTTATTCCAATTTGCAACTAATTCATATATACACACACACTCTTACCCAAGTGTAAACAGTTGCAAACACAGGAGCAGATGTGCCATGAACTTCATCCAACTGGGCTTTGGTCTCTTTCGGGATTAAGACTTTTAAATAAATGCGTTTTCCCACCTCTCTATATAAACACAAGTTTGTTGCTTCAATCGCCTATGACAACGAAACCATGTGATGGATATAGCTGAAACTTTAACCGCAGTAAAATGAGATGTGACGTTTACTAAAAGCAAATCTTTTTCGATGCTACGAGCGCCATCTCTTGTATTTTCTAAGGACTTATTGAACGCCCTTCGTGGCCATATGTCGAGGCACAAACTTTGCTGACACGATGCATACCATGCTTTCCTATCAGTATTTCATGACACGAATCCACAGAAATGTTCCACTATTCGGCAATTTATCACCTATGATCTCGTTGGTAGTATTAGATGAGTGTAATCATTTGACGTGGATGGGCTCGTGGGACGCTGGTCATCAACTATGGACTTCCAACCACTTTTAAATACACCAATCACAGCATTGAGTACGACTCAAACAATTATTTCCATAAGCTCCACCAGTCATAAGTCTAGGTAAAAAATGTCCAGAATTCATGTAGACATTTAATGTTAACACTACTCATGATATCCCACCGTCCAAATAATTGTAAAACACTCACTAGAGAATTCGCCTCTGTTCCTGAATTGTTGTATGCCGTAACAACCAGTACACCACTTATGTTACATTATGAGCTCTAGTGGTAAACAGGAACCCGCAATAGCTTATGAATGTTTACAACACAACGAATATCATTGGCCATTGCTGTGATCCTTGGAACGATAGTGGTACACAAAAACTGACAATTTCTGTGCATTTTTTCGTCTATTTGCAATGAAAGTATTTGCAATTCTTCCTCCAAATGTTAATTCTTTTTTTTTTTTTTTTTGGCTCTTTGTTGTCTTTGGTTTCTTTTCAATATACCATAAAGAGCAGCTGTTGTCCGTTGAGGCGGAAATGCAGCTGGAGAATGTGCCTTTAAGAGAAATTTGCAATTATCGCTGTATTTGTTAAATTTTCCTAAACCATGAATCTATAACGGTTCAAATACGGAACAAGCTTGCTCACCAATATGCCCTGAAGTGGAGGAGGAAGAGGGAATCCGTTTCGCGTGTTACTCACTAACCTCTAGTCGCAACATTTGATTTTGTTACACATGCAGTTCTATTTCGTTAATCAATTGCAATGTGGCACATTCTGACACCAGTAATACGTCCTGACTGATTCTGCTTACGACACATGAGCATTTCATAAACAACCAGAGCATCTTCGTAGATCACTAACGGATTCGCCTTCCTCCTTCAGCTACGCTACTCCTTACTACTCAGTTTTGATATTTGAAAAACTTGACCTTGATGCCTGTCCTATTTCTGGGAGATACAAACAGTTTACTGGTAAACTATAGTATACAATTTGGGAATATAAATAAAACAAATCTGTTGGGATACGTACAGAGTCTGTATTTACCTCAAAGACGCCCAGGCAGCGGCCGAGTTTGCCGCAGACGCCCGCCTCCTCCAGGACCTCGCGGATTGCAGTAACGCTCGGCTCTTCCTCGGGTTCGACTCCGCCGCCCGGCACGATCCAGTGATCCGGGCTCCTGGACGACGTCACCAACAGCACCTGCACCAAGGGTACTCCAGTCAGCACTGCAGCCCAACAAACAAACAGTTAGGGGTGAAACCTCTTTGCTCAACGCTGTAGGTACTAACTGCTTGCCATGTAACGTTAAGTGTTCAAAATAAATATCTTCAACTATTCACGAAACACAGCAGTCGCTCTCGATGTGGCCTTGGCGCTGCAAAAGCAATACAATTCATGAATGTGGCATATCTTTAAAGATAGCACACTCACTGTATCCCTTGGACGTTAGCGTATAGCATCTTACATTATGATGACTATTGATGTAATAGCAAAATCTGCAAGTATATCGCAACAATAGCATTGGCATCCATATGCTTTGTCCAAAAACGTTTGTTACTGATCAGTAATTATATTCGAGGGCTGTTCAAAAAAAAAAAAAGTGGATGCAATGCACCTATTTCAGCATTTCTGCCAGTCTTCAAAGATATGCTGGAAACCATTTTGACAGGTCATTCAGAATTACCTTTACAGCCTTCACCGCTGCTTCTGATGATGGAAAATGCCTCTCACGAAGGCGTTTCTTTTTAATTTGGAGAAAAGGAAAAAGTCACACAGGACTGGGTCTGGACTATATGAAGGGCGAGAGGCACACTTCACATTGCTTTTGTGAGATATTCAGCGACATTTGTGATGTGCGGCCGTGCATTATCATAACGCAGCATTCAGCTTGTTGCACAGAAACGTGACTTTATGTAAATGTATGATATGGTCTTGCAGAATTTCGAACATATTTGCAGTATTGCCCAGTTACTGTTGTGTGCAGGTAAGGTACAACATTCTGGCAAACCCTTTCCTGAATATCAACAAAAAAATGAGATGATCATAACTTTGCCAACAGAAACAGCTGCTTTTGTTGTTTGCTCTTAGGATCGAAATGAGATAGCCAAGTTTCATTAGCAGTGAACCTTTGAAAAGAAATCCCACATCCTCCTGTAATCTGATCTTAAATTGCATGCAAACCTACCTCCAACTTCCTTTTGTTCGGACATCACAGGATTAGGAGCTCACCGTGCACAAACACGTGCAGGTTTTCACTTACCAACGTGTGGGTGACACTCGGTGAAATGTTCTGAAAGAATTTCTGAAAGCGTCCGTAATGTTATTCGAGGATCCTCTTGCCTAGCCAACAATGGTATTAACCCACATATTCCCAAGTGTTTTTTACTTTGCAAATTTATATTTTCCCCCACCACAGGTGCATTGTACAATTAAAGTTGCTATGCATAATTAGACAATTTAAAACTAGGGATAAAAGCTGACAATATCTGAATCTAAAAAGAGTAAAACTAGCAGACTCCACAATTTCTACAAGATATGCATAAAAAACGTACCCCAACTTACTGAAAGAAGTTTATTTAATTACGAGGGCTGTTCAGTATTGAATTATAAATTTATAATATTTACAGGTATTCTCGCGTTAAAATTTAATTTTACAATATTTTGTTAGCTTATGCGTAATGTGCACATGGCACTGATATCATTGTCACTTTCAGTTCTCGCTGGAATCAAAGGAGATTTCTAGCATTACAGTGATTTACTCGGTTCTATCAATTTATATTTATGAAAAGGAGGCGAGTGTGAGCCGTCAGTCCGTAGCTAGCAGCAGCAAATCACGGAATCCGCCGGTTTCCAGGATTTACCCGAGGTTAATGTGTGTGTGTGTGTAAATTAAAATTCCAATAAGACAACCCGTGGTAAAAATTAGTGATTTACCCTTCCCCATTAACTTGTACTTATGAAAAGGAGGCGAGCATAGGCCGTCAGGCCGTAGCGAGTCGCAGAAAACCACTGGGTTCACTTCATGACAACGCACAAACTCACTTTGAATCAAGCCATGTACTTTTTGCTATATTCAACATTACCTGAGTACCACGTCCGCCTTACAACCCCGATCTCGCTCCCTGCGACTTTTTTTTTATTTCCGTCACTAACGCGAAGCATTTGATTTGAGAACTCTGAAGCAGTACTCAAGAAAAGTGAGGCGATTCTCAAGAACCTGACAAAAAATGGCCTATATCATGTGTTCGAGGACTGGCAGAAGTGCGTTCAAATAGAAGGGGATGACTTTGAAAAAGATAATGTAAACATGGAAATAGAGCAATAAACATCTATAAAAATTAGTCTGTCTTTCTTGATCAACTCGCACTTTTATGTGTAACAAATTAAACTTGTTTCATATTCTTCAAACAACACATTCGTCAATAAGCCATGGAGAAAGAAGCTGAATGGCATCATAACCGAAGAAAAAGTATTGAAACACCATCAAGGAAGCATTCATTCACGTCTTTCTGTGTACTGCCAGAAGAAGTGCAATCATTTGAAAAAAGGGATAGTAAACAAACCTTTTCTGCATTCAGCTTTTAACTTTCGTGCCCAGTTCGAGCTGATTTATATGCAGTCTCAAAGCTGTAATAGCTTTCGATATAATGTATATAATATATATAATGTTATATCAAGATCAGTTGATTAAATTCAATGTTTTGAAACTCTCATAAAGTAAACACGCTGAAGAAGTACCTATCAACCTGATTGACATACCTGGCTAGACATTCCTGACCACTGTCGCTCACCAACTGCACCACGCCAACTCTGCTCACATACACCATCTGGTGGCTTCATTCCAAAGTACATCCTACACACTTTTAATCGTACATGTCCTTTATTCGCGTGAAAATAAACAGTTGCCATGACATGATTTATTCTGCTTATTCTGTTTCCAAGGTGGCATTTATGAAGATGTATATTGAAAGGTGCAATAGACTGGAAAGAGAAGGCTGACCTGATTTACATTAGGGGTTTGAGGAATAATATTCCACTGGGTACATGTGACGAGAAGGAAGATGCTGTACATATTCTGTCAAAATGTAAGCGAACCGAGGAACGGGGGAAAGTTTTAAGTTTGAAAATTAAATATAAGAAGGGGTGATCAAGAAAAAAATTGATGATAAAATTCAACTAAGGGGTTGGGTGAGTTTTTTATGGAAATTAAGGTTGAAATGGAAACGATCAGTGGAGAAGATGGAATAAATTGAGTTTAGTTAGCAACCCTGTTATCAGTAGGTTGTTTTACAGTTTACATTTTGTTAAATTTATTCTTTATATGTCATGAATAGGTGTAGTGTTGATTGTTAGTTGAAAAGAGGCTATATTTGAAGATAGTTATGGTTAAGATTGGGCTAATGTTTTGTGTAATAACAACAATATGAGATATTGCAGTAGAAAACTAATACATATGTAGTGAGAAGTAAATTATTTATTTAAAATGGAGGTTCGTTGTAATCACAATATAATATTGTTTTGAAAGAAGTTCTAATGGACAATAACTAGAAATTTGCCAGAGCCAGAATTAGCACAACAATAAATACGAGTACAAAAAAAACACAAGAATATCGACACCACTGCCGGAGCACAAACACAAAATTAAACGCAGTCTTAAAGCTGCTCTTGCAGAAGTTACAAAGCGTGGTCGTGCGTCATCTCGTTCTGGTCTATTTGCAAAACAGTAACGCTTTTGGGCGGCACATGTTTGTGTAACGCAATTTTAGCAGAGTTTATTTATTGACTACCAAACAGAGGTATTCATAGCTTGAACTTGTAAAAGGGAGTAATGACGTCAGGAAGGAGAAACTGGACATTACTCACGTGAAAATGTTCCTTGCCCCATTGTCAAGGCGCTGACATATGGCTGGCGCATGACCTTAAAAGGAACGCTTCAATGTTTTTCTTAGAGCAGGCCCGTGGTCTGTCGTAAGATTACTGAAGCCAACCATTAACGCGAACAAAGTTGTGTTTCATAACATCTTTTCCTTTAGCATTCTCTTTGTGTCGAGATCGAAACGCGCTATCTCTGGGGAAAAGGTTTGCATAGCAATCGAAATATAAAAACACCTACAAAAAGATTCGGGAATTTATACCCTGTTTACCGAAAGCTAATACGTACTGAAAAGTTTTTCTTCCGTCTTTATGCTGGAGTGGAACGATGCGGAAGAGGAAGAGAAAAGGCACGGACATGGACATAGGTTCACGGATTAAGGCGTGTATATCAGTCTCACAATGACACTGTATTATCAGCAGTACAAAAGTTTCATATACAATTAAAATGATTGCTTGGAAAGTCCCTTATAGCTATTTATTGATCAAAGTATTAATAACATAAAATTTGTGAACCCAGGGAATATTTTGTGAACTATTTACAAAAAAAGGAAAAATACAACGTTTGTGCTATGGTCAACAAACACGAGCATTTGTTGACATTGCATTTCAGCTTTCGTTAGACAGAGTCGTTGACGTCTGACGTTCTGACAAAGCCCCGATATTCCGACCCCTTCAAACGTCTTAAAGCAGGCATTGTGGATGCCAAACGCCGCAGTGCCTTCCCGAAAATGCCGAGATGGAGCAATGGTTCCCGAACATAAGAGGTTTTTAGCAAGACGATATCTTCCCAGCTCTAGTGGGTCCTTCTTAAGTGACTTCATCCTCCACGAGGTTGTTTCATAGGCTAACAACAATGATTTCATGATTGTAAGTGCTCTAAGTAGGGGGTCGGCGGATATAGAAATCGATCTAAATCTGCCGAGGATATCAGCCTGAAGAGCTGAGAGGCTTATGCTAGATCGATCTAGTTCGTGGTTGAACCGAATGGCTATGCGCTTGTTAAAGTTGTAATGGTTAGGGATTATCTATAGGAGGAAGAAAAATTAGCTGATTCGCTGTTTGATGCATACCGAGAAAGTCTTATTTATAGAGATAAAATAGCAATTTATTCTGTATCAATAGATCTTCAACTTTATATTTTGGAACAAATTTAAAAATTACTGCATGGCTTACCTGTATACGGAGGAAAGAAAACATGCTCCTATTAAAAATTCAACAAACTTTACTTATTCTGATTTGTGATCAGCTTTATTGAAAAGATACTTTTTGGGAGGTGAAAGTCGACAACCTTCAGCTGTCTACAATGTTGACTTCTTAGACATACATTTTGTATCTGTACAAAATTGCTTGGAAAAACTGTCAATAATTTAATGGGAATAAAGAGAGCAGGATATCTGCCCTCATACCGAATGTATTTTGTTAATATAGAAAGTTACGCCCGCAGTTGAATGGAAGCTGCACGAGGCCAAGGTCTCGCAATATTAATTTATAACCAAAATTAAGCAATAGGAGCTGTTCGGAAGCGGTGTTCCTCTCTAGTGACACATTTCTGTCATCTCTTAAATTATATTTGCATTCATTCGTAATATCTCTATCGTAATTTTTTGATTTCCTTTGTCCATTACAAAATGTGGGTTATTCCTGTAAATCTTATTTTTTCTTTGTTCTAGTGGTAACACTTAAAACAATTTACTATAGTAAAATATACTTTAAAAATACAATGTAATTAACACCGGCATACCGTTAGTTATAACGGTAACAATAATTCAGAAATAACGCATGCTCTCGTAACTCTGTCAGCGCGGGAAATGACCTTGCCAGCACTCGCTGCGGAAGCAAGCCTAAAATAACTCTCGGTATCTGCTAAACGGAAGCCGGCGTGACGCATAGGGAATTTCTAATTTGTGTGCCGCATTTATACCAATAATACCGAAACAGATATGCAGAATGAACCAATTATGTTTCGATCCCAAAGCTTTAGATTATTGCACTGCCATTTCTCGATTATGACAGGAGAGTTACAAGCGTACCGTCGAGCTTTATTTTATGAACCGATTTCGCACTCTAGATTTAAAGTAGCATACAATAAATCCTAACAATCAATGATTCCTCACATAAGAGCCTTATAAAATGGATACAAGTAACCTGCAACGGAAATATCATACAGCAGCCACATCATTTACAAGCGAACACGCTACTTCCTTGCCTCCTTGCTACATTTAGAGAAGCAAGCAAAACAGGCAAAATCATAAATAACGTTTCTTTTAAAGTACTAAGCAAACAAGCGCGACCTTTGTTCATTACCCCATTGCAAACTGCTCTTGTTCTTATCCAACGCAGCAGCATTCTCTGGGTATAACACCTGCAATGCAAAGAATGAACATTCCCTTTAAGTACATACACTGTTCTCGTTAACGCCAAGACAATATCCACCATCTCCGGGCTATTCTTTGCTACAAATGAACCCGGAGGCCGATTCCTTGAAATGAGGATGGAAATGTTTTTTTTACGCAAGCCTTGCGTTTCACTGCATTTCGTTTAAAAATATGGTGTGCCCCTGAAGCCGATATAATGTCTTGCATCATACGAAACTACACACAAGAAAGCAACCTTAAGAAGCACATTAAATTAGCTTTCCTTCGGGCATTTGGACAGTCACTTGAGTGATAGCGCTTGTATGTAAGTGGATAATTATGAAATAACTTTGACTGTTCACCTGCTGTGATAAAATTAATGAAGAATGTGAACTTTCATTTTTGTTTCAAATGCAAAATGCACATTAATAACAAGCATACAGCAACAATTCCTGTTAATCTTTTCGTGTAGATGATAAAAATTATAGCAAACACTTCAATTCTTTTACATTACTAATGTGCCAAAAAGAGTTTGGATTACTAAAAGAAAATTGATGTTCAATTTAATTGCTGATATTTGCAATATATGTGAACAATTATTTTAACGAGTAAGTTTAGTTTTAGATAGAGAAGACCACAACGAGAAAAATGTTATAAAAACTTCGAATTACCCTTACTTGTGATAAATGTACCTCTGGCTTTTATTGACGTTCATTGCTTTTTTTTTTATTTAAAAAAAAAAAAAGAAATTTAACTCCTTCTCTTGCATACACTTACCACTCTCAATCATACAAAATTTAGATGCTTTTACAATGCATTCTAATTCTGTTACATTTTTCTTTCGGGAAGTAATATCTGTCAATCACTAATACCATCAATTGTTTCAGCAACCAAATTTTATAAATTCCAATCGACTCCTACGGATGATATTTTGTTTTCATTTTTATTGAGCAATAAGGATCATTCTGTGTACTAACTCCACTCTATGCATATACCATACCTGAAGATAGGATATGTTTGTTGTCACTAGGAAAAACCCACACTATTTCCAGCATTTGTGGGGATTTCTTTTGGAACCAGTACAGAATAGTACTACGCATTAAACGGCATCGGTATCATTTAACATTTAAGGCAGTTTGTGACTGCCGTAAATTAATTTGTCTAAGGTCCAAACCCTACCCTTAATAGAACCCCTTTGGCTATAAGCATCTCAAACAAAAGCTGACTTTGGACTGCAATGTAATAAATAACACAGCCCAATTTGCCTGCTGCAGAATTCCTCGGCAATCGTTGTATATGTTGCCTATCGAAATATATCTAAGCGATTTTTCACAAGTTTTCTGATTTATCTTATTCTGAAAATAGATTGTGAAACCTTCAGCTATGAGATGTCAATATTCATGCATGCTATTGTACATTTTTATGGAGTTTAGACATGCTCAGATCACGGCCCAAGTAATTTTTTTTTCTCCATTTTAATGCAATGACACTCACGATTCTTTACTTTCTTTTTAAATTCCAACACCCTTTGTTTTTATCATGAATTATTTGTGTTAACGTCTTCTTCGATCTTTGGACACTTTTTAGAAGTAGGCGCCCTACTTCACAACGTCGTTGAAAAACATTTGAAATGATGAACAATCATTTATCTCATAAATACTTCACATTTAATGCATTTTTTAAAACAAATCTGACCTTACATGTTTCCTCTTCGGCATTTAGAAGCAACATGTTGGTTGATATTAAATCATATTATATTTAAATGTAACCATTAAACATTTTACTATGTAGCACGCATGAATATTGTGCAACAAACCGTCTCCAATTAATTTACACAATCTCTCATGTTTTTATGAAGGAATAGTTATCCTAATATACGCAAAAATTACCTTTTCCACCTTTTGCTTCGATTTACTTATATTTTCACTAATACATGAACAAGGGTCTAAATATTCTTGCCTTCATTTTTACTCGATGCCTGAGGTAAATATCTACGGCTTTTCTGTTGGATGTAGCGGATACATATATTGCGAATAAAGAATATTTATTTTCATTATTTAAGAAGGGGCAGAATTAACTGCACTTAAATTATAGGTGTAGAAACAAACGAAGCACCATACCATCTACTACTGTACTTTACCAAATTCCGAAGGAATGAATTATTGCCGTTTATCTAGTACATTTTTTTTTCTTTCAAAAAGTTGTTTATCTCCATGAATGCTACCTACAAGGTACCGAAAATGTGGGTTTATATATATATATATATATATATATATATATATATATAATTATATATCATTTTTATTGTCATTGATACATGCCTGTTAAAGCTCTAGCGGTTGCAATTTTTTTCTCAACGAAACTCGGCATATAACCATCAATTAACAAAGGATTCGTCGAGTCGTTAGCAAAATTGGATTATTGGGGATGGGGTTTAACTCTAAGAGAAAATCACTCCAGAAAGTGTTGTTTCTTCTCCAGAAACTCGGTATATATTAAAATAAATTTAATAAAAATATATGCTAAAATCAGGGAAATCGGACCATTAGGAGTGGGGGTATACCCGAATACCGATTTTTAAAGAGTGGAGGTTAAAGCGAAATTTAAAAATCGCTCTAGCGGACACAATTTCAAGTTTTTAAAGGAAACCCGGTGTATGTCAAAAATAGTTTTTGAAAATCAGTGAAATCCGATTATTAGGATCAGGTGGTTTACCAGAAATCCAACATTTAAAAATCACTGTTCCGCATTAGCATTTGTTTTATTGCAAAGAAACTTGTATATAGTATTTAAATAAAAAAAAAATTTTTTTTAAACCAGGGAAATCGTATCACTAGGAGTAGAGGTATGTTAGAAAACAGAACTTTAAAAAGTTCTCTAGCTTTAATTTTCTATCTATTATTTCAAAATAAAAAGCAAATTAACATATAAACTGTATTTATAGCAATGAATATTTTTTTTTATTCAACAAAAACATCGTCCTTTAATTTTCTATTTATTGATTCCAAATAAAAAGCAAATTAACTCGGCATATAAACTGTATTTATAGCGATGAATGTTTATTTTTATTTTTTTTTTTAATTTAACAAAAGCATCGTCGTGAAGATAGCAATGCGAAATATTAATTTAATATGTGAGGATTATATTTGTAGGTAGGAGCAGTCTGCAATAACATTCGGAAAAAGTTTGCATTACATACTTCTATTAAAATAACATTTATATTAAATTTCAAAGTCAATGAAACTCGATGGAACTTTCGATTGTTTATTGTGTATATTTGCTTAGTGCATTGTAATTGTTTTTAAATAGTGGCATGTTTTTGTTTATTGAAACATATGAACATCTTAAATATACAATGAACTCGAAACTTTCTGTTATTTCTATTTTGGTGAATGTAACGATATCAGTTCATGAACATGGTTACATTTAAAAATACCCACACAGCATAGCATTATCTGTCAGTGGTCATATATTTCATTAATTAATAGTACACCATTACTTTTTATGGTTTAATCTCAACAGTAATAATAATTCTAAAAACGTGGTATCTCTTTTGTAATACTTATAGATTGCAAGAATTCTAATTTTGTTCCCCTAATACCATAAAGTAATGTCATAACTGATTTTAATAATTAATCAGGGCTAATTTGAATTTGATATTTATTTTTAAAGTTATAAATTCGCTTAGTTTACGCAGTTCCTGCGTGAAGGACTTGCGAAAGTTATTTGGTCAATTTGCTTGAACTTATGAAAAGTTTCAACTGTTATGCTCGCTAATAGTTATATCTGAAGTGAATCTGAAGAAAAACATTTTAATGGAAAATTGGAGAGACAAAAGACAACAATCGTGTCAATAAATATACGTCTAATTACAGTAGCACTGTTGTCAACTTCACAATGTATATGTAGCTATTTCTTTGCCATTTATCTGTCTCCTCGTTTTCTGGTCCTGTATTGAGAACAATGATAACCGCTCATTCAGGGGGTATACAGAAAGATTACAAAAAAGGATATTGAAATATTTCACTACAGAATATTGTATATAACTACTGATAGTGTTACAGATTAATATCTCTTAAATGAATTATTAAACTAAATTATTTTCCCAAATCGTTACACTGGAGAGGACTTTAGCAGATTTTATAGTAAAAAAATTAATCAAACCTCCTCGTGTGCACGGGGGATAATTCTAATATTTCTCAACAAACGATGGAAAATTTTGTTAAAAACAAATTTTTCTAAAAATATATAGGTTTCGTAAGTAAAAATGCTAAATAAATAGTAAATAGCTATTAGTTTACATACTTTAAGTGCTAAAAATAACTTCCATTAATATCTAAACACTTGTTAATTCTTTCGCAAAGCCTTTCTCTTAACATTTGCGAACTCACGGATAGTTTTTTTAGGGGGGGCATTTTTACTACTAAGGCACCATAGGCGGTGGACACTGATTATGCATGAAATGAAATGATAAATTGGGAGAGGATTTTTTTTAAGGGACGAAGCGTTCCAGGCCTAAGTTTATGGCACCTCGCCGGCAATTGCCATTTATGAAGACTGAGGAAAACCTCAATCTGGGGAGGACGGTCTTGGTGAAATTCGAACCCCTGATCTCCCGCTCACGAGTCTTCGCCTTACGGATAGTGATAGTGCAACAGGATTCATATTCTCTTTCGTGTTAAGAGCTACAGCTACGTCTTTTACATACAAACAAGTCCAGTATGTCTATATCCATCCATCCCCCAAAAATTGTACTTAAAATTCACGTGTACCTTTTGCATAGTGTGGCGGTGCATCGTCCCCATAGCATCACCACATTTTACTCTTAAATTGAAGGCTATTTTTTCCCCCAGAGTGCAATTAATTCATAGCTGATAAAATGGCTACATTTCATATGAAATATGCCCTCAAAAAGCAGGGACTAAAGATGAACTTTTTTAAGATTCCACACCAAAAAGAGTTTCATTCAACTGGGAGTTTCAGTTGACCAATTATACATATGTTTAACATTCACAATTTTCTAAGCACTGCCCCATTAAAAATGTTGAAACAACTCATTTTCTGTCAAACACAAAACACAACGTGGAGCAGACAATCCCTTTGTGTGCAAATAAGTATAAACTATCTACAGCCCAACGGTTCTCCAATTTTCCTTGACAAATAAATACACATTTTTCCACATCGGCTCTTTTCTATTGTAATGTGTCCTTACGCATTACATAATAATTACTTCCTTAATCATAACAACATTACAAAAAGTATATAAATACATACAACATTTATATTAATAACCAACATATATAACAGTGGCACAAAATTGCTCGTTAATTTTAATTCCAGAATGAGAGGTGTAATGTTGCATTTTTAACAAGTCGTGATATATAGAACCTATTAGCAGATGTTGTATTCCTAGTTCAGATTCTACGGTTTCGAAATGGTTTCTACACACACACATACAAATAAGTTGTTACGAAAGGTAGCTACGCTTTCTTTGTCTTCTTTGACAGTCCAGAAAAAGCTGTTTAGCTGCCGAGAGATTTGTCTTGTTGACAAGGAATTATGATCCGTCACGGGTTCCTGTTCCACGATTCCGGCTTATTTATTTGAAAACTCCCTCTGAACAATTCTAATTTACTTTACCTCAATTAACACACACTATTTTTGTAACATCTTTCGTTTTCTCGTTAGATAAGATTAAACGCAACTACTCGTGTGTTGTATTTATTTATTTACAGTCTGTGTATCTTGGTTACTTAATTATATATATATATATATATATATATATATATATATATGAAACATAAAAATAAAGAAACACTATTAACAATGTAACAAATTAACACTAAAAATAAAAGTAGATAAAGATAAAACACAGAGAAAGAGTCACACTTGAAATTGCTATATTTCGAACTACTGCGAGTTCTTCAATGGCAAGAAGCTAGACATGGCTTCTTGCCATTGAAGAACTCGCAGTAGTTCGAAATATAGCAATTTCAAGTGTGACTCTTTCTCTGTGTTTTATCTTTATCTACTTTTGTTTTTAGTGTTCATTTATATATATATATATATATATATATATATATATATATATATAATGTAATTCAGCGAGAGTGGGAAGGAAAATAATTAATTTAAAATTACGATTTAAGATTATCCGAACTTTTTAGTTTTCTTCTAGCTAACTTTCTTGAGAGGAAGTATGCGCACGTGATCCAGTTATTTTCCCGAAAGATTTTAACAACAGTAAAATGCTACTAGATATGAGAACCAGCTCTATAATTATGTGGTTGTAGACAGCTTCGCAGACTGCTGAGAAAATAGGTCTTCATAACTCTCCCCCCATGTGAGCTTGTGTGGACTATTAAAACCAAATGCGTTACATTGTCTGCTGATCTTAGAACAGCTTGAGTTTATCCTAAAAGACAGAGCTAGCGGAAATGGCAAAAATATCTCCCTGAATTTCCAGGCCGCGTGACTATTCGCAATAAACCTACACTTTAAGCCTCGTGCTCGGAAATGGAACAAAAGAAGAACACAAACAAAAGTCTGCAGCGTTACATAAATACAAAGAAATCAGCTGGTACACGCAATCTTGGAATTTTCGGCACTTCACTCATGAACTGCGAGTATAAAATTAAAACTAAGTCAATAGTTTGCGGAAAATGAATTGCAAAAGTCGATCACAAATTTATCAAAGAAATATGTATATACAATAGGATTATAAAGTTCACGACTATTAGTTTAAAGAACAGAAAAGAATAAAAATGACTAATGTAAAAATAATCATCACACTTTCTACATTTAAATGTTTGGGGTGTAAAATACCAACAACAGAAATTAATGCAGACATGGAAGAAAACAAAATTATAAGAAAATAAGTATTACTCAGTGTTTGGCCAAAATGTGTTCTTCACATATGCGAAATCTTTCTCCGATATAATTAAGCCCAATGTTTTCACAGATTGCGCTATTTTTTTGCACATTTCCACTTTGTCTTTCTTCGTAATTTTGTCGGAAAATTGCCCAAATATTACTTCTTTATGCTCAATAATTAAATGCAGCACTGTTATTTTGTTTTGAATACTAAAGGTACTTTTTGATATGGTAGACATACTGGTATTTTGGCTTGAATATACGACTTTAAATACATGCCGCGTAACAAATTCGCATCAACGGATCTTGGAGTAATAAATAACCCTCAACAGTCTTCTTGACGCTCGGATACAGTCGATACACTAGTAATTTTGACAAGTTATTTAATTAATTGTATAATAACTATTCTTGAAACAGGTTTTATTAGAATTGGTGAAATTAGGGCTAGTAACTAGTAAACTACTCGTAGTAGACTAGTTGTTTCATGAAACAGGGCCCACAACTACTGTTAAATGTGGGTTTCGTAATTAGGAGCCTCCATGTGGAAGGAGGGGGGGGAAGAAAAGACAAAAAAGAAAGAAAGACAGAAAGAAAGAAAGAAAGAAAGAAAGAAAGAAAGAAAGAAAAGGGAAACAACTCTGAGCATCGATCGGTAAAGCCATCTCAAATGAACTGCATAATTTAGTATACAACACTTTATGGTGCCAATGACACGCACAGGCAACTAGCCGTTCACTACATTTGCCTTGGGCGAGCGTGCACTAAGGCTATGAGGCTGAACCTACCTAAAATTAGCGTGTTGGCTTGTACGTGTTCATTTTTAATGACGAATTGAAATATTTTCTTATTTGAACAGCTGCCCTATCTGCCACGTAGATACCCATTCACCAATAATACGGTCTAACGCTCCGCCCGCCTTGCGCAAGCGTTGTAGTAATGTTTCAGAGACGTGATAAAGGAATTTTCATTACTGTGTAGGCTAGCGCAGATGATTATCTTCTTCTGAAATCTAGCAGAACCTGAACCCAAGAAGAACTGAGCTGCCGGCGATATCATTTTAAATATATTACATCACTATTTCCGATTCCATTGTGTAATATGGAATGAATCATTATTTTAACAGTAAACACAACTTACTATGACTTAATATTTTAAAACTCATTCTTAAACGCTCTTAATTATATTTTAGTTTATGTGGAACGCTGACCTTATGATAAGTTGGTCTCTTCATTTATAACCGTTTTCCCTCTATTTCTACGTAAGTGGAACGGTGAGGCATCTTACTGGGATTACAGAGCAAGTTCAGTAATACGTCAAGAATTACTTTAAGAATGATTAATAGATTTGCACAGAAAAAGTACTAGCGGATTGAGTTTATATACATATAGATTCAAGAGTGAGTTATGAAACATTAACTTTTTTTAACGTCCATATGATTTAATAATCACTTACATTATTATTGCTAGAATGCCATACTTTTGAACATAACAGAGCTATTTTTGTCGTATTTTAGCATAAAGTAGATTTGACATTAATTTTAACGTCCCATGCCTCAGCCTGCCTTGTATAAATGTCATGCTTCATCACTGCAACTGGCGAAATATTTACTTGAAATGTTCGTCGATATGTCCAGGTAAATGTTGCATGGGTGTTTGATGAATACTCTATGCGTACAGTATCTTCATCAAGTGCTGGGCACAGAAATGTAGCTTGAGGATAATTGACAGGGTTGTGCACATGTCTTCTGTGAAATGAATGCTACAGCCTTGGAGAACCCGCAGTACATTCGAGTGTACACGTGCGCTCCACATATACGAAAATGCGTGCTACATACTCTGGAGATTACTTAGAATGTAATCAGTGTGTCCAGGTTATCTTCGAATCGACTCTAGCATGCAGACAATGATACACAAAAAACATGGCTATTATGAACGACGATTGACATTTTATAAAGACACTGTCTGACCGCTCGTTTTGTATTAACTATAAAAAGATAGTTTAACTCTTTCCGCATGTTTTGCAGTAGCCAAACAACTTTCAAGTTAGAAACAGATGTTTGTTTTGGCAGCCTGTGCAATATCTCAAGATTTGTAATAATGTAATATAATTATAATTCCTCCTCGCTACTCTTGTATGTAAGAACTCTATGGTTCTGCAGTGAACTTCTTTAACAAAGTATTTTTATATGTACGTATTTATTAACCTCTGCAGTTCTTTAAACAGGTTACAGTTCTTATTTCCGTAATAGTTTAGATAGTGGCCTTTCGTTATATAATTGATAAATTAGTTTTTTTTTTTAATACGAAATGCTTAACATAGTTCGAGTTTTTCTAACAACTGTTGCAATTTCAATGGTAAAGTTTGTTTAATGCTAATTGATAGCTAAATCTCGTCAATACACACTTCCTTAATTTGCTTTCCACTCTCTTTAACACAGAGGCCGCTATAATTAACCTGAATGGGTTCGAATTATATATTGTAAATTGGTACCTTTCGCGAGACAGTATCTTTAGCTTTGTTGCTACCGATGAGCATATGAAAATTATAAAGCTAAGCTTGATTTATATCTTACTAATTTAAAAGCCTATAGCTTTTGCTATATTTTACTGTAAAGGATATCTCACAGTAAAACAATGTATAGCATCGATTTGATAGTCTGCAGGTTTTAGATGCTCATAAGGAAGCAGCAGATATCTGCACTTCTCAATAACTGGAGCCCAAATACGTACATTATATATATTTACTTTTTAAGGTATAACATATGTTCTAGAGGTTCATTTTTAGAAACACTTTAAGAGTGAATGAAATATTAAATTATTGCACATTAACAAAAATCAACTAATTACTGAACGTATTTTGTTGCACTTCCAAATGAATACACATTCTGAACCGAATAGACTATCATCACAGGCAGGACCTAAGTTCGGTCGGTTACTGGATTTAGCATACGGTTCAGAATTAAAATAAGAAGCAATCCAGCCGAAATCTTCACTTTCCTGAAGGGGGCCACACAAATAGATTGGACAACCCCAAAACCATCGTTAGATAATCTTCCGAGAAATAACTATTGAGGAATACTCTCAAAATATACTTTAATGATAAAAGAACGAGAACAGAATTAACAGAATTAACATCGCTGTTTGAAATGATAAAACATTTGTTAGAACCTGGTGAAATCGCCTCGATTTTCTACAACACTTCGTAGTTTATGAATAAGTGCAGAGTAACCACCTGGCTGACGAGTCAAGTTGCACCTCCAACATAAGAACTCTCTCAACTCTTCCCCTCGGCGTTCTTGCAATTGCTGAGCAATGAATGTCCATGTATGTGGCATTTGGTTGAAGTAAGGAGATCGTGAACACCATTCTAGAAGAGACTATTTCTAGATATATCCCTTGCCAGGGTTGGCGTATGGATGTGTGTACACCGCTGTTGTCCATGAAGACGAATTCCTGTTTTGGGAAATCGGCGCGAAGGGATGGCGATACGCATTCATCAGGACAAACACGTAGTGTATTATTAGTCTCTCCGCAAATGGAACAATTTACTCCAGTCCTGTATCTGTCATTTATGCGCAGAAATGTACTGGAACATTTGGACACTTCATTTAGGGGCAGCATCACGGATGGTAGACCAAAATCATATGTAAGATGAAATGATAAATTGGGCAATATTTTTTTTTTTGGGGGGGGGGAGAGTTCACGTGTCGGTTACCTCATTCGTATTTGTCATTGATGACTGAGGAAAACCTGGAAAAACCCTCAGTCAGAGAGGAAGGTCCTTAGCGACCTCGGACATCTGTTCATAGGAGTACAAAGAGATTAAAGTATGGCTGCTAAGTTCGATGTACCTCTCTCTTTCAGCAGTGCATGACTTGTCTGAGACCGGCTTTCTTCAATCTCTTGCCATTCCACATCCTTATCAGCAAGACGGTCGTCTGTGGAAGCTTCAACCTGAGCAGCAGTTAACTCAGTTCTCCCGGAGTGATTTGACCCATTAATTCCCTGCCTGAAATCTTTGTAGTCCTCCGATTGCAAACTCCCTGGCGATTTGGCAGGCGTTCTGTTCTTGGGAAACACGACTTGTAATTTTATTTCATCCTGCTTAGCAGACTTTGAAGACGAGGCATTATTTTCGAAAGGTCCCTCGAAATGCTATGAAATTCGTATAAAAATAATATTGCGCATGATATTCCAGCACATAGGTTTTTAAATAGGAAAGGACTGGGTAGCGAACTACACATTCTCGGTTATATCCACTTTTCAACTATGTTTAATCCTGAGCTAAACTGCTGGATAAGATACTCCATTAATAGAGCAATTAAACTTGCATGCCTCTTACATTATATAATAAAAATATGTCGTGATTTCTTTAGCTAAAATGAATTAATACTGGCTTTATGCAGTTTAGGAGTATTTCAGCAAAATTGCCGAAATAAAGGCATGTGAAAGTTCGAAGAAGCTGAATAAAAATGTTCAATAATTTCGTTAATGTGCCTCATTTTCATACTACATAACGTACATAGATACATAGCTACATAGATGTGACCTATAAGACATGTACAAGAATTTGTTTGTTTATTTGCATATTTACCTATAAATACTAGCATATTACAGAGTATTAAAATGTTGCATAAACAGTTAATTTACTAAAGCTTTGCATTACATATATTTATATTTATACTTTATAGTTCACGTAAGAATTATTTTGTGTCAATTCAGCCAATTTTTGCAAATATGCTCAAGACAAAAGCATGGCCATATTACAAACACATTTCCTTAATGGTTAACCGAATATATGCTCAAGACAAAAGCATGGCCATATTACAAACACATTTCCTTAATGGTTAACCGAATAACGTACTATGTTCCCTGTATACCTTCAGGAATGATTTAAACATGGAAGTGAAGTTAACATTAATTTATATCATTCAGCATTTTATAGACAAATACAAGCGAAATAGTGTGTAATGAGTATGTAAGTTCGGGCACCGGATGTATGAAGTTAACTATGTCGCGTTATACACATTGTGTTGTTTACATCGTCAGCCCCCTTCACGCGACGTCTTTAATTTTCTAAGCGAAGCTGCAAGTGCACCAGTAGAGGAAACTCATGGCATTCTACAGCCGGCGTTTCTTAAGCCTCAAGCAGCATCTGTACAATGATTTGGTGTCCACACTTCGTTCCATAGTATTGAGAGAGGGCATTAGGAGATTGAGTTTAAAAATGTCAATTTTTAGACGGAGAAAGTGTTTCTGTAATATTTACAAATAAGTACTCAGCGGAAAAGCCAGAAATATTGCTGTAATTTAACCAAAAGAATTGAACAGTTCACGAGCAACTACAGAACGACCGTAGACCAGGCGCATTTCATAAATTTCCTGGCAAAGCTACCAGATATAGCGAACGAGCCATTTGTCTGCATCAACCCGTAAGAGAACAGACAGTGCGTTTCCTCTTCTAAACGCGCAAACTTGATTAGTACGTGCTTTATCCAGTAACGATAATTTGCGCAGTGTCGTCCAATCGCCGTAGAGTTGATCGAAGAACTTTGTTAATGGTGGCAGTAGCGACACGGAAAGTGATTATTTAACAACAGCGGAATACGACTAGAGCTCCGAGATGGATGCATAGTGTACTGGAGGCAGACGACAATTTACAGAGTATTGAGCAACTCGACCAATCACTCTTAAGTTCCTGTTCCAAAGCAACGCCACGCCCATAAGAGAGTCGCTTCAAAATTACACAATGTTAAGTATTATGGACTTTCCAGGCGAGCGCCTGCGCTACCTCGTGTTAACAACCCATCAGAATCAGCGGCAGAATGCAGAGTAACTCCAAGTGGCTTTCAAGCAGCAAAAGGACGTTGAGTATCATCAAAACGAAACGAATTCACCAATAAGAACGTGACCTCTATGGACATACGTCCCATTAAAAGCACGACAACCCACAACCCTACAACTGAACGAAAATATAGAATGCCGTTCTGTTCTCTGACTAATCGCATTTCAGTGTCGATTCATTTGGAATAACCCGCTTTTGTGCAAGAAACATCTCAGTACCAATGGATGAAGTACGGACCTATGTTGGATGATAAGGCTCATGACCACAGAACTGCATTTGTTGATGACATGCTGCAACAAGAGATTGAGTGAATACAATAACAACGTGCATTTCTGGAGTGCACTTAGTAGACGCACTGCAACTAGGCCAGCACCTGAATGTGCTCATGGAAAAACGGTAGCTTATCAATTATCTCATTCAGTCCATGCCAAGCGGGTTGAGCGGGATCATAGAGGTTGTTATTGTTGTTTTACGCTATTCTAATACACACACGTTGCTCTATAGTGATCTATTACAGAAACTATACAACTGATTACATTTTGAGCACAATATATTCTTCCTTATTAGATAATAAGTGGCATAGTGGCAAAGGCCACATATAAACAAACTAAAGTATAACCTCCGTTTCATCAACCTCCATCTTCCCATTAATATATTCAATATGCACCATTACCATGGCTTGATTAATCGTATAAACTGCTTCCTTCCGACAAGTTCGAACCTGCCCTAAACAAAATAGTTAAATTATTACGACCACAGTGTTGTTTCCCGAAATTACCTGCTTTTAGGCGAATGCTTATGGGCTACGAACTGGTGAATAACCAGAACCCGTGTCAAAACAGGTGCGACGGGACGCCACGCCCCATTACCCAACACGTGCTCCTTCTTGTCGCGCGATCCTGCAATAATGTCGTGATAAACCGAGTCCGTCGTTACTCTACTAACGGCCGCTTGCTTTTAACATTTGGCAAGAAGGCTTAAAGGTGAAATTGCATGTTATTTTAATAACATAACGATAATGTGTTTTACACCATTAGGATAGTGGACAAACCGAGAACAACAGCTGAACGAAATGCATTATAACGACAAAGAAAACTGAAAATAATACACCCTAGGTACATTTTAAAAATATAACATCGTGTAAATTCTTTTATTAACTTTAGAGCTTGTGCATATGTCCATCCGTTCCGACAGTATCTCCTACCTCTTAATTTAACATGCCCAAAGTTTTCATTCACTCTTAGCATGCAAGGATATTCACGTGTCTCTTACAAAGCGTGAAAGTGCTGTATATAGCAGGGGTTCTCAACCTATGGTGTCGGTCCTGGTGGTGTAGTGGCAACCATATTTGCCTTCTAAACCCAAGGTCGCGGGTTCGAACCCGGCCAGGACCGATGGATTTTTTCGGGCGTAAAAATCCTAAGTATGGCTTCCTTCGGAAGGAAAGTAAAGCCGTGTCGTACATTTACGGCACGAAAAAGAACCTCAAGCCTGAAAGAGAGGCCTGTGGGCAAAATTTGTCGGCCGTTTCACGCCCTGAATTGAATGGAACGCCGATGACCTGAGATGTTAAAGAGCGTCCTTAAAAAATACACAAACCAAAATCAAATCAACCTATGGTACGACGTAAACATTTTAGCAAACAGATGTATTAACATTTGTTTTACAAACAACAAACATTTAACAGTTCTATTATAACTAAACGGAAACGATGGGTTTAGCATTATCATAAAATTGTTGTGTAATACTATGCAAAAATGATACGGAAGTTGAATTTTAATCCTACGACAGTGACAGACGCAACTCAAATAATATTATTATTAGATCAGACAACAATGGGATACGTTTTGAGAGACGTATTTACAGTTAAGAAAGCAGTGGTATTGCGGGTATTAAGAAAAAATTAAGTCGTGATAAAATAAATCAATATTGGAAACAAATCTTCCTTTGCATTGTTGGATGCTTTCTTAATTGAAAATGCAATTGCTCTTCGTTGTGAACTGACAGTGAATATTAAGGATCACCTTGGGAGTCTCCTCTCTTGATTTCAATGTATGAAAACCTGTATTCAGAATTTTGGGTTAGACTAAAATTAAATCAGTAGAAATCAAACATTAACGCACTGTTTAGCTGAACAAGCACAATCTTCACACCGATACAAAAGTGCGAGTTAGAAATTAATTAAAATTCTAAATTAATAGCTTTTACTGATTGCAAGTCTGAGTACTGGAGTACCAGTATCAGGAATATGCTTGTCGAAGTGTTTATGTACTCAGCCACTATATTTTAACCTTAACTAAATTAATTTGAAGATATTTTGCACAACAATCCATTGAAAAGAAATAGATTGAACAGTTTTTTTTCCTTCAATAAATGTCTAATTCTAAATATTACACAGAAGAAATATCTAAATAAATCACTAGTGTTGTTAAAATTTTAGGTAAACGCTTATTTTGACCCTTTAGCACAAAATCTCGTATTTCTTTCGTAAAATTTTCTTACTGGTATATCTAATGAATGCAATGGTACGTCACTGGAAAAGATTGAGAACTAAAGCATTAATCACTTTGGACCTAGCTACGGCTTCAGACATGCAAGTTTCATTTCATTATTTATTTTAATTTAACTGCGGCCACTCCGCTATCTCTACACTGATCAATTTGCTTAAAAAAGACACTGCATTAACAAAATGGATACGCGAGAGAGCTGAGGATGTAATCTGAATTTCAACAATTATCAAAAAATATGGTCCATGCAACATATTAGAACTTATTAACTGGCTTTAATGCAAAACTAGTCAAATGTTTTGCACGAAAGGAGATTATGGAAACAGTTAATTTGTTTAAAATTAAAATATAAGTTGTGCAGTATATGAATACGAAACATACCAGGTATTTCGAATTCACATTTTAATAATCACTTAAGGATATGGCCGGTCCGGCACCTGGGTAAACTTGAAGAATCGCAGATTTCCATCCTGCCTCGAACTCGAGTGTGTTTCTCAATTGTCTGAATGTATTATTGTATTCTGCACAGCTTTCATTGCCAGGTAACCTTTTCCCCCTCCCCTTAGGAAAGCGTTTAACGTCCCGCCAACTGCCAGAGCCTTGTGAGACGAATAAAATGCGTGAAACGACGCAAATTAATCTGGACTCCTTAGCGTCTAATGATGCCTATTATTCAGGGTCAAGAAAAATAAAACAAATAAAATTAAATTAAAAAATGTACAACCTTACCAGGCAATATGACTAGAGCGGGGATCGAACCCGGGCTTGCTATTTGAGAACACGTGGCACCACCATCTGAGGCATGGCGATAGACACTAGGGAATTTAGCCGTTGTGTAGGTTACGGCTAAATGATAGAGAATATTAATAACAACGGAAATATACTTAAAGAAATTAAATGTCATTTATAAACAACTTGCATACTATTTCTGATTACTGGATATTCTGAACGAAACGCAATTAATTGAGGAGTTCTATTAAAATGATAGAATAACAAACATTTAAAGTAACATCATTATGACAATTACACGCTGCATTTTATCATTAATTTTATTTGGAATGAACATAGAAAAATGTGAAGTAATTGTAGTAGCTGGAAAAATAATTTGTGCATCCAGCTTTGTTGTATAGAAAACGTTTGTATTCCACAATATCTGTATGCAATTGCTCGTAACACACAGGACTTTCATTTCAACATTACCGGTCCGAATAACTACCTATTTAAAATAAATTAAATTGAAACAAAACCCCATTAATTTACATATTAAAGCGGAAATTTAAAACCAATGATTAGATTTAGATCTCGCCCCCAGTCACTCATTTTGAAAATTCAAATGGTACCCGTGCCTTGTGATATTCAATTTTAAAAAGGATTTAATTACGAGGGTTGGAACTTAAATAGTGGCAACACTGCTGTGGAGACGCTATGCAATGGAATCTAATATTGTCGCTGATAGCACACGTACCTTTCTTTTCTCAGAGCAAATGGACTCTTCCTTCCCACATCACCTGCGTGCGCACCATCGAGAGAAACACAGTCACTTGTGAGCTAGCGGTCTAACGTACTGTTGTCACTGTTTTCGAAACAGGAACAACGGAGCTGGATTAAGATTGAATGTGCCAAAGGTCGTACAGCACGACAGTGTCATAAAGGTCTTCAAGAGACTTGCGAGGAATCTGCATTTCCTTACAGAAAAGTGGCAAGTTGGGTAAAAGCCTTCAAAGATGGTCGGCAAACTGTGGCAGATATTCATCGGACAGGTGGTCCGACGAGCGTCAGGGAAGAAGTGCATGCTCTTGCCGCGTTACTGGACAGTGATCGACGCCAGACGATTCTTGAGCTCGCCCAAGAATCCGGATTAGCGCATACGACTGTGCTTCACATCCTGAAGGAACGCCTGGGCATGCGAAAAATTGCATCACGATGTGTTCCGCATGATTTGACGGAAATGGAGAAACGGTTGCGTTACGATGCTGTTAAAACGCTGCCGTTCGGGACTGAGGAGTTCCACTTTCTCCGCTGCCGTTGGAGACTTCTGACTAAGTAGTCTAGTCTTGTTATGCTACTCATTTCATTGCTTAACGCAGCTTCGACCACCACGTGTGTCAGTTCGGAGGACATTTTTAATATTCTGCTATGTGGTATAGTGGTAGGAAAAGGCTCTAACAAGAAAATGAAGCAATTCTGGACCCAGGTTCATAATTTTTTTTATCCTGTATATTTCTGCTAATTCGAATACTGGGTCATTTTATTTATTTCTCTTTTTCGTATCCCCTTGCCGTTCGAATTAAAAAAAAACAGACCAATATATTTGGAATACCATTGCGGGAATATTATAATCAGAAAGAGCTTATTCTAACAGCTCTGGTTTGTACGAGCGTAGATATCAGTCTCGTGTTCGCTACTCGCAGTAAGAGGATGATGTAATGTACATTTTAAGTTGCATTTGCATGTAAACAAAACCGTCCTATATTACGATAGAGTTTAGATAAGTATACGTTAATGTGTGCTATGTTTGCTTGTGCTTAAAATGATCCTTAATAGGCAATTAAGTCCTATGTCTAATATAGCACACGTTGTGATGAGGAAAATGCAAAACCAGTTTTTGTTTGTTTGTTTTTTTTTTTTTTTTTTTGCGTAGAGATTGATCTAAACTTTTCCCCCCTCAGAAAATATACACCATTATGTAAAGCTCATGAAAGCGTACTCGACAATCACCATGAAAAATAGAAATGCACAAAATGACGTCTTTAAAATCGAATCCAATTATGAATTCGTAAATAGTTACAAAGGGCATTGTTATAGCTCAACGTTGAGTTACATACAGCACACCTAAACTTGAGATATCATATAATATTAAAAAAAAAAAAAAAAAAAAAAAAAAAAAAAAAAAAGCAATTTTATACCTTCAGTTATACTGTATTTGCATTACATGGTATTAATGAACAAGAGCGAAATATTTTAGGCAAGTAATGTGAGATACGGAACCTAGACTAGCACACTTAAAATATGTGAGAGTCATGGGTTATTGAAATAATTGCAACTTGGTGCTTAGAAATTCATATTAAAGTTAATAGTGTCATGTTAATATTAGAATGACTTCTCCTTAATACTTGAAATAACCAATGAACAGTGTTTTCACAATTTAGCGTTGAAATAACCTGCAAATTTTCAGATTAAATATACGATTGAACGCCACTGCACAGGTATTCAATTTTTATAAACAAAATTTTTCCTAATGTTGCGAGATGTGTCAACTGTTTGTTTTATAACCAAAAGATATGAGACAAAATAATTCATCACATAAATCAGAAATTGAAGAAATGGTGAGCGGTTAAATTTTTCTGAATTTACCAACATGCACGTGATTTATGGTGAAGCAAGAAGTTTTGCCGAATTGTATAGAGAAATATTTCCTATTACAGTTCAATCAGTTGATAAGCGTTTGCGTGAATGGGATGCTTTATGGTGAAGGTAAAAGTCAGTGGCGTGCTTATCTTTTGAAACTTCCAAATTCTAACATGTAAGTTTGAAATCTTATATAGTTCCCCCCCCCCATATGAGAGGGTTTAACGCCCTTTGAGAAGTATGGAGATTATAAACAAATCCTGGTTGTATTTTAAAATTCCTGTTCTTTAATTAACTTTTTTTTATTCCTTTTTCCCTGAAAAAGTTATACGCATGTATGTTTATTTAATTTTTTCCCGAATTTCAAAATGTAATCAGAAATGATGGGAAAAAGAACTGCCATATAATTTTCAGAACAAACATTACTCTAGATACAGGATAATTAGTTTTGCCCATAACGAAAAAAATGTGATATTTTTAATAAAATGTTTAGGAAATTTTTCTGAGACAAACAGTGCCAGAAACTGTGTCAATCTGTTTTCTCAACATTATGTTGTTCTTATTTGGTCAGAATTATAAATTGTGCTGTGTGGAGTATTTAGCACATTACCATATGGGTATTTTTTTTTTTTTTTTTTTTTTTTTTTTTTTTACTATTATAGATACCAAAATGGAAATCTGCTTACGTGCGTTACATAATGCTTGCCATTTTGTATATTTATTTATATGTATTATAGTCGAAGTGATGAGACCTACAGGGTAAAGAGGCCAGTTTATAATCATCAGTCATGTTGAGACATCCTGTGGTTTTGTTGATGGCACCCTGCTGCTCTTCAGGTTCAAGAAACAAATGGCTGATATCAAAAGCACGGACTTCTGAACGGTGCGGGGGGGGGGGGGTACACCATACGATTCCTGCCAGGAACATCTTCCCTGAGTAAGAATTTCCCGAAGTTTTCCTCAGACCTCGACGTTGGCAAAAGACGAGGAGGCTGTTAAATGTAGAAAGCTGTCTTGTCAAAATTCCTTTTCCAGTTTATCATTTCAGCTCATTATGAACGCAGTCCACCGTCTGTGATAACTCTATAGTAAAACGGTGTTAAAAACTATTAAAAAATATTACGAAAGCAAGGGATTATCAAAGAGACATCGATAATGACCATTTTAAAAGTGTTTAGGGTTCGGTCACTCACAATATCCGGAATCTAGTGTGATCGTTCAAATAATGATTTATACCACACACCAGATAAACAAAGATGTTAGATTGGACAAATCGTCAATTTGGCGTTTAAAAGTTATTTATTTATTCTATGCCTATTCCATTACATTATGGTATGATTATGTGCATGGATTTATCTTTTAGTACGTGTAAATGAACACATATATATTCTAAAATATTTTAAAAGAAATATGAATCTCTATAAAGTGTTTATTTATCAAATGATATATTGTTTATGTGTTTATTTTTGTTCAAATGCCAATTTTCTGACTTAAATACTACAGATTTTAATGCCTGTCTTTCTCGTTTGAGTAATTTGCAGCTATTAATTGTTCTTCGATATATAATTATTTTACAGGAATAATTTCTCGCGCTCTAAGTTATATGTACAATATTTTGTTAACTCAATGCGTAATGTATGTTTCAATGTTGTCACTTCCGGTCCCGGCATGTGAGAGGTGTGCAAGTTGAGGTGTTCAGTTCCGCCTACAGCAAAATGAACGTGGCACGTTACGAGCAATATGCTGCTCTGAAATTTTGCTTTCGTCTCAACAAATCTTCAGCTGAGGCTTATGTAATGTTACAGGAGGACTGGGAATTTTACAGTCATTTCATTTTTCGATATTCAACAAATCGTTTACCAGACACAAATTTAACTGGACAATACAGAGATGTGTTGGAAACTTTGCAAGGCCATTCACATACTTCTAACCCTTCCTATGTCGGTCCTGGTGGTGTAGTGGTTACCATACTTGCCTCCTAAACTCAAGATCGCGGGTTCGAACCCGGCCAGGACCGATGGATTTTTTCGGGTGTAAAAATCCTAAGTATGGCTTCCTTCGGAAGGGAAGTAAAGCCGTGGGTCCCGTGTCATACATTTACGGCACGAAAAAGAACCTCAAGCCTGAAAGAGAGACCTGTGGGCAAAATTTGTCGGCCGTTTCACGCCCTGAGTTGAATTGGAAGCTGATGACCTGAGCTGTTGAAGAGCGTCCATTAAAAAAAAAAAAAAAAAAAAAAAAAAAAAAAAAAAAAAAAAAACAACTTCCTATAGTCCAAATTTGGCCCCATGTCACCTTTTTCATTTCCTCAAATTGAAGAAACATCTTCGTAGGAGGCATTTCCATCATATGCAGTAGTGAAGAGGGGAAGCGATAATGAAGTACGTGTCTTCCTCCCACTCTGGATGGATTTCCTTCAGAGTTCAAGACCATAACTTTTTGTCTTATTTGCTGATTCTTTCCTCACATCCTCACTATCGGAGTCTATGTTCCTCTTGTTAAAAAAAAAATATATTGTAAAACGGCACAACAATATTTAAAAATCAGAGAAAATGAAAAAGCTATCAACACGCGATTTGTGAAATTATAGAACTGCAGAGAATAAAAAGGATAAGCGGAAAAACGATTTTAATGGCTGAAGATCTTTTTCCATCAGGGATGATAATTTTATAGCATTTAAATGATCTTATTTTTAAAATTACAGGAAGCAAAAGTAATTGCAGCTGAGGAAATCTTAGCGTAATATATTGCGCGGTACATACACAGCTACAGTTCATTGCATTGCTGTTAAAATGAGATTAAAAGATTTATTAAAAAGATTTACAACAGAACAACCCATTGTTAATAGGTGAAAACTTCTAATTGAAGAACTCAATGCACATTTCTTAAGTTAAATAATTAACTTAGTACGATTAAAATAAAAGTGGAGTACAATTAAAGACTTTGCAAATAAGTTCGGGTAAAAGTGAAACCTCAAATGTATTATCTCAGTATGTATGTCTGTTCTGTAGAAGCATAATTTAAAATTCAAGTTGGTCTATTTGTTTGCTGACAAACACAGCAGAATGGTAAACAGAAACGATAAAGAAAACGTGTATGGCAAATTACAAATACGACGTAGGTTCCACAGTTTCCAGCCTAACTTAATCACATAATGTTTGAACATGGTCTCCTTTCATTTCAACACACTGCTCACATCTTTGAATTAGCACTTCTATGCCCTTGGACAATTGTTTGCCCTTTTGACTGCAAAATGTTCTACATGGCTTCTTTCACCTCTACTGTGACCATTAAATTTTCTTCCTCGTACTTTAATATTAAGAACAGAATAATCACTGGGGGGGCTTGATCTGGGCTGTAGTGTGGTGGTCCAATTCGCTGAATTCACGGATTTTTACAGCATCCTTTGCAGTCGGAGCAGTGCGCACTAGTAGAAAGCGAACATCATGGTCAAGCATATGAGAGGTTTTGCTTTAATTGTTGCTCGAGATTATGTAGAAAACTGCAGTTGTTTAGAGGTGAACTAACAGAATTCCAGAATCCGATACTTTCTGCAGGGGAAAGTGATTCAGATAATTACAATTAGCTTTCACTAATCCCTCATTCCTTTATTAAGTTCTGTCTCGTTACCTTGCTATATGAAAATTTTAATGAAACATTCGAAAATAATTGAGAAACACTTATTCTTCACGATGCTCTGCGCAATTTGTCCATATATTCCATCAAGCTCTGGCGATACTTAAGTGCAGAACAAACTGCTCATTGTGGTTTAGCATTACTCAAATGAAGGCTATATTATTTTTTTTTCAAGCACGCATGCGCACACGCTCACACATAAACGTGCACACTAAAAAAAAAAAAAAAAAAAAAAAAAAAAAAAAAAAAAAAAAAAAAAAAAAAAAAACACTCGTATTAACTTCCTTGGATGAAAATAAAGGTTTAGATAATGGTTTTAAAAATTAGCAGAGCTTAATGTTGGAGTCAATCCTACTTTATACATACACACACGTATGTGTGTGAGCGCGCGCGCGTCTCCCATTTATCTTTCTAACCCAAAATAACTTAGAACGTTAAAAAAAAACGTTTTGTTTGAAACAATTTTTCATTTGACGCGTTAGAAAAATTTTGTTTTTAGTGAGAAGATAAATGGGACACCTGTATATATAGTAGGGCACAAGTCTTGGTTTATTTTTCTTCTCCTGGAAATGGAGATTTTTTTTCCCTCCAGGAAATTGAGATCACAATCATTCAGTTGTTTATTTATGTTATGTTGACAAATGAGGATTTTTTAAAATTATTATTTGCGGATGCTCTTTAACATCTCAGGTTGTCAGCGTACCATTCAATTCAGGGCGTTAAACGGCCGACAAATTTTGCTCAGAGGCCTCTTCTTTTAGGCTTGAGGTTCTTTTTCGTGCCGTAAATGTACGACACGGGACCCACAGCTTTAGTTCCCTTCCGAAGGAAGTCACACTTAAGGTCCTGGCTGGTTTGAACCCGCGAACTTGGGTTTAGAAGGCAAGTATGGTTACCACTACACCACCAGGACCGACTGCGTGAGGACTGTTGTGCAGAGTTAGCTCAGGAAAATAAAAGTTTTACCAGTATCTAAAACCTCTTTTAGCACTGTATAGCGCTAACAGACTTGAGCGCATGTGAGAATAAATCGTATATTCTTATTGAAAAACAGGAGATATAATTTCTGTTCATTTTTTATGTACGAGAGTAACAGTAACAACCGGGAGAATTTTCCAAATACCTCATGGCAATGTTTAGACGAAAGCATAAGACCAGATACCCGGAACTCGGTGGGATGGGGCAAGGTTATTAAGGCTTGTTCCGCAGCGGCGAGCGCCCTGGACACGAAAGGGGGCAAACATTGAGAGTGGTGGGGAGATTTGGCAGCAGGTAGGCAGTGCTATATGTTAAAAGGGGTAAGGCGGACCCACCACATCTCTATCTAAATGAAGTGATCCGAACTACCGTCCATTTTAACAGTAGAATAATGGAGCTTTCATTCAAAAGCACAACACTGAAATTTGATTAACAGAAGAATGTACACATGCGCTTCATCTAGGTACAATATTACTCCATAACACATGTTTAATGAAACCGGGTTTCTTTGAGCATTAATCTGATTAAATGTGCACAGAAAACCCAAACATTCCATCCGCCCACTAACCTTGATAACCGCAACAATTTGCAATCGTACAGATAAAACGCCATATCGTGACTCAAGCAATAAAGCAATTTTACTGCTGTTTCAAATTAGAACAAGGGCAAAGATTTGGTCGATCGAATAAAATCGCGATACCTCTATTGCAGGAAGCACCAGAAATACACAAATAGTTGCATATCGAGCTTGAATACCAGTATCCTGTCGGCCGAGCTTCTTTCAGAAATTTGGGTATAAGCCCCGCTCCCTTAATTTAGATGGCATTTGTTGCACTTGATTCTCGCACCTAATCTACTTCGGTCATCTTATCTTACTCAAAACAGTGAGCATATAAGAATATATCCATGAGATTGTAGATAAAACATATTCGCTTTATCCTTTATAGAAATAACCAAACTAAATTATGAAACAAACAGTTAGGCAGAGGAAGCTATGGCATCAATTTGAGAGCTCCACTATATCCCAATCTGCTGAAGCGCAACTTTTATAATAGTCTGGAAAATTTCTGTTATATAATATAATCGATGGCATATGTACCCATAAAAGTAAATGTATCATGAAATACAATATAGTTAAGATCATAAACGTCTTTAGTTTTATTTAATAGAAAAACACATATTGGACCAGGTTACTCAATCTGAATGCATAACTGAATGCTTATTAATAGCTGGCAATCATAATTGCATTATAGACGTCATGCAATTGCGTTAGTACTATCTAAAGTTCACAAGCTGCATTGAACAGACTGGACTTGAAAAAGTACGCGCATCATCAATTTTGAGGCAGAAACTGGGGTGAGTAATCATTCACGCAACCGGTTTTGCGGCGTGCGGCCGGCTGGACTTGATACCCTTTCACTTAATACACTGTATTATGTCGCCTAACAAACACGTGCTACTCGCGCGCCTCGCGGATGGGAAATACATGCCGATATAGGCTGCCACCTGGTCCCACGGTTGCATCAAGCACTGCTCACCCTGTACTATCATGAGTTTCCAAACGGGAAAGTTATTAAAGTAGTCTCATAGGCATTTTATGGTGCTTAATGTACATACCGTATTAAAAAAAGGGACATAAAAACCAATATTTCAATTTAGACAGTATTATCCGCCTGTAAAAGTGTTGTGTTCAAAGAGAAACTACAAGGCGTGATAAACCGATATCCTGCAATCCCCATTGTTGGCTCGGCTGCGCGTACAAATGAGCATAGTGGGCTTCCTCCTTCCTCTATTACGATCTAGTTTATAAGACCACAATAAGGTCTCTATTGTAAGCTCCACGAGACTTTGAAACAAGGGATAGTGGCCGAAATAACATACCTCCTGGAGCACTCTTCCGCTCTAATGCATCCCCCCCCCTCTCCTTAAAAGATACCTCCGAAGCGGGAGACTTGCAACCAGATTCCTGCTGTAACAAAAAAAGCGTAAGCTCAATGGGCAAACCATGTTTCTATCCTAACCCACTCCTGAGCCTTTTTCCCTCTCTGAAAATGATCCCCCCATGCTCCTCCTCCTGCAATTAACGCTGCTAACCCTGCGGTTGCTGTAAAACCCAGGCCCGGCCTTCCAGCCCACCAAGCAGGTGCCCATCTTGTATAACATCTACTTATGTCATAGCCCTAGGGTTAAAGCTACACATGTTCATAAGAATAAGCCCTCCAGCGATCTCAGCAAGCCTTTGGCGGGTAATGATGGGTATGCTCTCACTCGATCTGCAATTTCTCGCAACTGCCGCTGACTATCGGCAACTAATTGCTTTTCTAACACCAAAAGCCTACACTTTTACCTTACCACAGCTGGGGCCAACAGAAGTCTGCGACTTCTTGTTAAACGCCGAACATTTTTCCCTATTTCTATGGTTGAGACAGGCTAATGACATTGTCCATATGCAGGTGAACGTGGAGGTCTATAGCAGACCCCCGGTAATAAATGTCAGCAGTTTGGTCATTCCACAGAGAACTGTCGCGCTTCAGCGCACACATGTGCTCTAAGTGCAATTGTAATTACCGCTGAAACGCAATCGGTACCATCGCCCTACGGAGGAACTGCCGAAATATAGAATATTAATTTGAATGAAGGTGCCTCTATATTGCCTCAGGCCCACCAACTCAGATATCAACTACGAGGTGCAGTCAAGTTTCCGATTTTTTTTCTCACTATCTAATCATGCGAAAACTATGAAACTTGTGTCACTTCTCGACGTAATCTCCCTGCAGCCGTACACATTTTTTACAACGTCGATGCCACGATTCCATGGCCGCTGCGAACGCTTCTGTTGGAGTTTGTTCTGACCACTGAAAAATTGCTTCCATTGTCACAATCGATGAAAAGAACGTCCCATTCATGCCTTCATCACGCGTCAACATTGAATGGCAACATGCCGCGCGCACAGCCTCGTAGTCGTCCGTCAGCATTCGTGGCACCCACCTGGAGGACGCTTTTCGCATTTTCAGGTCTTCAAGCAGCAGGAATATGAGTACAGATCCGACGGAAATGTCAACTTTGGAGGAGATGTGTTCCACACTCATTCGGCGATCCTCCAAAACAACTTTCTCCACTCGCTCGGTCATTTCGCCAGCGGCTTGTGCGAGGCCGAGATTGCCTTGGTTTGTCACATGACGATCTGCCTTCCTTGAACTGTCGCACCCATGACCGCACATTAGACCATGACACTATCACCACATGTCTCACTCAACTGGTGATGAATTTCAAACGTTGTCAAACTATGCAATTGCAGAAAACGAATGATTTACAATCTGTTCTTTTAATGATAACGTCGCCATTTAAAATATCGAAAACAACCTCACTCTCGCCACGCATTGACGAGTGCCCGCGTATTTTAAAACCAATAGCATGTTTCTGTTTCCAATCCTGAGGGGGGTGGGGGGGTAGGTGGTGTTATAACTTGAATGATATTAAAGTAAATTACCGACTGGTCAGACAGATTTTAGAAGTCAACCTAAAAAGGCATGGTCTCTCCCCACATGAGATTCGAGATTTGGCTGTTGATATGCTGATGAGTCTGATCTCATTGCCAGGAAAGCACAACATACGAGTGAAGGAGCGGGTTTATCTTCTAATTCTCTAATAAAAGAGGGGCTGTCGTGAGATTAAATGTGATAGACCATTCTGTGATGATGAGCATGACTAGATCTTGGAAAAAAGTTACAACGGAGGAAAATATAACCGAGTGCGTGATTTAAGGTTACAAAATCCACGTATGACTATTAAAGATATACAGATTTTTCACTACGCTGAGCAATCGGAAACTGGTTTTGCCAGTGGGAAATTATTGCTTAACGTCCTCACTACTTGCAGAAAGATATGCAGAGCGGTCAGAACTTACAATATGGATTTTTTTATTCTTTCCTTATTAGTAGGAAATAGTAATTGATATCACATAGTAGATGCTCGAAGTAATAAGACATACTGCAATCCACTTGAAAACATTTTGAGACACTCGCCGCAATTTATTCTCCCAAATATTTTAAATGTCTCCCGGATATTTTGATTCAGCCCTTCCATGGATTTCATTTGAACAGTAATTTTATATGGATGAAGATGCAGCAGCTGAGTGGTTTTATACGCACTGTCAACACATGCACCAACTAGCTGGACTAATCATGTTAAAGACTTTCGAGGAATAGACTTCTTCATCAAGCTCTCCTCTGTAAAGAGCCGGTCTTTATGCTTTCTTATCAAGTAAAAAAAGCCTCGGGGTCGAACTTTGTTCAGAAATTTAAAAATTGTACTTCCCGATGGAGATATTACTCCTGATAATTAATCATGAAATTCTCTCCTACAGCACTTGTGGGATTTATTTTTTGGCACATAACAATAATAAATAAACATTCTTTTAGCGAATACCGAAGTAATAAAGCTATTGCAGCCATACCCATAAAACCTCTATTTATTTTAATTACTTTTATTGTTTGTATTATTATTATTTTGGGCAATTCCGAAGGAATGTAAAATAATGCGGATGTACGCATGGATTTCATTTTGAATAATATTTCCTCATCTTTATAGATCCTACCTACTAGGTACCAAAAAAAATATTATAAAAATTTGTATATAATACGCAGATATTGGTAGCCTTTCTTTCAGGAAGCTATGCAACAGTTTTCAAGGAGAGTACTTCAGCTAAATAGTGAGGTAAAAGTAGAAATTTTAGATATAGAAATGGTTTGGGGTGGAGAACAGAAATCAGCCCTCGTATAGAGTTTTGCTTTATCTCTTTTATTTTTTTGTCGTCTAATCAGGTGTTTAATTTCTGCTATTATATTTAATTTTTGAACTAGATATGCTTGATATAATACAAATGGATATGTTTCAACCAAATACACAGCAGGTGACTGGCCTATAAATAAAGTAGGCTCATATGCGAAACTGTGAGGGTTGTGTAAAGTGTTATATACCGCTTAAAAACCGGACTGTCAACATTTTTTCCTCTTGGGGTCTAGTAACAAAGCATGCATCCATTCTAAGAGAATCGGATACCCGGGAATGCAACACGCTATACCAAGGACACTTTACTGAGTTTCATTCATGCAACACTCTCAAATATCCGTCACGCCTTCCTGGCATGTTACATAACAATGATTTTAGAACGCAGTAATAACAAATAATGCTTTAAAATTTAATAACCTCCGTTAACGATCCTCGAGTTACATTGGTCCAGAAGAATTATCTGGGCGATTACTGCAAGTGCATTTTAAAACCACGTACTAGGCTCAAAGATCCAAAATTACTCAAAACGGTTTATAACAGCATTAACACAATGGTCATAATTTACAGTTCGAGCTTATACACTACGAAAACAGAGACAGCATAGATTTTTAGAGCCCGTCTAACATCACACTCTTATGTGACGGGGAGATTGAGAGATAAACCTTTCTACTGCAATCTCAGACCACGCCTTTCCAATTCGTCGAAGGGGAAAATAGGGGGGTCCTACAGAACACGATACAAAAAAAAAAAAAAAAAAAAAAAAAAAAAAAAAGGACGAGACGAGAGGAGAGGAGATGGGAATGCCGCCCAGGCTGTAGTGCTTCTAGTCCTATAAAAAAAAATAGCCAGTCTAGGTTAACTATTTTCAAACACTATCTGAGCCTTTTACTTATTATTTTAAAACGTTTGACATCCGCCAACTGCTAAGGTTTTTAGAGACGATTGGAATAAATGAAATGGCGCAAATGAACCCGGAGTCCATTGCGTCTAAAGTTACCTTTTCACCTTTTCATAATAGGAGAAACACCTTACTAAGAGAACATGTACCGCCCAGGCATCGAGCTAACCAACTCCAATCCTCAGACCACAATGCATCGATAGTATACAAAATGGCGGCGATTGAGGCTCAAGCACGCTGCTGCTATTAAGTATATGGGTTTGTTTATTTGGTTCGTTGCATTTACGTGGTTTATAATTTGCAGTTAAGTCAATAGTAGCATGTTAGTAATGTTTTTATTTTTTACTCAGTTAATATCGATTTAATTATATAATAGGAGATATTGTAATAAAAAGTGTTGGTACAACAGATCGCTCATGTTGTGTTGTTGATTTGGCTATTTATGGACGCTCTTTAACATTAAGTCAACAACGTCCCATTCAATTCATGGCGTGAAACGGCCGATACATTTTGCTCAGAGGTTCTTCTTTCAGACTTGAGGTTCTTTTAGCACAGAAAGTCTACGAATTGTTTCTGAAGGAAGCCATTCTAAGATTTTTACATGGAATGAAATGATATATTAGGAAAGGATTTATTTTTTAAGGAAGGAATCGTTCCAGGCCTAAGTTTAGGGTACCTCCCCGGCATTTGGCATTTATGAACACTGAGAAAAACCTGGAAAAAAACCTCTTAAGGACATCTCCCGCTCACGAGTCTACACCTTAACGACCTCGATCACCCGTGGCGGTACTAAACCATCAGGACCGACTCGTGTGCCCATTGTACCTGTAATTATAGCAGTGCATGGCACACTACCATATTTAAATTTTAAAAGAGCATTCAACAAAGGAGAAGTAAAGAGCTTACACCGTACAAATTTTGAAGTTAATATAAGACTGCAGTGTGTATTAAACATTTCGAATCAAAAGTTGTGGTTAGGGAGGACATTTTCTCTGTTCAATTTCCCCAAATCTACCAACCTATGTGAGGCTTAGAAATAAAAAGAAAGATCTGAAAGAACGTGCGAAGCGGATTTTGGAGCGAGATCAAGAGTGTTTTAATGAAAGGTGTGAGCACCCGTCAACTATTATTGAGAAAGACTGTCCTTTTCATTAAAGAGATGATAAATATTATGCTGCCCCATCTATGTCGATTAGTTTTAAAGTGTCCAATAATTTGGAAGTTAGTACAGTGTTTAAAGATGTATGTATGCGGAGAGTTCAGTTTGATCTTGGAGTGTACTGGGAGTTAAAATGTGACAGATGGAGCAAATGGGCATATTGGTGAGTTGCTTTGATCTTGATGATGATGATATCGCGCTCATTGAAGGAGGGACTTCATTAATAAACGTTATCAAGGAAAGTTTCCACTAGATCATATTTGGATATAGAGAAAGTTGGTAAAATAAAATTTGCATCAGAACAATGAAAATTTTCTTATGCAAATCAAATTTATATATTCAGCTGAACTCTAGATATGGGCTGCAACATTTTTCTTACACATAGAGGTATAAGATAAATTTTATTTTACATTACATTTTCCTTTTCAGTAGTTTTGTTTGTTCTGGGAACAGATTTGTTCTCATATTTATAGCGAGCTTTGCAATTAGATATAAATGACTAACCATTCTATTTTGCATGGCTTTAAAGGGTAAAAAGTCAAATTTATATGTATAAATTAAAACCAATTAAAAATACTTAAGTTATGCGTATTTATGTATGTTGATACAATTGTTGTTCTTTTATTATTTCATTACTTACTGCACTGCACTAAACGGTAATGGACAGTGTTGATTAACCATTTTTTGTACATAGATGATTTTATGCACCTAAGCCGAATTCATATTATGTTATGTTTCGTTTACATATATTATTTGTTAACAATTTCAGATACTTAAAACTCATAGAAATATTTTCTAACGATAAATAATGTCATCTTGTAAATAAAACATTTAAGTAAAAATTCCCCGGCCGCCATTTTGTTCTGGGTAGTGGAGTCGGTCTTGATCGAGACCGCACAAGTAGGCGCGTTAGCATCTAAGCCATAATGTGTAGTCCTTCGTTTCCTCGCATCCACGCCCGAACATTGATAAAAGACAAATGAGAAACTTCTACATTATTAAATAATTTGCCTTACAGAGTCACATAAAAACGCTGAATTTGTTTCATTCGTTAATAGTATGTATTTTCATGACGGTCATTTAGCTCAAAAGTTAACTATTAGTTAAAGGCTGAGTTGTCCTTTTTCCCCGCTTAATGGGGCCATAAACACTATATAAAGCTATTACAATTGTCTTTGTAGAGTTTTCTTTATAAGGTGTTTAGCAGTTCCACTTTTTCTTCTGTTAAGAATGTTTACAATATTTGCAAAACGAGCACCTTATTTCGCACCCTGGGAATTGTGATCCCTTAGACATAAGGTTGTAATTGATTTATTTGACAATGAGCTGCAATCAATTATTTATATACCAGAATTATAAACAGTCTTTATTGTTATTCAAAAGCGTTAATAAATTAAAGGTATAAACCACATTGAGCAAAAAAAAAAAATAAATAAATAAATAAATAAATAAATAAATAAAAAACAAAACACGTATATGTTTTAAACAACATAAGATTATATTTAATATCACATTTAAATAAAGTTCTACCCTACGACAGTGATTGCTAAAAATTACCATAGTAACAACCGCTTCATAAAATTGTATTCATTGTTGTCACCAACTGAATATTATTTAAAAATAATATTAAGGAAACAATTTATGTATTACTGAAAGCAGATTTTATCGCTTATCTTCACTGCATAACACTAATTAAAGAATTAGCAAAAAACTAACAAGTACGCAGCAAAACTAATCTTCGCTAACTACACTAACAACAATAGACAAACGGATTTAATAATCTTCATCGATACAATGGCTTCACACCGGGCACTTAGAACGATTCATTATACGTTTATTTTATTAATTTCTTTTATAATATTGATATATAAAAAATTAAGAGTATGAAACTCGTTTATAATGTTATACAGTTTACTGCATTAGTAAAAATTACGATACCCACTTCATTCGTTTTTTAAATATTTACTCTTGCAATAAATGTAACATTATAGACTAATATTATTATACACCATTTTATAAACTAAAGCACCGTTATTAACATGAGGTAATACAATATATAAAAAGAACGTAGGACAAAAACAGCACCGAAACGTTTGCATAACGAAACAACTTTTCCACACAAAAACTGTCTTGGTATTAAATTGTAAACTAATTCGCCTTCAGTTGCGTCTTCATTTTAATGTTCTCTATGGGATTATGATAGAAATTTCAAACTATTTACCGGTTATTATTATTATTATTATTATTATTATTATTATTATTATTATTATTATTATTATTATTTTATACAAATCTCACCATTTCTAATTGACCTTTCAATCGGACTCCAGTTTTGTTGTGATGATTTACGAGATTGGTTTCTAGGTATTTTGTGTGATATCTACAACGATAAAACAGAATCAAGCATTTAAAAATATCAGGGTAAAGCAGTTCCCTAAAAACAAAAAAGGGCGGATGGGAATAATAGGTCCGTTATTTTTATTTACGAGATAAGCAGAAATTGTTATTTCCAGAAACGTTGATGTAATGAAGCGTACATTTTTGACACGTTAAAACCACTACAAGAAACACCCAACTGTGCTCAAAACATAAGTATAAAACGGTAGAGGAAAATGACAGAAGTGGAGAGTACCGCAATGGGTCTCCCCTATGATACAGCAGTATTTTATGCCAGGGATGAAATCCCATTATTTATGCATATTAAGGAATAGCAGATGTTTTAATAGTCGTTAAAGTGGAGCAATAACAATTAAATAAAACGAATTGTCAGTAAAAAAAATCAGTAAATAATAAACTGGAACCACCATCTCATTACATTTGCTTTGGTTTATTAAACAATGTTTTCTAAAAAATCAAAGCAACCAAAGCGCATTAGTACCTTTGCAGTTTTTACAGACCCGGGAGATATTAGCAAAAAGCTTTTGCAGTCTTCTTTACGAACATTAGAAATAGTAAAACTACAGGTATTAACTTCAAAATTGAAAACTTGTTGCGTTTAATCGTTAATTGCCTCTAATTCCACTCCTTTTTATTGGTGTTGGCGAGACGTCCAAGGAATCGCCACAACACAAGATCTATTGTTCCACTGCCAGAGACCGCACCACGCTATTAATAGTTCTCGCAAAATTAACAACCATACATCATTTGGAGATCTGCTGTGTAAGTGCTCTGTCAGCTCAAACATCAAATATTTACTCCTCTCTGCTTAATTCTAATGCAAACAACTTCATGCTGCAACGATGTAAGAGACATGAAAAGTTAAAAATGCTATTCTCAGTTTCAGTTGGCAATAAGCAACTTTATCGCTTCTATAAATAAATTAACAATACGAGTGTGACAATAAAATCATGACCTCCCATAGAGTATGCCCTTAGTGTTTTGGATCAATTCAGTTCCCATTGAAGAATTACACTTATAAATCCACTACATTGTCGTTGTTTTGTTCATATATATATATATATATATATATATATATATACTTACACAATTTTGAAGAATATAAGTTGTTCGAAATATAGCGAAAACTGCGATTATGTAATTATTTTATCTATTTCTGTTCCTGTATTTCTTGTTATTTTAGTTACATAGTATGCATATATACATAGTATATATATATATATGTACATATACACCCATCTTTCGTCGGTCCTGGTGGTGTAGTGGTTACCATACTTGCCTCCTAAACCCAAGATCGCGGGTTCGAACCCGGCCAGGACCGATGGATTTTTTCGGGCGTAAAAATCGTAAGTATGGCTTCCTTCGGAAGGGAAGTAAAGCTGTGGGTACATTTACGGCACGAAAGAGAACCTCAAGCCTGAAAGAGAGGCTTCTGAGCGAAATTTGTCGGCCGTTTCACGCCCTGAGTTGAATGGGACGCTGATGACCTGAGCTGTTAAAGAGCGTCCGTAAATAAATCAATCAAAAAAAAAATCTTTCTTTTTTTCTCGTGTTCTGAGTGTAACATTTCCGTTAATCAACGCTCTCCAGGATTTTAACTGTTTATTTTGCATGAGTCGAAAAACCTTATAATCTGTTAACTACAGGAACTGTAAAAAGAAGAAGAAGAAAAAAACTAATGATTCCCAGTACTGGTAATAAATTGAAACACGGTGAGGTTATTTGAGTTACTGGCCTGCTTACTGGAGAAGTTCAGCCTCTGCAAACGGCAAAGGGGGATAAGAGCCTACATTCGTAAAGTTAGTACATACTTTTACTTTAGTAGTTATAATTTTACTAAAAACATAAAAGAACTTCGTACTTAAATCGGATAATAATATGCTCTAACCTTTGTTATAAGACACGTTGAATAGGGTGCCCCTAGCGGCACCTGCGTAGGAAATTCCTGTACCTTCATCTATTACTGATTACCTGAGATGTTAAAGAGCGTTCATAAATAAAACAAATCATTTTGAGCTGTATACTTCTGTACTGCTGTTGACAGTTCAATTCGCACCAGGTTTATAGAAGTTTTAATCCAAACGAGTAAAGTAGGAGCATTCAGAAGAAATCGAAGTCTTATTACTATCATAGTGAAAGATAAGTGCGTTTATCTTATGTATGCGTTCTAAAATGTCTAATTTACAATGGCATTTTAAACGTCCACCAGAAATCCGCTACAATTTTCTCTGGACAATAAACTCTAAAAGCCAAAGTGTCTAATCTGAAGTCGCACATGGGAGCTCAGCAATTTTCACTCAAGGATTATCTCCGGAGGTCTTATGAAACGGTTTTAACGACGGAAATACTTTTGTAAAGCGAGAGAAGTACTTTTCAACGATTTTAAAACTACAGAGAACATACCGCCTATCATAGGTGAAGTTTGTTTTTCACGAAACACTGTGCTGAGAACGGATATCATATATAAAAAGTGGTGCAACATTTGCAAGAAGATCTACATAAAGATATTTTTCTGCGTCCATCGTTCGACGAATCTACCGATTGTTCTGAAACGGCACAGTTATGTATTTTCATCAAAACACGTCAAGAGAAGAACTGATAACCATTATAACCCTGAAGGGCTAAGCATTTACAATGCTTTAAGGCTGTATTACTAAGAATGATTTTCCGACATGTGAATTGATGCACATTACGATTGCTGGTTGGAAATCAAATTGGTTTGGTAATTCTGTAAAAGGACAAAGAAGATATAACTACATTCAAAATATACTATTGTATCACATATCAGCAAGTGTGTGCCCAAACACTTTGGATAAAAGTAAGTTATGGTCCCAACCTTGTCAACTCAATTCGTGCCAGGAGCTTACAAAAAGACACTTTGGAGCTTGCTCGAAGAATGTGAAGACCTGCCTAGTTCAGTCCGCTGTATTTTTAATGAGAATCAGCAGTCATTCAAGTTCTCAAAATACACAGGACATTATGGGTAGTGACCAACGGTTACTAAAGCTATCATGTCACCCAAAACTGAATGAAGTAAATTTTACATTGTATGGGGAGAAAATCCCTTATAGTTATAAATAAGCGTGGCCAGGAGTTTCAAGAAAAGTTTTATAATGTTTGTAATTCAGCTGAGAAACGGAGATTTCAAGAACTTCGCTTGTACGCAAGAAGAGTGTAAGGGTAAAAAATTTCCCCCAGTTTCAAATGCTCTACAAAGCAACTAATGATTCTGACACGAGATTTAAAAGTGTTCTGTAGTTGGAAGACGTGACTTTCGCGGATTTCCCTTTAAAGGACAGAAAAGTTAATGCGTAAACGAACGAACATCTCAAATATTATTAGTGGAAGGAAACTCGAAGAAGAGTTTAAGTTGAGCTGCGAATTTAATAATGCTATTGACAGCACCAGATCTGAACTGTGGAAATTGTTTAACAACTATCTAAATATTAGAAAGCTTGGCATTTAATTTGTAGGGATTTAATTTCATATTCGTGTGAGCAATCTATGCAATAACTCAATTAAAACACAGGAGAGTAAAGGGTTTAACTGAGTCTTGATTGAGATCATTATACCGTCGTATCACTTGTAACATCATAAACTCTTGATAAATGACGCATTAAGTGTATGGCATCAAATATAGTGTCTTAATAAAATATCAATTTTACTGTTTTTCAAAATTTTCCCTGTCGTTTATTCTTAGTGCACCGCCAGTAATTTCTGAAATTAAAAGTACCACTCGGTTCAAAAAGGATTGCCATCCCTGGTCTATTATTACAGCTTATCTATATTCCCAACGAAACCTGATCTCGTATACGTTCCACAGCTTGCGTTGCATGCATGAAAATGAATGTAAAAGAAATTGTTTGCATTTTTCATTTAAACTACATTGAAGAACATTTTTTTTTTCAATTCAATTTGCTCTCAAGCGACTTGTGCTACGATGTACATAAATTCTCTTTATCATTTCTTTTAGTACCGAAAATTTGAACAAATTTATGAAATGTTAATGATGAATAAATAATGAAATGCAAATAAACTGCTCGTATTGTCATTACAACGCACTCTCAAAGTTTTTTGTGTAATTACCTATTCATACACTTATATAAGAACACACAGACAGCAAATTCCGAAACGGAACCGAAGTCTTGTCTCCCACGTCAGGTGAGAAGGCTTCATTCCTTTGGCATGACGCGACAAGGTAAATGCGGCAGTCTATGCTAACGAACCCAAGAGGTGATACGCCAGCAAAACCCGTCGTGGCTTGGCACTCGGAAGACGCTGGTTCAATAATCTGCGTAAGCCTTCTGCAGAGATATAGAAATGGCTGTTGTCATCTCACAGTAATCGATCACAAACTTTTCAACATAATGCTATTATCAGTTTGTAGGGCGATGCTTCAAATTGCAATTCGAGCATGTAAACAAAAAACTTATATTCAAACTCCAGAACCATCTGGAGTCATAACCAGCATTATAATCCCTAACATATGAAGCTGTCAGTTACGAAACGATGAAAATTAATTACTCAGTTTTGATATCCTAAAATGCCTACTAATGTAGATTCCTGCTAGGACAGCCCTCCCTGAATGAGGGTTTATTTGTTTTGTTTTTTTTTTTTCCCAGATTATTTTCGGTCCTCGAAATGGCAAATGCCAGGGAGGTTTTCCTAAACATTGACCAGGAACGTTCCTTCCTTTAAAAAAAAAAAAATGCTTTCCCAATTTATCATTTTATCTCATGTATCACCACGTCGATCGCCTATGATGACTCAGCTGTAAAAAGAATGTTAAAACACTATTACAAAATGCCTACCAATTGTTTACTTTTTACTGTGATAGTTAGCATATGTTTAGTGCATCTATATTTTATTTTATTAGTGAAAACTTATTTTCGTAGCTTCTTTCTATAATAGATTCCTATCATATCTTTCGAACTTCCAGCCAGTATGCATACCAACCTGAACATGACGGACGATATGTTATGCCATTAAGAAAATGGATCAATAAACAAATTCGTTGCGTTTTAATGTGAAACTAAGTACAAACGAAAATATCAACTTTTTATTATTTATGTTAAACATATAAAAGTGGATATCATTTTGGATCACAATATGCGAATTAAAATGAATCTGGGAAATATTCTGTTCAACAATATATTTCTTATCGCTCTTAAGGCTTACAGTTCTAAACGGATGATTGGCTGCCAATTGGCAAATTCATATTGAGGATAGAAAGAGTGCACACACATTATGGCAGTTTATTCGTGCAAAAAGGACGAGTTGAACTTTTGTCGGTAGATTTAAAAATAATTTATTGGGTTTTATGGACATTTGAGCTAGCAAATCTGAACCCCAGAAAACTGAACTCGCTAGCGGTTGGAAGAAAATGAAAACACATATTAACAGAATGATTCCTAAGAAAATGCAATTTACTCATGTCTGAATACTAGTCTTTTAGGCTAACCAATAAAAAGGAATTCTTTTTAAAAAAGTTGTTAAGCAGCTATTGATTGGTTTTTAGTTGTGTCGACACACACACACACACAAGGTGTAACAAAAATGTCGAAACTTTAGAGAAACATTCCTTGCATATAGAGAGTGCAAACATGTTTATATGATCATGGGTACGGAAATGCTTTATTTCTTTGTTAGATCCTTTTGTCTACAACTCCGCTTACAAGGTGTGATATCCGCATAGGTGTTCTGTGGCAATAACAAAACAGTAGCTTAATATGTACAATAGGTAAACACTATTTTACCTCAGGTTAAATTGGTGGGGTGGGTGTTTCAGTTACTCTTAGTTCCTAGGTTCACCGTTGTGTGTTTATGGACCTCGTTCCAGGTATAGTAAAATGAGGTATTCAAATGCGGAGTTGGCAGATGCTCATATGATCTATGGATTATTAACCGACAGTATAGAGTTCTGCAAGGATGCCAGACATTATACGAGATACTTCAGGGATATATCAGCGCATCACAGAGTCAACTGTGACGAAGCTTTTTGTAACATCTATAAATTTAATCTTTTATTTGAGGGGAAGCGTATTTTCGAACTTGGCTGTAGTATGACACGGCTTTACAAGACTATATCTCGTATTCATATAAAATTGACCAACACCTGTGGCTTTCTCATCTTGAAATGTCAAATTGAATATAATTAATTTATTATTTTAATTGCAGCGGCTAAGAAATGATTTAGTTTTTATTTTAGAAACACAACGAAAATATTAACATTAATCAATTTAAGAAAAGGATTGTTAATAAATAAAAAAAATGTGTGTAGTAAATGTAACGTATCTGCAAAATATTTACTTCAAGAAGATTAATTTATCTGAGTAATTTAACGGCTTGCTAGTTTCATTTTGGATATTATCACATGAAATATACTTGAGCATACCAATACCTGCATGAGCAGGCCAAAGCAAATTTCTTCTGCGATTCTTACCGTAACCACCGATAAAGACCAAGAAATAGGTTATGTCATGTCTGAAGTGCGCAATGTAAACTGCGACAAAGGTCTTTAGAATGCCATTAATGAGCTCTTTTGTTTGTATAGACGACAAAAAGGCATCTAACTTAGGTGAGTGGAGGGTGTAAGGCTTTAGTTATGACGTCTATTTTCAAATTTTGAACAGAGTTCGCACCATGCCACCCATAAACTTTTATTAATCTATGGCATGCATACAATTATTTTATTTCACTAACCTGTTACAGTAGTTGCTCAGTTTCTTTCGATATCACACATTCCCGACATATTTTGATGAAATTTGCCTTCATAAGCAAAAGTTCTTTTGTAATCCTTCTAATTTCTGTTATATTGTCTTTCATTTCTCTACACTGTGTGGGTTATTTTCTGTAGACTTTATTTTTTACAGTTCCCCCACAAATAATGTGAACGTGTGAGCCATAACCTTTTACAAATAACTGTCTCCAAAAACCTCCCTCATCGCCTCAAATAATCATGGGCAGTATAAGCTGTGGCAAGAATTTGTTGAAAACATGCGTATTGTCTCTCATGATCAGTTACTTATTCAAAAAATGTGTGAATATTTGGGTAGATACCTCTCCGAATATACGGTATCTTAAACCACGTATATGAAATTATGCAAGTTTCATTTCAAAAGTTTGGTAGCAGTATGGACTAAAACTTTTGAAACGCCTACATATGTGCTACAAAACATAAAGACTTATTGCGAGAACGTTCAAGTAATGCCCCAATATCATCCAGCTTTTCTTCTGTCAAAACCCTACGTTTAGACCTACGAATTTTAAGAGTTCAGTGATCCGTTTCTTTAAATCTATTAATAATGTTTTTAATTGTACCTCTATTTGCAGGTCGAATGCCAGCGAATCTGTCTACAAATTACCTATACACTTGTCGGCATGGTTTCTTCAATATTCGTTTTGTACAGTACATTTTCCAACCGGCATTTCAATTATCTAAATAGTTAATTTAATGCACACACTTGGCGCTTATCGGTGGTTACATAAGAAATGCACAAGAAGCTTGCTATGATCAGTCCATACAGATATAGGTATATTTCATATGATATCTAAAGCGAAGTGCTAAAAGACGTGTTTGCCTATGTACTTGTTTCGCATTGCAAACACCTCAACCTGTACTAAGCATTGGCTAAAAACGCATGGGCTTGCGCATAATTGAAGGAAAATTACGCGTTTAGAATGCCGCATTTTCCTTCGCGCTCTACCGGCTTCCTTCCACCCGCTTCCTCGGATCAAGCCTAACTGTAACTCCCGTATACTCTATATAAATCTGGAACGAGTGTCGACCTCGGGCGGTGCCATTAATGTGGAACTGCTACTTTTGTACCGTCAAGGTGAGAGCCTAAATCAAATGATAAAAGATTTTTCTCAGTCTAGTATATAATGTGTCGTAACCAGTAGAGACAAGAAGTAAAATCTTTGACATAAAAGGAATATCCCTTTATTTTCCTTCTTCTTTTCTTCATTAGAATAAAGTTTTAACTTTGTCTATGGACTCAATTATAGTGTCGGTCCTGGTGGTGTAGTGGTAAGCATACTTGCCTTCTAAACCCGGTCAGGATCGATGGATTTTTTCGGGGCGTAAAATCCTAAGTATGGCTTCCTTGGGAAGGGAAGTAAAACCGTGGGTTCCGTGTCGTACATTTACGACACGATAAAGAACCTCAAGCCTGAAAGAAGAGGCCTCTGAGCAAAATTTGTCGGCCGTTTCATGCCCTGAATTGAATGGGACGCTGATGACCTGAGATGTTAAAGAGCATCCATAAATAAACAAATAAAAAATCAATTATAGTCCTTACCCACGATACTAATTATTTATAAATGTAAACTACATCACTGAAGAGTGCTATTACATTAATATTTAACAGCAAAAATGTTCTAATTATCTGTTTTCTTGGTACATGAACTATAATGAAGTTGAAAGAAACTTGTGCTTTGTCAGAAAGCGAGGATTTACTTTAATGCTACTGACTGTTACCGCTAAGAAAAGGGCACTATTTGGTTTATTTATTAATGGCTATATACTGATGGAAGCCAGTATGTTGAGAAGTTTACTTTTCACTGTCCTGCCATGAAGTTGGACCTGAAACTATCTCCATGCTTAGCAAAGTTTAACATCTAAGCATTTGGCAAGTAAATTAATTGTATTGCTTAGTCAATTTTATTAAGCCCCAATCTATAAACTCAAGAATTTAAAAGCACTTGATGAAGAGATGACGAGCCTTCAATTTACCCTCGCCAACCAATTATGTTAAGTAGCTGTTTGAACTTAGACTGAGGTTCAGCTTTTTTTAAAATTCTACCTCCAATTTGCTTCCCCTTTGATTGGCCTCAGACTTTTGTACACTATTCCAATATTTCCCTATAAATTAACAATTTATATTCCAAACTTCAGAACAGCTCAACAATGATCTTCAAAAGTTTCAGAGAAAATTTAATAATTTTTATTAAAATTTTTGATTTTTTGAAACCATATTTTTAAAGAAGACCAGTAAAGGCATTTTAGAGCTTCATGGAATTTCTTTTCTGTTTAGGAAATGAGTGGGAAATCAACTAAGGTTTTAAAGTTAATATTCAAGAAATATTTCTCAAAATCCAGTGGACAAAATTAAATTGCAAATCCATTTGAAGACACATTTTTTAAAAAAGTATGATCAGACTCTTCAATGATACTACTATACAAATTGAATTCAAAGAAAAGTCCCTTATTGTCTTGGCATACATAAACATAGAATGTGAGCAATTTCAGTTAAGCCAATTAAGTCTCTTTTGCCAGCTACAGACGTGAAAGAGGTGGAAAAATATTTTTCTCCTTATATCTCCACTAAAAATAAAGAAAGAAGTTCTTGATATGTGACTATCTTAGTAATACATAAACCTGATTTCAAAACAAAATAATTGTAAATAAGGTTAAAGGTCAACATTGAACATTTGTTGTGTTTTATAAATACTACTTGAGTCTCAAAATACATTATGTTTTCAAGCATTACTAATTTAGATACAATGCAGTGTTATTATGCACGGAGAAAATTATTAATTTTAATACTTGTGAATATAAGTACTTTGTTCATCTATATTCAAAAACTTTATAATCTTATTACTGGGCAATTTATTTATATGTAACAAATATAAAATACATTTTCCTAATATGAGGAATATAATTTATGGAAACTGGATACAAATGATTGTGGAAGCGAATAAGTCAGAAAACATTCTGTCCAATCCACCCTTAATCCTGCTTCCAATATTTATCTTTATCATCACGATTCCTGACATACAATTCCTACATTCTTCTGAATAAAATCCATCCAGGTAGTTTGCTTCACCTCATCCTATAAAAACAACCAAATCCCTCTGAGAGCTTACTTTTAATTTGTTGCAATAATGGGAAGAAACACTTTAAATTGCAGTAAAGGAAGTTACTGATATTTAAATACACTTACTAGTAATGAAACAGATTGTTACAATAGTTCCCTTTTTAATATGGAATCATTTCCTGCTATATGAAGAATTGTTCACACAGTCTCAACTATAGCAAACTGTTATTTCTAAATTCCTAAAATTGCTCTTTGCAATGCTTTGAGATTCTCTAATTTTTCATTTAGACATTTACTTATCAGTCACAATACAGATAGTGATTTGCTAGAATTCTCTGATAATCAGAAAGATACTCTCATTTTTAGAATACCAAAAGTTAAATTTTTTAATCTTATTTTTTCTGCATTTTGTTGACACTATTAACAACCAACAATAGGTCCTTATTGATTTAAGTGTCAAAAAATACACTCACTTTTATTCATAAGGGCTTTAGATATCATTTTTCCCTTACACTTTAAGAGACTTGTTCTTTTATTTTCAAGTGAAGGCTATCAACAACTTGAGCATAATTAGAAAGTGACTTCAGCAAGTAAATTTAGTGTTTATTTTTGGTTCTAACTCTTTCACATATTGAGAATCAAAATTTAAGCTCAACAGAAAACAGCTGTATGACTTGTTGAAAAAAAATGAAACATCCTGGGCTTACATTTTATTGTGCAAAAATTCATTTAAAAGAGTATAAAAATCATCAGTACCTTAATGAATAATTATGCATTTTAGAGTAATGTTTCCTGAAATGAAGGAGTCAATCTTTCAAGTTGACAATGTAATAGCAGTAGGAACATTCTTAGAACCAAAATATTTGAAGAGCATAGAATGTCATCATTATTTAAAGAAAAGTATTATTGGTGTACAACCAATGGAGTATCACTATATTAGGTAAATAGAAAATATGGTAACATTCATGAGAGAAGCTTTACTACAAACTACAGTTTGGCATTGTACTAATTACAAACAGCAGTACATGTTTTATACATATAATTAAATATATATTGAAAACTTTCCTTTGTATAATCATGTTCATGAAAAATAAAAAAGAGGAAACGAGGGGAGGGTGAAGAAAACTTAAGAACATCTTAATTCCAAAAAGTGAAAATTGGTTAGGTGTTGGGTATTTACCTAATATGCTGCTTCAAGCATTAGAAGCCTTTCAAGTCAGTGGGAAAGTGCTAAAGCATTGGAATCAATTCTCTAGTGCTACAAATGATAAAGCAGACCATACTGAAGAGAAAATGTACATTTATCCTACAGGTATTAAAAAAATACCCACATAACCATCTCATCTTGCATCAAAAGGGGATATGCTGCAGGATTTATATCATCAAATTGGAAATGCAACTTCTGATATTACCAATGAACATTGTCCCAATATAAAAAAATTGTAAGATTTTTAGGGAGTAAATTTTGTTTCTGTATTTATATTTATAAAACTATATTATTTTGCTATTATAATTGGATGCAATTATGACATGATATTACATTAACTTATAATAAATGTTATTAAATTGTAATAGGTAGTTAAATTTTTTAAAAATAATTGCTTTATTATCCTCTAGTTACCAATATACCTAATTTTATCACCATTTTCATGGGCTAGTCCAATCGGACAGCAAAACTCCTTCAATATTTATATTTGACTAAATCTGTGAACTTATACAGTAGGGGAGAGAAAGCTTCATCAAAATATGGGTAATTTATCACTAATAATTTCTATAAGGATATTTTTGAACTTTCAAAATAAATAACTCTGAAATGATTTGGAATGTATAAACCAATTTAATATTAAATGAAAGTTCCTGATAAGCTGTTTGCTGTAAATAGCTCTTTATTAAATATTATTTCATACTAAGGCATTGCTTTTGGAATTAATTTGTTTCATTATCTTGCAGTCACTTTAAAATATTTTTACAATTTATGATTATTTCCTACCTTCAGAGAATAAGATAACACTTCAGATTACTGGTATGTTTCACAGGAAACAATAAAATAATGCAGAATGAAATGAGTGTTGTTCCAAATCACTTCTACTCATATACAGTTTCTCCAGTAAATACATGGTTATGGTCATGCAGCGGGAGTGTGCTAAACAGTTAACTAGTGTAAGTCCGTGACTCAATAAGAAAGGTTGTGCAAGTGCTGTATGCTAACAATGCTCCTCCAAGGACTAAAATAAGCTTTTATATGAAGTTTTAATTTTTGTGAGTTGTTTATGATAGTAAACCATATTTTTGAAAACTGATAATTGTGCAATTTTTAAATTAGAAGATTTTAAGATGTATTTCAATATACTAAACATATTATAGTACAGCCCTTTAAAATATGTTGTAATAAAATAAAAACCCCTTGGTTAAATAAATAAATTATTATATTCCATTAATAAAGATTTCAAAAGGAGGAAATGTGTAATTTTAATGTGTTTCTACAGTGCATAGTTCCAGATACATTTAATTTCAAAGATGGTTTTCTTTAAATGTCAAATATTTAACATTTATTATAACAAAATACATTGGGAATAAGATTTTTGCAGAAATTATCTATTGATGCTTCATTAACTTTATGTTCATTTTTTAAATGTTTTGCTCAATTTCAGATGGAATGCCCTATTTGTATTTAATTTTATGGAGAGCAATGCTTAAGAATACTGAACAAATCATACATCTTATGAAACATTCAAACATTGGTATGCAATAAAAATCACTACTTTATAATATGGTATAATAAACATACCATGCAACTTTATACCCATCACTTATTGCTTAAAAGACCCTTTAATAAATTTACCATATACTGATCTTGTTGAACAACATAAGTTATAGTTTAAGTTTAATGGTTATGTTGTGCTGGAATTAATATATTGATCCATCTTATAGGTAGAAAGCATGAATATTTTAAAATGCCTTCAATATTTTCTTGTGCTTCTGTGAATTACAGAACAATTTCAAGGAAGCTGGAAAAACTGTTATATACTTGCACTATTGAGTATTTAGTGAATTTATTGGTCTATTCAAGTCAATATTATGCCTAGTATTGTAATTATGTATTGATAGGTTAATTTTAAATTAATCCGAATTGTCAGCAACAAACCCCATGAGACAATATATGTACTCTCCAATAAGAATAAGAATAATTGAGTTTCTTAAATAACAACCTACATGATTGTTGAGCACCAACATCAGAGGATTCTTATTGCTCTTTTATGCAAGATGAATGCTTTCTTACTATGGCCAGAGTCACCCCAAAAAAACTATCCTATTCCTAAATATGGAATTAAAACATCTATAATACACTAATCTTAATGTATTCTGGCTCTTTTCTATGTTTTTATCATATTTTTATTATATTAGATTATCAGATAATGAACAGACAATAAATATCTGATGTTTGTTAATATGCCACCAACCTGCTGTTAATTGTAATGGGGTATGGAAGGAATGCAACTCCATAAATTGAGGGTGGTTAGTGAGAAATTTAAATGTTTTAATAATAAGTCTACATGTATTGAGTATATGAAAATTGTTTACTTTGGTTTTAATGTGTTTACTTATTTGTGAAAATTGCATGAAATTGGTTCTATTCATATGTTAAAAATATATTTGCATGTAAATTGGAAGAAATAAATTCATTCATAATATTCTGTTAAGTATTCACTGACTGACTGAAATTTTTAATTGTATTATCTCTCTATGTTCATTGGGATTATCATACAATACATTAATAAAAGTTTAACTCAATGTGTTTTATGACAGATAAGAAAATAAGTCCAAATTACTCTGAAATTCTCAATGCAAAGAGCCAGTTCAAAGCTATTCCTGTTCAGGATAGATACATTAGCAGACTTACTGGCTACATTGACTCAAACTCATTTTCTCAATGTTAAATCAATAAGAAATAAATAATATATGAGAGGGCAGTAATATTCCTGTATAAACTAGGATCCTACTTTACTTTAGCTTACTATAAAGAAATTGATAAACTGTCACCCTATTTTGTGCCTCCATTGACCAATGGTTTCTGACCATGATGCTCAGGTAATAGCTAACACAGTAAAATAAAATTCAAAGAATGCCATAGATATATAAAATCTAAATATTAATGATGTAAACCTCAATAAAATAGTGGAGGCACTTCAACAAAAATCATGGAATAGTGTCTATAGTACAAATGATGTTAACAGTACATTCAACAATTTATTAACATACTTTCAAATTGCATTTCAAGGCATATTTCTCACTAAAAATTAAAAAAAGAAATTATAATATGAGTAGGGAATGGTTAACCCAAGGAATTTAAAAATTTTGTCAACATAAAAGACAACTATATGATGAGTATTGTAAGATACTTAGGAAAGTAAAAGTAGCAAAAAGCTTCCATAATCAAAAACTTATCAGTCACTCAAAAAAACGAATAAAGATTACTTGGAATATGACAAAACAAGAAAGAGTTAAAAATTTGCAGCAGGAAGATACAGTAATCTTAAGTATTAACAATCAAGAGATACAACACCCTACACATGTAGCAAATGTGTTTAATGATTACTTTCTTAATGTAACAAAAAATTTAATTTATACTCTGGTGATAAAGGAGACGTATTACAATAATTTCCCATCAAATAATTAATTCAAACCAAATCACTACTCCACTGGAAATTGATAATATCATTAGAAAGCTAAATCCAAAAACTCTTTCAGCTATAATGGGATTAACAGAAAAGTCATAAATGCCTGTGCAAAGGAAATTAGTATTCCCCTTAGACATTTGTGTAATGAGTCTTTAACATCTGATGTATTTCCTTAAAATATTCAGTAGTGAAGCCTTTGTTCAAAAAGGGAGAAAAGGCTATTGTCTCTATTTATAGACCCATAGCTATTTCACCTATGCTTTCTAAGGTGTTTGAGAAAGTAACGCACAATAGACCATTATCTTGAAAGTAACACTATTCTACTTTTAGGAGGGAATTTCAATGGAAAATGAACTTTTAACTGAGTTCCATGAAAGCGTACATGTAGGAGGAATATTTTCTGATTTAACAAAGGCTTTCGATTTTGTTAATTATGAAATTCTGATAGATAAATTAGCTTTCTATGAAATAAAAAACCAATATTTAAAATGGTTTATATCCATCTTGACAAAAGAAAACAAAAAGCAAAAATAAATTGACCTTTTAAAAATAAAAACAATGCATCAAAGAGGGGAATAATTAAATACGGTGTGCCTCAAGGCTCTGTGCTGGGCCCTCTTCTTTTTCTGATGCATATAAATGATCTCCCCTCATCTATCCAAGATATAGATAATATTGTTCTATTTGCAGATGACACAAACATATCGATAAATGGAAATAATCTTAATGATTGTGGCATTAAATTAAATCTAGTTCTGAGCACCTTGTATATAAGATTCAAGGCAAACAAATTATCTATGTATCTAGATAAACCAAAAGTTATCAAATTCATCACTCATAGATCTCCATATCCCCAATTATGGAGAGGATATTTAAACAATACATTTTAACAAACCAAAGATATTAAATTGATAACCACTGAATTGGAAAGATCACATTGATCTTATCATACCTAAACTTAGCAATGCAGCTATGCAATATGCGCATTATTAACTTTGGATTCAAGTAGACTTTAAAAACTTTATTATGCCTATTTCACCTCAATAATGAAATATTGTTCTTATATTTCGGGGAAATTCAGTTAAAAGTGAATGTGTCATTGTATTAAAGAAAAAAGACAAATGAATAATCTCTAGTATACTTAGCAGACATTCATGCAGAATGTTTACGGAATTTGGGAATCCATACAGTGAAACTTTTGTTAATCTTATTTTGATTTAAAGTAAAACACTAAAAATCACTAAAAATCATAGAGTAACATACATACTTTGCTGAAATTGGCTCCTCAGTCGTCGTTTTGGTTGACAATGTGAGGAATGTACCTCACGAAACATGTACCAAAATTACTTTTATAAGTGTGTTTGTGAAACTTAAAGAGAGTTTTAATGTGACGACATGATTTTTAGTGTTTTACTTTAAATCAAAATAAGATTCATGCAGAAACCTCTTTAGGCAATTTGAAATTTTGGTTTTCCATGTGAACATATATTATCCCTTATAAATATTTATATAAGAAATAAAGAAAACTTTGTACAAAACCAAAATATACGTGACAAGAGTACCAGAAAAAAAGCAAATCTACATAGACCAGTTTCAACATTTTCTTGCCATCAAAAAGGAGTTTATTATGAATGCATTTTAGTACAAAACGATCTTCCCTCTAGCCTAAAAGCCTTAATAAATGGTAAATCCTTCAAATCAAGTCTTAAAACAATGTAATGATTTTATATCAATGTATATGTAAAAATGTATGTAGCAAAATTTGTGTGACTGATTTGTTTGTGTCTGCTTCTCTGGTTTTGTTCTAGAAGTTGCTTTGTTTTTCAGTTTTATTACAACTGTTTATACAGATGTATACTGTATTTTTTTTATAAATGTGGAAGAAAGTGTGCTACTATGGTAGTTATAGATGACAAAGTCTATGTTTGTAAGTCTTTGTAACTGATTTGCAAACTCACGGAACGCTCTAGGAACTGAAATAAAGTAAATTTTGGTGAGAGTATACACAATTTAATAACAGAGATAAATGTGCACAATGTGCAGGATATATATCTCAAAGTTACTGCAAAGGTTTTCTTACACTTTTCATTTAGGTATTGTTCACATGGCTGTTTACAGAATGAACATACACGCTTTGATTTGGCTTATGGAAATCGTGTACTGCAGAGCTTATGGTGAAAGCCAAGTACCACCTTTCTTGTAACAAGGTATCATTGTTGGCTTCTGTCCATTCCTTTCAATCAATGCATTGGTAGGCAGAAATCATTCCATATTTTGGCTTTCTTCTGGTAATCTCATAGTACTAAAATTTATGTCAAAGATTTCAAATTTCTAACAAATATAAACGAATTTCAAGAGTATTTAGAAGGAAACAAATTTTAAAATAATGTGCACTTATTTCCCCTGGTGAGTTGTATTGCAATATCTATCAGAAAATATCCGAATGGATATTGTCAAATAGCCTGATCTTAATCCCATTTCAGAGATTAGCTGCACATGAAAAACATGCCCACTTGATTTCCCAACAAACTGGTAGGCCTTCCTTTAGAATTGTTAACTTATAGCCAAAATGTGAAAAGAACTGCGGGCATCATAAATGCAATATATTAATGCCAATTTTGGAACTGTTGTACAACTATTTTATATGTAAATCATATTACTAAACTATCATTAAATAAGCTTCATAGTTTTCACAGCATTAATTATTTTTAATATTAATATGTTATCATTTTACCACCAAATTCAAGTACCGTTTCATTTTTTCTTTTTGTAAAAAAGCACTATTTTTTTAAAAAATGTGATAGGCAGATTTACAAAAACTCTTCAACAGTGTCATGTTGCACTTATAAGGAAACCTCAATTTATAACCTCATTTCTGTAGTTATCACAATTCTGTACTAAATTTAGATTTAAGTATGGTGGTCAGCAACTTTTGAAAATTCAATGTTTGTTAGTTAGTTCTCGGAGCATTCAGTGAATTCGTGGAGCAGCCACAGAAACCTACAAACATTGAACTTGTCATATACAAGTACTACAGTAGTTTTCAATCTGTATTTACAAAAATTTGTCTGCATCTACATAAATAATTACAATAAAAATAAAAAAGAAAACTTAGAGCAACTCAACCAACAATAAAAACAGACAGGTCAATCATACAAATTTTATTATATTTTATTTATATTTGTCAAAAAAGACTGGCCCTACAAGTTTGAACATAGAAATCATAGTTGATTTGGCATTAAAAAAAGTATTTTCATTAGCTCAAGGATGGTTTCTTGGGTAGAATACTAACTGGGAAACAATGGTTGATGCGTTATTTAATATACATTCTATAAAGTGAGATAAACCTAGCATCTTTTTAAATTCAGTATACACTCAATAATATTACTGCTTTGAGGCAGTAACAATAGTACTACAAAGAGGCCGGTACTACACTTGAGGACGCGTAAGAGTTGGGACATGAGTAAACGATAACAATGCAAGTGAAGTAATATTATTTAGCCTTAATGCGCTTTCGAAAGCTCTTTGCTTGTTAATACATATAATAATCCAAACTTTGGAAATACTTGAGGAAAGCTCCATCTTTGTCAATAGGCCAAGCATAGTATGAGTCTCTAAGCCTGATATTTTGTACTTTATGACTCATTATATTTTTCCTTCTTCCCCCGTATTCAAAACCTCTAATGTTTACAGTAGAGTTGAAGAATGCTATCACCTTAATTCACATACGGCGAAGATCCACGTGTTGTTTAGCATTACCCTTTCTTTGGACGAATTTGTTTCTTATTTATTTTTCCAATATTATTGAAAAAATATTCGGGAACACTTTGGAACTATGAGTTTAAGCGTTAATATAAATGACAGTCATTTAACAATAACATACCTCGTTCTCCAACTCACTCTTAACGCAGATGCATGCTGCTCGCCTTCTGAAGCCTTCTTCGTCATAAATTCTTGTTGAATTTGGCTTTTCTTTGACCATATTGATGTAATGCGCGTAAACAGAAGTGAAATCAAAAGCTACTGAGCTCGATGATTTAACCCGGTCTAATTTTCACCTTTGGAGCATTGTGCCCGCCATATCATACGAGTTATTCAAATACATTGTAAACCGTGGATGCCATTTAAATAATTTCGTTAATCACAGCTGATCAAAAAAATATGCAGTTTTCAATCACAACGAGTACTATTTTCAGCACCCTTTAACTCAGAACTACGACGATTCGAATACACAAGCGTCCATGTTGATACCTTGCTGGTTGTGAATGAAGTGAACAGGCGATCAGCTGGCCGGGTTGCCGGAGAAACGAAGTCAGCCTATCTCCTAACTCGGTGCATATTTAACACCAGTCTTTGCATTTTATTTCCCTGAGACAAATGTGATTAATATTATTTTTAGTTTTAATGAAATACGGACAGAATCTATAATGCGCATGTGCGCAGCTAATTTATTAAAGGTGCGTGACATAGTCTGTTTTCTCACGTATTCAATCAGATTAGCAGACTACCTTGAGTAAAATTTGTGGTGAACATTCGTAAGGCTTTTATTACTTTTTTTTTTAATCAAATGGGCACAACATTCCAAAAAAAACAGAACTTTTAGGTGCTGCCTATACATTCTCGCTGCACCTAATGCGTTGGAATAACTCAATGATCATAGTATTGATTTTCGCACTATCCAGAATTCCTGCTTTGCAGCTTAGATTGGCTACTTGACTGATCCACTTAGAACGCAGAACCTTTCAGGAACCAAATTGTTTAAATCTCTTGGATATTCTCTCTATATCTTATGGTAGACTAGCTGATGGAAGCAACTTCAGATACCGCCTACATTCAGGTAAATTCACATTCAAAAAAAGAACTTATTTTCCTCGAAAAAAATTAATATCATTGGTAAATTTCATGGAATACATATAAAACTTCATTCTGTAAGGTAGTCACATTAAAGGTTAAACTTAAATAATGGGGTTTTGTTCAACTAACATATAGGTACTCTTTTTTAATAGCTGGTACCTTTTATTCACCAAGTTGGAGGACATTCATCTATGCTTTGCTTAGATGAAGCTACGGTGTGCAAGCCTCTTGTTCCTAGAGAGCTGCAGTTTTATGAGACGTTGCCAGAAGCTGTGTGTAAATTCACACCAAAATTCTATGGTGTCATCAAGGTGCATGTCATCCACGATGAGGAAGGATATGTCACTCTCAAAGCATCACCACCAGCCTGTTATCAGCCTAAAAGGTCCATTAATAAAAGGTAATCATTCATCTTATATACATACTGTAAAGGTTTGCCTTATACTTATACTGCATTGTAATTGTTAATCAGTTTTCATTATAGAAGAATTTATTACTTTACAAGAAACAATTAGTTCTACAGGCATGATATTAGACTCCTAGCATTGTTTTAAGCAGTAAATTAAGAATGCAGTATATCAATTCATAAATAATCTATTATTATGAAAAACGAAGCATTAAGTATATTCCTGGATATTAAGTAAGGCTTTTAATACTATAGAACATCAAATCCTACTACAAATGTTAAAAATTCAACTTTGGCATTAGAGGTCATGCTTACTTGCTTTGACTGGAAAAAAAAGAGAGAGAAAATGCAAATAACTGAAATTATGCAATAGAATAGCAAAACAAATATGTATGTGCCATTCCACTCAAATATTAACAGCATTAAATATGAAGTACTCCAAGAATTTATTCTTGGCCTCCTGTTTTTTATTTTACATTTAAATGATAAGTTTCTGGCCCAACGATTTTCTAGGTTTGATAAAGACAAAACTATATTTCACTTTTCAATATAGTTACCCTTTATTACAATACACTTCTCTCATCTTTGAATTAACATTTCAATCCCCTCCCCAAAAATAATTACAAGTCTTGTCTGCAAAATGGACATAAACAGTATTCATCACTTCATCATAACACTTAAATTTCCTTCCTGGAAGGTTCTTTTTGAGTTTTGAGAAGAGGAAATAGTCACTGGGAGCTACATCTGGGCTGTAGGGTGGATGTCCCATCTCCTTGAAGCCACATTTCTTCACAGCTTCCTTTGCAACAAGAGCCTTGTGCATAGACACATTGTTGTGAAGAAGGCGCACACCACTACTCACTTCCCTTGCCTTTTCTCTTTGATGGAAACATGTAGTCTGTGCAGTAGGCCAGCATAGTACTCCCCATTTACTGTGTTATTCGTCTCCTTGAAGTCAATGAAGAGTATTCCTTCACAGTCTCAAAAGATTGTGGCCATGATCTTGGTTAACTGAGTGACCTTGGCCTTTAGAGATGGTGCTTTGCCAGGTTTACGCCACTCTATTTATTCTCTTTTGGACAAGAAATCATCATAGAGGACCACAGTTTCATCTCTTGTAAGAATGGTCTGCAGAACTTCTCTCTTGTTGCCACAGCAGAGCTCCAAAAATGTCTGAAAACAGATGATTCCATAGCTGCTTTTAGACTGAGGAAAGAAGTCTAGGCACCCATCTTGTACTAACCTTATTCATGTTTAAATGCTCATGAATAATTTGAAGCACTGTTGTTTTAGAAAGGCCCAACCTTGCTGCTATATCTGTAACTCTGAGCCGCTGGTCTCTCATAATTTCTGCTTCTGCAATGTTTTCCAGGAGTGAGCACCTTCAAGGGCTGACCTGCGTCCTCTTCGTCTTCAATGCTTTCTCAACCCATTCGAAAAAGTTTGGCCTATTCTTTTATGGCAGAATATGAGGGGGATGCTTCCCCATATACTCTGTCCAATCGTTGTTTGATTTCATTTGGAGTAAATTCTTCTTTTGTGAAGAACTGAATAACAGCTCGATACTCCATTTCGAACATGTCACAATCTTCTACACATAGCCTTCTTTGTGCAACTATATCTGAACAACAAAACCCAGCAAAGCAGAAGTTAAAGCTGCAATTATTTACTTAACAGATAAGGTATGACACTAGATAAGTATTTTGTGAAGGTGATAATCCTTATCAGTGAGACCGGAAACTTATGAACCTACTTTCGTATATAAAATAATATCCAAACTTATAATACTATACTGTTTGCTGATGATACAGTTCTACTTGAAAGAGCAAAAAGTAACACCATATTACAGTTTTCAATGTATATCATCACTAATAAGAGTAGAAACCTGAGTCAGTAATAATAACAACTTAATTTTGCATATGTTAAATTCCACAAAGTGCACGATGAAGATATTTATATTGCTTTGATAGTATTAAATAACCTTAAAAAAGTGAAACAAAATTTCTAGGGCTGTGGATATAAGATGATCTGAAAGGTAATTCACACATTGCAGAACTTGGGGACATTCTGTAGATTCATTTAAGTCACAGTGATTAATGAACACAGTAAAATCAATTACATTAATATCAATATGTAACAATAAATCATATTAAATTGTATAATCATCTTAATTTAGATTAAATCTAAATTTAGTAAAAGTATCTAAGCCCTAAATATATTGAGATTATATGTGATCCCTGAAATTATAATAATAGTATATTTGGTTCGTGTATTATTTTTAATAAAATATGTCTAATATTCTGGGATAATTTACCATTAATGTTCAAGATACAAAAACAAACCATGAGAATAATGTATGGGGAAAAAGATTAAACCATGAAAATCTTTGTGTAAAAAATTCTTCCTTTGGCAAGTGTTTACATATTTAAAAGTATATATATATAAACCCATCCCACCACACATACACAAAATTTGGGGAAGTTACATGCCCATGAATAAAAACAAAGCTTTATTGGTAGGACAGTTTAGTTTGTATCTCTTCTTCAATGCATTGAGATAGGCCTACAAAACAAAGTGTTTCATTCCATATTACCCTAGAGTCATATTCAGAATAATTCCAAAATGTGACCATTGCTGAGATTTAAGAAGTTCTATAGCTGTTCTGGCTTAGTTCTTTGATATTCCTGTCTCTTGTAGCAATGCCTGAGGATTCTATATAGTTTTAATTTAGAGATTTTGTAATTGATCTGAAATTTAATTTAGTGGGTTATGAATCAGATTTATTTATCTTTACTGTATAATGTGTTCAAGTCTCACACCTGTATCATCTAATTTTTCTTGTAAAAACTAATGTCTTTTATTAACTTTTTTTGTCATGGGAAGAAGCTGTTGTAAGCCTTTTTTATGAATCTTTTTATAATGCTGCCAGTTGGAATTTTCTTTTTTGTTCTGCTAAAAGACTTAAGTTTTAATATATGTATCAGATAAAAGAATAAGTTCTTGTACACTATATTTCACTATTGCCATTATTAAATGTACAGCACAACTTACTGACACACTTGGCTCTATATACAGAAAATCATGTGAAGCTACATGAGAGACCGGGCAATTGCAAGTGGACTGATGACTCAGTTTTGAACCACACACTCAGTTATGTGCATATCAGAGGATTCGGGAGACTATTGAAAACATTGCATCTGAAGCATGCAAACTGTACTGTATATATTTTAGCAAGTCCAATGCCATTTTGAATTGTGCAAAGTTGATGAAGGATATAAAAATTCCATTGGATTGATAAACTGAATTGAACCCATGTTAGCTCTTAAAGAATATTAAAAAGCCCCAATGGCATCTTCCATAAAGGCGCGATTTTGTTTTTTTTGGTACATAAGGGCCACAAACATCGAAAAAGTTGAGTAATAAATGTTAAAAAAAAAATTTCAAACCGTCTTACATAAATTTTTATTTAATGAAGATGGTGATAGTACATTTATTTTACCTGGCAAAGTTAAGACTAAGATCCTCTCTATCACTTCATCAGGGGCACTTTAATATTAACAGTTATCTTTAACTCTCATTTCTCTTAAAAGTTGATTATATACTCTTTAATTTTATATATCTCATCAAATCCTAATTGCAACCAGAAATTGCATTATATGCCCTAAGATTTATATTGTAAGTGTGCTAGCAATGTGCAATATCTCATTTTACCTATCAAAAATATTAGAGATATAGCAAAAATATGTGCAAGGAATTAAAATCTACATATTTATTGAAGTAACGTATACCTAGATTATAAATGTACATTTGAAAGAATATAAGAACTTTCTTCTACATGTTTATACCTCATTAACTATTTCTGTTAAAATGGGAAATGATTCAATTTAGCGGGTTATGAATCAGATTTATTTATCTTTAGTTTGTGTCTCTTCTTCAATGCATTGAAACAGAGCTACAAAATTCTCTAATTTTTTCATTCCATATACCCTAGAGTCATATTCTGAATAATTTTAAAAAGTGATCATGAAATTCAGCATTTTTCATTAACATTATTAGTGATATTATTGTTGAAAGTACCCAGTAGATAACAAATATTTTGGTTTTTCCCTCATAACTAGGGTTAAAGAAAGAAATGAACAAATTATTTTGCCTTTCAGTGTGCTATGTCTTCAGCTCTGTGCTGTATTTTAAATCTGCTACGGTTCAGATGTGAAGTATATATTCAACCAGTTTATACTTATGAATAGGAGGCAAGTAGAAGCTATCAGGCTATAGTCAGCCTCAGTAAACCACTGGGTCCTATGGTTTCTAGTTCACCTGAGGTTAGGTTTAGGTGAGTGTAGCCACGTGTGTTAATGAATTGATTGGGAATTCTATTTTTGTTCATTGTTGCCCAGTTGTATTTATTTGGTTGTACATTCTAGTGCACTCTGCTAACTAGAGCATTTTTTTCTGTTGCTACAACCATGATTCACCACACTATGCTGCCAATTTCTCCTTGGTTGAATTTCAGCTACAAAAGTCAACATAATTTTTCAGTATGATGGGCGATGACTTTGAACACATTCACTTCATTCCTAATATTGTTTGTATTCACTTTCCTGTCAAATTTGTGCTGTGCTGTATACTGGCATGGAAGGTTCACCTTGTTTATCATTAGTCTAAAAACAGATATAAATAGGTTTCTCAATGAAAGTAAAATTAAAAATGACTTTTTCCAAGTAAATGCATGTTGCTCATGTTGAAAAGTTACATACACATAGTTTGCTTCCTTTTTTTACACTGAGGAAGAATCAAAGTATTTATTTTTTTTCATAGTGTCTTCCTGTGTGTGTTATTTACCTACATGAACTTTCAATGTTCACAGCCTATTTATACTAGGATATTAAATCAAAATTTTGATACTTTTACAAAATACTTCAATTGCATCTCCTCTTCCTCCTTTGTGATGCTAAAAATTAGTCCTTGGCCTGCCACAGTGACTGCTGCACTCTCAATCTCTGTCTTATGACATCATTGGTAGAGGGCAGTATTGCATGAGGGCATGTAATTAGCATGCCAGTATCCCCCATTTGCCTATCATGCAACTTTTGAGATCAAAGGATGCCACCTCTCTTATCAGGCAGCTCTCCAGTTTTCCTCACAAGGCTACGTGCACCCAGCTCCAGACCTCCCTAACTTAGAAAATTCCTAACAGGTACCAGAGATCAAATTGGTACCTTCCAGTTAATAATCAGCAGTGCTAACCACTAGAACAAGGAGGCAGTTTTAATTGCATCTAACATAGATGAAATTTGAACACTGTAAGTAACTAGTTAAATATGATGAACATTTGTAACAGTGATGTTTATTATAAGTTTAGAATAACTGAGTCGACTTTGTAACACTTACATCACTAATAGTTTTTAAAAGAGGAAAGCTAAGTTTCTGGAGCTAATTGCTCCCATCTTCAGTTCCAGTTCGACTGCCGGCCTTGTTCTTCGTGGTGGTTTGGTTTGTCTCTGGTGGCGGTTGGATGAACTTCTGTATTAAGACGTCACTTGGTGGGATTTCAAAGTTGAAAATGCTACATTTGTTTTTCCAGATATAAATGTTTTCCCAAACGGCGAGTTCTGTTTTCCCTGTAATGTTTTTAAGTAGTTTGGGATTCCTGTTTATATTATGTTCTTCATTCCAAAAATGCCAAGCTACTGCTGATTTTTCTTCCTGTCTTTGTTTTATGTTCCTGATGTGTTCTTTTGCTCGTGTTTTAACATTTCTTTTAGTCTTTCTTATGTTAATTTTTTCACAATCGATACATTCCATCTGATACATTCCTGATTTGTTCTCTTGAGGAATGTTCTCTTTTAATATCAGATGGAATGTATCGATTGTGAAAAAATTTACATAGGAAAGACTAAAAGAAACATTAAAACACGAGCAAAAGAACACATCAGGAACATAAAACAAAGACAGGAAGAAAAATCAGCAGTAGCTTGGCATTTTTGGAATGAAAAACATAATATAAACAGGAATCCCAAACTACTTAAAAACATTACAGGGAAAACAGAACTCGCCGTTTGGGAAAACATTTATATCTGGAAAAACAAATGTAGCGTTTTCAACTTTGAAATCCCACCAAGTGACGTCTTAATACAGAAGTTCATCCAACCGCCACCAGAGACAAACCGAACCACCATGAAGAACAAGGCCGGCAGTGAACTGGAACTGAAGAGGGAGTGATTAGCTCCAGAAACTTAGTTTTCCTCTTTTAAAAACTATTAGTGATGTAAGTGTTACAAAGTTGACTCAGTTATTCTAAACTTACTGTAAGTAATATTTGATTTTTTAGGACCCAAGAATTGCAATAAGCAGGCAGAGAATATGTTTAACTGTATGACTATTTATCACCAGTAGGAAAAAGTTGCTATATGGTTTGTTTGTCAAATACTTACTAAAGATATTAATTCAAGGATTTTATGTTAGATACTTTTACAAAAATAATTTAATCATTTCTAATATATATGAAATTTGATCACTGTATTAACACTTCATTTCTGAGAATCCAAGAGTTGCTGTGAGCACTTACCAAGAATGTTTCCATGCAGGAACACTAACAAGGATCACTTGACATCGAAGTGCGCTGTGCTCTGATCCTCATCCAGGACTTTAATTAAATGCAATCTATGAGGCAGCATTCCTGGTAAGTGTTTACAGTCATTGTTTTTGCATATTTATGAAACATGGCAGTTTGGAGCATATTTACTTAGCCTTTTTCTTCTTTTTTCTGTAAGCAGCAGAATTCGAATGAGGCGCTCGGGTAGCATTGAAGTTGATAGCAACTGCAAGGAACTCTTTCATGAAGACCAGCCTGAGCCCAAAGATTCTCCAAAAAGAGAAATGGCACTGAATCCATGGGTTCTGAAATGTCATCGTGCTCAGCTGCAAACTCTTGCCTCAAATATTCAATCAGAAAATGCTGGAACTAGTATCCTTTCTATTTGCATAGACAATAGCCCAATAAAAATGTTTTTAATAATTATAGTAATTGTTGATTTTAAAATTATATAAACTAATATATATAGTGGTCAATTTGGTGAGCCAATACAACAAGGCATTTTCACTCTTAGCAGTTTGCCAGCATGTGCCAGCAACAAAGACAGCATATGCTACTTAATTTTATAATAAATTTTTAAATATTATTACATATACAGCTAAGCTAGTATGTGGTGCATTCACCTTCTTTTATGACACCTGCTGAAGAAAACTTGCTCAGTTGATTTTCAGAAACTGATACTGATGCATTATTTAGAAAGTTTCTGTAGGCTGATATGTGTACTATAGCAATAAACTAGATTATCTTTTGTGTGATAACAAATATAATTCTTAATTAATTGTACTTAATGAAGCTGTAAAGAAGACATTTATTTTCAGTTCCTTTGGAGTGTGAAGGCTCTTCTATTTTCTTCAGTTCATATTTTGCATCAGTTGTACTCCTGCCTCTGGAAATTTATTCACCACATATGTACCATGGAACGATTAAATACTAATATGAGGAAGCTTACCTTAAAATAATCTTGAAACTTAAAATGAAACTGTATTAACACATACAATCATAACATGAAAATAATACGTTAAAGGGAGTGATTAATTCAGACATCTCAAAAAAGCGGGATATGGACCAAACTTACCACATTTGCTCCTCCTATCTGCGTGGGACTGGTGAAGGAAGGGGGTATTTTCTTTATGTGTTTCTGTCACTAACTGCTAGTCACTACATTTAATTTCATTATACATGTGCATTGTGCAGTTCTGTTCTGGTTATTCTATTGCAATATGGCAGTTACTGATGTTAGTAATAAGTGCAGACCAAAGCATAGATCAACTAATCCTGCTTACGATATGTATTTCATTACAACTAATGTACTGCATGTTACATGCCATTCAATTTTCTTCACAGATCACTCACAAGGATTTCCCCTCCTTAAGCAACTATGCTACTTGCTACTGCTCAGTTTCTATGTTTGAAAGACTGGACCTTGAGATACCTGATACCTTCTCTTGTTTACAATATATACACCAAGAGAACTGGAAATAACCAATTACTAGCATGAAATGTATAGTCTTATGCCTTTAACAGGGATTAAACATGAAACAAGAATTGTGGTGCAAGAGCTACTTGAGAAATGCTGAAGAAAAATTTGGGTGTAATTTACAATAGAATGCTAATTATATTTAAGTTCTCTCTAAACATTTTTAACTTTGTAGTTTGAAATAGTAGGAATTTTCACATTGAAATATAGTATAATTTTGCAATTGTTTATGATGAAATCACTAAAATTTCACTAATTTATTTTTGTTCTGCTTACAATTCTAGTATTAGTGAAATATGAATAATTTCCTATTGCAAAATTCTTAATTTTGTTTAGGATTTTTTATGTGTTGCAATTTTCATCTTCAGGAATTTGTTCACAGTGTTATAAATATCATGAACTATAAGTTTAAAACGTAAATATCAGAGTGTGTATAACAAAAATTTTGCACTTGTGAAAAATTAAAATTAACATAATTTTAAGATAGTATCCATTTCTCAAATAGAATTGCAGGTGATGCTTAATTTTGTTGTTAGCATGCACCAAAAATACTTGGAAAATGTGAGATGTTTTCAGCATTTACTTTTTTGGTTAAAGTAAGTGCATGTGTCATACAGTGGACTCTGTTTTTAATTTAAACTCAAAGGTGTTACCCCCCCCCAAAAAAAAAAAATCAAATTACCCAACATTCAAATTAAAAGAAACATGTACATACATATTATTAAAGAAAACCAATAAATAATTATTTTTACAGCATGGTGGCCTCAAATTTGATGATGATGTATTAAAAGAATGTCTGATATATCAAAGAAAAGTTCTTGGAAGGGGGAGTTGGTATGTGTAAGTGGGGAAGATGTTAGAAGAAATAGGAATGGGGGATATATGAAGATTGGGTGAAAAGCAATGTTAGTGGATCCTGGAAGGTAGTGAGACAAGAAGGCGGAAGGTATTGAGAAACAAGAAATCTGGTCTAGTTTAAAAGATAAAAGTTCCTTGGTTTATATAAAACAGTTAAAAAGAACTGGGGGCAAGAGAGATGCATTGAAATTTGTGATGAAAATGGAAGGATGGGTCTGGCATGGATGTGTACAGGAGTAATATTCCTAAAAGGATTGAGACTGAAAAACAAGATAGGGTGTATTGAATATGGGAAAATAGAGAGTGTAGTTCATTATTTATTGGAGTGTGAGAAATTTAAATGGTGGCGAGATAGTATAAAGGGATGATAAATGGGATAAATTGCAGAAAGATTAGTGGTAATAGAAAGCTAGTGAATAGGAGGGAGGAAAAATTCCAAATGATGGGAGAGTTTCTAGGAAAAGTAAGGGAGTAGTAGTGTAGAAGTATAAAGAAAGAGAAAGAGGTTAAAAATAATGAAAATGTGTTTTCTTACATACACCCGGGTGGTTAAAGTATGGAAAAAATCAGTAATTGTATTGGTACTGTTAGAATCCATTGTATAGATGTCATTGTAAAAGATGTATAACAAACTTTAATGTTGTTCGTGAATAAATTCAACTTTTTACGGAAATAGTTAACATGCAGTAGAACTTACCTGAAAAACTGCCATAATTTGTGTGTTTTTCTATAGTGTAAGACAAAAATTATTTCACTATAATTTAACTAGCAGTAAAAAGTGCATTTAATTAAGACTAATAGCATTCCATAGTCCTTAGTGATGTCACATTTTTCCTCATACCTGTTTAATGTTAATTCTGAGTTGGGGCGAGAAGTTCATAGTAGTGAAAGGGAGTGACAAATGCTGTATCAATGCTTTTGTGACCAACTATCCTGATTTTCAACAGATTCCATGAGAAAACATTGGCCAATAAGTCAGGAGATAATTTGGATCCTGCATGTGTGAAAAATTAGTTATTATCAAACAAATTGATTTAGGTATTTTGAGTTTTATTAAGTTTTCTTTCATTCTTCCTTCCTATTATTTACTTACATTCTTCATATATTTATATTATTATTCATATACATAATTATTTGATACTTCCTCTTCTTTGTTAGGTTTATAAAGATTTTTCAAGATACTGTTCATTTGTCCTAAAAATAATGTTGGTGCAGCCTTAAAACTGACAAATGATATCATGAAAAGAATAAGGAGCATTATGAGACATCATAGTATATCAGCTATTTAATTTTACATTATGCATACTAACAATCATGATGAAGGTTTTTTATAAACATTCCCTTCCAAGCCAGCTTGCATCGAAACAAACCGAGGAAAGAGGTTTCATACTGTTCGTTGGCTAAGTATGATGTAATAAAGGAGTGCTAAAGTTACAATGATGATTGAACACTCAATATATTTATATATTGCCAAATTGTATGTGCCCTACTTTGTTTGATATTAATCAACAACTTACAATGATTAGGCTTAATGCCTATTCCAGTTCTTGGCAGACCATTTGAATTTAGTTATACTTAGCACATACAGATGTCACAAGGGATAGATGGCCAGTACACCACCTCAAGTGTCATCTAGTATTAAGGTATTACTTGGATGTGAAAGGCTGGTATGGAGTTCTTTAATGTGCTATAAATCTCTGACATAGGATCCACGAGTTTTAAGCTTCTCCCAGAGGACTTACTCTTGAGGTTTCTGTATCAAGTAAAATATATTGGCTGATATGAAACTGCAAATCAGGATCTAGAGGAGAGACTATCAAAACCAGCTTAGATATTAATAATTTTTGAACATGTTATGCAAATCATAGCTGACATCATCAGCGTAACAACTTGTAGTCTAACCTGATGACAGTAGACACATAGCTGATGATGCAGGCAATGGCCTGTTTAACATGTTCTGAATTTTTATTTGTATGCAGGGTCAAGAGCATAAAAGCACTCAGTGGCTTAATTATTACCTCAGAATTATTTGAAATTTTTAATATTTATGAAAAAAGAAAGTAAACTAGAAATTATTTGCATAAGACCGGATTGAATCAGAAAGTAGCATATGCTATGCACTTAATAGGTAAATCAATACAAATAAAAATAGTAAAATAAATTAAAATGTAAATATAAGTACTTTGAATAATTAATTATACAGTATACATCTGAAGCATTCAAAACCCTAAACCAATCTCATCTAGTCTACCTTAAATTACTCTTAATATCTGAAATAATAAATATGTATTCATATTTCATTTAGTTAAATTGTGTGATTTGTAGCATAATGCAATATAGTAAATTTTACACATTTTATTGTGTGCTTGCAGATATGCACTTTAATAAGCACTTCTAGCCAAATAAATAGTATTAATATCTAAACTTTCCTTAAGATATGGTTTTTGTCTAGCTTTATAGGAAGTGCTTCATTATTGCACAATGTTGCAGCATTCCAATTAATTTTATGTCAATCATTAAGAAGAAGAAGAAGAAGAAGAAAGTAATGTTGGAGCAGCTGATGGAATGAGGGCAGATATAAGTTACCATTATAAAATATTTGTCACCCATCCATCTGTTGTAGTGACTAGATTTGAATTTTTCCAAGTAATATTTCTGTTACATTTTCAATAATATTTGCTTATTCCGTTTTGTTACTTTCGGTTCTCTTGTAGTATGTACAGAATTTATGGCTGTATGGACTGCACAAATGTGTAAGCTGCACTTTAGTTTTGAAAGAATATGTTGGAAAAAATAAATGTTTTTATTTTTGCTAAGGGCTGGTGCAAAGCAAGAAGTATGGTATTTTGAAATATGGCTATAGATTTGTGAGCAATATCTCCTATGTAATATTTTTTACAATTTCCATGCAGTATTTAAAAAAAGAATTATAAAAAATTTACCTTTTTTTATGCTGTTTTAAAATTGTCAGGTAAGTATTGTATGCATTGCTATCAATATTATTGTCTTTTGATTGGTAGACAGTATCTTTTAATAAGTAGTTTTAAATAGCAGGAATTTTCACAGTGAAATATAGTATTATAAAATTGCAGGTTTTTATGAGGAATTCACTCAAATTTTGCTAATTTATTTCCACTTACTTGGACATGTTTCAAAGACTGTTGAATTCATTATTAGCATTGTTCCACTGTCAGCTTTCCAGAGGTATTAAGATGCCACTCTGTAGGTTTTATGAATTTATTGATGAGGTTACTGTTGTTTGGAAGACCAAAATTAACTAAATTTTCCTTAAATGGATATTTTGCACTTACTTAGGTGTAGACAATGAAGTTGGTTCCTTACATGCATTTCTTTTTCTGTATGATAAGAGAGTAGGTCCATAAGTTCCCAGCCTTGCCAATAAGGAATATCCACCTTCACAAAATACTTATCTGGTGTCATACCTTACCTGTTAAGTAAAGAATTGTAGCTGTAATATCTGCTCTACTATGTTCAGTTGTTCAGATAAAGTTGCATAAAGAAGGCTATGTGTAGAAGATTGTGACATGTTCAAAATGGAATATCAGACTATTATTAAGTTCTTCACAAAAGGACTTATTCCAAATGAAATTAAACAGCGATTGGACAGTGTATATGGAGAAGGATACCCCTCATATCCTACCATAAAAGAATGGGCCAAACTTTTTCAAATGGGTCGAAAAAACATTGAGGACAAAGAGCATGCAGGCCAGCCCTTGGAAGTGCTCACTCCTGAAAACATCGCTCTTGTGGAAGGAGAAATTATGAAAGAGCAGCAAGGTTGGCCTTTCTAAAACAACAGTGCTTTGAATTATTTGAACATTTAAACATGAATAAGGCTAGTGCAAGATGGGTGCCTAGACTTCTTTCCTCAGTCTAAAAGCAGCTATGAAATCATTTGTTTTCAGACATTTTTGGAGCTCTGCCATGGCAACTAGAGAGAAGTTGTGCAGACCATTCTTACAGGAGATGAAACTATGGTCCTCTACTATGATCCCTTGTCCAAAAGAGAATCAATAGAGTGGCATAAACCTGGTGAAGCTCCGTCTCTAAAGGCCAAGATCACTCAGTCAACCAAGAAGATCATGGCCACAATCTTTTGAGACTGTGAAGGAACATTCTTCATTGACTTCAAGGAGAGGAATTCCACAGTGAATGGGGAGTGCTATGCTGGCCTACTGCACAAACTACATGCTTCCATCAAAGAGAAAAGGCAAAGAAAGCTGAATGGTGGTGTGCACCTTCTTCATGACAATGAGCCTGTGCACATAGCTCTTTGTTGCAAAGGAAGCTATTAAGAAAAGTGGCTTCAAGGAGATCAACCATCCATCCTACAGCCCAGATCTAGTTCCCAGTGACTATTTCCTGTTCTCAAAACTCAAGGAGGACCTTCAAGAAAGAAAATTTAAGTGTGACGAAGAAGTGATAGATGCTGTTTATGCCTATTTTGCAGACAAGACTTCTGACCATTTGGGGGGGGGGGGGAAACATTATTTCAAAGATGTGAGAAGTATATTGCAGTAATGGGTAACTATATGGAAAAGTGAAATATAGTTTTTGTCTTTACCATACCTAGAAAGTGGTTAGGCTGGAAACTTAATGGACCTATCCTTGTAATGCTACCATAATTGCTTTTATTGTATTTTGGGGTTAAAATTTAGTGATATTCAGTTTAGGTTTATTTTATTAAGGACATTTTTAGCATCTTTGGTCATCCCATTCAATTCAGGCATGAAACAGCTAATAAATTTTGCTCAGAGGCCTCTTCTTTCAGGCTGGAGGTTCTTGTATGTGCTGTGAATTTACGATACACGCCAAATGGCTTTACTTCCCTTCGGAAAGAAGCCATACCTATGTTTTTTTTTTTAGTATTGATTCTTATAACTGAATATCTTTATGTTCTCTCCTCCTCTTTCCTTCTCATTGAAGTCTTTTCAATTTTGAAAATGGCAAATGCCGGGGAGGTATCCTAAACTTAGGGCTGGAACATTTCCTTCCTAAAAAAAAAATATCCTTTCCCAATTTATGATTTCATCTCATGTATCATCACTGTCCACCGCCTGTGGTGCCTCTTAGTAAAAATGGGCATTAAATACTATTAATTAAAAGAAAAAAGAAAAGATAAAATTTATTCAAGATGCACCTGCTAATTGTTATAGATGTATTTTCATGGGTATACAGTAAACATGCTATGGTTTTCATGAAACAAACAAGATATTCTTTACAGATTTTGTTCTTTTAGGTGAAACAAAAGGGAGGATTGATAAGTAATACAACAATTTTTGTGAAATACTGTTTGGGCCTGGATTTCAAAGCTGGCAGATAGTAAGAACATACAGTGCTGATTGTTTAGATCACAGCAACTGTACAGATTCTTTGAAGTCCAAGTAAATCTTCCCAATGAACTGTGCTCTGACTGATCTGTGAATGTTTTAATACCACCCATTGTCAGAGGTATTGAGTGGACAATTCAAAACAATCAATGGCTGCATCTTGAAATCTTGTCACAACAATTCAATATTTCATCTAGCATAGCAAATGATATTGTGCTTGACAGATTGAGATTTCTTTAAGTCAGTACATACTGAATGTTCAAGAACCTGTCAGAAAAGCAGAAGGGCCAGAGAATGATATGTTTGGATGAATAAGAAGTATGACTGGGAGGCACTAAATCATCCACCACACAGTCCAGACCTTACACCATCTTTCACGTCTTTGGACCACAGAAAAAATTTTAGGAGGTTAACATTTCAGTTCAGATGAATAAGTGAAATCAATTATGTATATACAGATGCTGTAGTACTCCCACAGAACAGAATTCTAGGAATGAGCCATATTTAAATTGATGTCAGGATAGAAATATCTCAAGAGACTTGGTTTATATGTTGAAAAATAGGTGAAACCTGAATATTTTATGTATTAATTTTTGTTTCTCTATTCATTAAATATTTTGTCAAAAAATGTTGTGCATTACTTTTCAATCCTCCCTTGTAATTTTCTCAGTGAATGAGGCTTATCATTAACAGTGCTACTATTACTACTGTTATTCAGCAGTATTACTATTAAACTGCTAAAGTTATATTTGTTATTAAAGGCAAAAAATGAAAATCTGTTAAACTTATAAGCAAACATTTCCTTAAAAGATTAAAAGATAGAGACTTCATATTGCTGGAAAATCTGACATGGAAGTTCACATTTCCTTGTATACTTGACTTAAAAATGGGAACTCGGCAGTATGGGGATGCAGCAAGTCTTCCTAAGAAACAAAGCAAAATGTTCAAAGTTGTGAGCACTACTTCTGGCAAACTTGGTGTTCGAATGGGAGGAATGCAGGTATGGCAAAGAAATGTTTTTAACATAATGATAGCATATTTGCACTGAAAGTTTCTTTACTAATAGCTGTGTTAAGTTCTTTTTTTTTTTTTTTAATATCTGTTTAAAGGAGGAAAGACCAATATCCTGATATTAAATTAAAAATTAATGTAGGAATCCACACAGTGAAACTATCATCTTGTTGAATTAAAGTAAAACTTCTAAAATCATCCTGATATTATCTTACTGTATCTACTTTGTTTTACATATGCTACAGGAATTTACTTTTTGAGGTTCAGAAAATGAAAAGATGTGCTTATTTATCACAAAGGTATGCATCAGGCATGTGTATTTCACATTTTTCAATGTAAGATGTGTGCAACCTTGAAAAAGAAAGCATATTGCATACTTTTATGCCTCAGATTATTATCATTATTGTTGTTATTATTATTTGTAATGCCAAATCACTTGCCAGTCAAGCATTAAGAGTTCCACATTGGGATGGCAGATGAGAGAGGCATAGTCCATTTATGTATCGAGAGCCATTGGATTACATTAAGTTAGACAATGATCTGATGAGGACGATGATGGAGAAGTGGTAGAATAAATGGCAGGGTAAACACATATCTCACGTCATCAAGATTATATCTGGCTACCTTGGTGAAAGGAAACAGTCTAACCACTTGGCCATTGTGCCACTATGCCTAAAAATATAGTAATGTAGTGTTGGATATAATAGATATTAGTATTGTAATGTATGAAGCCGATTTAATCAAAATTCTTAATTCCATATTATATATTTTCATAAGATATCAGGCTGATGATTTAACATGGTGCAATATGATGACAAGCTTAATCATTTTCTGTTAGAAATGTAATGTGTGGGATGAGTACGGTTAGCCTACCTTATTAGGACATACACAGTAATTTTCTTTCTAGTTTTTCTAGTTCTATACATATCCTCTAGAATAACAATCGGACCTGTTGGAGGCTCTTGTCAGTCTGCAGGGCTAACCTTGGACATGCATGATTTCCAGAACTGTGGGTACACCAGTGGCTTCATATAAGTTACACCTTAATCTAGGTATGTGTATGTGTTTACTTGTTGCCTTTGTATGAATCTATATTCACATCTATTTTATATTAAAGTATATTTAATGGAATTAATGTAACACATTATTCTAAAAGTGTTAGGAGCTCTACTTTGACCTATACCCCAATGTAATAGTCTAAGAAACCAAAGTTAGGCCGTTACATAGTGGAATTTAGAATTTTGAATAAATGGGCTTCATATTTACAGTATTGGGAAATTATTAATAAAAATATTTTTTAAGATGTTATATGGTCATAGCTCAAGGTACCTCGAAGTGTAGTGAGTGATTGACTATTAATACTAGCTTGTAATAACTTATTTAGGCACTTATAAGGAGGGCCTCTTTCCAAGCTGAAGTAATTTAACCAATGTAGTTAATTTTTTATACTACATTTTCCCATATTGATTTATTCCTGTTCTACTCTCATAACTGATAGCTATACATGACCAATGTTATACCATATTTACTCACAAAATAGATCACATTTTCAAACATTATTATTCAATATAATTTTTTCATTAAAATGTTCGGGTATAAGTGTCTACTTATAATATGCACATATTTCAAAAGTGATTATCAGAAATTATTACAATATGGGACAATGACAGAGTGGCTTCATTCTAATATTTTCAGAGTTTTCATCATACTTTCTCCTTCTGTTTCCATGAGAAATGCATGACCTACAGATTGTTTGCTTCTTAACAAGAAGTTTATGTGCTGGATAATCAAGAAAATGTGAGGGATCAAATCTAGTTTTAATCTTTAGAAATCATTTTGGAAAAAATATAAACTGCAAAGTACAAATGATCATAACTTAAAATAAAAGCTGAAATTCTCTCTAGAAATAGCATTTAACTATAGCAGTATTTTTGCTTGCTTGAAGAAAATTCATGATATGATATCTCATTTTTCGCCTTGTTTTACAGTAAAGAACAGAATAGTAAACTGTTTGGCTTAAATTAAAATTATATCACAAACAAAGAACATACAACTATATTAATAGGTAATTTTTTCAACATTTTATTAATTTCTGAATCATTGCCATTCTTGTTCAAGCATACTAATAATTATGTTTACCTCATCCTAGCAATGAAGTAGCATGTAAACTCAATTAAATAATAATTGGTTTAAATGAGTTAATAGGTGCACATGGTTTACCAACTAGCTTAATGAGGGTCACTTTGAAAGTTCTGGATACACAAAATCTGGGTCATGAACAAATTATTTTCAGTGTTACATTTTCATTAATATAATTGCCACCAAACTTTATACTCTGTTTTAGCACTCCTGCCATTCATATTCTTCAAGAGTTGAACGTTTATTTTCATAAAACACAGTGGATTCCCCATGCATGCAATTTTTCACTTTTCGGAAAGAAAAAAAAATGCTGAAGTCAGCCAGTATTATAGACAGGATGTATCAACAGCCTCTATGCTTCCAAGATCTGGATGGTGATATTGACTGTTTGACCAGAAACATTGTCATAGTCAAGCAGGATGTCCCTCAGCCCTATCCTGGCCATTCTTGGAGCTGTTCAAAAATGTTTGCCAATAATGGAGATATATCAGTGAGCAGGGATTATATTTGCTACTTTAGAGAAATGGATGCTCCATGACTGTTTTTCGAAAAGAATTGAAAACCCTTTTCTTTCCAACACTTCGAGACTACTTTAACTTTGTTGGGAAATTGTTGTCTAGGAAGAGCAACTGCTGACTTAAGTTTCTTTTTGGGATCACATTGATAGATCCAGGTTTCATCATCCATGATAATGCTGGAAAGCTGTTTGGAGCACTATCAAATTATGTGAATATTTGTTGGTACCATTCAGCATGGGTGAACTTTTGCACATCCATCAAATTGTGTAGCATTCAGTATGAAGAAATCTTGCTGACACAAAGATGTATGTGCAGGGTTGTGATCTATGGGCAATCTGGTCTGCAAAACAGCTTCAATATATTTAAATTTCACATATGTTTTTACAAATATGTATTTTTTTTTTCTTTTCTATGGCAGCTCTTTTTTCCTCCATTTATGCCATTACTGGATGCCCATTTCTTTCCTCAACTTAAAATGAAGCTTGGTTTCTGTTAAATTCCCTGAACCACGAGTAAACTATATCTGAATGAAACAAGATTCCCCAAAGCCTAATACAAATACTAAAGACTTTAAGACTCATTTAACCAATTTTTAAAGTCATAAAATGTCATTGCATGAAATTATTTTCTTTCCAGCTTAATTACAGCGACTGGCTGTCAACATATTCAGGGTAGTTTATCCTCCCATTGCTGAAAGTTGAGGCAGGGGAAGGTCACTACCTTGTAGCAGTTTACTAACAATGGATGGGGCAACTCTGTGTTGAACGCTATTTAAGTACTATGCAGGACAGTTATCTTTACTGCTAGCATATTGACAAACTGACAGCCTTCACTAGTCTGCATTGTAGCATCACCAATCGCTGCATAATGCAGGAAAACAAACTTAATTCCATCCCATGTACTACTAGTTATTTCATAATGTGGAAAGAACATTATTGGAACCATCTCTTAATAGCAGTTGCTTAGCATGTATTGTGCATAGGATGTGTGAAAAAAGAAATGTCAAAATAATCACTGTGGAAAATTATTTGTCCCTAGAGTGGATAGGTAATTTATAATTTGTAAAATTTCTGCAGAGAAGAAAGGAATGGTCTGGTTGTTCCTTTGCAGAAAGCTATTGCAAAAGCAGTTATATATAAGGAAGCATTCTAGGCTAAGCTTAGGGTACTTCCCTGGCACAAGAAGAGGAAAACCTGGAAAAAGAACCACATACCTCCTGCTCACAAGTCCACACCTTACAGACTGGCCACCCATTGCAATTTGATGACTTCAACAAGTTTATAATTCACAGATCATTTCGGGAATATTATGGACATGTGAAAAAAAATTCCTGTAATCAAAAACTGGTTTACACTGTAAAAAATAAATATATTTTAATGTGGGGGAAAAATTTTAGCATATAATAAAAATGGAATTCATTTCTAAAAAATGCAAGAATGTACATTGCATTTGAATGTAGCACCAGGATATTGTTACTTGCCAAATAGCATATTGTTGACTTTAGGAAACAATGAAAATGAAAAGAAACTTTTATTCTATACTGATGAAACTTGAATGCACATCCTTTTTACAATTCTGTTTTCTTGGTTAATAAAGGGCTGGGCAAAGAGCTATATTGGTACACAGGAAAGTATTAGTATCGCAGGTAAGTTACAATGCCTGATGTAAACAGGTTTCTTACCTGTGCTACTACTACCTGAGCTATCTCTCTTGGCAGAGGGGATGTTTGAAAGTCCAAGACACAAATGCAATTAATTTCCTTAGTGTTGTTTTTAACATTATAGAGATAATATTTTTTGCACTTTTATTCCTTTTGACTTTCTTTCTTGCCGTTTCTAATTTTGTAACACTGATTTGAGCTTTTCATTACATATTATCACCATTATTATTATTATTATTATTATTATTATTATTATTATTATTATTATTATTGTTGTTGTTGTTGTTGTTTTACAAATTGACTCTGAGCATTGGCCCAATAATAGAATGCATGAAGAGGTAAGGTTTTACTATCTTACTAATAGCAGAAGTTTAATTAATTGAAATAATGATTAGCCTGGAAATCATGGCTAAGAGTTGCTTGACATTTGTATTTGCGGAATATGGGAAAATCCCAAAAAACCCTGTCTAGTCTGAACCCAACTCAGATTCGAATTCGCGCTTACTGGAATATGAAGAAGGCACTCACTATGGCTATGGACTATTATTACACATAAGCTATCAGTGAACCACTAGGTGAGGTATATTATGCCAGTTGGTGTTAGTCCATATTACTGCCATTGTATGTTACCATAGGCGGATCAAAGTCTTGACAAAAGTGCCACCTGTTACTAATGCTTCCCAGTGTACATGCTAATAGGGAGAAGGGACTGATAATTACAATTCTAAAAGGGCAACTTAAAATTATCACAGTGAGATGACTATCACTCATTATAACAAGTGTTGCATGAAAAGCTTAAATCTTCTGCTTAACATTATTGGTATACTTGATAATGCACCTTATTATAACACCCAGGAAAATAAAACTTAGTATCTTGAAAAGATCAAATTGTACCATGGATTAATAATAATGACTTGCAATTTGATGAAGAGTGCATGAAGAGAGGGATGCCAGAAATTGCAATGGTAAATGAACAGTGTAAATTTATACTACAGATAAAATACTGAAGGAAAATGGGTTTAGTGTTTTCAAATTGCTGGCCAATCATTATGATCTGAATCCAAATGAACTTATATGTAATCTGATGAACCTGAAAATTGCAAATAAAAATAGTTTGTTCCATTACTCTCAGTGTACCTAAAGCCTTAAATATCCAATATTTAGGTAATATCACAAAAGAGATATTGGAACAATTGGGTGCCAAAGTCGAGCAAATAGAGGAAAAATACTTATGAATGGAACAAAGTAGTTTTAAGGAGAATTGAAGAAATGCTACAATGAAGAAATTGCTACTGATTCAAAGTTGACAGCTCCATAGATACTGCAACCTCCTCCTCCTCCTGTTCCTCTTCTTGCTTGGGTAAACCTTTCAATGATTTTTTTTTTATTTATTTATGGACGCGCTTTAACATCTCATGTCATCAGCATCCCATTCAACTCAGGGCGTGAAACGGCCGACTAATTTTGTTCAGAGGCCTGTCTTTCAGGCTTGAGATTCTTTATCGTGCCATAAATGTACGATACGGGACCCAAGGCTTTACTTCCCTTCCAAAGGAAGCCATACTTACGATTTTTACGCCCCGAAAAATCCATCGATCCTGGCCGGGTTCGAACCCGCGATCTTGGGTTTAGGAGGCAAGTATGGTAACCACTACACCACCAGGACCGACCCTTTCAATTATGCATACCATTTTGACACATATGGTGAAACTGCCTCACTCCACCTCTCATTCCCTGCTGGGACTATCACTTGAATGTAAACATGGCAGCAGAGCCCTCACCTCTCAGCAGTGTTCTTAATTTCCCAGGTAGTACAACAGCTCTTATTTTTCTGTATCCACAAACTTTCATAATGATCCTTGTATAAGTTATTTGGTAAAAGGACTAATACTATATAACTTGAGCAGAGCCAATCACTAAGTATGTATATTAATGTTAGCTAATCAGTTTCTAAATGATCAAGAACTATACTGCTCACTTATATCTAAAACTGATTGCATTAGAGGTAAAAAGAAGCAGAAATGGTATCACTTACATTTAGCTCTTTTTCATGAGTAATAAAATTATTAAGATGTCATTATACACCTTTGGGACAGTATGCAAATAATTTTGATAGTGAAATAATGACCACTACGGTATAGACCTTAAATAAATAAAAGAATTGTTATCTTAAGTGACTCTAAAACAGCACTACAAAGTATAATGAATTACAGTTGCCCACCAACTTATACTATAAATGAAATAAGAAAAATATATCAGAAATACAGAAATAGTTTTACAATATATCCTGAGCCATGTGGGATTTAAGGGGAATAAGATTGCCAATATTTTAGCAAAAAAAGGAGTGGCCATAAAATTAAAACCACCCTTTGAGCTAATCATCAGTTCATTTGTAATGAATTACTGAACCATTCAGATAAGCTTTCAGGCCATACAGGCATGGTAAGATCATGATGGTTGTTTCTGGAAAGAATAATTTGGTGCTTTGGCAACATTCAGGCTTTCCTTAACTCCTGACCTGTCAGCTTCACATTTTCTGTTTGGGGCTTTCTCAAAGAGGGTTTTTTGAGCTTTCCAGCAAACAATTATGGAACTACAGGCTTCCATCCATGCTGAAATTGCAGCCACTCTTCAGGACATGAATAGGTTCCCAATCCATGAAATGAAAGAAGGAGGGCATTTACTAGATAGATATCATTTGTAAGAAAGGAAGATCTGCTGTCAGTAACAAAAATTGCAGTATGTGCTCATAGTTAATCTAGAAAGGTAGTTAATTTTCAAATGAATTATTCTTTTTGCATCATACATTTTATTCCACTCTGTATATGGTAATAATTATTTTATTAAATGTAAAGAGCATTGATAATAAGCATGACCAGAGAAAATTATAATGCTCTGACTGACAATATTAAAATCATAAAATTGCAACACAGTATTGCAATAGAGTAGTATTGACTCCTATGTAGTAGCATAACATTTGTGCAACTCAGAAATTTTCAATAAAAACTAGAAAAGTTATAGTTTAAGTAAAATATTACATAAGCTGTCAGTGAAATATAAGGAATAAGAACCCATTTCTTCATTTTTAAAGCACAAAATTCCACATGAGGCAGAACCAGCTAGTGAAGTTATTAATTATTTTTTTGGTTTGAAAGTAATTGTAGAGGGTATATAAGAAGTCATTTGTGCTCGCATTATTTTCAAATACAGAACAAAAATTAAACAGAAAATTTTGAGAATATTAAAAATTGTTGATGCTTAGAATAATAACAATATTAAAATTTATGGGTAATTAATAAGAGAGCTATGAAATAAAATGTTGTAGAGGAAAAGATGAATTATTTGTATTTTCAAGCCATATAATTTATTAATTTGCAGGTATTTCAGGTAACAACACAACGCTTCCTTTGTCGTAACAAATTCTATGGCAGGAGCCTAACTGTAGGAAGTTTTCAGCAGGCTTTGTGTCAGTTTTTTCACAATGGAGCCAAGCTGCGAGTAGATGTCCTTCCTCCTCTCATCAGGCGTTTAGAAGAACTTGTTTGTGTCCTTACAAGACAGGATGCAGTTCGTTTTTACACTACATCTTTATTGCTTCTCTATGAAGGGGATGATCAACAAGGATTTTCTGGTTAGTTCTTGCAAATAGCTAAGGCTATTAAACACATCTTCTGCTGATGCTTTAGGAAATAAAATTGATCATCATGGCTCTTTATTTTGGGCTAGCACAAATTTATTCAAATGTTAAATTATTTAACTGCATGGTTTTTAATCAAGCTGATCTGTCTTTGCATTAAGTGAAAGAACTATCAGCAGCAGCTAAGTATGATATAAACTTTCAGGCATTATAAACATAGTATACAGGAATGTAGTAATATGAAAGAAATGCTTATTTTGTTGTTTATCATCTCTACTTTAATTGCTAAAAGTTTGTTAAAGATATGTGTACATTATAACTATGTGTAGATATTTAAAAATTTATGTTATATATTGCTAGCTCCATTACAAAGGAATAACTCTATACAATTGACCAAAAATTTCTTTCAATTTTTTTGCAATCCTAAATTTCAAGTTTTGACAACAATTAAATGAACAACAAACAAAGTTAAAGTAGAAATGAATTGCTATCAAAAGTTATGCTGTTAAACCATGGGTTCAGTTTAACCTAATGTTAGACAGTATTCAGAGAAGCACGATCAAATATGAGCACCCCAAAGATGATTTTTGAGCTTGTATGTTTTGTGAATTTAAACTATGGAACAATGCAGGTGCAGCAGCATGGAGAACATACTGGACTTCTGTACTGATGTTGTGAAGATGGTTTACAAAGTTCCAACAAAATCCTTGAGGATGAGTCATGGACAGTAAGACCAATAGCAATGAATAACAAGGCTCTCTTAGTGACTATTGAGGGAGTACAACAGCCAGACTGAATGAGAACATGGCATGCAATTCAATGTCAGTGCAGAAACTATATGGCTTCATCTCCACTGCTAGTAAAAAGATGTAAATGTTATTGCTGATCTCCACACAAGTTGGTAATGACTTAAAAGGTGTCATGGGCGATGCCTGTTTTGCATTGTTGTCACATCAGAAAAAGAATCATTTCAAAATTAACTGCTGACATGCAATGAGAATGGTTCCTCATTGGTGCTGCAAGATGCCATCATCACTGGCAGCCCAAACAACCAAAATCACCACTAAACCAAAAAATAGGTTATGCTCTGTGTTTGGTGTCAGAGGGGGAGCATAGGAATGCCATAATGTTTTCTGATGTTACATCTGATGGAAAAAGACAATGTAAACTTCATCTCTTAGCAAGAAATACTCCTCCTCAGAGTTATTGGGAGTCAATGAGTTCATGAACACAGCTTTCAGTGGCAACTGGCATTATAATAGAGCACCAATTAATGATCCAAAAATGTTGAACTTAATACCTCCTATTTTGTTCTTATGGGATTTTGTTAAGAAAAGAATATCCCTGGAAACTTAAGACATTGATGACCTAAAAGCTAAACTGTTAATATTTTAACTCACATATGCCACAGTCATAAGAGCCCTGAAGAGAAACACCCATAAAGACAAGCAATTTAAATTTTATAAAGTAATGGCACTGTCTACATGACTATGTAGAAGTGAAACCTTACATCAACAAACAAAAATTGTCAAAAAGATTCAGACTGCTGAGATGAAAATTTGGAGATTTGTTGCAGGATATAGGCTGTCAGATCAAAAAAAAATGAATATATAAGACAGTAATTAGGTATGTTTAACTTAAATTAAAATATATAACAGCAAGAAATTACTAAAACTCTTATAAAAACAGCCAGATAACAATGAAACAAAGCAAGCACTATTTAACAAGGTGTAACAAAAAATAAATGGCAAAACTTTAGGGGCATATTCTTGTTACGTAGAGGATCTTTATTCCCTTGTTACAACACTTTTTCTACAATTCTGCTTACATTGTAAGATGAAATACATTATGGGGGGGGGGGGGTTAGTTAGAAATCTATCTTAAAGCAAGTTCTCAAAATAACCCTGTTAGCTTGAAAATCAGCTGGTGATAGTGCTCATACATACTGTAAATGGTGTGAATACAACAGGTTCTCATGCAACACTCTGTAAACAGTTATGTGATCAATATTACTTAATATAATTTCTTGTCTTATGCTGACACCAGGATTGTTTCCAACTACATGAGTTATTGCTTCCTCCAGTTGTGTTGTCCTTCTAGGTCTCCTTCAGTCATGTTCCCTGCTCCCTAAGATGACAATCAATTGCATGAAATGTCCTCCTCCTGTCTGAGCATCATCGTTCTGGAAATCTCTCATGGTACAAACTCAACTGCTATTACAGTCTGGTTTTCCTTACACCATATGTTTATCTCCCTGTTTCACATTTGAATATCATTTCATTGTACTATTCTTGATACTAAGTCTGCGATGAACACACAGCAGCTAGTAAAAGCAATGAAATGGATCGCATAATAAGATGGCTACATAGTATAACAGCAATGGAACATAAAATCACTGGTTGTTTAAAATGTGAATTGTTACATCATCATCCCTCCCCAGTCCCACCCCGGTTTGATATTCTAATGCTAGGTAAATAAGAGCTTCTATTTGTATTCTGGCTGTTGTTACATAATATCTTAGATGCCATTCCACACCAAAAATCAGAATCAATATCATGGCACACAAGAACAGTTGTAGAAAAAAAGTAACAAGTAAATAAAATGTTTCCGAAACCATGTTTGTTTGTGTAACATATTTTCATCCTCTACATGAGAGTTATATCTCCCTAATGTTTTGACATGCATTTTTATTTCACCCTGTATAAAACTAAAGAAAAAAGATATTCAGAATACTTTAAAAAAATGGGCAACAGGATCTTTAAAAACTGGGACAAAACAGTTAGAAAGGCCTAATCCATGAAGATGATAATATTACAGGTTTAGAAAGAATCATCTTAAGAAATAAAGTGAATTGTTTACATATTGGATTCAGAATTTGCACATGAAGAACATTAGCTCTTTCTCTTGCAAAAATTTGCCTTATTTAAACCCTTACATAGATTTTCAGAAAATAAATAAAGTTGTGTAGTAAAAATGTTATATAATGATTATTTTATACATATGCAAATATACAATGCTCTGCACTAATACTTTTATTTAATTTTATGTAAATCTCTATTCTCTTTGCTGCCAATCTATAATTTTTTCCATTCAGACCCCATTCTAATTTTCTTCTGTTTGCTTGTAATAACAACCCCTCTACCTCATCCTCATCCCCACTATTATCTAGCATAGTGTGGATATAGAAAAAAAATACTATACTACTGTGTTCTGTTGCAGCTAACTCTAAAATATTAGCTAGACAAGTGAGGGATATTAGACTTCATCTTTATCTTTTTGTGAAATTGCCATACCTTTTCTCCTAGTTTAGGAATGACCACAGTGGAGCTAAATTTTATTGTTTTGCTTTTACATATGACTTCTTTCTTAAAATAAATTCCTCAATATAACTTAAGTAATTATTTGCATTAATAAATTAATCCTTTCCTTTCTTTAGACACAGTTTACAATTTTGATGAAGATATAAACTGCTTCCATGGTGGTCAATTTCACTGTGGGAAGAGCAAAAGTGAAAACACAAAGAGCTACAATGAAGAGAGGAGAGAGCAACTCAGCCGTAGAAGTTCGAGTGCTGAAAACCTTTCTGCATTATTGGATAGTGAGGTGGATAATTATTTAACGTCACAAGAAGAACCAAAGCTATACCCTAGTTTGCAGCACCGTCGCAGTAGCAGCACTACAACCTGCAAGACCTCAAAATCAAGTCCTTCCTCATCCTTAAACACATCTTTACCTTCATCTCCAACTCTTGTTCCAGAACCATTAGTAGATGTACGAATAATTGATTTTGCACATTCTACACATAAAGACTTGGACGATCCAGTTGTCTATTCAGGACCTGATCGTGGTTTCCTGTTTGGACTGGAAAACATGATCGCTATTCTTAAAGGAATAGAAAGAGACCATGGTTGACATAGGTCAGATGATTAGGGGTTAAATGATTTAAAGTTATGATAAATGTCTCCACATCAATGATGAAGCCTGTGTTCAATCCATTATTTCCAGTGAAAATGACTAAGTAATGTTACAGTATATATATGCGTGTGTGTGTGTGCGTGAATGCATGCAATTTTATTTGTTTATTATTTATTTATTTACTTTATTGTGCATTATAAAATGTTTCTGTAAACTGTTTGGATGTTCAAGATTTTAATTGTGCAATATTTAATTGCATTAATATATGTAATGTATGTAAATATGGACTTACGAAAAAAAAAAAAAAAAAACCATAAGAGGCAACAAAATCTAATTCTAATATATAAGAGTTTACAGTAATGCTTAGAAATACATTTTAAAGAGAATATGTTACTGCAGATTTAGCATACAAATACCAAAATTTGAAGTAAGATCAAAATCTAATTCTAGTACAGTCAAAGAATTAGGTGCAATTGATTATGTTTAGAAATAAATTTAAACAAGGCAAATTATTACAGGTTTGTATGTATTCACTAAGATACCAAAGTTTGAACTTCATCATAGTATATCAAAAAATAAAAATTAAATTATACCTTTACATTTTTTTTTAAATACACTGCATGCAGCTTTGTTCAAAGGAATTTTTCTCAAGCAGTCAGAACCAAAATTGCTTAGTTATACTGTGCAAGAAAAAAGAGAAAATGGTTTTTGAGAAAAACCAGCATGCTTTTCCACTTATCCAGAAAATAATCTGGCATCCTCTCCTTTAATATCATACCCTTAAAAGGACATTTAAGAATATAGTATAACTGATATTTATGCATTTGAATTTTATTTTCACCCCTGGATTTATCCTAACTTCCAAGAATTAAGAACAATTTTTTTGATTTAAGATCTTTTTAGTCTAAATAAAAAGTAGTAAATTGAATTCTTTTAAATGGAACTAAAACAGAATAATTAAACTTTTGCAGATAGCTCATGTAATTTCCACTGGCACATCACAAAGCAATATTAAATAGTTTTATTGTTCAATATCAAGGCAGCTATATGCTTGGCATATTTGTTTAAATTATATGTCATATCCAGTGATATATATATATATATATATATCCTGTGTGATATGGCTTTCTCATAACTGAATGGATAATTATAGGTAGCTTAAAATGCTTATGGTCTCCCTAATTGAAATATTTCTCTTTATAATCAGCAGGCAATTCCACTGAGGACCTAAAAATGGGCATGAACATATGTGATAAATAATAAAAATGTCTAAATCATTCTTGTTATTGGCCATTTATTAATTTACACTTTCTAAGAACTCTTGCTTCATACAATATTAAGATGTCTCCACTTCTAAAATCTTTTATTTTTCTCTCTGTAGCTACAGATGTCAAGATATATCAAGTGAATTTCAAAGTGCACAAGTAATTGTTTTGTAATTGCCCTAAGAAATTTATTTACATAAGATGCTAGTATATGGAATATTTTAGATGTATAAATCTAGCTTTTAGGTAGTGTATGAACTTTCTCTTTCTGCAGCAATTTCATATTGGTACCAGATCATATCCATGAGTTTGTCAAATTATTTTATGAGAAAATCTTCAATCTGGGCTTTAATAAACAACTGATTCTAGTTTATGAGCAATTCCAATTTTTTTTTTGGTTTTAAAGCAAAACATGTAGAGAAGCAAGTGCTAGTAACAAATGTAATGAAATGACATGCTATCTGCAGCTTATATTAATTAATGTTGCTGCTTTGACACATTCATATATTATTTCTATTATTCTACTAAAATTCCTCATGAATAATATAGCAAATAATTTTTTTTGTTATAAATGTGTGAGAAAGCTTAAGAATAAAATAAAAATTAATATAGGATCATAAACCAAGTACAGAAAACTCTTGATTTAATAGACTAATGGAGACTAAGGGAATCAGCTTAACCAAAAGTTCATTTAATCATTTATCTTAGGAATAGTACTGAAAATAAAACACCAATGATACTTGTATACATTCAGAATATTTTATGATGCTAATGACACAACTGTTGTAGTTTAGCAGTAGCATTTGCACTTTCCACTTAATGAACCTGGATTTGTTTCCTGGAGTTTTATGAGGGGTTTTCTCTCAGTTCTTTAGGCAAATGCCTGGGAAAATTAGGCCACAAAGTCTTTTGAACTTATTCGGCCAAGTTATCATCTTTCATCCTTCATTTCATTTGGCACAATAGATCTTCAGGTCATGTACATTATCAGCAAAAAAAGTTACTAACAACATTAGCAGTAAAAATTATTCTACTGACATAACATGTTCTGTTCCAGCAATACTACTGACCATGCTACTGATGCTATGCTATTAGTTGCTGCCTGTGCTTATGAACAGAAGTGTGTGCATGTAATTCAATTCAATTTATTAATCCTCTTAAATCAATTCTGTACACAGTACTTTGATACAGTTAAAATTATAAAATTTATATATCAAACATACTTAACCTAAGTTCATTTACAATATATAATAGATTAAATATAACTATGAAAAAATGGGTATTGGTATAAGTTAGTTCATGCATGACTTGTATATATGGATATTTATTAAATTGCACATATTCCTTTACTGTGCAAGAAAGCTTTTGTCCTAGACTTAAATACATCATAGTTTTCTATATTTTTAATGACATTGGGAAGAGAATTATATATCATTATACTGGTATGAAATACTCCATTTTTACACATTGTAGTTCTGGTAGAGGTTATGTGAATGCACTTATTATTTCTAGTATAATGTGTATGAAAATTTCCATTATTTTGGAAAATAAATCTATTCTTTCTTGAGAATAAGACTATCTCTAATATATAAGTACATGCCAAATAAGTATACCAAGTTTACTGAATAGAGGTTTACATGAACATAACTTCCTTTCACTTCACATAATAAGAATGGCTTGTTTTTGTTTAGTAAATATATCTTTAGCTTCTGGCAATTCCCCAAAATATTATTCCATATTTTATTACTGAATGTATATGAGCATAATAAGCTATTAAAGGTATATGAGGGCTGACACTTTGACTTAAATTTCTTAACTCATATATATTCCTGCTTAATTTGCTTAGAAGGTATTTAATATGTGATTTCCATTTTAAGTTATTCTGAATCCACAGGCCAAGAAAGTTTTTCAGTTTTGTATGAGATTAGTGTATTATTCAATATTACATCAGGGATATTATTATTATTATTATTATTATTAATCATATTTGAGCTATCATTAATATGAAATTTAAGTCAAACTTTTATCAGTGTTTAAAACCAAGTTGTTATCAGCTATCCATGATGCCAAATCATTACAGGTCTGTTTTAATGAGTTACTTAACATTTCATCACTGTTATCTTTTATTAGTAAATTAGTATCATCAGCAAATAGTACAAAGTTATAAGCCTGAATATTATTTGTTAGATCATTTATGTACAAGATAAATAAAAACGGCTGAGAATTGAGCCTTGTGGGACTCCATTATGTTATATCAAGTAATTAAGATCAGACTGCCAAAAGTGTAAAGTGTATTAGTTTTAGGGTCTATATATATAATTTCTGTTATTTGTTTCCGGTTTGTGAGGTAGGATTGAAACCAATTATATGCTGGTCCTCTTATGCCATAATCAAATAATTTCATTAACAAAATTTGATGGTTAATAGTTTCAAAAGCTTTACTTAAATCTAAGAATATTCCAATGACTTTATGTTTATTATTTAAGGCAATTATAACACTGTTTAAGAGTATGTATATTGCAGTCTCAGTAGATTTTTTTTTGTGTCAAATCTATGCTGTGAATTAGTAATTATACATTTTTTTTTTCAAAAAATGAAAGAAGTTATTACATTATTTTTTCCAATGTCTTTAAGAATGTGGAAGGAATGGAGATTGGACGGTAGTTTGATGCCTCAGTCTTTTTCCCTTTTTTGTGCAGATGTATAACCTTTGATGTTTTTAAATGTCAGGGAATATACTGCTAGTTATGGATGCGTTACACAGATGAACAAGTGGTCTAATTATGTAAGCACTGCACTTTTTTATAATTATATCTGATATGTCGCCAGCATGTGCAGAATATATACTGTTCAATCCACTTATTATATTAAACATTTTCTCAGTTGTAACTTCATAAAGATATATAGAATTTATATTATTGGTAGCACCAGTCTTTACTGGGCTGTTGAAATGTCCATTATTGTTTTGAACCAATTCTTTAATTACTCGTATATCAGTGAAGTAAGTGTTAAAACATATAGCAACTTGAGTAGCATCCATAATCTTTCTATCAGTCCTATATTACCTTGTGTATGATGCATTTTATTAGTCGTTTGGTTTTCTTATGCCCAGAGTTATCCAATTTCTCTTTTTTTTCACATTGCATATTCTTAATGTAAGCAGATGATGTAACCATAAAATATCATGAATGTATCCAAAGTTATACTTTATAAATATCACAAATCACAGTCAACCAGCCATTGCACTTTTTTATTACTTGTTTCATTATGTGTATTTATTCATCAAATCTGAAGTCCATTGAATTAGGATTCATTAAATCAAGATTTTACTGTATAGACTTTATGAATTTCAGAAACAGTTAGTGGCATGAAAATAAATTCCAACAGAAAAAAATAAATAATAATAATAATAATAATAATAATAATAATAATAATAATAAAGATGAGCCAGGTGACATAATGGCCTGATGTAAAGCAAATCTTACTCATAATGAATTAATCCCTATAAGTCTCATTGAATCAAATTAAAAATTTAAAGTTACATGTACAGAAATTACTCGGTATGCAAAATCCATGGTATTTAAATGGGAAAAAAATTAAGTGATGCATTGCATAATAACAGATATTAACTGGATGTTTTCATAGATATATTTTAAAGAGCATTAAAAAGTGGTTGGTTATGCTAGATGCTTATATAAAATGTTTAAAGACTCTTTGTATTATGAGTAGAGCCTGGATTTAATGAATTACATATTTTAATGTTACATATTTGTGCATGAATAAAAGGCAAATTCTAACAAGATACCCATGTAGGAATGTTGTCCATTTTATTTTGCTTTACATTTTTGTACATATTTCGTGTAATATTACATATTTCCCCCATACTACATACTTTTGTATATTTTACATCATTGAAGAATTATTATAAATTTTGTTTATTTTGCACTTTTATTGAATTATCCAAAACTATAGCAAGAGAGGAATAATCATTTGAATGCTATTGTGCTACTGATACTTTGTCATTCAATTCAAAGCTAAATTGCATACATTTGATACTGCCAACAATGATTTATTTCAAACATTTTCCTCTATTGTGCTACTCATACATTGTCTTTACATTCAAATCCAAATTGCACAACTTAGACTCTTGTATTATGAGTAGAGCCCAGATTTTATGAATTACATGTTTTAATGCTACATATTTGTGCATAACTAAAAAGCAAATTCTGACAAGATATGCTTGTAGAGTATTGTCCATTTTATTTTACTTTACATTTTTTTTTACATATTTGGTAATATTACATATTTCATAACATACTATATATTTTTATATATTCCACCATCATTGAAGATTTTTTTTTTTTTTTTGAGGTTTATTTTGCACTTTTATTGAATTATCCGATACTGTAGCAAGAGAGGATAAATCATTTTAATGCTATTGTACTACTGATACATTGTCATTCCATTCAAAGCTAAATTGCATGCATTCGATACTGCCAACAATGACTCATTTAAAATATTTTCTTCTATTGTTTTACTCATACATTGTCATTACATTCAAATCTACATTGTACACCTTTGATGCTGCCAACAATGACTTGTTTCAGATATTTTCCTTTCTTGTTCTCAAAACATATCAGAATATGTGGCAGTCAGTTGTTAACCATGGCACCAGTTGCATCTTCATTATTGCCCAAGCTGAAAATTTGGATTTCTATTGACAGTGTAATAGATGATAAAACATCCTGTCTAACTTATGATAAACATGCAGGGTATGCATGAAATCTCAAATTGAACAATATTTATAAAGCAATGTGGATGTTAGAAATAAACAACCAGTTTCTTCAAAGAAACAGATACTACTTGCACAATTGCAGGGGCAGCCTACATCATCAAATGGTGACTTTTATAAAGAAATTTGCATGATAATGGTTGCAGTGAACATAGCCTGGAACAAACTTCAGGTACCTGAATTTAAATATTTCCTACAGAAAAACTGCAACAGCAACATTCAGAATGAGTCAATGTATTCTGTAGATGAGACTACAGTATTTTAGGCCATTTCATGGTGAATCTAATTGTGGACAAGTTGAGCTCTGGAGCTGCATCTAAACCCTATTTAATTTCCTGTTAACCTTTGGAGGTAACAAATAATAATTGGAAGATTTGTTAATGATGAGTTTAAAGTGCTATGGCCAGCTGCATTACAGAAGAGAGGGTCCCATTATTGTACACATATGCAGCTGCATACATGTTGAAAGCATGGAAATCACTAAATGTATTTTATCCAAACTTTATGCATATTACTTATATGGCTCATGCATTGCATTAAGTGGCACAGACAGGAATAAATTTCAAGAAGTAATACACTGATATCTGCACTGAAGAAGGTTTTCTTGAAATGTGTCTATCGTGTACAATGCTACAAGCAGCAGCTACCTGACATACCTCTGCCTCCAGAACCTGTGATCACAAGGTGGGCAATGTGGGTTAAAGCTGTGATTTTCTACTGTAAGCATACTAAGCACTTTGAAACTGTGAAGTCAGTGATGTAGAATTTTTCTTCTGATCCATCAGTGTCTATGAGTGAATTATTGTCAGCATTCAGCAGTTCTGAAGTGCTCATTTAAGTTTCATACATTGAAGTCACTTCAGTTGGCTTCCCAACAATATCAAGAAACTGGAGACTTAAGGAATGCCTTTCCAAGATGCCATGGGAATAATGGAAGATGCAGCTCAGAAAGTTAGTGTTGTGTCATGAGAAGTGGGTAGTATAGTTTCCAGGAAACTGCAATCTGTGCTGCATTAAGAACCCCAGATACTCAGCTCTTCTTACCTTGTCTTGCTTATTTGATGGTGAAACTTCTTAAGAATATTATTGCTATCACACTCCCTCTATATAAATATATACCAGTAACTTCTTGCAATGTGGAGCATTCTTTCTCTACATATAAAAACATATTGTCAGGCATAAGATTGTCTTGAACAGAACATTTGGATAATATATAATTAATTATGCATCCCCTTTCTATGTAACTTAAAAGAGGGACATTTGTCTTTTAGGACTTTTGCATTCATTCTCATGCTTTAAAATTAATTATAATTTAATATTTATAGCACAATGAACTGATTAATACAATCCCAATTTGACTAGCTGTAACATTCTATTTTCTAGCAATAAAATTAAATATTTGATTTTAATTATAATTGCTTCATTACATATCTATCTACATATTTCACCAATTTAGCAACAAATTAATGTAATATTTCTCAAATTGATATACATAAAATCTGGGCTCTAATTATGAGCTACAGCAGTTGTAAATTTAATTTTAGAAATCATATCATTAAAAGTAGTTCCCTATAGGTACCATATAAAATATTACTCATTGTTTCTTCCTTTAGAAAAAAATGTTAATACACATTTTAAAGCACATAAATATTATCAACATGCTCCCATTTTTTTAGTTGTTTTAATTTACATTTATACTCTTAGCCAGTACAAAAGACATAATATAAAAATAAATGCATATTAAAGCAAGCATTTTAAATGTTTTACTAAATCATACATCAATAAATATTTATAATATAGAAGCCAAGGCAGTTCATTCCCAATTTAACTTCAAAATGTAGCACACTTATGCATTATACCCAAGTCAGTACACCATTTTCTCTGGTTAAATCTCAATTTTATTTGTCATAATAAAATTTTACAGTTTTTGCTGTCTCCACTAATTAACCTATGGTCCCTCTGTCAGTGAAATAAGTACTTGGAATTCTCCTTGGTTATTATTATTTATTTGATTTATTTATGGACGCTCTTTAACATCTCAGGTCATCAGCATCCCATTCAATTCAGGGCGTGAAACGGCCGACAAATTGTGCACAGAGGCCTTTTCTTTCAGGCTTGAGATTCTTTTTCGTGCCGTAAATGTATGACATGGGACCCACGGTTTTACTTCCCTTCCGAAGGAACCCATACTTAAGATTTTTACGCCTGAAAAAATCCATTGATCCTGATCAGGTTTGAACCTGCGACCTGGGTTTAGAAGGCAAGTATGTTACCACTATACCACCAGGATCGACTAAAAAATCCATCAATCCTGGCCAGGTTTGAACCCGCAATGTTGGGTTTAGAAAGCAAGTATGGTTACCACTACACCATCAGGACCGACTTCTCCTTAGTAATTGATACTTCCAGTACTAATTAAATAATTAACCATTGTTAATCACAATTTTAAGTGCAAATGTTGCAACTCATTTGTTGCTGTGTCAATTTTTTTGCTGGAATCTCATCTTTGCACTTTTAATTTTTAGCATTCCATGTTCAAATTATCAGCAACCATCTACTTTCGAGTAATATGTGAAATTTTATACAAAAATTTTAAAACATGGAATATTTTCCAGCTCATTTATTAAAGATAGCATTATCTGTATATCTGTAGATATACTTATATAATTTTGTTATATAAAGCAAAATATATGTAATATATCTTTAATAAGTACATGAGACATTTGGCATAGAAAAGTGCAAATAAAAATGTATTAAATGAACTGCAATATAAGTAGTCTTTAAGAGTTACTTTAAGAGACTTAGTCTTATTTCATTATATATCACTAAATGCATTTTCTGCATTGGCTAGTACAGACCACATAGTTTTTGAAAGCTATTTCATCACTTTATGCTGGGCTCCTAAATGTGAACATAGAATCTCCTAGCAATGTGTGGTTGATGAAAAAATGTGTAAAGATTTCGAGTTATAATTTTGTATGAAATCAAAATAAATTTTTAACAAACAGAAAGTCTGTTTGAATTTTATTGAAAATGACTATGATAAAAAAAAAACAAGAAATAAAGAGTGGAATTAATAAAAAGATGAAGGAAGCCAGGAACAAAGGTATAAGAGCAGTTATACATGGTGTGCACTTATGGATAGATGAAAACAGTCAACACAGCAGAGGATCAAGAAAACATTTCTAGAGGGTAGAGAGGAGGATCAGAGACAGAAACCTAGATGCTGTATCAAGGGCAAAGAACAAGGAATGGAGAAGAGGAGAAGAAAAGGGAACAAAGAAGAACAAGCTGCATCCGGCAAGGAAGGGAGGAGTGTATAACGAGCATGTCAAGGACCTCACCAAGTGCAAAACAGCTGAGTGGGATAAATGATATGGGGGTGAGAAGTGGGGTGGGGGAATCAGGTCAGTGGTCAAGAGGTTTGAGTGTGGTGTCATTGCCAGTGGGGAGTTTGATTGAAATATAGAGTGATAAAAGGGTGAGTTAAAAGAGTTACAAGTTCTAAAGCGAGATAAGAAATAGAAAATAAGTATTTAGAGAGGGATTAATGGTGATTTAAATACCTATAATGTAAGATAGATGAAACATGGATCAGAAATAAAGTAAAAGGAGAGAACAATTATGTGAGAATAGTGGAATGGTGAGAGAGTAGGAAATAGGATCTAATGCATATACAACCAGGGAGTTAAATGCATAGATCCTAAATACAAGCACTCCAAGGATGTTGTATAATATGCAACATTAACATAAGAGAATATATAGAAATAAAATATTCATTTACATTCACAGATGAGAAAAAAATGGTCATTCAAGAGAAGTAATATTTCAGATTTCACAAGCTTTGCCACACTTATAACTAGGGTTCAGATTCTTGAGTTTTTAACTATTTTGTTCCTTTCTAACTGTGATACTTTAATATTTTTATCTATTTCATTACAATGGGAGTCACATGGTCAAATTTTATAAAACCTAAAAATGGCTTAAAGTGTAATTTTTTTAAAAACATTAATATATAAGATAATATAATAAATAAAATACATAACAATTGAAAAATTCATATTGATATTATATTTAATTAAAAGTTACTTTTAAAATATTAGCGAACATTATGCATATTGCTCATTTTTATATCTCAAAGAGAAAATATTGCATTTATTGTTTTCCATTACCATGACAATATATTGCTACATTGTTGAGATTTTACATTGCTGCAGTAAAGGAAATTGTTAGTGAATAGAAATCATCAGTTTTAGAAGCAAACTGAAGGTATTCTTAAGAAACTTACACTTGCAGGGACTTGGAAATAACAAGGGTAATTTTAAAATTATGTTCTGTTGAAAGCTATTGAAAATTAACCCCAAAGTGCTCATGTAGTGTTGTGGTTCTGGACCATAGAAAAAGTAAACTTAAAAAAATGAAATTAATAAATTTGTTTCAATGAGTTGATGTACTCTTAGTAAAGAGAAACTTAAAAAAATATCTAAAATGTTTAAAAATCTAAAAAAAATGTGTTTTAAATATGTTTAAAAAAACTAACATGTGGTTATGCTAAAAAACTAAAAAAAAAAAGATTTTAATACATTTAAAAAATTAATACAAGGTTTATAAAAACCTAAAATCCTGGATCCTACATAAACATTGATAGCAGTGGATTGATATGAGAGAGAGAATATGTGCACTCAGTTAACAATTGGTCTTTAGTGGTAGCAACTTGATATTTGTACATTATTGTCAAAATAGGAGCAGAGAGACAGAAATAAGTCTTAACAGTCCCAAAATGATAATGATAACAATAATAAAATGAAAATAATAATGCTACTAATGAGGTCCCTTATAGCCTGAGTTTGCCCATGCATTAAAACATCACTATAATTATTTCAGTTAATAAGAAAATTTATATTATCTTAGAAACAATTGCTACAAAACCATTACATCAGTATATGATTCCGTAAAACAGAATGCTAAAAATAATAATGCTACTAATGAGGTCCCTTATAGCCTGAGTTTGTCCATGCATTAAAACATCACTATAATTATTTTAGTTAATAAGAAAATTTATATTATCTTAGAAACAATTGCTACAAAACCATTACATCAGTATATGATTCCATAAAACAGAACGCTATGAGAATTTATTTGTATTTTAGAATTTATCATAAATTTTTAATGCTTTAATTGCATAAAATGTTTTACAACTCATGCATAATCTCAATTATGGTGCTTGTGAAAATGTTTCTCTCATGCAACAAACATTCACCCATGCCATAATCCTGAACATTATAACACTAGTTTTATAAATAACTAATTGTTATTTTAGACCTCTGCTGTAGTCTAGTGGTAGCATTTGCACTTCCCATGTGGCTGGCATGGGTTTGGTTTTCGGATGAGTTAGTATTTCAAGATTTTTTCAGTGTTTTCTCTCAGTTCTTTATGTGAATGCCTGGAAAAGTTATATCACAAAATCCTCTGAACTCTTTTGGTCAAGCATCATCTATCCTTTAACTGACACAATAGATCTGCAGGCTACAGTGCTGTGAAAATTTAAAAAAAAAAGTATTATTTCATGAGAAACAATATTTCATAATCTAGTCTTAAGTGATACTTTTTTTTAAAAAAAAAAGTTTATAGCATATTTCCACATTCCTCTGTTAACTACTTTTGGCATATTTTGTAGTTTTTAGAGCCTTGTATGTGTATAAGAAGACAGTTTTGAGTCTTTCAAACATGGAGATAAAATGAAGATTATGAAAGATGGGTTATTATTCAGCATATTGATAATTTGGAAATGTGTAAAATAGAGCTGTGAAAAGAACCATGTGAATATTGTTCATAAATGCCTATAGAAAATCAATTTATACATTTAGTGCATGGATTGTTACAAATTGTAGCAAAACCCAGGTGATTTAACTTAGCCCATTTTTCATAAGTGAGAGAAAAAGGCTTATTCATTTCTGAAGTTTACATCTCTGTTCAGAAACAGCATCACAAAATCTCCAACTAGTTTTGAATGCACTGTTAATACACTTTTGCAAAAGATAAAACATAACAATAAATGTAATTAATGCTGCTTCCATTGAATTATCAATATAATTTTCAAATAAAACACACATTTGACTATTTTAGTTCATAAAGATTGCTAATGTGTACTTGGTATTTCAATATGTGACCTAATGGGTAGAAAATGTTATGGGGTATATATTATTTGTGGTAACATTGTTTTCCTGTGCCTTCATCTCAAGTAGAAATTTTGCAAAATAATGTGAGAAATTGCCATAATACATTTGAATAAAAGTGTAATTGTGCTACATTTATCATAAATGAAATTCTTGTCTTTTAATAACTTACCATCCATAGGAGTAACTCTATTTTGATGGGTAAAATATTGAAATAAGACCCTACTTTGACAACCCTAATATAGAAAGGAAGTGATATGCACAATACAATGCATGCAATTAATATATGTTGGTCATATGACAGCTAAGAGACATATAGTCAAGTGATGTTTTTAAGTGTTATTACTATTGTTTTGTGTAATGCAAAACATACATTCAAAGCATGTGTCCCCAGTGTGAGTTTTATGTTTATCATCTGGACACAATACTGGAATCATTAGGCATATTGTAACCATATTAAGGTTCATTTTATCATTAAGTTGATGTATTGAATTGCTTTTCTAAAGTTGCTACTAAAAATTGTACTGTTAATAAAAAGAAAGAGAAAATGGGAAAGAAATAATTTTAATTTCATAATAATTGCATAGTTTTAGCATACAAGCATTAAGTATTCAGATAAACATGCTAGTTCACCTTTAAATTTATATGAACCATAACATTACTTGGACTCAGGAGAATATGCCAGTACTGTGTGTCTATTGCTTAATAAGTGGTTAAGTAGGAGAGTTACACAAATGCATGACTGCAGGCTGGGGCCCCAGTCATTGAATTATCAGATACCTGCCAATGAAAGCTTAGCTACTGAACTATGTATGTGCGTGAGTAATGGCACTTATTACTAAAACATTTCTGAAGTCAGCTTCATGCTTCACTAGAAAGAAGAAAGAAGAATGACATTTAAATTTAAACTAATATACCATGATTAAACTTTAGAAAATGTCAGTGACATCAGGAATTCCTCATTGTTAAATAAGTTTCCTCATCTCTGTCTTGTACACTATATTATAATTTCATAGCTTTCAAATGTGCAGTGTAAATATCTGTAAAAACGGAACTTTACAAGAACTACTAATTTGACATAAATTATAGGGATGGGAATTTGTCTTGCTCAAGGGTTTCAAGGCCAGCAGCCAAAATCTCAGGAATCTCTTAACTCCTTGCTAGTAAAAGTGAATAGTGCTGCACTCTCTGCATATATGTGCAAATTACAATGTGATGTAAACATTGCTGTCTTGAAATGCATGCCTTGAACTGTTTTATGGTAACACAATTTTTGTTAAGCTTTGTGTGAGCTGTTTTATTGGAACAATTTCAGTTAATCTGTGTGTGGAACTTCTTTTTAGAAGTCCTTGCCTGCAGATTATCATATAGGATCTTCCCTGACATAATTACATTAACATAACTGTTTATTGCAGAACAAATTTGAGCTAAATAACAAACAAAGCATTATTTCTGATTAGTATGCTTAACTGCTTTGACATATATCATGGCTCTTCAAATGCTACATCATATCTGATGTATTTTTGCTTTCAAAACCAATATGTACATTGGGAATAAATATTACATTGCACTTTCTTTTCTGGGACTTAGGTGAAATACTCCCAAGATCATGATCTTCTCTTGGTAGCCATCAATGTGCACTAAAAATACAATGAAACTGAATATATTATGAGCACAAGTGCACAGATCTTTCCCATCCAACAAAAAGAGAAGGCTCAGGCTCAAATGAAATGGCCAGTTCTGCTATGCACTTCATGGTTTGACTGAGGTAAATCAGATCTATCACCTTCCTTCCACTTGCACATACATCTTCACTAATCACTGTATATGAAAAGCCAAAATGCCCCCTGACTTGTCTGGTTAGCTGAGACATCATAGCATGTCATTGCTCTTAGTATACCGCATGATATCAGAAACATGCTTAAGTCTTCTCAAGAGGCCCAAAGAGATTCATTTCTTCTGTATGTCATTAAGAAGTTCTCAAGATCATTGAGGTGTTTGCTGTCATTTTCCATCCATAATACCTGATATAGACTCTTGATACAGGCATATTTGTTGGTAATTGCGGAATAGCTTTATCATCTTTATTATGAATATCATAACTATTATAACTAGCTAATCAATGCCATATAAGAGCTTTAGATGTTATCTGGAATGCATAAAGAGTGAAGGAAAATTGATGAATTTATGATAAACTTTTGAGGAAAGAGAGGATGGTGTCAACAGATCAGGTTTTGTTTTGAAGTATATCCTTTGGATTGAATGTATATTTATCAGAAATGCCAAGACAGTGAAAATATTCATTAAGGGATGAAAATATTTTTTTAATAATGCTTTAGTCTTTCTTTAGACGTATTAATAGCCAGACTTTTTTTTTTTAATGTTGATTTCCAGCCCAATTTTTTGAAGCTTTGAATTACCATTCTTGTTAACTATTAGCCTGACATATGATCTTTTGCATGCCACCTCCAAAATTAGTTGAGAACTATAGACAGTAGAAAAATGTTATGCAAAAAACAAGTTCCAAAATCTAATAAATTGGCAGCCCTATAACCAAGGTAAAAATATTGATGCAACAAAGTTCTGTATGAAGTGAATAATTACATTTGCTTTAGCTTTTGTGACACTTCTGCTTCACTTAGTTGTTTTTTATATGAACATGTTTTTTGAAATGTTCATTCCCATCCAGCAGACCGAATGGGGGAAAAACTCTCTGATGACAAGTAACTTGTTGAATACATCCAGGAATGGAATTTCAAGTTCACGATGTCTTATTTTTAATCATAAAATATTTTTCCATTATTGCATTTCAAAGGATTTTTGGCATATTTTAATACTTTTTTTTCAATATAAATGTCGTGCTCAGTACCTAAAGTCTAGATTATAAAGAATGTGTCAAACTTTGTGAAATTATTTGGAGAAATTTTAAAAAGTCCACTTTTCAATTTTAAAAAGTAAATTAATTATGTAGTTTATTGAAGGTGATAGAGAGAGGGAGTATGTTAGGAGACTAAATTACTGAAAAAGGAAATTTTTGGAGACAAGTTCAAGGAAAAAGTACGTGATTCCTAACTTAGCATCTCTCTTCAATAGGATAGGTTTAGTTTTCATATTCCTTTATTTTGATGGAATTGTGATCTTGAAGGTTTATTATCAAGTTACCCAATTTAGTAGCAGTTTATTTAGCTTTCAGAGGTTCCAAAGATATGAATGATCTTTGCTGTCTAAAGCTTTCCTGATATATTAAAAAGATTATCTTTCTTACTACTTGTTGCAAGGCAGCACAAGATAATTGAGCGCCAATATGTAATATAATTTTAATCACTAGTCTTATGAACAAGTACATGTTCTGGGCTGGATACACTGTTAACAGCCATGTCAGTCATAGCTCTTAAAATTAATCCATCATTGCTGTTAGAAATGTGGTGTATAGCTCCAGTCATTCAGCATCTGTTAGAATATTATTTGGGTATGGCCCGAGAGCAGAGAACGTTTTGCATGGTGCAGCATGCAAAACAAACCTATATACCACTCCATTGTCAACAGCTTCGTAAGTACATTTAATTGAGAAATAAATTTATGCACTTGTCCTGAGAAGGAGCATTTCGAGATAATAGTACAGAATATTGGTATAGCATTGATTGCAACATGCAGCAGGGATGAACATGCATGACAAATCAGTTTGTATTTTATCAGTATGAAAGTAGATTGTATGCCACTTTTATAATGCCCTTCTAGGAAATAATCAGAGATGCAAGCAAGACCAGAAATATGGCTTTCTTCCCACCTGGCTTATAAAAATAGAGCAGTTGGAAGTAAAACAAGGTATGAAATTGAAATTAAAGGTAACTTTATTGACACAATCATGTGTAACCCTATTTCTCAAAAATTAGTTTTACAAACATGTTTCTTATATTTCTTGCTACTACAGAGGAACTATTGTTTCATCTGTTGAGGAGTGTTGTTTTAAGTTTCATTATTATTTACTGCAATATAATGACTATCATTATTTCCATCAAAATCTCTTATAACATTATTTAAGAGACAAGCATGTCCTACATTAGTTTCTATAGGTTTTCTTATAATATACCACTTGAAATACAAAATTCCAAAAACACATTCTATGCATTTTCTGACGCGAAACAAATACCTTCTTTCATCATTCAAAATTCTTTCTGGAAATGGATGCATCACATCTTTTAAGGGATATGCTTCATTTCCTTTGAAAACATACAGCAAAGATGAACTTATTTCTGGAACAATGCTTGGTGATGGTATATTAAACCTGCCTTCATCAATTAACATCTTCAAAAGAGAAAAATGAAATCGTCCACAGGTAATTTAGGTAATAGTCAAACTCTAAATACAGTTGACACCGAAGGTATGACATCCAATCTTCAAGAATAAATTAAAGTTGAAGCAGAAGTAGAAGCACGTGCAGATGTGAAGAATAACAATGCTTGCCAAGCTGCTCTCCAATACCAAGAAAATGATCAGAAAATGCCCTAAGACAAGATATGTTGGATTTGGGAAGAAGCTTCTTTTCATGGAAAAACAACTCAAAGTAAATCAAATCCATTATATGTTTCTTATGAGCACACTTCTAGGCATGAAAAAGTTAACCAAAATTCATATGCATTTCAAAGGAAAATAAACAAATGGCTGCTAGATGGAATGATACACAACGATACTTGCAGTGATTATTTTCCTGAATCTATGTCAGCTCAAGCTACCAGTGATGACATGCATTTTATTTTGCACACATGTGCAAAATAAAAATGAGAAATGGCATTTTTTTCATTTGACTTACCGTAAATAAATAAACAAAATAAATTTCTCCATAGGAATTATCGTATGGGAGTTAATATTGATGACTTTCAAATATGGTTCAGCTTCTGCAGTATATAATCGAAACATTGATATAGACATCCTGGTTTATTCATGAAATTTTACAGGATTTGAACTTAAAGTTTTGTATAAAGTGTGAAATTCTCCAAAATGTTCTCTGTGTCAATTACCCTTGGACCCATTCTTATACTGAATAAATCAACTTCAAAAAACATATTTTCTTCTAAACACATGTCAAATATTAGTCTCTTTGATTCCATTGTACACACCTATTTCACTTTCCTGCTGTATAAATAACACCATTCGAACTAAACTCTTCCACAGCACTAAGGACATAACAGCATTATATCCTGATAATGTTGCATGTCCCCGCAAAAGACCCTGCAGCTCTTAGGCCATATCCTTATAATTCTGCTTTCACTTATTCTTTACTTCAGAAAGGAGTGAAGAGTAAGCATTATAGATGGTTTTTGCACAGAATTTATATGTGACTTATTGGAATCAGGATTGACATAGCTTTGCAGCTTTGATTCTAAATATTATATTGGATAAGTTGATACTTTTCATGAATCTTTCAGGATTCGAGCTATTAGTATTCTTACCATGTTGAGCATTAATATTCTATTTTTTTCTGCTTAATAGTATTTAATGACTAATGTACAAATTGGATAAAAAATTAGTTGTATCAGCTAGGAATGACAAATTTATGAACATTTTCACCAAATTTAATATTACTAATATTGTCTTCCAGATAATGAGCTGTTCCTTATATTGAGAAACTTTTTATTGGTTATCAGAATGTAAGGTGATGTATAGCATTTGAATTTAAGGTATGTTTGGACCTGTTATTATTCTGAAGCCGTTGTAAAGTGTGATGTTGCAGCTCAGCAGTGATATTGGAATGGAATTTATTGATGTGCATAGAGATGCTATGACTGTTCTTAAGTATGGTATGGAACTTTTTTCACTTGCTTATATATAAATGGTCTTAAAATGTATTCATCACCTTGCAATACTGTACCACCACTAAACTTTCCATGGTATAAACATACCACAAAAATATGTAAATCACTCTCTTTCAGATCTTGCTTGTTTAACACACAATATTAAATGATTTAGAGGTTTCCAAGGATAGCCCATGATGTTTGTGTCAAATATAAATAGAGAAATATAGAATTACTCCAGTAAAACTGATATTAGCATTTTCACAAATATAAAACTATTAAATGTATGAAATAACCATAAATTTGTGGTTCTCTGTTTGTATATAAAATAAAAATAGCAGATGAATACTGAAGTCATAAGTCATGGTCCATTGCCTATTAGAACAATTCTTTGTAAAACAAGGCAACAATGTTTTCAGTAAAAGTCAATTAAAGCCTCAGATTCTAACTACTATATCTTTTACAAAAGTATTAGGCACTGACAAGATCTGAAATCATTTATATAGTAGTTAAGAATAGCATTACTTAATGTAAAATGTTAACAGAACAGAACACCAAACCTATAGTGCAGTGCAGCTTTTTAAAAGTGCATAAGAACAAAACAATCAGAAAGTTTTAATAGTACCTGATAGGACTATAATGACAGTAAAATATAGATTGCATATGAAAATCAACAGTATAAAGAATCTCAAATTATTATAGTACTTATGAAAGTCTTAACCCCCAAAAATAATCAGCTGTCTGAGCTGTTTAACTTAATTTTCTGAATAACCTGATGTGTATGATGCATAATGTTGTACATCATTACAGCTGAGTTTCAAGTGTTGAAGAGTAGCAATATTTACCTTGGTAATCAGATGTCCAAATGTATGCATAACCGTGCTAAAACTTTTGTGAATTATATTGTTTTAAGTCAAGTGTATTATTTTAGAATAGATTCTGCCCATACAGCTGTGAAACAAATGTTATTCATTTGCCTTTCCCCTTTACACCACTGACAGCACCTGCTCTCTCCCTTATAAATCAGATGTTACTTGGATGTTGTATATGTAAGCTACTTACTTACCTATAAATAATTTAATATGTGATTTTATGCCAAATGAAAATAAATATTGTTTTATGTATTTTAAATTAATTTATAACAATATTGTTTGGCTGTGCTGTTGTCTTAATGAAAAGCTTGTTACTCCAAAAATGTTGTAAAAAAATCTAGAAGAGCAAAGAAAACATAGCCTTTAAAGAAAACATAGTCTTTCAGCTGCTACAAATTTTTCATCTGCATTTATCATTTCAGTGGCTAAAAATGCAGTCATTCCATCTGTCTTATAAGGAGATAATTTCAAGTTAAAGAAATTGTTACAATAATATTTTCACTTTTGGGAAAAGTGATTACAGCATTTTTAGAGTGTGCCATTCAGAATTTGATAATATACATAAAGCTAATTATACGAAGCAAAAAGGAACATTTTAGCTTTAAATCTTTATCATGATGATGATATACAGAGTAATTTAAAAAACTGACAATACTTAGTATGTTGTGCAGGATGGCAAACTGATCATTTTTCAAGAGAGAACCCAAGTTCGTAAATGCATTGTCTGGTTGCTGTGGGGCAACAAAGTATGACAACACTTGGAATATATGAACAGGCATTCCACATTTTTTTAAGAAACCTCCACCAACCTAACAAGAGTATTTAATTACAAAAGGAGTTTGAATTGTTACCTGCAACATGGTTACAGAGCATATATTGGAGGTGCATAAATTGATGTACACAGTCAAAGACTTGTGGGTATATGTAATGTATTCCGCTGGCTGCATGGATCTGTGTAATTAGGTCCTACTCTTCCTGCAGTCCCATAAGTTGACATTGAACGTGTGTTGATTACTATGAGCCACTTGTGCTTTCAGGGTTTTTCTGCCCACATATGCATATTCTGCAAGTTTACAATGCTGTCTTGATATTCCTATAATGTTAGGAGAGGATCTTATTGCTGGATTCTTGTGAAATGCTTCACACATAACCACAAGTCTTCGACTATGCACCAATCTCTGCACTAATGATGTATACTCTGTAATTGTGTTGGAAATCAACAGTTGGATTCCCTTTTGTAGCAAATGCATGATGTGTTGCTGTTGTTGGGTTGTGGAGGTTTCTTGACAAAATGAGGAATGCACGCCGTTCACCGTATCCAAAGCATTGTCATATATTTATACCTCACAGCACCCAAACCATGCATTGTCAGACAGTCCCCTCTTAAAAATGATCATTTTGCTGTTCTGCACAACATAGCATTGTCAGTGTTTTTTTATAATTATCCAGCATAGTTTAAAAACAATGTTATCTATAATTTCTGGCTCAATTTGCTAGAGCACAACATTTAAGCTCCCGAGTTGTAATGCAGTGAAAATCAATAGACTATTTCAGAGGTAGATCCATCCAGTAACAGGATGAGTCTGCTTGTCTTGTAACACTCAGATGAAATCCCTTATTGATTGCTTTGGTAGTTTTTTTTCCCCTTCCATTATCCTTAATTGATCAATGCTACAAATTTTTAAGGCCCTCTGAATTTATTTGCACCATTGTTTATTTCAGTAGATACACCATTATGGGTGGCAGAGTTGCTAAGGCACAGACTAATGACCAGGTGTCTGCAGTTCAAATCTCACCTGGACCATCATCCCAACTGAGTTTTTTTTCCAAAGATTTTCTTCATTTATTATCAATGGTACATGTTAGGACTGTACCCCAAACTTACATCTGGAAGTTTCCTTTCCTGTTTATCATTTATCATTATTTTATGTATTATGTATGCCTATGATGCCATAGGAGTAAATATGGGCATTAAACATTAAAAATATATAACAAACAACATGCTTCAATTTCCTTTCCCATATCTTTATTTAGCATAAGTACAGCCGGGTGAACTATTTAGGGTCTCAGGAAAAGCACTCATCTCAAGACCCAAGGTTTGTGAAGTTCGATCCTGGATGAGATCAATGGATTTTCCAGGATGTAAAATTCCAGAATTCTGGGAGGGACTTAACTGTGGATACTGTGTAGTAGATTTACTGCACATTAATCCATGAATAAAATTTTTGGCTATTTCAAATTAAATAATGCCTTAGTTTCTTGCCAGAAGGCAAAGGAGGCAGTGGGCTTACCATCTATCGTACTGCCCCCTCCCCGTAGGAAAATAAACATAATAGTTTCTCTTTGGTATAGTCATCTCCCTCATAGAGAGAGATCCAGAATATTTATGGGCTGTAGTACCATAAAGAATAAGAAAGAATAAGTGAACTATTAATATCTATTTCCTATGAATTGGTTTTATTCATATGTACCTTTAGGGATAATTTGAAACCTTTATTTTGTTGTATTTTCTTTAAGTAGTTCAGAAGGTTATTGTATATTTTTATGCCAGAGTACAATGCAGGAAGTATTATGCTTATATACATGGAGATTTGAGTTTTGTCTTGTATTGCATTGATGGACTGCTTCATTCTTAATGAAGGGTGAACCTGTATTATTGATGGTTTTATGGATAAACATTATTATTTCAAATCAAATGTGTAGATACAAGGAAGAGGAAGAATACCTAATTTTTTAAAAAGTGTTTACATGTTGTTCTTGGACTTGCTTCTACCATGGCTAGAATTATTTTCTTTTGCAGTTTGAAGCATACCTTACTTGCTTTTAATTCCCCCCAGAATACTATGCGACACCTCAACAAGGAGTGGGCATGTGCAAAGTAAGCCATTGTAACAGTCTCCGTCCTTATACATCCTGCTAGTATCCTTATCATATAGCATACTGTATTGAGTTTTTAGTTTATGTGATTTCTGTGAGTATCCCATTTCAAATTGCTTTGAACCCATAGGCCAAGAAATTTGGTGGATTCTACTTTTCCAATTATCTGTTTAGGAGTTTTATTTGTGGAGTTATATTTCTTTTGTATGAATGTCCGTTGCTACTGTTTTATTGACATTTATTATGAGATTGTTTTCTTCAAAATAGTTAGCAATTTGGTCTGTTACTTGACAAATTGATTTTAAGTAGTTTTCTTTGTTTGCTGCCCTTACCAGGACATTTGTGACATCAGCAAAGAGAAGGAACTTTGCAGAATCATCAGCTATAATGAAATTGTTAATGAATAACAAAAAAAGGATAGAACCTAATATAGAACCTTGAGGTACTCCATGATTTTCCACTAGTGCACTTGATCAATACTTCTTTACTTCTCTAAATTTTCTGTGCTTAATTTCAGCAATTTGTTTCCAGTTATTCAAATATGATTTTATCCAGCTGTGAGATAGTCCTCTAATTCTAAGCTTTTCTAATTTTACTAATAGTTTTTTATGGTCAATTGTGTCAAATGCTTTTAACAGATCTAAGAAAATGGCTGAAATATGTTCTTTTTTATCAATAGCTCTGAGGGATTCATAAACAAATGAGAAAATTGCTGATTCAGTAGAGTGATTGCTTCTAAATCAATATTGGTCTCCAGATAGTAAACTGCTCCTCTCTAGGAAGCTCAAGAGCGGCTTGTAAAATCATTTTTCCAAAATTTTTGAGAAGACTGATAGTAATGCTATGGATCAACAGTTTGACATATTATTTCTTTCCCCCTTTTTGTATAATGGCTTAACAATAGCTATTTTGAGGCAAGCAGGAAAAATGCCAGTGCTGAAGGATTCATTGTAAAGGTATGTTAATGGTAGAGCAATTTGATGTGCACATTTTTTAATGAGGAGGTCAGGGTGTTATCTATAATTTATTTGCATAAATAGCAATGACTGTAAGGATATTTTTGTTCTTAAATGCTAATTTACATGATTCTCTACTTTTAGATGGCATTTGCATCTAATGCATCATTGATGTGAAATACTAATTTATCTCTCTGTAAAAGTCCCTTGAGTAACAATTGAGGGAAAATGCAGTTAGAACCGGAATTTGGATAAGTGGTAACCAAGTGGGGAGAAAATACCTGAGTTCTAAGATTTCACAAAAAAAGCAGAGGAAGCAAGATAAAGGAAGAATTATGATGGAATCATGAAGAAGGAGAACTAAAATTAACATAAAATGAACATTCCTGTAAAAGAGTTTGTAATAGATTTTATTAAAATTTACTTCATTGCATATAAAAATAGATTCAAATCATTAACAAGTTCACACGATTTAGAGTGCAAAACTCTTACAATGCTTATTAGTGAATAAATATACTGTGTATAAACTCTGTGGAATACCTAGTGCTGTTATTTGTTAAAGGCAAATGACTTTTCTAACTTCATTTATCATTAAAGGGAACAAGGGAGTTGGTTTATAATACTTATTTTTAGGGTTCCATCTATTTATCATTCAACCCACAGTAATACTAATCTACAGGGTCTTTCATAGATTTATATAACTGCTAAGGCTTTTATGGTTGGCATTGTAGTTAATAAAGTTACTATACACCTAGTGATATAGCAATAAGGAAATGCAACGAGCTCGTCACCCTAGATATCCAGCACATGAAAGACCAGCAGGCAAATCACTGGTAACCAAGGCCTTCCTTCCAATATAACCAGATCACTGATAGAATTGGCAGATTTTTTGAAAATTATGGAATTTAAACTATTTATAAACCAAATATAAAAATAAAACTACTGGAGTTCTCTAAAGACAGCTGACCTCCACTTTCAACAGCAGACATCAATAGAATTCCTTGCAGTTAAAGTTACATAGGGACCATTAAGTACACTGTGGCTACCAGACTTAACACTAGAAATCCCAAATCCCAACTGATCGCTTTTGATTTTTGAACGCTTGTATTTTCACAGTTTTGGAAGTATTTTTCTGTAGTTTTGTGACTTTTAATCTCTTTTAATGATATTCAGCTCACCAATATTTTTTTTTCATTTCAGGAGTAACTTTTTACTGGCGGCAGTTAATTGACAGCTTCCTTCCTCCTCCTCCATGTTTCTTATGATGTGTATTGTATAGTTATAACTGACAATAATCATCAATGCACGCAACAAACATGTTTCAAATTCAATATAGTATAGTGCATGAGTCATTATTTATCAATTCTTGTAAATTTTTATTTAGGTTTTCATTGTCACATAGCTTACATGTTGTACTCGAGCTTTGTCTGATATTAGTAATGGGATAATGAGACAGGCTATTTACTATGTGCACTCAATGAATCCCTTTTGCAAAATGGCCTTTCTGAAGCTGAATTCTGGAAGTTCTTCAGAATATATCTCCAATGCAATCTGAAGTGGACGAATATGATTGACAGCATTTAAGAAAGTGAGAGTTCTGTAATAAGTGTATCTACTTTCTCAGAATAGTGTTAGCGATATTGATTCACCAGGTATCCCTGAATCACACAGCTAATGAAGCTGGTAAGTAAAATTCTGAAGTAATTATACTATAGTACATATATAAAACAAAACAGTGAAAAAATGTACACAAGTGAAACAACTGCACTGAGTGGTAAAGGCCAAGATGCACTTGTTGCTATCCATGGAAGAGAAAGGGGTACAGGAAAATAAAGAGTAAGAAAATATTGTAACTGTTACAATTGTAATATAATATCTGTATTTGTGTCCCAAAGTTTCAGCTGCTGCAGCACATAGGTCAGGCATAGGTAGCCAAGAATATGCCCCAGATGGTACACAATGGACACGCATTGCAAGGAGAGGCCAGAAAAATGTTATTCATCAGCTGCTGTTCCTACAGGAAATGGTTATCCCTGGACTTTCAACTTGGAAGAGTTAGAAACATTCATAGTTGTACTGTATGCTCAAGGAGATATGTTGAAAGGTCTCCATGATTGCGAGATTTGTAGAATCGTAAATGGGGATCTCCCTTTTCAGTTGAACCATGGCAAAAAACAGATTTGTAGAGATCATGCTGTTTATTTGGTTTGAAATCAGAGCTACACTTCAGCAATGTAAAGAAACAGATACATTTTGTTTGGCATCTGATATCTGATTCATGGACAATTTCATTGCATGCTACAGGCCATCTGAATTCATGACTGTGGATGAATAGCTGTTTCCATGGAACTGTACCTTGAATAGGACTAGATGGAATTGCCACCCTCTGTGAAAAAAAGGCCCCAGAAGTACTTCATTCAAGCATTATTTACAAAGCTGATGATATTATTCTCACATCTTATCAAGGGGAGGTCAAGATAAATGGGCTTATTCTTAGCACTATGCATTCCAGTGTGACTAGTTGAATCTTCTAATAAGGAAACCCCCAAAATGGTCAGCTTCTACAATAACACCAAATGTGGTGTAAATATAAATCAATATCTTGCAAATACAGTGTTAGAGCCATGACAAAATGCTGGCCCATTCATATGTTCTATAACAGTCTAGGCCTAGCAACGATCAATGCTCATACCTTGTATAAACTAATAATTGCAATACAACGTCTAGACGGTCTTTCATAATGAAAGTTTTGGAAGAATTGGCTATGCCATTCAGGAATTCATGCCCACATCGACTACTGTCACCACTACTCATGGCGGATGATAAAGATGAAGAAACATCTAAGGCCACCAAATGTAAGACATGTCAAATAGGGTAATGCAAAAAAATAAAACCAAACCAGTTGTATGACATGTGAAACATTTGTATGTGGTTCTTGTATAAACAAAAAACTCTGCAAAACTCATCCAATATCTCTGAGAATGTTTCACAGTAATAGCTTTCTGTATAGATATAACCTGTATTTGTATAACTTGTTTATTTGTTGTATAAAGTATTTGTTACTAATAGCATACAGCAAAATCAATTCATATAAAAATATTTCTAATTTTTGAATAAAACACCACATATACTTGAAATAAAAAAATTAATAACCCTTTTTACACTTTAAACTATTTAGCCCAAGATTAACTGTAAAAGATGAAAAAAGAAGAATTAATAAACAAATGTGAATGAATTACATTGAATGAAATGAATTACCAACAAATTAGATGAATAGGCAAAGAGGCTTGGGGACATAAAGTGCTAAACATATGTGAAAAGTGAGCAAAAGCCATGAACATAAAAATATCTGAAATCAGAAGCTGAACTCGAGCTAGATTCGAACTGGCTCTCAGCTCAGAAGCCATATTGTTCCATCTAAATTACTACAGTTATCTGGTAAGTAATAAGTAAGAAATTTCATTGGCCTGAGTCAGAAGAGCACTGAAATATGTGATACTGAGGAGAAACCAAGTATATACAAACTCACTCCAGAAGCTAAATGCAAACTGGATTCAAACCTGGCTTGCAATTTAGAAGCAAAATTGTTCCCTCATAGTAGGCTAGAAGGTGATAAGCAAGAAATTTCATAGTTTTCCGTGAGAAAAACAATTAAATGCATAAGAAAGTATAAGCATAAGTGGTTAATAATGGGCCTTTTAGGGGGTACTTGAAGCTTGGGCTTTCTAGTGTTAAGGAACATAAGTTATGGTTGTTTAGGAAAAACAGAAAAATTGGCCATAGTATTGCCTATGACGACATAGAGATCCTTTCAAACAACAACCATTACCATGCTAGATTAAAATGAGAAGCCAAAATTTTCAAATATAAAAACAACTTTAGCCATAAGGAAGAGGCAGAGCAAATTAACAAATCTTGGATTCTGGCACTAAAGGGAACTAGGGTTAAGCCTCATGTAGCAATGTGTGGTCATTATATACCAGAGAAAAATGAGACAACCCCCAGAGTGCCTCGGCCAATCAAAATCCTTGGTCCCTAGACAGCAACCAAGCAAGCTCTGCCTACTGCCTACTGCCATCAGTGAAGGGTATAAAATGAGGTATAAATAAGTTTGAGAATTAGTCCACTCAATAACCTTGAAAATGCTGAGCACAGTTCTTGGTGAAACATCACTTGCCATAGCATCCTCCTCATGGCCATCAAACCTAGATAATATGAACTTTATTAACTTTAATGCTTTTGTTGCCTATTTGACAGCAGCTGGCAAGTTGACCATCACAGCAGTAACTTCTGGCTAAGTGGCTGTAATAATTTGTGCAACTTATTCACTTTCTTACAATTATGGTGAAAATAAGCATGTACCTTAGGACAGGAGATGTTAGAAATTTTGTCCTACTACATCCACACATTTCTGGCATTTTTTTTTTATAAAACTGTCATTTACATGCATTAATTCAGTTTTTGAAATTGAGTCAATTTAAACTTGAAAGCACACAAGGTCAATGTTGTCCACAAAATATAGGCAGGTGATCCTTATATTCAAATAACTTTCTGTGATTGGATATTACGGAATGTTGATGAGAGAGTAATTAATCCATTCTTAATATTCTTTACTGAGCAAAGCTCCATTTAGATGGCTATGACATAAAATAAGTATTGGAGTATAGAAAAACTTGATTATATGCACAAAATTGCCTTGAAAAATAGTGTATGGTGTCAGTACAGTAAATGCATACATTTATTTATGTAGAAAGTTGAAAAATAGTGTATGGAACAAACTTTCACACATTAGAAGAACTGAGAGAAAATATCAGGCAAGAAATTAACTAAAGTTTGGAAGGTGAAATGATGCATTTGACGGCCATTTTATAAAAAGATGCCAGAAATGTGTGGATAGCAGAACAACTTTTCCAACATATCCTGTCATGAGTAACGCTTATTTTCATTGTAACTGTAGTTGCAATTGCATAAACTGAATCAGTTGCACAGATCTGCTTCACCAGGTGTTACTGCTGCTGTGAAACATGCAACAAAACCATAAACCTTGAAAGACCGCGCATATGCTTAGCCATACATAGAATAGGAAGCAATATGTAACTTAAAGTACTTGGAATTTGTACAGTAAGCACATTATATAATTATATATATATAATTAAGATTATTGTATGACTGAGCCAAGCTACACTCTTATTAAAAGATAATAGTGGTCAATAGTTAGCTGAGAATACAGATGCTGGTCTGCAAAATATTTCTAAATACAAACAAGTAAGTGGAACCAATAAGAGTATGTAGTTTAACTCAGTAATCTTAAATATAATATTTATTAATTACTGACAGCATTACCAGGAATTCCACAAGATTTAGACATGACAAACCTACTGCTAGAATATTACAGAACAATTGCAAAGCATACACTTTTTTTTGTAAAACAAAACATGATTTCGTGTTTATTTTCTTAAAGACATATTATAGAGAACTGGACACTTTGTTATGCCTATTATAGATTTTTGAGATCATTAATTGGTGCGGAACAGCAATGTATTTAGTTGCTGAAGAGTTTCATCGTCTCCTAACAAGAGAAGCCACATAAATCCACACTGAAAGGACATTATTTGGAAATGCATGAACGTATACTGCAAGTGCAAATTCAACATCTGGACTTTCATTGTAATGGACACCAGTAGCCTTCATTGCTTCTGTAATGGTATCCATATTTGTATATGGCAGGTTAATTGGAAATCCACACATCTGCGGGAAGAAAATTAGTGTTTTAAAATATTGTTTTATTGAAGCATTAAATAGTAGAGATTATTAATAACTTACATTCTGAAGCATGATACATACACATAATTAAGAAATAACTTTATACTGATTAAATAAAGACAGTAAGTGTAGTAAAGACTAATGAATCACATCTTTGGAGCTCCAACAGAATATGATTGAAAATATGAAAACATTCCAAAAATTAAACATTAACATTTTACTTCAAAGGGGAAAGAAAATTAGATCATACAAAAAAAAGAAAAGCTCTTTCTACAATAGCCAGAAAGTGTGCATATGTATATGTATGAACCCTATCTTCCAAACATATGGTTATCTTCCATTGCTTATCTAGAGGAATTAGGAAATATTCTTATCTGACAATGTCTTTCAAATACTGAATGGAATAGGGGTGACTCACCCATACTTTTGATTCAGATATACTCACAAGAATATCACAAAGCTTCATATCATATTGCCAGTATGAGAAATGAATTTTCTTATATATTTGTTTGTGGCATTGTGTAGTGGCAGATTTGCATAGCTTTTTCTATTTAGACATAGACTTAGAAGAGTTTCTTCAGCACTAGGAAATAGCATTCTATCAGATCTCTAAATTCACACTAGGCCTTTATGTATTTTTTCTTAAAACTATCTTCATTCCTTGGCATTTAAAGGTCAACCTTAATGGAATGCTGCTTGTTGATGCAAGCTTTTCTACTTATTTCAATGTGAATATAATTTATCAACAGATTATATCTCCTTTCTACCTTGTTCCTTTTCATTGACCAATTCATTAATTTTTTAATTTATATAAAATTCTCTCATTTGTTTATTTATTATATTAGCATTTTTTAACCATTTTCAATTTGAAAGGTGTAATTTAAAATCCTGCTGCACACATATAAAAATATAACAAAGTACTTGTTATGATGTAAAATCCATAAGTATGTAGCACTATTTTTTATTTTGTAATTTTGATATTAAAGAAACATTGCAGTTTATAAAACAATGGAATTTAATAACAAAAAGGTTTACAATATGTTGTAATAGTATAATTATATTTCATAAATTATTTTTGAAAATAAATATATTATAATATATTCTGCATCAATATAGATGTATCATATGAGAAGAAGAATTAATGTGAAACTTGAGCTTGATATGTTTTTATTATCTCTTTTATTTCTGGCCATATGATTGATCAACTTATCCTCAAATCTAACTGTGAGTGCTGGAATTTCTGACATTAACCAGCATATTCTTCCTGGATATTTAACTTTTCTGACTGAAGCACAGTAGGAGCAAAAGGGTCCCTAACCCAGTGGAATGAAGTCAATTCAATAGTTGGGAAATACTTTTCTATACTTCTGCTAAACAAGGACAAAATATGTAAAATTAATAATTGGAGATTACATCTTAAAAGTGTTTTATAAACTCAAAGATTTAGTCTACATGATGGGAGGGACCTCTCCTGAAATTAGTCCTAAGTTTTAAAAAGTAAGTGGGGCTAGTGTTAACAATTTGAACACATTAATGTAGGAATATTACCACTTCATTGTTTACAGCTTTGTAAGTACAATTTTACTTAATCAAATATTTCAGTTGGTTTCCTCTTTTAATAATGTTTTCCAATGTGAAAGTTTATCCTGAAAAGAGCTAATTTTGTAGGTTGAGGTAAGGATAAATTTTTCCCTGTTGCTTTTGTTAAATGAGTTTAATATTTGGAATATGTCAGGAAGAAAAGCAATCTTACTACACCAGCAATCATCATTAAGGAAATTAATGCATTATATTCAGATTGTTCAGACAGAAAAAATAAATATAATCTTTAAGATTATTAAAATTTCATAAAATTTTAACCATTATAATCATCTCATGTTGAGGGGAATGAGTAAATTGATTTAAAAATGCAGTAAATTTCTTCTTATGGGTACCATGCAACCTTATCAAAGGGTTAAAGCAGATAAGGGTGGAATGATGCAGTAATATGTTGCAAAGATCTAGCAATGGAGATTCATGGTGAGTTTAGCCATTGCAGCAAATGAGAAGGCTTGAATTTACGTTGACCCCAAAACCAAGCATCAGATTTCCCAGACGACAACCTGTGGCCAATGTTTTTTGAATGGTGTTTAACACCCATTTTTACTACTGAGGCACCGCAGGCAGTGTACACTGGTGATACATGAGAAGAAATGATATACTGAGATAGGATTTTTTTTAAGGAAGGAAACATTCCAGGCCTAAGTTTAGGGTACCTCCTCGGCATTTGCCATTTATGAGGACTGAGGAAAACCTGGAAAAAAAACCTCAGTCAGGGAGGACGATCCTGGCAGAATTCGAACCTCAGATCTCCCACTCACGAGTCCACGCCTTAACCACCTTGGCCACCCATGGCAGTTTGTGACCTATGTGAAAAGAGCACTTAAGCACGGGAAAGAAATTAGTGGGCACCTTCTTAACAAGCAGGTAAGGATCACTGCCATACTGGAAAGTCAGAAGACAGTTATTGCAAAGTTTTATACAGAGAGGTATTTTCAAAAATCCAGGAGGGATTACTTAAAACAGGCCTGTGGAGTCTTTCGTTGGATTTCAAATGCTTTCTCATAAGGCCAATTTAACAGGCTTATTTCTTGAGAGAACACCTGTGAAATCGTTGATGCACCAGTCATAGTCTCAACTTGACACTATGCAACCTCTTCCTCTTTTAAACATGAAGAATCTACAGCACCAGTTCTTTACCTTGGAAGAAATTGTTGCTAAATAAAAAGAGGAGCTGAGTACTACGCTGTAGAATAAATGGCTATTTTCAGAACTGGTTCCAGCAATTGCAATAGTGAATAGAACATATTGAGAAAATGCAAAAAATAAGGCAATTTTTTATTGTTTATTATTGTGTTTATTTATCTTAGTGTGACTGAAATCTATTTCCCTACTCTTCAGGTTTTTTTTTTTTTTTAAAGATCTTATAAAATACTTTTAATACTTAGTTTGTTTATGAATTAAATTCGTTAATTTCTATTTATACAGAAACAAAACCTTCTGGCAGCTGCACTTCTTAATGTGTGTGTGTGTATTTGTTGTTAGTTGACTGTATAAGTTCAATTGTGGTATCAGTAATCTTCAACCAGAAGATAGATTTTTTTCCCTTAAAAGCTTTAAAAATTCTTGTTCCCTGCCTTACTTGTGTAGAGCAAGTATAAGAATATAAAGTATGCATCTGTGCCTACCTTATGAGATGCAAGGATATGCTGCAATTCCTGAATATGATCCAGGTTTGATAGCGTCTTGCAGTTCCAAGTTTCATATTCCAGTGTTGGTAACAGTTTACGTAAAATAACTACTGCATAATGATTCCATACAGTCCTGCAATGAGACATCTCATTAATAGATAAAGAAATGTCTAAGAGCTTTACTACCAAAGATAATACAAATCTGAAATGTAATTATATATTCGTGATTTAAAAGTATTTTCTTTTTATCATTTATCTTCATTTTTTAATGTGAGCAGAGCGCCAATAGCACTACCATCTTTTATAAAATCTTAGCATTTTATCACGAGCATGCAATGATTTGGATATTGAAACTTAACTGAACTGTATATTGAAATTATTTTTTGTTTTATAACAAGATCTAGCGTATTAGATTCACAATATGCAATATGCACATATATTATGTTTAAATAAATGTTACAAATTAAGAGACAGATTATGAATAATGTTTTGTAAACAAACTTACTTTGTAGCCCTGCGCCACTTCATAAGACAATCTCGTAGATGCTTTTCGATGTGATCCTGAAGCAGTTGAGTAGCAGCTGCTGATGTAGTAGTGTATTCCAATGATACTGGTTGAACACTCTCCATAGGAGCTCCAATATTGCGCCCAAAAGCTGGCCACCAATCAGAATGTTTAGTGAGGTCAAATCTGGTATGCCTAGGCAACTCTTCTTTTTGTACATTTGCCCAAATCTGGTAAACAAGAAATTCAATGACATTTCTGTTTCTGTCCGTAATTCATATTTAAAATAATTTTTGGATGGTAACTAATATTAAAAACATTTCAATATTTAGATGTTTAGTTTACTTTGAGATTGTCATGCATTTTGTAAAAGGCACTTAATTTATTCAATAACTATGTTTTGTCAGATTTAAAATTATACACAGTTGGACATGTATTTTGCAAGAAATTGATTGTTAACCACTTCACTCCTTGATCATCCAGCCTATTTGGTTACTGATACATCCACTTTGGCTCTAAAGGCAATACAACAGCACACTAGTGTAATTGCTGCATTGAAGCCACTAGCTTCCCTGACCTACATCGTAAAAGTTATTTCCTGCCAAGCAGTGCTACAACTCTTATGACTGATTTATTGGCAGTCTATAAACTAAACATTCCTGACACCTGTACTTCACTGTTATGCCTTCCACCAGAAGTGGATAAATGTACCCTATAGCAGCTAAGTAATTTTGACCATCTGGCAGTTCATTTCTAATTAACATTTTGCAGAAGCTGTCCTACAATAATGCTATCATTAAGACATTGCTGCACTGGACAGTTTACTAAAAAGCTGACTGGTTCAGAAGGCCTCAAATTTCCATGTCAAGGAGATACTGTCTTGTTTCATATGCTAAGGTCTATTTTGGCTTTTCACTGGGACCCTATGGCATTAGTTCTCAGACTTTTCATTGGCAGAGTTTAAAGCACTGCATGATTTCATATGGAGCATATCTTCGTGCAACTCATCACCCAGCAACAGCAGTATGCATAGAGTGGCCTAATGAAAGCTGCCTATGCTTGCAATCCTAACAGCGCTCTCAGGTGACATTTTAAAATGTCCCTGCAGTAGGTAGCTTCAGCAATCTGTTAGACTCCCAATAGAAGGGACTCTGACCTTTTCAAACATTACAGAGTGAGCTCTGCAGTTGCCGAGTATTCGTAGCACCTTTCACTTAACAGAGATGCTCTGAGCCAGACATTCAAACCTCAATTTTCATGGGGTCATCTGAGTAGGCTGGATGGGAGGTCCATGTGGTGTGTGTGATCCAAAACTGATGGGATATTGAGTATGATTCATAGTTGCATGAATTCAAAGTAAACTTCACCAATAGAGGTTTTGGTTTTACATTTTTTCTATCAATCCTATATAAATCTACTGTTTTCCATTCAGTCAATTCTAAATCCAACTTTCCTCCAAAAATTTCTTCCACCTTTTTTTAAGCTCTTTATTTTTCTAATTTGAATTCCAAAGCCATTTGCATTCCATTTTCTGTTATCTTTTACTACTCTTTCTAAATGTGTTATTCTTAGACTATATTCCATAAGCTTCTTTTATTTCTTCTGAATTTTATACCATAGACTTTCTCTTCCCCTTTTCCACTCATTCTTTAAATTTGTTCTATTCTCTATTTCCTTTAATTATTTTCTTCAGCATTGCTTATTTCTTCTATAACCAGTGCAGAATTAGTTCATTTCCAGAGATGATTGGCAATACTGCTAACAGCAGTGAAAATAAAAAAAAAAGTTACTTCCTCATTTTTTCCCCCTCAAAAATCATTTTATAATTTTTGAATATATACATTCTTGACAGTAAAATTCCACAGAAATACCTGTAATAAGATTTGACATACACAAAATATATTCATCATGCAACAACTTCCTTTTCTCAATATGTTAAAAACAGTTTTGTGACTGATGAATATTTCTGCAAAACTTTACTCCATATGAATCCCACTATAGGGAACCACTTAGATCTTGCATTTCACATCTCATATGTTGCTATGTTGTTGACACATAACATCCTAATTCATGGACATAGAAATTTGCTGAATAGGTGAGTTTGGAAATACTAGAACCACCTGTAACTGTGGTGAAAACATAAATATTTCCATTAGATTCATTATCATCTTTGTTTGAGGAAGTTCTGGCTGATACAGCTTTCATTAAATTTAACTTCTTTTGTTTCTTTACTATACACTGTTTATTTTGTTGTTGTTGTTGTCATCATCATCGTCATCATGTTCTCAAGCATAACTGACAAGTATTCTTAATTATGAGTTTGAATGTAAATTGCATTGTTTAGAAAATACATCATAATATTTTTTCTTTGCCAGGTATCTCACTCTTTTCAGAACAGTTTATGTGTATTAAGATTTTGAATCCAGTATTTATTATTCACATTTCTAATTATGTATAGTGGCTCTTTTAAAATGGAAAAGACTTGTTCAATTATAACAAAAAACATACAATTTAATTCTTTGTTTGTACGCCTTACAATCTGTAGTTATTGCAATATCTAATTTCCTGCAGTATTTATTTAGCTTTGAATCACTGATCTGCAAAGTTTGAAGCAAAATATTCTGTATCCAAGCTGTTGGAAAAATATTTGCAGTTTTTCAATTAGGGCCTTTGAAAGAATTGACTTAATTGAATACATGCTTCTGGAAAAAAAATTGCTATAAAAGACTGTTCCAAGCCTCTTAATTTGATGTTCAATTATTCACATTGACCGCTTCTGAGCTGGCCATAAAGCGTATTAAATAATAGGCATTTCTTAAATAAAGGAATAGAAGTAATAATGTTCATTTAGCTGAAAATCTTAAAATATTTCATTTAAGTACTATAATTTTATTACGTCTTTAGCCAATTGCAACAAAATTATAATATATTCAAAAACATATTAAATACATTTTTGCAACATGCTACATAAAAATCACTTATGTCAAGGAATGTTTGGCAACAATAATAATTTTTTATATTCATATTTTTCATGAGTAATGTAACAAATTTTTTGAGGAATATAATGGAACTTATATGCCATGTAACTTGTTACTCACATTTTCCTCATTGATAATGCAGTATATTTTTTGTAATGGACAGAAACTGTCTTGAACATTGTACTTCTGACCAGATGCTGGATCCCATAACCAGTAACTATACACATGATGACTTTCCTCTTCTCGACTCAGCACATAAGCAGTGGGACCATGTGGAATTCCTGTGCCAAGCAACAACCATGCCTTCTTTTCCAAATACTTCAAATAACAACAGAGTAGCACAGCATGATCCTCAGAATCCCCAGATAATAAGCTTAGTACTTGCTGCAAAGAACCAAATGCCTTAAATTATAGCACTAATAAAATTATTTGCATTAGAGAATAAAAAAAGTTAATATTTAATCAATTTGTGCATAGAATTTCATATATTCTATACAACGATGAATAATGACTCATGAAAATGAGTTTACCTGTCTGTGTACCAAAAGCAAAAAGATTAATCCCAGAATAACAGACAGTAATCATTTTTACTCTATTTGGATATACTTTTACACATAAACTGCCAGCCTTATTTTGCTGAGAGAACAGAAATGTAATCACATATGCAGTTTTCAGTTTTTACATGCATTGTTATTTTTATTTATTTTCAACCATTTTTACACTTTATGTCTTGAGGACTAAAATTACCTGCATAAGCAGAGAGTACAAATTTGAGTCTGTGTGTGCTGCAGGTTATTTAATTGAGGCTTGTTTTTTTCAGAACTCAAACTTTTGAATAAGTGTTTTTTTTTTTTCCATGGTGCCCTAACAAATGAAATTCATTCATTCTTCATAGTTGCTAACCTATCATCTTGAAGATCTAAACAGTTGGAATAGAACCTTAAGTAACTAAATTTAATCAGTCATTTTTATTCTTTTCATTATTAGAAGGCTACATTATGTTTTGTGTATTTGGTAGATTCCCAGACAATAGCAAGGCATGTGATAATTTCTTGTTGTAGGCTTTGTTGCAATGTCTTGCTTCTGGGTGCTGTCACATCATATTTATTGGATTAATTGCTGACATTAAACATAAACTAAGTTATGCTTAATCAAAGCTAATTGGAATGATATGTGATTCCTCTAATGTTTCTCTTTATATAGATTGTCAGTCCTGGTGGTATAGTGGTTACCATACTTGCTTCCTAAATCCAAGATCGTGGGTTCAAATCTGGCCAGGACCGATGGATTTTTTCAGGCATAAAAATCCTAATTATGGCTTCCTGCGGAAGAAAGGTAAAGCCGTAGGTCCCGCATCGTACATTTATGGCATGAAAAAGAACCTCAAGCCTGAAAGACAGGCCTCTGAGCAAAATTTTCAGTCGTTTCACGCCCTGAGTTGAATGAGACGCTGATGACCTGAGATGTTAAAGAGCATCCATAAATGAATGAACCAAAAAAAAAATCTTTATATAGATAACTGTGTAGGAGGTTGTGTATTGCCCTACTCATCTGTTGTGAATTTCTATTAGGCAACTGCTGTCCAATGGGATGGTGCTGAAGAGGAGCTTCAGATATTGTTGATGTAAAGACCCAAATCTGTGTTTATAGCATTTTTTATCCTTGTATATTTTGATAATTCCCCTAATATTTCTTGTGGTAAAATACTCAATTTTTGAATGCTGGATAGTATCATGAAAATTTATTTGATGCTTTGTGTTAATTAAATATTCTAGAAAAAATGAATTCTTGGATAATTGTGCTGAATACTACTCGTATATACTCTGTCATTCTTGTATTTACAACACAACCTGTTTGCCTACCACATTCACATGATATACTGTAGTGTCCTGTTAGTGCTTGTGGATTAGGGCTATAGTAATTTAGCATAAAGCATAACTAATTTTATAGAAAACATCAGGAACAAGTTTTCAATAAATAAGATGCAGCAACATCCACAAATTAGTCAATACAACCAGGAATATGCACCAGACAAATCAGAGTCTAGGAGATGACACACTTCATTCATTATTGCCAAGATATTAGTATGAACAGAGTAACTATTATCATTATTCCCAAAGATTTTTACAAGAACTGTTCAATAAAGAATGATCATACATTTTTTTGACAGTACACCTTTACTCATCCTCATAATTTTGATGATCTTCCTCAAAGTAGTCCCTGTTGGTTGCAATGCACCTATCCCAGCATTTCTGGTAGTCTTCGAAGAACAGTGGAAACCATTTTCTGACAGATCCTTCAGAATCACCTTAGCAGCCTTTAACATTGCTTCTGGCAATGGAAATTGCCTCCCATAAAGAAGTTTCTTCAATTTGGGGAAAAGGAAAAAGTCACATGGGGCTAAATCTGAATTATAGGAAGGGTGAGAGTCACATTTCACATTGCTTTTTATGATATAATCAGCAAAAATATTTGTAATGTGCAGCCATGCATTATTGTGGTGCAGCATCCAGCTTGTATGAAAATGTAGTCTTTTGCATGTGATATGGGCCTTATAGAGTTTTCAGGACATTTTGTAATATTGCCCAGTTACAGTTGTGTGTGCAGATACGACATGCTGGCAAACCATTCCTTGAATATTGAAACATGAGATGTCTATAATTTTCCTACCAGAAGCAGAACTTTACTTTTGCTTTTTTAATGTTCATAACCACACAGTCTTTACTATTTGCTCTCAGAATCAAAATGATGTAGCCAAGTTTCATCAGCTTGATTACTTTGAAAGAAACTCCTCATCTTCCTACAGTATCATTTTCAACTGCAGGCAAACTTGCACACAAAAGTTCTTTTGTTTAGGAATTAGCAGTCTTAAGAGCCCACCATGCACAAACACATCTCATATATAGTTTTTTAGTTACCACATATGGTGGCACCCAGTGAAATTTTCAGGATTTCTGAAACTGTTACTCGATGATCATCTCTACAATGACAGCAGCAGAGTTAATGTTTACTTCTATTAGAGCATAAACTGGAGCGCTATTCCACCTTCTTTGAAATTGACTACCTCCTTTCTCTGAACATTTTAAACCATCTTTAAGCTGTGCTAAGAACAGGTCTCCTTAACATTGCATAGGCCTTGCCTGAAGATTTGTTGAGACAAAAGCAGAATTTCAGAGCAGCTTATTGTTCATTGCTTGTCATCTCCAGCTGTAGGCAGAACTGAACATGTCTCAACTTACACATCTCTCAAAGGCAGGAATAGGATGTGACAACAATGAAATAGTGAACAGTACACATTAAGCTAACAAAAATATTATAAAATTAAAAGTGCAAGAAATCATGCCTGTAAAATAGTTATGATCATTCCTTATTGAACAGTCCATGTACATTTTCCATATATAGCCATTATGTGGAAATTCAATTTAATCACAGCGCAAATCTTAGAAACTGCTTCTCTCTGCCTAGGAAAAATAACATTCTAATAAAAAATTATGGTCCATAGATTATCTTGCAACACTTGGTACATTTATACTAATCTTATTTTGATTTAAAGTAAAACACTAAAAATCATGTCTTCACATTAAAACTCTCTTTAAGTTTCACAAACAACTTATAAAAGTAATTTTGGTACATGTTTCGTGAGGTACATTCCTCACGAAACATATACCAAAATTACTTTTATAAGTGTGTTTGTGAAACTTAAAGAGAGTGTTTTAATGTGACGACATGATTTTTAGTGTTTTACTTTAAATCAAAATAAGATTAACAAAAATTTCACTGTGTGGATTCCAACATTTCGTAAACACATTTATACTATTTCACATGTTGCTTCCTGATACAGAGAAAAGATTTTCATAAAGAAATATAACCATAAACTCATGAATTTCGACATTCCGGAAGCAGATATATTTTGAACAAGCTCATCAACAGATCACCAGTCACCACAATCGCCTACCTTTTCAAACCTAGAGTATGATCTACCATGCACCAGTCATTTAACAATTGACAATATAAGCAAAGGTCTCACTAAACATTTCCTGAATTTTTAAATTTTGAGAATGAAACATTAAGAGTGTTTTATCATTGTATCAATATTTTAATTGTTTTTAACTCAGGAAGTGTTTTTATGCATTTTAAAATATTTTATCTACTGCAGTTTTGAACAATTTAATTTTTTATGTTATACATAGAATTTTTCAAAGCAATTGAAAACTTTAATGTTTTATATTCTTATTTTAAATCAATTACTTACATCGCTTGTAAGCCAGATATCAAAGAGCCCAGGAAATAGTGTACTTCCAACTATCATAGGTATCATTGAAACAAAGCGGGCAGCCATTTCCTCTGTAGTTGGCTCACCTTCTAACAGTACTGAAATAAAATAACAAGAAAGATGAAATAAATACTTTGTCAAAATCTTTGCTTAAATAAGTATACATACTTATCTGCAGATATTATAAGGTGAGATATTTTGTGAGTAAATTTATGAGATTTTTGAGTTTTATTTTATTTCCCTTTTGTATATTTGTACTTAATTACCTCAGTAATCTGTTAACATCACATACCAATTGCAGCTATTAAGTTTTTGTGATTATGAACAGAAAGAAATGATCAGTAAAGGATAAAACTATTGCGTATTTCCAACAGAGTATTGGGAAAATGTCATGATGTGCAAAAAATTATATTTTTCAAGAGCATATATTTGCCCTTATCTCAAAATAATATAGGATGAATTAAAATTGTTCAATTTTTTACACAAATGGGAATATTTATGGAATGGAAGAGAGAACAGCTGTTATTGAGTTTGTACCACAACTTAAACTAAGTAAATTATTCAATTTGAAACATTTTTTTAAAATGTTTTTCTCTATTTCATTTCCCTTCATTTCTCTTTTTTTAATGTTTAAGTATTTTCTCCATCTATTTTCCTGTGCTTTTGCTAATTTACACAAATTGCCTTTGTTACTGATCACAAATATTTATAAGCTAGCATAAGTTTTTACAGAGAAAACATTCCAGAAGATAGTCTGTATTAAAATACAAATAATATTACATAAATAATCTTCAGATGTTTTACCATACAATTCAGCAACACAGATAACAGAATGATTAATTACATAAATATGTTATTTTAAATATTAATTCAATTTGGAATCAAACACAGTGAAACACTCATTAATAATCTCTTCTGAGTAGGATATCTTTGAACACTCTTTATGGTTTCATTTACATGAGATTTACTCAGGACATATGTTTCTTGGAACTTTTTCCACACGATGATTCAAAATTTGTGTGGTAATAATTAACCTCTGCCCATTTTCATATAATCCAGGGTCTGATATCTGATATCAAGTTCTTTGTCAATCATGCTACACCTTCTTCTTTCTCCTACTTCATCTATCATTTCTCTAGCAACAAATTTTGGGTTTCTTCACTGTGTTCATTGCCAATTGCTCTTCCACCAAGAGCATTATGAGTAGAGTTCTGGCAAGCATTAACATTGCTTTAGTGAAATTTTTATATGTGCCGGATATCCTTAGATAGCACTTTCCTTTGAACTTGAGAAGCATATTTCTACAAAGTTAATTTTCCAAAGTCACCTTCCATATCTCTGCTTCATCATATAACATGATGGATTTAACAACAGAAAAAAGAATGTATGTAGTGATGGTGGTGGTGGTAGTTAGTGGTAATGGTCATAGTTGTAGTAACCACTCAACCTTCTCCCTCCAATTTCAAAAACAGCTTCAAATTAGCACATATCTACAGCATTTAGGAAAAATCAATAAGTACTTGAAATAAAATTTTACAGGAGATCTAAATACAGTTCAAAGCTAACTCTAATATAAGTACACTGATACTAAACTGTAGTTTATTCATGCAAGTAGATCTTATCTGATTTTACCAAATACTACTACAAAGCACTATAATTATATATCACAGGAGGTCAAAACAATGTAACCAGACTTATTTGTTATTTTTTCTTGTTTTCTTTTATCAAAATCAAAAAGTCAACTTATTCAAATGAGTGGTTACTAAATTACCTAAAAATGTTATGGTTATTAACCTTCTCCATTTTTCCATGATTATTTATTTGTTTTTACATGACAGGATGTCAATGAATGTTTGGTGAATTTAACTCCTTTTCAACTGAAAGTGAAGTTAACTAAACTTTCCTATATGTTATAAATATATTCTAAGGGTTAACAAATACTGTTCCTATCACCTTCCTGTGCCTTTTCTAATAATCTCTACTAGCTCTTATACATAATGATATATTAATATTTACATTAATATACATTACCAGGCGGAGCAAGAGAATGAAAGAATCTTGTGACACACACAGATTTGCCACTAATATCAACTACCAGAGTCTTCACCTTACGATGAGGAAATTCGCTTGCTACCTGTGATTCCCAATTCAACAGATGCTCCTCCACAAATGCCAGCTCACTGCTTTCTAATTTTTCCTGCACAGAAATTGCATCAAATAGAAATTTTATGAATGTATGTCTTAACAAAAAGTTAAATTACAGAATCCTTGATTCCAGATAAGAAAGTAAATAATTCAAAGCTTATAACCAATATTATTGTTGTTAGTATTTGCCCAACACTAGAACATGGCTGTGAAAAATATCAAAGGTTGTTGTCATTGTTCAGTGCTTGCTAGCAGTTGGTTTCCAAAGTAAAATACTGAGGGCTGGGGCAGATGGTTTTCAAGAAAGAAGAAAGTCCTCCAGCCAATCATTAACGAAGCCGACAGTCGACTCTTAACTGAGGATGCAGGCAAAAGCCTGCAAAACTAGTTTTGCATAATTCAACAGTAAGTGGAGCATAAGATTATCAAATCGACTCACTAGATAATTAAGAACATAATAGTCGCTTCATTGTATTGGTTCCGACATTAAATTAAATGTTATATTTAATGAAGAAGGATATTTGAAAAGTTTTGGAAATATCTTGGGAAGGTGTAAGAAAGTTAGTGGAGAAAGATTAAAAATTCAGAAGGGGCATTGCTAGAAGATGGATTTATTGTAGGGAAAAATCTAGGAAAATATTGTAATAGATAAATAGTACCTTCTTAAATTCACAATATGGATGTTTAGGTAAAGTAGGTTCATAAAGTCATAATAAGCAACTATTAAGTTTACTATATCATCAATATAAGTTGTGTAAAATTAATTTGATTATGTAGTAAAATTAAGAAATGACAAAATAAAATGAACTAGTAATAGTATAGAGGATGTTTTCTATTTATTATCTAATAAATTGATTATGTACTTTTTAAATTATGAGAATTTTCACAGGGAAATGTAACATTAATTATACAATTTAAGTGATTCCTTATCAAAATTGTATATGTCATTTTAATGTTTCAAAGTTGAAATCTTTTAACGGTTCTAAAGGCTGGATTTAATTTCTAAACATTCTTCCATAAATTTTTTCAGAACATTTTCTCACATTTATAAAGTTAAAAGTTGCTGAAAAAAGGACGTGAATACTTTGTGTTAACAAATATAAAGTTAGGTTGCAGGATGACTTAGAATCTGGATTCTATAAACATTTACAAAATCTAAGGACTACAGCTTTCTAGCTAATGAAAAGAATGTAGTATCCCACATTTTGATTACAATGATAAATGACAAGGTAATCAATATAAAAAAAATCTTATCATCAGAACAGTAATATCATCAAAGAGAACAACCATTTTAACTAAATTGAAATAAGAGGAGTTGCAGAAGGCATTTTCCATATAACAATTCACACAAAAACACACTTGCATTTAGAGTTTGTATATTCTAATTAAACTGAACAGGCTCTTTTCTAATTTGCTAATCCGATATGCAGTTGAATGTTTTTAACATGGTGAAACTTCTTCAATTTAATTACTATTTGCATTTATTGAGAAAGCTATTTCATTTCTATCCATTAGAAGTCTTAATATAAAACTTGGAGTAATTTCTGAGGAATTTGCAATTGTAAATAAGAGACTACCTGATATGCAGTAAAACAGTTTTTCCTGAGTTCTTTGAACCCAGTACCTTTCTTTATGATTTAGTGGTACAAAAGTTTCATTTGAAGTTTCCATTCAAAATATCACATAATAACAGACAAGGAAAAATCTAAATAATTTTAAATATTATTATCTAATGCTAGCATGATTAATTAATTTTAGATCTTGGTGCTGGATGTCATAAAGTAGCACTCTAAATATAAATTAAGACTATTTGGCTTATTTTCTTAAGGTTTTACAGATTATATCATTCCCTGCGTTACAATTTTATAATGTAAGTGTAGAAGGAAAGCTTGTTAATTTTACTTTGGCTGCACAATGTCCAATACTAGAGGACTGACATTTCAGCATCAATTCTCTGATGGATGTTGGAATGTGTAATACCCCTTGGCACTTAACACACAAGGGTGTTTTGTTCATTCCTTTAATCCTAACATTGTAGTTTCAGATCTATCTTATCAGACTGTTTACATAGATGGCCTGTGGGATTTCCATGGTTAGTGTCCTAATGTCTATAGGTGTTTCCAAAATGACCAATGTGCAGCAATCATTACAATAGCTTCCTGGTTTGCTTTCAATCCTATTCAGTAGATCCTTGGGCAGGGTACTATCAAATGTTTTAATAAGAATTTTACTAAATTCTTTATCAGAAAATTCTTTCATCTCATCTGATGTTCTTTCTTAGTCCATTAATATACTGAGGTTTTAGCAATTTTTTTGCCAATGTCATAGAAAGGTTCTGGTCATATGAAGTTAATCTTATTCCTTTGTTCCAGTTTACCTGCCATTTCATTATCTTCCATGTCCAATGTCCAGGCACCCGACTAAGTTCTAATTCATTCTTTGTGAAAAGTTTAATGAGAGCTTGGAAACATTCCCATACAAGTCTTGAGTTGACTTGATGAGATTTAAGTGCAGCCTGATAGTTTATTAAAATGACTATATGATAATTAAGATATTTTCTATTCTCAAAGAAGTTATGGCATATTAAGATCATTGTTTGATTGAGTCGAGTCTTTTGCTCCATTTACTTGTTTAAATATGTAGGACTGGTTTCACGAACCCTTTGTTCGCATTGTCAGCTCCTAGTAGATTGGAGGATAAACCATTATGCTGCAGGAATGTGTAATGTGCTCTGGTGGAGGTGTGATGACCTTAAAGTTTATGTTTTTATCACCGGAAGTGTTGAGTTCATTAAACTGTCTTTGTACTTGTAAATGTAGATTTTCTCCCATGTTGCTAATTCTGTAGATCCTTGTACTGATTTTAATAATTCTGTTTTATTCAATATGTCATGGTTTTCTGTCCAGAAATGATATGCCACTGCTGATTTCTCTAACTGTTTGTATTTTATGTTTCTGAAATGTTCTTTTAACCATGTGCCTATGTTTCTCTTTGTTTTATCAATATAGACATTTTTTTTTTTCACATTCTGCATAACAAATTTTATAAATACCTGCTTTTTTCTCTTGTGGAATTCTGTCATTAACATTATCAATCAGGAGATCTTTAACATTACATCTGTTTATAGGTGTTAACCTGATATTAAATTCTTTGAGAATATTCTGACATTTTTTGTAGCCCATGGGGACGATATGTGAATTTTTTAAAAAGTAGCTTAATTTTTTCCCTGAAAGTGTTAAGATTTCTTTAATAAGATTTTACCTCTTGAATTTCTATACTTTTTTATGTTTCAATTAACAATTTTAGTTACGTTATGGCGAGTTAGAAGTGCAATTACTTCTCTTGAAAAATGATAACAAAGCTCCCAAGACTCATGGATATAATCCATAAACTCCAGCTGTTGAAGAGTTTCCTACTCTTTGGCCATCTGTAAAGAAGACCATTCAGTCAACAGCTGATTATGGAAGTGAGGACTTATAAAAAATGTCCTAGTGTTATGTAAGTGGGGTTAGTGTGAACATGTTGAATACATCCGTATATGATTAATATGTGTAGGTTAAACATGCAATTCAATAAATAAATGAAATGAAGTGGGGAAAACAGAATGGATATATAAAGAGGTTTCTTTATGATAGAACATTAGCAAAAGATGAAATTCATTGGGCACTAAAAGTATAGGTTTAATGAGCATTTACTTGCATATAATAGTAGCAACAATTAATTATGAACATTGCATAGAAAACAAACAGAATATAAAACTAAAATTATAAGAAATTTTCTTCTTAAAACGTACTAGACTCAGTAGCAGTTAATACCTACCTTAAATGGCTCAGGAGGATTTAAAGCAGGTTGTACATTGATAAAAAGAGTAAGGAATGTTGCATCTTTTGGATGTAGTACAGTCTGAAACTCTCCAGGGAGATTCAAGCCACTAAATTGATGCTGATGAGGTTCCCGTTCATAGCCTAACAACACTGGAGGAGAATACAGTTTAAATGTTCCCTCTATCTGTAACATGGAGAATAGTGTTTTTTTCTATATAACTTTATTAAAATAGTTAATTCACATTTCAGGAACAAAGGACGATAATTAATAAAATGTTAATATTGAGAAGAATTCTAGTTATAAACTAATTTTTCTTTATTCTGCAAATTATTCATAATATATCAATTCAGCACATGAAGGAAAGTTTAATACTAAAAATTTAACTTTATGAAACCTAATCTTTCAATAAATTAAAAATGTGCTCTAAAAATTATGTGACCCAACAAGTTGTATGAAGACACATAGAGCAGTGGCATGTTATAAATAGGAAGTATATTTAGTCTTTCTTTTATTTCCTTTTCCAATTTGGGCTTGTCATAAATGGTTTATTCACTGCTCTCAGTCCTTAAATTCTTATAAAATTTTGCTTAATAATGTGAATACAATTCACCTTTATCATAATATTTACCACTGAAGTTTGAACTCAAATGAACTTATAAAAAGTTAGGCAAGAAAGAAAAAAAATCCTATCCATTCCTAGCTGTAAGACTGTAGTGTGGAGGTATTCCATTGTTCTAATAGAGGATATTTCTCCATGCAACTAGAAGAATATCTTTCAAGAACTTGGAAACAATGTCCCAAAATAAAGTTACATACTTAGGGCTCTTGATTTTCTTTGGGATAAGTATGGTCCTACTATTCTGGTACCAAGAATATCTGCCTATACATTGGCATATCCAGTGCTTTCTCTTAAAAGAGGTATCTGGATTTTTATGACCCCTAATGAAAATGGAAGTTGGAAACCCTTACATGCGAAGAAGGCTTCATTGGTTCACATGGTGTTTCCATCTGCAGTGTCATCTTTAATCAGAAACAGAAATGCAGGCATCTGGGAAAATCAGTGGAATAGATGTGACATATTGAAAAGGGTACAAATTGTTATTATGAAGGATATCCGATACCAGGCAGAGTGCATCAGAAGGGAAATTAACTAGCATTGACAGAAATGATTAGGACGATGTAGCCTGCTGTCCTCATCAAATCATCCAACCTTTGCAACACCTTGTCAGTATGGTGTTGTTTTTGTGGATATTGCTCAGCATACTCGTGAGTTGCCGAGCTGAAATTGCCATTGCACATCCCAAAACAAGATACATGTCACAGAATTCACATAAGCTGTATACATCCATGCTTGCATATCAAATAAGGAAGCATTCTGGCCACTGACTATTTTTATACTTACTTAAAATGAGCGATAGCCTGCAGTCCAAGGGATGTAAGCAAGTTGGGTTAGCATATGAAGGTTCATTCTTGAAGTCTTATTAATCCAATATTCCTGTTATTATGAATAACAATCACATTAAGGATAGATAGAAGATTCACTGGAAGAGGAAATAGAGCTACTGATTTTTTTTTGAATAGTGTTGAATGCCCGTTTTTACTGCTGAGACACCACAGGCAGTAAACAATGGTGATACATGAAATGAAATGATATACTGGGAAAGGAATAGAGTTACTGTGAAAACCTATGTGCTCAGGTGGTTTAAATGCAGAAGTCTTCAAATGCCCATTTGATTGAAGTATATAATTTTGAAATAGAATGTAATTTTCTATCTCAATTATGCATTAATGCTGTACATTTACATTTTGTGCTATCATATTTTACTAAGCATTTACTGCTACTTAATGACTCCAATACATTATAAAAGGCTTATTGTTAAAAAAAAACCTGAATATAGATACTTTACCCTTGAGTTGTAGTAAAGAGTGGAGAATGGAATTTGAAGACTACCAAGCCAATTACGTTCAAGGCGCTGATGAATGTTGGTATCTCTCATTCGCTCATCCTCCAACAAGTCAACCACAACCTCATCAAACAGATGAATGTATAGATTATCTTGAATTGATTGAAGATTACTAGGAGAAAAGTCATCACTAGAGGGTCTTGGTAGAAAAGAAAGGAAATAAAATTAATTTCCAACTATACAAAAACAAAGTTAAATTTAAATTTATTAAATTCTGAACTACAAAATTATAAAGAGAAAGCCCATACAATGAAGAAAAGCACTGTTTAATTTCCATTTTCTTGTTAAATGAGACACATTTGGATTGCTTCTTTGAGCTTTTTTCTGGGTTATTCTCTTTAGTTTAAAAGAATGAAAGTCAAATTAGCTCCTTTTTTTCTATATTATAAATTCATCTGTATAAATATCATATCATCACTGTTTGTATGACCTTGCAACCTCTGTGAAACAATAAAACTTGAACATTTTAAAACTAACAGAGGATATTTCTTACACTGAGACTACTAAGAAATGAAGAGTACATATAGAAAGAAAATATATAAGAACAGAAAACAAAGGAAACAAACAGACTAGAAAAGAGGGTAAAATAAAGAATCAAGAAGAGCAGAAGAGGAAGAAATCCAGAATGAGAGAAAGGAGAAAGATGAAAAACAAAAAAGCCCCTTATCTGTTCAACAGCTGGAGTACCTGAGGGGAAATTGTAGATCTTGGTTCCAAGTTGGGTTGGCTCCTTCTGCTGTTGTTGTTCTCAGAGTCATTCCTTGAAAAGTGACAGCAACAAATGGTCTCACAGGAACCATAGTGAATCTGAAACCTTGTTGACTGCCTGGATGTAGCGTGTCAACATCTTTCCTTACAGGTACCTCAAAAGCATGTACCACATTCACAATCACTTTTACTTCTTGTCCTCCAAGATTCTGAACTGTGACTTTCTTTCTTTCCTTTCTTTTGGGACGTAGAGGTCTTTTGGGCTGAAGCCACTTCATGAATGTCAAACCTAAAGTCCTGGGAAAGTATGTAATATATTACCTCACACACTAGTTGGTCACGGTTTTACCTCAACTCTTATAAGGAATACCTTCAGGTTTAAACAAACAAAACTGTACCAAAATTCACTTATGTATTTACTTTCCTATAATTTAATGATAATATTTGTTTTTCTGTAAAATGCCACAGTTGCTCACTAGAGGACTACATTTAATCCCCTTCATTCACCATCTGTATGCCAGTCAAGACTGTGCAGCTGTTTGTATCGCAGTCCTTGTTTGTTTGTGTGCAATAGTGAGATAACAAAATGGTTCAAATATAGTAATCAATCTAATTAATGTGTTCAGATTGATTGAGCTGAAATTATGATGTAAGGTGAATAAATATGGTATTGGTTTGGAAAATAAAGTTTAATCATTTTATAGAAAGTCTTCATGCAGATGAGCTCTTTAAGCTTTGAAATGACACTTGTCTTCAGCGACCTCTTCTAGTTAACTGTGGCATTTTATATAAAAAGAACTTTACAATTGAATCCAAAGGTATGTAAATGCCCCTATAACAGAATTTTGGTGCAGTTTTGTTTGTTTGAACCCAAGGACGTTCATAGTTAGAAGCATGCTTATTTTTATTATGAGATTACTGCTTCCTTATGAATTTTTCTAAGTATGCATTTTAATTTCTGGAAAAAGTAAACAAAAAATGAATAAGCTACAATTGGCCATTTTAAGACCATACTTTATGCCACATTGGAATAAGACTATGATGTATACAATACACTGCAATTTAATACATTTCATCCTATTGTACATAGTATATGGGGTATGTCATGATTATTATTAAAAATGTGTGTATAAATGATACAAATTTATAGAAATAATGCTATAATTAATATATACTTCTAAAATGTTAGTGTATATATTCAACAAATATCAATATAAGTAAATTTTCAGATTACATTTAAAAAAACATGAAAGGCCAATCAACTTTCTTGTTACACATTTAAATTCCTCCACATTATAAAATGTATTTTCTGCTATATTCATTATTTGATTTGATTTGTTTCTTCAGATCATTTTATTGTACAATTGTTTTCCCACACTATCTAATGAATGCTTATTAAATATTCTCCAAATTTTGTTCTTAAATAATTATTTTTTAAACTGTAGGATACAATATTATGATGTTACAATTTTTGGTGATTCTTTATTTTTACAAATAATATATACCATACTTATTAGCTCTTCACTCAATGAGGTCAATTTCTGCCTTTGTTTCACAAATGTAAATTAACCACAAATATAGCAAAAATGATTACTATTAGTCAAACATTTAAAAACATTAAATATAAGGAATCACTCAAACTTCACTAATTTTTAAGAGCATATTTGGGCATAGATTTAAATAGCCAGAATTTTGACAGTGAAATATAGTATAATATAACAAATTATTTATGAGGAAAATAATACCACATCTAGAAGCTGACAAACCAAAAAAACTAAACATATGGGAAAGGATTTATATAAAAAAAACATGAGCACAGCTTTATGAATTTTGACATCCCGGAAGCAGACAACACTTTATTTAAGTTTATCAATAGACTACCAGAGTCAACCCAGATACCTAAATATCCAGCTTCTGCGAATGATCCAAAAGCCGTTTAACAGCTGATGATGTGGAAAAAGTTCCAAAAAACATGTTCTGAGTAAATCTCATGTAAGTGAAACCATAAAAAGTGTTCTAAATATCCTACTCAGAAGAAATTATCAAATTTTTATATTTTGCATATATTTGCGTCTTTTGCAGATACTAAATGTTTCTTCATTCATTCATATTTTTCATTTAATGTGTTCCCACACTTTGTCTACTTTTTGACATGTATCATAACCAGAAATAACATACAACGGGTTCACTAATTACTGAATGATATTATTCTATTATTTTTCTTTTATATTTAAATGTTTCATTTACTCAGTGCACAAAAAGTCTAAACATACCATTAATTCTCTCCTTATAAAGAAGGATTAAAGTCAAAAGCATAATTAAGTGTAGGGATAATCCTTACATCTGCTAATTTGCTTTTTCTTGGGAATCAATGTATGACAGTTCATTTAGTATGCTGCATTAATCTGTGAATACCAGTGTAATTACACTGGAATAATACAATTATAGAAAATATGAACTTTAATTCCTAATCCTTTATCAGATAAATGTCTTTCTCAGATGTGCTCAGAAATTGCCTTCCTTCAGTCATGTGGAAATCTGAAAGGCAAAGCTATACAATATGTTTCTAGCTTCCAATCAAAAAGTTAAGTTCTGCTGCTTGCTTTAAGATGTATACATTTAAGGCATTTAGTATTCCAGCATGACTCTTAGGTTGTTAACATTAACTGCAGATGGTATTACATATCAAGTGTTCTTTGTTATTATGTATTAACATAATTTACTTTAATTTACTGAAATACTCTTGAAAAATGTTAGCTTAGGCAATTACTTCAGTTTTAAAATATGAAAAATATAATGCATAATGTGCCTTTTGGAAGTACATAATGAATAAGATCCATTTATTTGGATAAATGTTATTGCAGAAACAACACTTTCATGGGTCATATTGATTAAGATTTTAAAAAGCTAAAATATTGAATTTTTTGTATTTGTATCTATACACATACCCAATATCAGGAACTTGGTCCTCCATAACAATATCCTGTAACTGTCTATGCTGTTGTGCTTGATAGCATTGATTTAAAATTCTTTGTCTCACTTTCTGAAGAAATTTTTGGCCCCAATCTCGATGAGATTCTAGAGGATCAGAGGTTAAATATTCAGGCTGTGGATCCATGGAGGATAGCCTTTTCTCATATATCTAGAAAAGTTTGAAAAAATTAGTTATTTTATCCTAATATTAAGAATCTGGTTATTTTGGAACATTAATGCTGAATTATGCTTATCTATTACCTTATCCTATAAATAACATCATAACATTTAATGAGATTATTTGTTACTAATAGATATCAACACAAGATTAATCATAAATTAATTTGAATTTAGAAAAAGCACACATACCAATGTTGCAATGTCATATTTTCTTTAGAATGTAGCTTCAATTCATTAAGGATCATGACAGATGATTTTTAATTGCTACTGTAGTATTAAATAAAATACATATAAGTAAACTTATAAATATGATTATTGTATGGGGAGAAGCCTTGATGTACTGGAAGTAAGATTACAGCTATTACAGCTAATGTTTATCTTGGTGCATCAGGGTTCACTCAGGAAAACAATGTTGGAGAATCACCAGGTAATGTGATGGTGTGCTACTGTTTAGACAGAAGTGCCAACACTAGACACTCAGAAGTTGGTGGGATGAGGCAAGGTCATTAAAGTTTGCCATACATTATATTCCTGTAATTCTCTTATTGAATAACTATCTATGCACTTTCTATTTACCTCCCTTAGAGTGGAGGTGTAAGGAATAAAGAGATTACTTCACTCTTACTTCCTGCAGTACTGCTGACGAGAAAAACGGTACTGGTACTTCAAATTGGCAAATATGGATAAAATATTTAAAACTTAAAAATGTTTCACAAACATCTATATAAATCAAATCAAATTTGATAATCTTAAGAACATCAAGAGACCCAACCGCCACGTTTAACGACAGTTTGTCAACAGGCTGAAGATGGGAGGGATCGCTCCCGAAACATATGTTCCAAATCTATATAAATGTTACTGATATTTATTAACTTAATAGTTTCTGAGGACTTTTCTGACATTTTTCAGGAGTTATATTTAGTTCCTGTAATAGACTTGATATTGTTTCTTCATTCATTAATTAAATAAATTAAATAAATAATATGAAACAGAATATAAACATGATATGGACATGTTTAATGCTTCCAGAAAAATATGACACCAAGCAACAACATTTGAACCATTCCCACTTCATTGTTTGAGCATGAAGTTGCCATTAGCATTTAAAAATCCATTGAGTTTTGCCAATTCAACACATGGAAACCAAGAGCTAAAGAAAACATGTGCATTTAGTATTATAAGTGCCTAAGTTTTATATGCTTATAAATATGTGTATATATTTGTTCTTAATTGAAACATAGCATTTCAACATATACAAAAATATACCATCAAGAGAATATCAGGATAATTTAAATGACTAAAATATTTCCTACAGTTAGCAGTATAAAAACAGAAAAACCTTAAAAATGTCTTTGGGGATTTCTATTTCTCGAATTGGAATGTTTCTGAGACCACGAAATTCTGGTTCTCCCAAATCACGAAGTCTCAATAGTCGCAATCTTGGATTTTCTTCCAGTTCTTGTAATGTACAGAAATCAAATTCAGCTTGCAATGGATCAAGGCGAAAATAATTCACATCTGCATTCACTCCTACTCCAGCATTCTGAAATGAGGAAGAAGATTATAATAATAATAATAATAATAATAATAATAATAATAATAATAATAATAACAATAATAACAACAACAATAACAACAACAAACTAACAACTGTTGATATTGCTGATGTTGTTATTGCTGTTATTATCGTGGCTGTTGTCAAATTATAATAACTGCAATTAAAATTGGTCATATGCATTAGAATCTATTCTTGAGCACAGGCAGAATATCACATGAATATGTTGATATTTAGATAAAAGACTCAATATTAAAAAGTTATGAAACTCTTTATTTGGTATTATCTTAGCTTGCACTTTTTCCTCATCCTTGAGCCCTATATTTATCCTGGATTAATATCTAAACACCAGCAAGGAATTTGCAATCATCTTCATCATTGTCATCATTGTATCATTGTTCTAATAAAAGCCAATACTAAGTACAGCTTGGGGGAGGGGGGGGGGGCTTACAGCAGATGTTTGACTTGATAGCCTTGTTCAGACTATATATAATCTTTGGAAGTGAGAGACTGACCCATTTTAAAAGCAATATTTCAAAAGCCTTGCTCTATAGTATTTGTTTTCTCACACCACTGTTCTAAGCTCATACTTTATTTATTTAAGGACTTACTGTAGGTCTACCTACTTAAACACCTACATTAAAAAGCCTACATCCACTGGCTGACTCACAACTGAGGAATTTTGCATAATTCAACAGTAAGTGGAGCATAAGATTATCAAATCGACTCACCCGATAGTTTAGAATATATTAGCCGCTTCACTGTATTGGTTCCGACACGAAATTAAATTTTATATTCATTTACAGGATTTTTAATTAGGACATATTTCAGGAAGCTCAATCCCATATTCATCTGTTAACTGACTGCTTGGTAAGTTTTGGGTTGCTTGATGTGGTCATGGCTGGTTCTAATCTGCTACTCTGTCAGCATCTGTTGGTTGGTATAGGAATTTGCTGAAATTATCCAAAAGTGGGATGTTGAATTTCATTAATTTTTCTCTATTTTCAAGAATGAAAACTTTTTTCCCATGTGGATAGCTCAATTGGAATATATATCTTTTTAACAAAATGGTTTCTTACTTAATTCCATGGTTGTGTTCCCTAAAATGAGTTGCTACATTGCTTTAGCAAAAATTTCTAAAATGTCCTTTCTTCCTGGTTTCCAAATTTCTTTTATTTTTTCCTTTGTATTTTAAATTGCAATCTAAGCATTCTATTGCAATATATGCCTTTTTTATCTCTAGTGCCTGCTCACTTTCAACGAAGAACTTAATAAGTTTTTAATACTATATTTATTTTGTGATGCTAATTTTATGCTAATTGAAGTTTGCTTCAACACTTGGAAACATTCAACTTAGAGTATAAATAAGGTTTAGTAGTTCCGTTATATGATAAGTCACAAAACCAGTTATTATTAATGCTAATACAAGGAAACAATTAAATGATTGTAGAATGAAAACTATAAGCTAAAAATAAGTGATTTTGATGCATGTATTCAGAAATATTCCCTGCAAGTATTAGAAGTGAAACGACAACATTTTACAGCAGCATACAGAGATTTTGTAAATTTCATTATTTTCTGCAACAGATTACAGCCTAGCTGTGGGTATACAGCTTTTAGCAAAAGTGCACAAATTCTGACTGGGCAATATACCACACAACTCAAGGCCAAATGGCTTCTCTTTTGAAAAACACTGCAGGTCCATCTAAAATACACCCCATTTTGTAAGGTATATAGCATGATGGTAAAATATTGTATAGAACATTAAAATGAGCTCACCTTTATGAAATGGAAGAATGAAGCATTGTTTGGGTCATTTGGATCTAATTGAGATTTCTTTGCCCATTCTTTAAGCTTTTCAATGTCCATAGCTCCTTCCAAATTGAATTTGTTTAGCATGTCTGTGGCACCACTATTTCTGAAAAGATGTAAGAAAATGTTCATAGAAACAAGTAGATTTTAGATAGTATAAATTAAAATTAAACCTGCAGAAGATAAAGAAAACCACTCCTTTGGAACCACAATGCATGGAAGAATGAAACAAAACTAAGCTATCCTAGAAAAGTACAGGAAATTTTTTGTGCATCTTTTAATTTAACAGCTTGGAATTTTATAAATTGTATTCCTTCTTGGAGCTTAAAATAATACACATAATATGATAAATATGAATGCAGGCTTTGAATACCCCATCTGTTAATCAAGTTAAAATTGAAAGAGTATCCCTTAAGGCAAAACTTTCCTCTACTGAATACATATAAACTATTGACTTCTTGTTATGGACATTGATTTCATTAGAAGAATGTTATACCTAATTAGTAGTGTAACACCACGCTGAAATTCAAAATTAATACTGTGAGCATGGATAATATTTCCTGATTTAAATATACTTTGGTTATAAACAGCTTCAGGCCAATATACCATGGAGTAACTAAAGCACAACCTGATATGTGGAGGGAATATAGTGTATGTGTATATATCATCATTGTTGTCATCATCATAATCATTATTGAAGTGACATTTTTTGGACAAAAATTAACATTTTCATTAATTTATAGCAGCATTTAATTTTATTAGATTTTTCTTTATTTAACAGAATGTTTTAGGTAAGAACTATATATGAAAATAAACTGTAATATGAAAATTAAATTTAAATAAACCACAAGATAGATGGCTAATGGACAGTCAGGTAGTAAATTTATCCATATAATCAATGAAAACATGAGACATATATGAAAAGAAAAGCAGAAAAATGGTGGTAGAATTTCTCTTCAAATGTGTGATGTCAGTTTAAAAAAGAAGGTTGTTAGAAAGATATTAAATATAAAGCTTAAAACAAAAAGGTATAGGACATTCATTCAGAATGAAGAATTAAAAAACACAAAAAACAACATTCTGGTGCTGGGAAGGGGTAAAAAGATGAACCACTGCAGTATTGATGTTGTATTACACCTAACATGGCAAATATAATTAATGAACCAACTAGAAAATTATAAAATATTTCATCATGTAATATAGCTAAATATAGAAATATACATAAGCTAATTGGTTCAATAAACTTTGGATAAAATAGAGAATATTCTTTTATATATGTACAGTGGTAATAAACTGTTTAATGTGGCAAAGCATACTTTGATAAAATACTATTAGCCAAGTATATACTATAATTCGATTTAGTATGTATAGCAATGGGATAATTATCTACAGTGAACTTTCTGTAGTCAATAACTATCATAATGTGTTTGGCAGAAGAGTAGAGAAGGGTAGGTAGATATAATAGAGGAGGGAATCCTAAAATATTGGTATAGATGTTTAAAATTAACCGTTAACATGTGTTCAAAGAATGTGTAAAGTACCAGAAGAATATAATGGAAGGTGAAAGTTGGTTTGGGAGGGAGGGAGATTGAAAATTGGGTGAAGAAAACAGGGATGGGTTTTGGAAAGAGATGAGACAGAGAGTGAACTTAGGTTTATTTTATTTATGGATGCTCTTTAACATCTTTGGTCATTAGCATCCCATTCTATTTAGGGCATGAAACAGCCAAAAAAGTTTGTTCAGAGGTCTCTATTTTCAGCCTTAAGGTTCAAAAGAACCTTGCTGTAATCTACAACATGGGACCAACAGCTTTAGCTGTATTTAGGATTTTTATGTCCAAAAAATCCAAGGATTCTGGCCGGATTTGAACCTGTAACCTTAGGTCTATGGTTACCACTAGACCATCAGGACCACACAGAGTATGGAAGATATAAACAAGTGATTTGAGCTTGTTTTGAGGATAAAAAAGTTTTAAGACTATTTAGAATAATTATAAAAAAATTAGGGAAGGGAAAAATACACAGACTGTTGTGATAAATTTGGAAGAGTAGATTTTGCATATATATGTACAAGAGGTTCTATTTCTAAAAGGTATGATGAAAACTTTTGAAGAAAAATGTATTATGTGCAAGTACATTTTTCATTATCTAATAGACTGTGAGTGAAGAAAGAGTATTTGAGGTGAAAAATGGGATAGATTAAGTCATTATACGAGGTCGAATTGATAAGTATGATAAAAAAATAACTTTAACATTTTTTTTGCAAAAACAAAACTATTTTTCAAAATAATCTCCTTTGAGTTCAATACATTTGGTCAGTAAGATTCCAATTTTTTCATTTCCTCAGAAAAAATTTCTTTCAAACTATGCATAATACTAGTTTACAGCACAGATAACCAGTTACATGGAGCCAAATTTGGGCTAGAGAATGGGTGGGGAACAATTCTGAAGTCCAACTTATGCACTTTTGCCATCACAATGGCCAATATATGAGCAGGTGCACCATCCTGGTGGAGGAGCACTTTTTCACACCAATCTTGGTCACTTCTGCTTCAACTCACAAGCAAACAGTCCAATAATATTACATAATAACAGTCAGTCGCTGTTTTACCTTTTCCAAAGTCAATCATCATGACACCCTTTGAGTCCCAAAAAGGTTGTCATCCCTTTTTTCTGGCTAACAAAAGGTTTTATTTCGGTGCACTTTCACCTTTGCCAGTCCACTGTTTTGACTGCCATTTCATCTCCAGTATGTAACAGTGGATCCAAGTTTCATCTACAGTCACAAAATTGGATTATGCCGCAACTATTCCAAGCATGATTTTGAAATGTCCTTCCTTGAGTGTTTTTGGTCTTGAGTCAGCAAACATGGTACCCATCATGCACTCAGCTTCCTCGTATGCAGAACCTCATTTTTGGCCTTCAGTCAACAAACAAGACACCTATTTTGCATCAGCTTCTTCATAGCAGAATTTCATGTAGGATACTATCTAAACATGAGATGTCTGTCATCTAAGCAATCTCATGAATGTATTGACAGTTTTGTATCATGATACCATGAATTTTATTGACCATTTCTTCAGAAGAAACCTCAATCAGATGTTCAGAACATCAACATCTGCAGTGCCCATATGACCACATTTAATTTCATTTATCCAGTAATGGTCTTGAGGGCTGGTGCAGATTCCCCATGATAGTATCCAAATTATAATATTCTTTTATGCTTTATATAACAATTTCATATATATATTAAGGTGAGTAATATTTAATTTATCTTAATGGTAAGTTTCTAAGTTCCTAATTCTTTAGTCATTTTTACTGCAATTTCAGGATGACTTGCATATTTAAACTTCCTTCAGCTCAGTTTATATCTGGGCCACAGTTCACTTTTTTAAATAAAAATGTTTTTTCACTACACAATGCTCGCCTTTATCCTTTTCTATGAAACATGTTACAATGATCACTTAAGGTAGCTGCCATCAAAGAATTGTGCATTGCATCAGTTTGAAAATTTGAACAAAACCGTTACAAGAATCACTCTTACCAATAGTCATGCTGCTTAGCAAAATGTCTTACCTGAAATTTACCAGATTTATCAATTTGCCCTTGTATAGTAGCAATTAAAATGTTGGATGATATGAGTGTAGGTAAAATTAATATGATGGGGAAGTTTTTAGGAAGATTAAGAGATCAATGAATAAAAAATATTAATAAGGAATAAGAAAATTCAAATTGAAATTTCATAATATATACAGTGATCTATTTAGAGGCTCTAATACATACATGTTTACAACCTGGAGTTAAGGTATGGGAGAGCCTGATATTTAGTAGAATTTGATTCTTAAATATGTGAAATAGTAGTTTATAATTTTGTTTGTTTTTATATATATATAAATTAACAGTAATTATAATAGTAGAAAAGGATAAAACATTAAGAAAAAGTCACACTTGAGATCGCTATATTTCGGACTCGTGAAGTCCTTCTACAGCAAGAAGACAAGTATATATATATACTATTAATGGAATAATAAAAACTTCTAAAAAGCATAAAATTCATAAAAAAAAAACACTCAGAATGCAATATAAAAAAGTTCACATAAAATTTCACACTAAAAACCGTTATATTGAACACTAAAACCACATGATATTTCGAGCTTGGCTCTTGGTCATGTGCTGAGAATGAACTGTTCATTCTGACCACGTGACCAAGAGTCAAGTTCGAAATATCATGTGGTTTTAGTGTTCAATATAACGGTTTTTAGTGTGAAATTTTATGTGAACTTTTTTATATTGCATTGAATGAACTGTTCATTCTGAGCACATGACCAAGATCCAAGCTCGAAATATCATGTGGTTTTAGTGTTCAATATAACGGTTTTTAGTGTGAAATTTTATGTGAACTTTTTTATATTGCATTCTGAGTGTTTTTTATGAATTATATATGTGTGTGTGTGTGTGTGTGTGTGTGTGTGTGTGTGTACACATACATATCCACACACATATATGGTGTATATATATATATATATGAATTTTACTAAAAAGCTATAACATTTATTTATGTAAAGACATTGATTATTAATAAATTCAAATAACTTTCATGCTTTAATCCTACAGTACTTTCACATACCATAGTACAAGATGGAGCTTTTGGATAGATTTAGTAGACTTGCATACATGTATTGCAATGACAAGGATGTTTTTCTGTCTTTTGGGAGGGCCACTTTTAGTATTGTAGTCCTTGAGTTTTTTTTTTCTGTAGAAATATGAGTTTGTGCAATATTAATGGTTCATTAACAAATTCATAATTAATTTTCAAATAACTAGTTGCCCCAATTTCTTTCTGTGAACTTGTTAGACATAATGATACAGTATCTTGTTGCTATTAGTTCAGTGTACCTAATGGAAAATTTTCTAAAAAAATCCTTAAGTTTTTGGTTGAATTAATCTACACAATGCATAAATTGGAGACAAATATACCAAATGTACATACCTCCTGTATCTTAACCAATATTTCTCAGGAGGAGCAAGTACTTGTTCTGTTCCATTAGGGAGAGTCTCAATGCCCCATCCGACTCTTAAAGTTAGCACTCCTGAGGTATACAAACAAGTAATATCCTTATTATTGCCTTCAGGAAACAGACAAAAGTAAGTACCACTTCCCACACCTGCATGGCTGAATGTTACAACTTGGTTATTGCTGAACTCATGATTCTCTATAGGGCAGTTCTTGATAACTGTATGACTGAAATAATAGAAAGCATACAACTTAATCATAGATATTCTATATGCCAGATTTTGGTGGAGGTTTCATATTCAATAAAAATTACACTTATACGAAACATTAAAAGTAAATTGAAGAAAGACAGCTGTCAACTCTTTAGCTTTTATAATTAAGTCAAAATTTAATTCATTAAAACAGATCATTATCGACCTGATTTGATTCTAATAATTTTTTCAGACCACAGATTTAATGATAATAGTCTATGAATTCCACACTGTATATTATTTAAATATATATTAAATCGTTTTACATTATTTAAGTTCTATAAATGGTTCTGGTTAGATTAAGTTGCTACAGTTGGACAAAATTATTACTAAAAGTGTCCTACCCCTCATAGATTTTTATCTGTCTCGTAAGGTAAATGCCAGTCATTTCTAATAAATATAACTTTTAAATCCTTATCTCTTTTTAAACATTTATGCATCAAATTCCCCATCACTATTAAATCTATGATCTAAAACCAGCAAATGTTAATGCTTTGAGATAGAAATAAAAATGGTTCAGAAAATCAAATGTTCAGCCCCTTCCTGAAAATGTTGTGAAGTTGTTCTAATAATTGAACTTACCTGCTGGGGATTGGAATATATACTTCTGCTACAAGATGCTTTGAGAATGTTCCTCCTTCCTCATATAATTCTATTTTCAGACTCTCTGGCCACTGTAGAATACGAATTGGGAATAACTGACCAATATTTACAGTGAAATTTTGACTAAGAGGCTGCGACTGAGTTTTGCACACTTCCTTGTTATTGTAGAAAACTTTCACATAAATATCACAGCGTCTAACTGCTGCTCTTCGTTGTTGTTCACTAAACACATAATTGAAAAATAATTCTTTATTAAGGATGTCTTACTACTAACTTAAATTTCATTTGAATGTTAATAGCAAAACATACAGAAGTTTCTTGTGAAATTGTTAACACAGCTGATTTGCACCTTAGAACATATGAAGCAGACATACAGAAAGGGTACACATTGAAATTATACAAAAATGAGTTATTACCATGCATGTGTTATATGAGTTGTCCTGCATAAACTTGCAGATAGATAATCCTAAATACACTCTATAAGGAAATACAGGATTTGAAAAATATAAAACAGTGCAGCAAGAATACATAATTTAAACAATAATTTTTGCTCAGTTTATGTTGTTGGCATTGCTGAAATTTGTTATGCTAAATATCCTGTTTTTTTCATAACTTCATTGGGTAATTGCTTTTAAGCAGTTTAATGATCACTATTGGAATATTATACTAATATTGTAAAGGCTTGGTTCATTGCAGTAAAACTTTAAGCTGTTAATGCCATCTTACAAATAAATTTCAACAGGGAATAAAAAATCTGATTTAGAAAAATAGAAAGGGAACTGTCTTAGAAAGCCAGAGTTAAAGATGAAACTTTTGTTAATATGAAAGAACAAACTTTGGAAAGAAAAACTGATGAAATGTGTGAATGCAGAATGTATTGCCTTGATATTTGAAGTATCTGCATACTACCAGTTAAAATGTTCTTCTAAAATGAAAGAAAAAGTTATGGTTTCAAAGTTCATTGATGGATTTCACGTGCATACTTTCACCTTGATGAGATAAGCGAGGAGTGGTACTGATCTTCCAAAAATAAATGAATAAATAAATGAATGAATTTTATTTCAATAATCAACATTAGAACTAAATTTACATACTACTCTTAATTTATAAATCACCAAATATTATTATCAATTATTTTGTTTTAAACAATACAATATTTCCCAATTGACTGCCTCAGACTCCAGTTCATCAGCAATTGCCTATTGGAATATCCAGGGGACTAGGCTCTGATCCAATCAATCAATCAATCAATCAATCAAGCATTCATATAGCTTTTTCCTAATACTCCAATGAAAACTTTCTCAATTATTGAAAGTAAACTAATTCCTCTATAATTTGCTGGGTTCCTTTAACTTTATAAATTGGCATTACTATTCCCACTCTCCAATTTTTTTGATATTTTGAATTTTTCAAAGATTAAATTCAGTAACTGCACCAATATATTTAATCTGTTTAGGTCTTCTTCCCAAGCTTTCCAACATTCTCCTGGAATTCCATCTATTCCACATGCCTTGTTAAGTTTTAACTTCTTGATTTGTTCCATTAATTCATTTGAAGTAAATTTGCTATCGATCTATTTTTCATGGATTGTTAATCAGATTGTCATGTATAACCAAAGTTTTACTTCCAAAAGATCCTGAAAAAACTTACACCATGTTATTGGTGATACAACTTCATCCCGTCTTTCTTTTGTGCACTTTGCCTACCATTGCCCAAATTATCTTATTAACATTCTTTTTTGCTGCCTTGTTTAGCTTCTGACTTAATTTATCTCCCTACACTTTCTTTTTTGCATCTAATAAACATATGTATCCCCATCATTTAACAATCCTTCTAATCCTTCTCTTGTTTGTTTCCATAATTTTAACTCTCTCAGTACCTTTCTTTTTGTTTCTAAGCATTCCTGTTTGTACCAGCAGTCATTTGCTTTGAGACTTCTCCCAGTAGCTTTCATTATATTTTTTGCTCTTTGCATAGTTTCCTCTATACTAGAAATAATTTCTTTAATATTTCTAACCTCCAATACTCGTAAATTGCTTTCCTTCAAACATTTCACTTATTGATTAAATTTTATATAAAACAATTCTAGATCATTCTTTCTTTTGTAAAGTTCTAATTGAATGCCTATATTTTTCTCCTATTACTATTCACTAACATTTTGAATTCCATTTTTAATGGAAAATGAATCCTCGTACATATATTCCTAATCTTGAAGTCTACTAATATATCCATCTCAACCTAAAGTGTATAACATAATCTATAACACTTTGGCCATTTTTCTCTGCAAAAGTAAGTTATCTATGCTCATCTTTCCATTTTATTCCATTGCACATCAAAAGGTTATTCTCTTCACAGAACTTCGTAAGTTTTAAGCCCTCATTATTGAAAATTTTATCCTTACTATAACACTTTTCTGGCTCTTCCTCCATTGGACCTGAGCCATTACAATCTACTCTAATATGTTCTTTTTCTATTCTTGCATTACTTTCCCCCATCATTAATTCTATATCTATACCTATTTGTCCTCTAGACCTTCAATATTTTGCCTCAGCTTAATGAACAAATTTGAATCATAAAAACTTATAGACCTAGGTGGATTATAAACAATGCCTAAACACATTTGTATACTTTTTCCAAACAGATCAATAAATATGCACCACAACACTTGTGTCACTTCCAAAATCTTTTCTACCTTAATTTTAATTTTTTTTTTTTTAAAATAATCATAAAACACCAGACCACAACCTTTTCCTTGACCTTCACTCCTTTTTTCTCAAAATAATCATATCCGGTGGTACCGATAACAATCTTTTAATAACTACATTTCCATCACTGTTATCATCACATCTGCCCTCTTGGTTATCTGATAAATATCCTCATTATGTATTTTTGCAAATAGCCCTTCTACATTCCAGCATACTATAGAAAAGGAACTTAGTCCCTACACTGAATCCTTTCTCTCATATCCAAAATGCTCCAACTTTGCTTAGCTTTCAGTAATTTTACCCCTCCATTGCAAGCATTCTCCTTCCCTTCTACTTGCATAATGCTTCCCCTATGCATGGAGACTATGCTCAAGCCTGCCTCATTCCAGATATCCAAGCCAGCAGTAGCTCCCAAGTCATCCTGTTGACGTCATCACGCATCTGTTAGGTGATGATACTATGTGCCATAGTGATGTCTTCATCTGTTCTTTCCCTTTCTCTCCTTCTACCATTACTTCTTCACAGCTACTGGTTTGGGTATCTTAGACTTTAATCCTGCTCACTTATTATGCTAGCAACTGTAGTGTTTTATCCTGTTTCATGCCATCTGTGAATAAGTTCAGACCTCTGAAACAGACAATTTTACCTTCTTCTCTGGCTTTATTAATTTTCTTCAATAAGGTAGTCTTATGCCCTCTTTCTTTTTTACCGTAATCTGTTTGATAAATATATTCATACTTCCCAATTTGTTGTACTTGCCAACACCATCCATTTAAATTTCATGGTGTACTGGCCTCGGCTTAACTCCTCTTCCACTGATCCCATAGGAATTTAACTTTTCTCAACCTTGTAACTTTACCTCCAAATTTTCCTTAAAAATGTCAAGTTCTCTATTTCTCTATTTTCCTGGATTTATCCCTTCCCTCCAAAGGGTCCCTACTGGATGCAGGTACAAACTGCCAATCCTTGAGCAAGGTTGAAGTGCCAAAATTCCTCTTCTGTTCCTACCAATCCAATTCAATCCAATGGCTTTAGAAAAACTTCATACCCCTATAAACGAAACTTTTTTCACATAATATATCAAGATACAAAAAGAAATGAAAACTTGACAGGACTTTTTTCTTGACCTATCCAAAGATTTGATAGCGTTTCTCATATAGATTATTAGGAAAATATAATAAGAGGAAAATTCTTAGTTTGTATCTAAGATGAAATCTACAAAACCCTGAACATGTTTTTGTTATTTTATCTAGATATTGTGAACTATCTACTTATGATTAATTATAAATCTGAGAGATTTCTATAAAAAGGATCTTATCTTATTTTGATCTGTAATTGTTTTCTTTTTGCAAATAGTCAAATGCTGCCAAATACGATCAAATAAGTTTAAACAATTTTTTTCAGACCTTGCATTCAGTATATACTTTATATTGCAAGCACAATTCTCCTTACTTGATGCTAGAAGGATTCTGGTCAATTGGGTTACTGTTGGTGAGATCCAGATGAAGTTTTGGTTCCCCTGGAGGACGAAAGCATTTGTTAAATCGATCCATCATTTCTGACCTAACCTGAGCCATATCTATAACAGCTGGAGGCTTTGGTTCTTCATCCAGGTCCTTCCACTCCTCTTCCTCCAGTTCCCTGTTTGCCTTCTCTTCTACCAGTTGCTTGCTGTCTTTCTGTTTTCTCTTTTTTGTTTCTCTCTGTAAAAATCAATCAGTATGTATTTTGGCATAAATTAAGGACTGACACATTCGCACTGCTTGAGCAATGGAAAACACTGTGGATATGTTTTCTTTTGGCTGATTTTTTAACCTTTACTTTGACTTGTTTAAAATCATATTTTTTTTTTATGGATAAGCATTGTAGTGAATACTTTTGTGGAACATAACTATGACAATTCACTTGTACGTTTGTAAGTATGGAGTAGTAAAGAACAAGTGTAGCAGAAATCTTTGTGGAACAGAATTTTACTAATAACTACAAGTTACCAGTCCATACACTTGTAATGTATTAGGCCATAATTTTGTGAAATAGGGCCCAGGAGGAGGAGGAGTAAGTTTCATTTGAAGTGTGAATCAATTTAGAATGAAAAGAAAAACAGGCAAATAGTAAATCTCTCTCTGAAAGTTTGAGGAAATAGGATGGAGAAAATGCAAAGAAATTACGAGTGATTGCCCAACAGCATATCTCATATGTAAAGAAAACAAAGCATTCTTACTGTTCAAAGTTTATGTGAATTGCAAGCATTGAATGAATTAGATATTGGAAGCATGTTTCGTTCAAAAATGCAAATATATGTCTTCTCATCTATCAAAATTCATATTTATTCTTGATATTTTTTCAGCATTTGGTTTATGAAAGTACTAATCAAGCAAACGAAACATGCTTAATTGTCTATGTCATTGGATTTATGTTTCACCGTGCAACTATTTCTATGATATAGTTAACAAGAAAATTCATTAATAGGAAAAGAGATTGCTGACAGTATTATATCTTGTTTTACATTAATGGTATTTTTGAAGAGATTTCATCTAAGCAGTTTATAGGATATGCTTCACATGAAGCTGAAAATTTTCAAGGCACTTACAATGGAGCAGCTACATACATCGTAATAAATATAGTGATAGTATTGTAGTTATTCATTGTTTTAATCATAAACTGGACTTGCAGTACACAAGGTAATAGATACCTTATCTGTTCTGCCCATTTCAAGTCCTTCATAGACACATTGTATTCACACTTTTCTGGGATTCTGAAAATTCAACACAAATTGACTGAAATTGCTATGGCACAAGGGACTTGAACTTATCCTCATGCAATAGTGTGACAGCTGTGATGTTATAAATCACTTATCCAGTATTTTATAAATGAAAAAACAATCCTTCACTGCCTTCAAGCAAAGTAACTTTTGTGGATTGCTCCAGAAAATGGTTTCATGGAATTTCATCATGGAGGTTCTATTTAGGGATAATCTGGAAACAATAAAGTCACTTTTCCCATATCTGCAGTGTAGAACATTTTAATGCTATAACTACTTCTCTAGAAATAAAATTTTGCATTGATGTACTAACTGCAATGAAAGACTAAACTTGTATTTGTTTTCAAGCCCCCCTGTCAAATATACAGCTACAAAAACATTCAACGGTCATCCCAACTCCGAACCTTTTAGTACAGTTTAAAAAAATTGTTCAGAAATTTCAAGCAACAATTTCTTCAAGGATTAGTGGACAATATGACTGCAAGATTTTCCAGTGCCAGTTAACTTTTCAAAGAGTGTGAAGTTTTAAATACAATTTGATGACCACAGGGAGAAAATAAATTAATGTTATTTGGTGAAGAAAAAATCAAGTCCTTATGTAACACTTTGAAATTATTGTCTTCAAACATTGAAACTGTTAATTGATATCATTGTATGATTCATTTGAATTACACACTCTTAATGCTTCACTTACTTATAATAATGTATGGAACCAGTTTCGAGAACATTTAGTTCTCATCTTCAGCCAGGCTTAATTCCAACTGTCAAATCATTTAAGAACTAAATGTTCTCGAAACCGGTTCCATATATTATGACAAGTAAGTGAAGCATCAAGAGTGTGTAGTTCAACTGAATGATACAATGATATCAATTATATGATAGCTTCACTGTGCAAGTTCCAATTTACATTTTAATTGAAACTTTTATTGTTGTGAAAACTTGAAAGAATTTTGCCCGTAAAAAAAAAAAAAAAAAAAAAAAAAAAAAAGAGGAATTTATTGGTGAAACATTAAGGGAGCTGATGCAAGGGATACAATAATAACAGTGTCTTCTGCAGAGTATGAAAGGAGTTTTATTGTCATTAATAACATTCTTACTAAACTTTGGAATTGAATGCAAACAAAACACTAGCATCTGTGATGTTTGTGATCATAAATGGGCCAAATCTAAAATATTTTCCTGCCAACCAGTTTGCAGCAGAGTGGATAAAGAATGGACATCATTCTGCGACAAATACCGCACAAAGAAAAGAATCTTCCAGATTTTTGTCATATCAAAGCAAACAGTTCTTATAAATTTGGTATGCTTAATATATATATTTTTTTGTCACTTTGACTGCATTGGTCTTCTCACAATGTCTATAGATTGGATATGAATACTGTAGATATAAGTCTGAATGAAATGAAATGAATTAATGATGGTGCAAATGAATTCTTGGCATCTTAAGCATTCTTCTAAGAGCAAGGAAAATCTTTCAAAAAAACCTTATCCAGACAGATTAACCTGACTGGGATTGGAACCCAGGACTTCTGGATTCGTAATTGTAAATGCTAGACCACAGAAGTGGTGAATGTATTCTTATTATTTAGAATATTAAAATGATTCAAAAAAAAAAAATTTTTTCCAACTATTCACCAGCTTACTGGTATTATTATTAATAATTTTTATATAAGGTTAAATGTTAAATATAATTATGTCAGTACATTGAATTCAATGTCAAAACATTTTATTTAAATCCTGTCACTAGCCATAAAAAATCTTCTGTAAATATTGTGTATGCTTATTGAATTTTTCTTTTATTTTATGTTTATTTAGGATATGATTCATTTTTTTAATCACAAACTAAAAGTATTGCATCATGAACTTTTTAATTTCTTAAATAAACTAAAAATAAATTGCCTGCTATACTAATATTTCACTTGATTCTAATTCCATGCCTATTGTGAAAATAAAATATTAAGATGATAATAAAATAGTATGATATTTAATACACTCCTTATAATTTACTATTTTTCTTTAAGTGTAAACTCCTGTAACTTTTTAAATGGCTTTTTTGATAATCCCAAAAATTTGTATCACAGGACACATGCCCTTGTTAAAAGAATCATGGACAGTGATCTGAATCTTTTGACTATTGTTAGGTTCATGTTCATGAAAGATGATATAATAAACACTGCATTCAACAAAAATGAACTAATACAAGTTTAACTATCAGCAGTAATGAAATAAAAATTAGCAGCAATTAATCAGCAATACCCATATTAATTTATATAATAAATCATGAATTAGTTTTCTCTATAGTTTTACAATGAAGCAAAGTGTGTGGTTTTGGCAATTAGGAAAAGTCTGACTTAATCTTCTCTTCAACCATTCATTATGCATGATACAGCTTGTTCATATCATTATAATCTAAAATAATGCTTATTTTGACCTACCCTAATGTAGCCCCTGACTCAATTAATTTTATGCATTTTCTCCAAAAATGGCATTTTACATAAAATATAAAAAGATGAATAAAAGTAAATATATATACACATAAAAAGTGAAAGTATACCTTTGCCTTTAGTCTTTTTTTCCAAAGAGCTAATTTCTTGGTATATTCATCTAATAGTCTATTATACTCTTCCTGACATTCCTCTTCAAGTTCTTCAATCTCTTTCTGAATTTCTTCATCCCATGCCTTGCGCTCAGCCTCTGGATCTACAGCATATTCTTTATGAATCTGCAATCTAACAGATGTTGTTGCATAGCCTTGAAGCTCTCTCAATCTTTTAAGATCTCGCCAAGCTGTCAGCAAATTGCTAAGAAGTTGGCGATCATTACTGCTCTCTATCTGCCTCAATCGACGAGTTTCATGCACCTCAGCAGCGTATCTGCACAGATGATAAGAGATAACTTAAATACAGTTGGTTGATTTATTTAATTGAATTTATTTCCAACACACAAACAATTACAACAAAATGTACATATTTCCATTATTTCACAAAAATCAAATATAATTATTAAGTTTGAACTCGGGTTCCCAGTTCTTCATTAATAGCCTTATTGGGGTATCCAATAAACCAGGTTAAAATGCTAACCACACTCTTAATAAATAACAACTAACTACCATCAGTTAATTCGCTACAATGCTAACCATATTATGAATACTTCTAAAAATAACAACTAAATACATTCAGTTAATTCTAAATTGGTATTTGTCCCAAATCAAACAAATAAATATCTAAACAATCTAAAATTACCAAAATTAAAATTAACCAAACTACTTAAAAAATCTCCTTTATACTTCATCTAATCATCAATTAATCATCATCTTGTATCATTTTATATATTTTACACACAAACAACATTTCACAATGCCAAATACTATTATTAATTTTGAACCATAGTCTTCAATTCCTCGGCAGTAACTTAATAAAATATCCTTAAAATCAGGCCATCATGCTAATCAACATTATATATATTCATAATAAAATAACAACTGAATAATATCAACTAATTTTAAATTACCCATTTACCCCTAAACAAAGTATATATCATGGAGAATTGTTTCATCTTGATTGCCTAGAGCCTCACTAATATAATTTAATAATTTTGACAGTATATTTCCTAATGCATGTGAGATCACCATGGGTGCCTGAGGTTGTTAAGGCATGGACTTGTGAGGGGAGGTCTGGGGTTCAATTCCCACCAAGACCATCCTTTCTGACTGAGGTGTTTTCCAGGTTTTCTTCAATCCTCATAAATGGCAAATGAAAGGGAAGTACCCTAAACTTAGGCCTTCAACACTTCCTTCTTTAAAAAAAAAACCCTTCCCCCATATATCATTTCATCTCGTTTATCATTGGTTTCTGCCAGCTGTGATGCCTAAGTAGTTCAAACAAGTGTTAACTATTTTCAGTTTCATTTTGTTGAATTATCTGCGCACGAACTGGAGGTTTTAATCCCTGTAATCTACAATTTTCAAGTGCTATAGCTACAGTGATTTTCAGGCTTTGGTAGACTTTTCTAGTTTTTTTATGCTTTGAGTACCTTTCTTTTCTTTAGTGAAAAGTACAGAAATAAACACTCCATCTGTTTTTTGTAGAGATTCAATATAATATTTTAAATGCATTTCATATAATTTGAAAAAGCATTGCACTCAAAATACAAGCAATTGCTGGTTTTTAATCTCATGTTCAACACTTTTTACACTTTGTTTAGAGTGATGACTTTAGGATGAGTCATAAATATTACATCTTTTTGTTCGAAGACTGAGAGGAGTAACCAAAGAATAACTAAGCAATCCACTATCACTAGCATTGCTTTCAATAGATAAGTCTTTTGCAATATGCTGTTTTTTAATAGAAAAGAAAGAAAATAATGTTTGTTGTTTAGACATTGTATTTTGGTAACTCTTCTTTCGATGAGACCTCACAAGCACATCACCCTTCCAGACTAAACTGTTGACTTACTAACCATTAAAATAGCTGCAATTGCAAAAAGTTGAAATTCATTACAACAATGGAAGCTGTTACATTATCCAAGCCATGCCACTATACAAGTGCCCATTGTTGAATTTCAAATGGAATTTTATTTCAAAGTTAACAGTCATCAAAGCAGATGATAATTTAAATTCATTCATTAATTTGAATTTTAATTACAAATATTATATACTTAACAAATAAATTTTAAATTTTCTGGGAGAACTTTTTAATTTCTGGAAGGGAACTTTTTAATTTCTGGAAGGGATCCCTCCATGAATTCATTACAGCACATTGCAATTACTCTAACAGCCCATAACTTCAATATTTTATATCTGTGACCCAAGGTTTGATATCTTAAATTTCTTACTTATACATTGGTTGAAAAGATTTCAGTATTATTGTTAATAATGGTAATACAGACAGTAGAAAATACCTTTACTGATTAAAAAATGTTCATACTGGAGAAAACTACAATTATTACATTGACAAAGTGTACCCTTGAATTCCAAAGAAGCTTGTGAAAGGTTCACAAAAGTATAGAAGGGCTATATCCTACAGTTTCATAGGTGGTTTATGGTTTGATGGGCAATGAGCTACAATGATATCATTAAGCTTTCTGCCAAAAGAGATTGAAGACAGAGGCCAAATTGTACAAATCTGGATGTTACGGTGAAGGATTTGAGCATCAGTTTATTCAAGAATGGGTACTAGAGCTTCCAGCATTTAGCACCAAGCCATAAGGCAGAATCCACCTAAACTTGACTTAAGAGAAATTTTTCTATTTTATTACTGTTCAAGACTGAATTTCCAGCAGCCCTGACTCTCTGGGCTGCAAGCAATGGCCAGTACTTGAATGCATGGTTTATGACAAATCAATATTTAGTCTCAAATTATTCTTGCAGGAAGTAGTGGCATATTTCTCAATGGATACAATGTATGCTGCCAGTGATGAATGGCAAAATGTACTTTGGTCAGGTGTGAGGAAAACTTCATATTGTGCTATATTTATAGAATATGCATCATCATATGTCAAAATGAACTAAGTTAAGCATGTTATTCAACAAAAAGATTGTAACAAAACTCATACCTTTGAAGCCTTTCTAGCTGCTGTGGTGTAACCTCAGAAGAATGTTCCAGAGATTTCTTTAAATTAATGCGAGCTCTGCGCAGTGCCTCAAGTCGTCCAGCCAATCTCTGCTCCTGTCTCAAAGTTATGCGCTGATTATATTTGCAGAACAGATCAGTGACTTGTTGAGCGAGAACATGTTCCTGACTGAATAATGGATGGTGAGTGAATGCCACAGATAATATATCTACTTCCAGAAGGTAACGGTCATCTTCTTCAATTTTTCCAAGTTGCACTATATACTTGCTCTCAACATCATTGACAATGGCCTACAGAACACAATGAAATAAGAGAAAAATTCAACAAGAAAGCTTAGTATTATTCTAAAATTATTCACCTTATCAAAGTAAAATTAGGGCAAATGAATAGAAAATTTAAGCTGTAATCACTGATTCTCCACATACAACGCTACCATGTATACAGAAAATATGACCTATAACACCAAGTACAATTTGATACAATGTAAGGAACAAATATGGCCTGTCACAATGACTTCTGCTTCTTCTACCTCAGTTTTAAATCTTACTTCTGGTAATGTTGATTTGAAAATATCTGAGAAATGAAATGACAGACAGTAAGCTGTTTATTTCACTTATAAGTAATATAAATAAAAGAATATTCATGCATATTAGGGTGACCCTTATTTTTCAACTTTGTAATCTTAATCCAATCAGAATAAACAAATAAAAACAACAACAATCTGTGCAAGTTTTCAGCTCAATCGGGCAACTGCTACAATAAACACTAAATGCCTAATTTCTTTGTCTCTAATTCAGTTTCATTGCTTCATTTATAGGCAATAAAACTAATATATATAAATAATGTAAAGCAATGGTCAATATATTTGGACAACAGTGGTTTGTTAAAGTAAATGGTGCCCATTATCCCTTCACCACTCATAGCATGCCATTCTCATGAGGGGACTCTTCATGAAGGAGGTACACTAACTTTCATCAATGTTCAATATAACCAGGAAACAAGGCTATTTCTATTCCTACGTAAAGCAGGTTCTGGTTTTGCAGCAGCATCTTACACTGAAGATATGCTACATTCTTTGCAAACTTCAGAAACAATTCTTGGATATAATGAATGCCTTAGCATTCCATAAGTTAATTGATATAAACATTATGTAAATAGATGTACATCATGTGTAAGAATTGTCCACCGGAGTCTTATTGACTTGCAGCTAATAGCAATCCTATTTTTCTTTCATATCAGAATTGATCTCAAAAAGATTCAAGGCACACACTTTATATGACATTCCTGCAAAATGTTTACTGTCTACCCATACCATTGTTAGCTTCTTATTCTATTACAAAAATTATTTTTCCTGCCTTTACTCCATTTGTTAAATGGCAGATTTAATGTTACTAGATGAATGTAAATAATTTTATGTAATCAATCACTTACTGAAATAAATACAAAAACAAAATTATAATGGAGATATGGTAATTGTTTCACATTTCACTAATTGAAATTGTGATTCAGGTACATTTTTGATGTGACATTCCTATTCATATTCATCTTAGTATCCATTATTGACACTGCTGCTTTCATTATTATTTCTGCAGGATTTAAATTTTGATGCATGTAATATAGATTTCAAATGGAAACAATGTTACTGTGACTTCCTCCCTCTCCTCCTTCTTCTTGCTTTTATGGCCAAAAATGTGCTACTCCTGCACATTTGTCAATTTATGGATTAGCATTCTTTATAAATACGTACAATAAATTAAGTGCATGTTACATTCATGGTGTTTACCCCATTATATAAATTGTGTCACTATTTTGAGGTATTGTTACAAAGTTAAATTCGTGTCTATGATTAATTTTATTACACTGTTTATTGGGTAGGTTATTTCGAGAGTTATGCACTTAATGTCCATCTTTAGTCTTTTTTCACAGCAAATCATCAATTGTATTACATATTATGTTAATATTTAAACTAATACTGCCTTAATTCACAGAATTACTATGTCTAGAACAACAGGTCCTCAAAATGTTCCATAACTTGTATCTGGTTCAGGTCAAGACCAGATGATGGACTGTCCATTTGACTGATAAACTTATTATTATTATTATTATTATTATTATTATTATTATTATTATTATTATTATTATTATCTTTTGCATTTTTTGAACTTTATGAGATGAAACACTGTCCTCTTGGTAAAGTGCTCATTGTTGAACATTATCTGGTTGAGAAGCTCTGCAATCTTCTGCAGGGGTATTGGACTTAATGTTCATTTTGTAACAAGGACAGCAGTAGTTCCAATCAATCATGTACACTGGCTGATCATCACATGAGGTTCAGGTGACAAAAGTAACATGAGTTGTATTTGGATTTATTTGCAATGGTATCCAAGAGCACTCTTTTATCTTTGACTACTTAGGTATTTCCAAAATGATAACTTTGCAAGATTCTTCATAAACAATGATGATCTAAAGAGATGATGAATTAATTTTTGATGAAATCAGTGAACAAATGAGTCTGGAATCCATATTGCTTAAAATTACCTAGCATTCACTTTTGCAGAATAAGGAAAAGCTCCAGAAAAAACCTTACCCAGGCAACTAACCTTACAAAATTTGAACCCAGGATCTTTAGATTTACAGGCACTGACTGCAAGGTCACATGAGACAGTCAAATATGTGTATGAGTGTGTGCATATATGTGCAACATACATTTCATTTTTTTATAACTTATAAACTTACAGGTTTATATTCAACAGCTAACAGAGCATTCTCATCATCAAATACTGGAGGACGATATGACACTTCTCTCAATGGGTCGGGCAATGCAATTATCTCACCATCATCTCCAAACCATTTTCTGAAAATAGATAATACTGATATGCTATTTTCTGTTAATTATGTTGTAAATAAAATACATATTTTTCATTTTAAACTGATCCAATTTGTACTTTATTATGCTTTTTTCTCCTTCATTTGAGTTATAAAATTTATCAATCAAATTTTTTTTCCAAATTTTGCAAAATGGAAAACATTTTCTTTAAATTTTAGTATTTGGCAAATTGTTTGGCATTAGCCATATTTCCTTCCTTTGAACCAATCAAATTGATTTTTTAAAAAATGTATAGCTAATCACTATAAAACTTCAAACTTTGTTTTTAGCAATAGCAAGATATGATGTAGCAAGCACTGTTGTTGATCATGTCTAACACCAGTGCAATAAAGACAAAGTAAGAGTGCAGATGTGCATCTTTGCAGATATACAAATGCCAAAAATAAAAGTAAACATTACTGGAATGAACTGCAGGATTTAAGTTTGATGGTTATAACTATTGTGTTCCATAGCATGTTGATCCACAAATACTCAGTTGCTTCTCTTCTTATATTTATAAATGTGAGCTAGAAAAATGTATGAAAAGGTAGCAAGAAAATGCTTTCTGATTGGCTAATTGCTAAACTATGCAAATAAACATTTTTTAAACATAACCAAAGTATTCATGAAAGCTATATTCCAGTGGTAAAGTTTCATAAAACAGTAATAAAACTTCATTCGACACTAGGCAAAACAGCATGTTCAAGGGAGGTGGTAATTTACCATCATTTGGTTTAAAATACAACACATCTTTCATATCACAATATGTGCAAGAAAGTGCTGAAATTAAAGATGATACATTAATTATCTTATGAATGTTCTTGATGCATCCATTATCTTATCAATGGATACATCAAGAACATTTTTAATGCACACAAAATGGGAGTGTTCTTAAATTTTATTCTAAATAAGATATACTCTGCTTAAGTGGAAAATGCTATAGTAACCAAAGAAGCAAAGAAAGACTGACAGTTTCCTGTTGTATAAATAGCAACAAAAGTGAACAATGTTAAAACTTCTGGCACCATTTCACTATGGCCGATACAACATTACATTTGGCCCATACATTGGAGAAATTTCTTGATAAATCTCTATGCGATTTCGACTTTTTTCCTCAAAAATCAGATTGTTCGTGGTACTTCAATCTTGGAGCATGTTTCCAGTTGATACAACATTTTGCATTCATGCTACTGTGCACCTCTTATCACTACAAGAATGAAAATACTATGTATGAAGGATGAACATGAATTCTGTTCTGTGCATGTGTCACTTTTTTTGCACATTGCTGCCCAATTTGAGCAACAAGTGTAACTTGCTTTTAGCATGCTCCTCATATAGCTCATATCTATTTTTAACAAGGGGTAAAATGTAGAAATGTTAAAAAATAAATTGGACAAATTTTAAAAAGATGAAAATCTTATTAGCTACAGCAAATCACTTAAAACTCAGATAATGAAAAATGTCCATTCCTTTAAAAATTACTAGTCATTTCATCTGTCATTATAATAACATCTTTAAAAATTTTAAAAATAATAAAAAAAAAACCAGCAGCAAACTTCTGTAGGTTTCTATGCAGTCTTCTCTACAGATTAACGTATTAATCCCCAAAGGCAGCTTGTGCACATTTTAGTAAATGGGCACAACTTATAAATAAGAGATTGCATAGAAACCATGAACATGAAACTGCACTGCTGTGTCTGAAAAAAAAATTAAAAAAATAAAGAAGTAATTTAGATGTTATGTAAGAGCCACCAATGTTTTTTCTTTGTGAAGCAATCATGATATTAAATTACAGTATCTAAAAATGATGTTTTGAGACAATGAATTTATTATTATTATTATTATTATTATTATTATTATTATTATTATTATTATTATTATTATTATTATTATTATTATTATTATGACAATGATGATATAAAATGAACTGGAGTGAGTAAGTCAAGTGCTTTAACTAAGTTACCTGTTACAAAATTACAAAAAAATGTTCTCCCAGAAAACACCAAATTCACAAATGGAGCAATTGCTGGATTCAGAAGTAAGCTGCTTGCATCTAAGGAATATTTATATGTCATAAAAAATAGATAAATTGCAATGAGGATTTTACTTACCATTAGAAATATTTGCAATATGAATTCTAAAAAATGAAAAGGATATATAAATGATTATACATCTGAAACAACTGAATTGTTTAGAACAACAAAAATAGTTAAGCAGTCTATGGATTATAAAGCTGTCCCAAAAAATAAATTTTTAGACCTTAACTCACTAATTTGAAACCTACAATAATATAATTGCAATAGGAAACTATAATACAGCATCTCCAAAATGGGGCTGTAATTATTATGAAGAAAAAGAGGGTTTATGTCACAAAAATTTTAACATTAGCTTAAGAGATGAAGAAACCTTTTAAAAAGAATAAAAGTATATTAGCAATCTTCGTTGATTTTGAAGGAGCATGAGCATGAGCAAACTCAGAACCATTGGTATAAAGAATTGACTGCAAAGACTCCCTACTCAGAAAAGAACATACACTAAATAAAATAATATAATATCTTAATACAAACATGCAAAAGTAGGTCTTCCACAGAGAGCAATAAATAGTTAACTCTTTTCAATGTATATGCCAAAGAACTTCCAGGAAGTTTAAAAAACTGAGACATTATGATTGCTGATGATTTAGCAATTTGGACAAAAATTTGCTCAGTAATGAGACAAAAAACAACCATTTAGGTCGCAAATGTGGCATTTACTGGGCTTCAACCAATTTGTTACAAAACATTACTGCTTTTAATGTAAACAATTGGTGCTTTTAGCTCAGGAGATCCTTATATATAGAGAAACTCTACTTAACATCACCAATGGAGCCTTTTTGTAACTACACAGACAGGGCAGTGTGAAAATTGTAAAGAATTCAATATCCAGATTGTTCCTCAAAATGAATTCAAGTTTACCAAATGCATCAAGGATGTCCCTCACAGTTCTCAACCTCTTTCGCTATTCCTCCTTCTCCATACTGTCTTCTTCTAAACTCTGAACCACGTCAGTCAAGCAAATTTAGTCATGCACTGTGAAAAGTTCCAACTCTAGGTCTTTATCATTTAGCAATTGTTGGGCATGCTTGATGGCTGTTGTGTCCATTGAATCTAGAGCACATATGAAACTTTTAATTTTTTAAAGTTTTTGCATAAGAAAACTGTGCTTTTCATTGATCGCAATATACATTACAGAAACATATCAGAGAATTAAACCATCAGTTTTGATAAATTGTTTCTTGAATTCTTTTGAAAGTGCATACAACTTTTCTCTTCTGAAATTTTGGCATGATTAAGTATTCAGACTGCATTAACATACACAATCAAGTAGAGCAACTAGCAGCTAACAACTTAAGATTTGCGCCTTCTTTACACACATGTGTATGGACCATACAGAGAACTGTGATTCTGGCAAATAGTTTTAAATAAAATTTGAGTTTTCTCTTGCAGGTTTTGCGATATTAACTTGGAAACTATTTGGGCTGCAAATTTATGAATATACTATTATAGCTCCGATTTTTCTCTAAAAAAAGTGGCTATAGGATTTTATGCAGTTGCTCAAGAAGAATGAAAATCATTTATTTTTCAGTCTAATTTTCTTAAAAAAAAAAAAAAAAAAAAAAAAAAAAATGTGAAAGGAAGGTTCAAAAAGGTGCTGAAGCATCAAAGAGAAGGTGAAAAGGGGATAAATATGTTAATCTCAGGAAAAGTTGCAACAAAAGTAGTCTATTTTGCTTCATTTTGAGTCCCAAAATACAAATCTGAAACAATTGGCATGAAAACAGCTATATTGTTGTAAAGGTGCTGCATCTTAAAAAATCCAATCCTTACGTATCAAATAATTTCCCCCTCCAAAATGCAGCTTACCAACATGCCTGTAATTTAAAAAATAATGAAACAAATCTAAACAAAAGTTAAAGTACTATTATTTGACAACAATGTGAAATTAAAGAAGTCATAAATTAAGTTAACAGCAGACAATAAATTCTGCATTATTTTACACTTTTAAAATGGCCTAAATTGTGTAACTATTAGTATTTTTATTTGTTTTACAATTTCTTAGCTCTGGAAGTTAACCAGAAAATGTAAGGTTTTGTTTTGGTATTTATTTTGTTCTCTCTAATTCAATCCTCACTGATGGACAATGAAATGGCTCAAGACTTCCGATCATTCTAAACAAAACTTTTATTGCTTCATTTAATCACATGCCCAATAGTGCAAAAATAACAAGCAGAATTTTTCTAATTAGACAATTTAAATAATGGAAGTCTTTATTTATTTAAATTATGACTTTCTATCAGATTTATCAGTTGTGAATGAATGTATATACCAACCTGTCACCAGCAGCCAACAGACGCTGCTCTAGCTTATTCTTGTTGTAAAGTGACATAGCAGGACGATTGCCTACATAGAGGCCTTCCTCTTCAGGATAACGAGGTTCACAACCATCTTGCAACTTGGCTTCTAATTTAACTATAACAGAATTAAATAGTAGAATATTTTATATACACATTTTTATTCCTTAATTCAACATCATATTCCAATCAGCTTTTCTATTTGTATTTATTTAATGTGAAACAACATTTCCTGAAATCCAGAGGCTTGAAATAGAAAATATTTAATCATTGCCTCTTTTTTTAATTACGATAATGGTGAAAAATGTAAATAGAACCCAAGAAACTCCATACACATTCCACATTCTAGCAGCAGTCCTATTACAAAAATTTCTACAGACACTATAATTAACTAATTTGGAAAGCATATTCAGAATACAGTTTATTCTAGTTATTTCTTTTAAATGCTAAGTAGCACTGAAATAATAATTACTGGACAGCTTTTTACTAGGGCATCTATATAGTTAATGGATATCTGTTTCCATGATTTGTATTCTACATTAAATTTAATGCCCCTTTGCTAATTTCTTATTGTGGCCATTGTCAATATCAATTAATAAACTAATGTCATAATTATTTATTTCTCTGACTATGTCTGTCCTTTTTATTCCTTCTAATGTTGACTATATCTACCCTTTTTATTTCTTGTAAATTATATCAAAATAAACATAGTAATTTAAAGTGATGCATACAATTACATTATTTTCATTTCGTTATTTTTCCTTCTTAACATTTGCTTTCAACATACATAGCATAATTGTTCTGCAGTTAATTATTCTTATTTATATTTTACAATTATTAATAAAATTAAGTAGGTGGAATGTGGTAATTCTTACTGATAAATAATGCCAGTAAAACTGAAGCTATTAGCTTAAGCAGCAAGTGTCAGATTTTATCCTAATTCCAGTCAATGTGACTGAACATTATTCATTGCTTTCTCTAATACTAAAGACAAGCCTGGATTTCTTTTCTTTATCAAAAGCTTCTTTACATTCAAAAGCAATAGAAATGAGACAAATAGTACAGGAGGTTTACTAAGGAGATTATCAGCACAAAAATATATAGTATAAGATAATACAAAACTAAAGTACTATTAGTGGGGGAAGAGTGGAATAAGGGAAGATGGTAGCAGATAAGACACCAATGGAGAGGACAATAAAGGTGTCAACCCCAGTAATAGAACAAGAAAGCAGTCAAGGAAAATAACTAAGAAAATTGTGCCAATAGGAAGTGGGGAGGCAGAAGAAATCCAGGATCTGGCAGTGTGGGGGAATAGGGTACAAGAACAGAATACAGAATAAGAATAAGAAGAATAAGATAGTATGGGGTATAAACTACCTACATAGGTGGACAAGACCTAGCATTAATGGAGAGGGGAGTGTACAGTAATACTAGTGGCTTGGAGTTAAAAGTGGTGTCAACCCCAGAGGGAAGCTTTAGCTGCAAATGATTACGTGGCTGCAGGGGAAAGGAGAAAAAGATATAGGGCAAAGCTTAAGAAATTCAAAGGAGGAAGGAATGAACCAAGATAGCAATTAGACTAGAGGGTCATGTAGTGAAATGTGGAGGGATTAAGATCAAAGCTGAAAAGTGGTGAAGTGTTTGAAGTGTTAAAAAAAGGGGAAAGGGGAGACATAGTTGCTATAGTATAGATTTGGTTAGACAGGAATGGTTAAATGCTAGAATCTATTTAATGATATATTAGAGTAGGAAAAATAATAGAAAATAAATAAACAAATTATCATAGCTATTGTTATAATACTCCTCATATTTTTTTAAATTTGCTTTTCTAGTAAAGTTTAATTCAGATATGAAATTGAGTCTTTCTTGTGTTGTTTCTTTATCAATAAATTTTATGCTATTTGAATGAAATGGATCTTTTGTGGTAATTTGATTATTGTAGTTTCTTTTATTTCATCTTTTGAGTAGTATTTACCAATCTCTTTTTTTTATAATATTCCAGATTGTCTTAGGTTTGTTATGTGAGGACTATATTTTTCTTTCAAAGAAAAGTTTTTAAGCTGTATTTATAATACTTTTTTAGGATTTTATTGGGCTGTCTAATAGTTTTCTTTATACAAGATGGAAAACTTGAGTTGTGAACCCTTATGAAAGTATTTAAGAAGGATTTAAACTTTTCATTTACATTGTTGGCCTAGTATATTGCTTCCCATGATTGTTCTGTAAGCTGGTTATTATAAAGCTTTACGCTTTTGTTGTTAATGATTCTATAGCTGGTTATAAAGTTCACTATTCTGCAATTGGGAACATAATAATTATGATCCATCATGATCTAAAAGTCCATAATTAGGGGTTGGATTTCATGGTCCTCCATTTTAGACATATCTATGTAAACATTATCTATAGCTATACTCCATGTTATTCCTAACAAAGATACTCACCATCCTTTACAGAGTTTTTGTTTATAGAAATAAATGATCATATCCATCCATTGAAAAAGTAATATTTCCTGTTTATTCATGTGACATTCGGTTAGGTGTAAATATCTAGGTTTAAATTTTCAGATTTTAAACTAATTAATAATTTATTGGTTTTGTTTTTTAGACTTTTAATATTTTGATAAAATAGTGTTAATGAACTATGTTTATTTGTTGGCTTTGAATCATGTTTGTTTGGTTTCTTTGTTTCAATGACTTTGAATGTCGATGCTTGTCTCTGTTAGCCTAAAAAAAGGAGAGATCCTACTGGTTATGATTGCAGGAATATACAGAACCACTAGTGAATGTGCATGAGATACTCTCAGCAACAGAATGTGCCAGTATATCTTTGTCTCAATAGTTCAAATGCAATCCTTGAATAGGGTAACCATATCTCTCAATGGATGACACATCAATAATTCTAATGTAATTTACTCCCTGAATTGAGAAACTAATCAAGCCTCCCGTTAACTGCCCTCAACTTCTTGTTAATCCAAGGTTCGTCATGTCTTCAGAAGAGATTCACACAACACACATTAATATAGCAATGTGGCATGTCTGTCTCAATTGAGTAATTGTAATTCTTATGCAGATATCAGTCCTGATGGTCTAGTGGTAACCATACTTGCCTTGTAGACCCAAGATCACGGTTTCAATCCCGCCCAGGGTCAATGGATTTTTTCAGGTGTAAAAAATCCTAAGTATAGCTTTCTTCAGAAGAGAATGTGTTGTAGATTTATGGCACATACAAGAACCTCAAGCCTGAAAGAAGAAACCTCTGAGCAAAACTGATCGGCAGCGTCATGCCTTGAATTTAATGGGACGCTGATGACCTGAGATGTTAAAGAGCTTAAAAAAAACTATGCAGACTATTTCCACATTTTTTATTATTACTAAACAATCTTCTTTATTCAGATCTTTTGGCATATTCTTAAGATTCCCCATCACATGTCTAAGACTAGCATTGGGATTGAAAATACTTGTAATAGTATTTCTCCCCCAATCTACCTTTGGCACCAAAGGACTCCTTTCCTGGCTTGGATCTGAGAGTAGATCTCATCTTGGGCAATGACTTAATAGGTACTTCTGGCAAAGCCAGAGAAGACTCCATCTCTGGCACCATCAAAGTCGAGAAATTATTGCTCACCTCCAACTCAGGAAAATTTTTGCAAGGAAAACCAAATCTTCTATGCCCACTTTTGGATTGGTATACACCAGATATCTTGTGATTTACTTTTATTCTTACTATCCAATTTCAAGCTCTCAATTTCTGACCTTGCAAGTTCCAATTCCTTGCATATGCTTAGAATGGTATTTTTGTGACTTATACTAAAGCCTTACATCTGCAAGTTCACAATACCAAACCTGATCATCACTTGCACTATTAGTATTTGCACAGTCGCAATGAAATTACAATTTACACTCCACATTTCTGCATTCAAATGTTTACCAAATGCTTTCATATTTCCTTTCTTTATCTGCATTAATAGATTACACTATATACATCAATTAATATGTGTCAGTGCCATAAACGTATCCACATTTGGCAGATTTTCATCTTATACAAGCTCCACTTTAGTCTAGATTTACTTTATAAATATTTCAGAGTCAATTCTTCTGTAATTTTTATTCAAGGTGAATGATTTAACATTTATGTATGTTTTGTATATTTAAAAAAAAAGAATTGTAAATTTTCAATGTCCTGACTTCCTGGCTTCAAGCTTAACATTGTCATCAACTGTTGTTTTTTTTTAAAGAAAAAATCTCTAAATCCTGAGATTTCCTTACCTGATTGCATGCTGGGACAGAAGTATAAATCCTGCTCTCTTGCCTTTTGTTCCTCTCTCTGGTATACTGGTGGCATAATCTGCACCACATCCCATTCATCCTGTAGTCCAAGATAGTCAGCTGTTACCAATTTTACAAGCTCTTCTGCTTCTGTATCAGTGCCTTGTTCTGCAAAATCACATTCACATTGCTTGAAAGTTATGGCTGTCTAAAAAAGCAATGATAACACCAATGGGGAAAGCATGTATGATTAAAGCTTAATTTTTTTATAAGGAAACGATCTGCAGGAGTTGCTAACTAGAGAAGAACTGCACAATAACAGATGTAGATGAGTGATTGGAAAGGATGTTATTCTTTAGAAAGTGCTATGGTGCTTACTTTATATCCCTGAAAGATTTAATTTCAGATATTTGTTTTATAATTTTATTTATTTTAGTTATTATTAAATTCTCTTATTCTGTTTCAATAAATGTTGAATTTGCTTTCAATAGATTAGTAATAAATTGAGTGCATACATTTATTACTTTAAAGACTTTCGAGAAAGCAGGGATTTCCAAATATTTCTTGCACTTAGTTTATGATGTGATGGATATTTTTAGCTGTGAATAAGTAGGTGCCACTTTACCTCTGTTAAAGTTTACAGGATTGCTGTGTTCCTGCTCTAAGATATATTCCGAAAAGTTAATGGATAAAGATAAAAACCAAGTGATACCCATGAATTCATTCCCAGATATACTTAGAACATTCTGTATATTCCTTAAATAATTTACTTTTAGCAATTAAAAGTATTTGTTTTTTCAATAACAGCAAGGAATGAACAAAAAAACATTACCACTATTGCTACAATGGTGGTAATGAGGGATAATAAGACAATGAATAGGGTGGCCTAAAGCACAGGGTGTTTATCACAGCAAAACACAAACAAGCAACAAACTATAAAAAACAACCTAAAATGCATTTTTAGAGATAATATATTGGATTATATTTGAAACATTCACATATTGAAATCATTTCATATATAACAGGAAGTTGTCAAATAATAACCAACTGTGAACACAAGGTGGCAAACTAACATAACAAAAGCAAAAAGAAAAGAAAGAAAAAAAGTGTTACATTCTCTTTGATACAATTATTTCTATTGCCACATTAAGGATTTGTATCAGGTTTAAAAGCAGTATGTGATAAATTTCTGTTTAATTAATGAAATATTAATTGTAACTTGCACAGTGAAGCCAATCATATAACTGATATTATTGTATGATTTAGTTGAACTACACACTCTTGATGCTTCACTTACTTGTCATAATATATAGAACCAGTTCCAAGAACATTTCGTTCTCATCATCAGCTAATTGGCTTTTAGCTTAGCTGATGATGAAAATGAAATGTTCACGGAACTGGTTCTATATATTATGACAAGTAAGTAAAGCATCAAGAGTGTGTAGTTCAACTAATCATACAATAATATCAGTTTTCTGTTTATCTATACTTCATAGGAGGACATGCCTAAATCTCCTATCCTATCATTAATGAGCAATATCAAAATAAATATTATGGAATTCTACGCAATTAATTTGAGATACAGTACACAGCACCACCAACTGAAACTGTCAGAGAGGACATTGAAGTTTTAATTTGATACTTAGAAATTAATAGTAAACAAAATAAGGTTAAACTTTGTATCAGAATGACTTCATCTCTTCTTAGTGATCAAAAGAAAGTAACTGTTAATAACCCATCAACAACAGTTGAATCACAATTTAATATTACCACAATGTGCAAAATTTACAGACTAATCATATAATAATAGCATGTCATTGCATTTGCATAGTAATAGGAACTCAAATGTGACTGTACTTTTTCCCTTGTGTTGTGAGATGTCTATTGTCAATTGTCTTATGTAATAATTGATTATCTTAGGCCATAATATTTTGAACCCAAAATCGCGGGTTCAATCCCGGTCAGGATCGATGGATTTTTCGGGCGTAAAAATCCTAAGTATGGCTTCCTTCGAAAGGGAAAGCTGTGGGTCCCATGTCGTAGATTTGCGGCATTTAAAAAAACCTCAAGTCTGAATGAAAGGCCTCTGAGCAAAATTTGTCGGTCGCTTCACGCCATGAATAGAATGGGACGCTGATGACCTGAGATGTTAAAGAGCGTCCGTAAATAAAAAATCAGCAAAATTATTTTGTGGCGTTTTTTATGCATGTCGTACCTGTAAAACTGTAGATATACCCAATGCTTAGAAGGTTGCATATGTTCAAAGTGTATTTTGTTCCTTAGTTACTCAAGAAGAGATTGGAGATAAGAAACAGTGTGGATGCAATTGTGAACATAATCTATCAAATTGCATTTTTGGAAATTCATGCTCTTTCATCATTTCTGGTAGCGTTAGTAGCTAAGTAATAAAATATCCGAGCTCTGTGGCTCGGACGGTATCACTTTCACATTTTGGAGGCTGCAGATTCAAAACTGTTGACTTGGATTGATGTTTACTTTCCATGAATTTTCCGCTTTCATACAATTTCATTTCGTTAGTTCTGTTACAGGATCAAAAGAACCAGAGCGAGGTGGGCTGGTACGATGTGACGGCGGCTTGCGTTTGGGAAAGGTTTCTGCCTTGGCATCTGATATGGAAGAGGACCTTCTGAGGCGCTCGAACTCCTTAAAAGATGTTTTATCTGGAAAGAAAGTTAGGGACCTCATTTACGTTCGTGTCTTACCGCCCGGTGTTTACCAGCTCATCCCTTCCTCTCGGAGGTGCCCTCACTGGAGACGTATGCACAAACAGCAAGTCCTTAGCAAAGTTGAAGTACCGAAATATCTAGTACTATCTTGTTCATAGTCTAACAGCACATTTATGTGCATAGAGATTTGATCAAGGCTTCTTTGTTCAATGACATGAGGCAAAAAAATCCTTTGGAGTGAGGAACCCCATAAAAATATTGGTCTCTTCTACTGGTGCTCAATTCAATTTACTAACAGCTGGTCTATTATAGATCACCTTCAAAAACTCTGAATGGGCTTCTAATCCCTTCTATAATATGTCTAATGTCAAAGAGAACTATGGATCCAAATAACAGAAAATACCAGATTTAGATATCAGACATGTACTCATAGATATTTCCTGAGAATGGTTTTCATATTCGGAACATAAACAGAGCTACAAAGTTTTTTTCCCCATATAATTACTAGTGTTATATAGTTTAAGTTGGTTTTACACTTGATAATTAATGTGAAGTTGTGAAGTGAGAACTGTAACTCAGTTTTCAATTCATAACTTTTACATTTTAACACAATCCCTGAACATCTCAAGTGACGAAAGAAAGAAGGCACAAACTTTGGATCGAGTCACTTTCTATATCTAATTTTTTATTTTTATTTTATAAGTGTAGACATGCATGAACCGAAGATATTATTATTATTATTATTATTATTATTATTATTATTATTATTATTATTATTATTATTATTAAGCTCCGGATTCTTGAGTTTGAACATTTTCTGATCCTATGCTCATACTCGCAAAATATCAATGTTGTTTTACATTCTATGTACCAAGAAATAACGTATGTAAATTCTATAGGACCTTCATGATCTATGTTAGAACGTAAAAGACCTAAACTGGGTTATTGAATCTATGGATCTGTTATTTTATATTAATTTATTTTAATACTGAAATAGATGTTCAAATTCAGTGCAGCATACTGCCGTTTTATGGACAAATAATGAGAACAAGCTACAATGAGTAGCCCGCGATCGCTGAGAGGGCTCTTAACAATACGTTGCGGTATATAAATAAAGGGTCACATTCGGCAGAAACATGAATCCAATCGGCAAAGCAGATTTTTAAAAAGAATTTGTGCTATCAGCTCCATTACACGAATGGAAACATTGTTTTCTCCACCTGAGACATGAACAGTTTGAAAGCGTTATCATTCAGTGGTAGGGGTATAGTGTTGATAGCACACAATATGGTCTATTTTAATTCTTACATTGAAAGGAACTAGGTCTAAATCCTCAAGAAGTAGTCTACTGCAAGAGTGGATTGGAACCGATAACTTTCCTACAGATGGAAATATTTAAATAGTTAAAATAAACTAAAATATTTTTCTTCCTTTGATGGCATTCCATAATGTTAAGAGAGTATTTTCACACGATATATTATGTTTATTACTTTTTTCCCGTTATTTATACGTGCCAGCGAAAAAACACTCCCACATGCTGCAGCATTAGAAGTTCACTAGTCATTTGGCAAATGTTGAAAGAGGAATAGACTTAGACAAAAGTAGAGCTTAAGTTTCCAGCTGGGCATAGAATCCGAAGAGACATTTAACTTGCATCTATGTGAGGCTCCCCCACTGTCGCCAATAAACCTATTGCAGCTCTCCAGAACCAAGTCCTGAAAGCTTTATTAAAAGGATTCCGTAACAGAAAAATACCAGATGAGCCCCTTTTTACGAAAGAATTACTTGCTCCAGTTGCATGAAGAGATACGGGTAGAAATTGCTGACCATTTCATCTGGTTAAGTGCAGATGAAACAACATTGCCACCGTCATTGTGGGCAAGCTCATATGTGAGAAACCCAGTATACTCCGAATCACTTTATTGCAGCAATTGCAGGAAGAGATGCCTTGAAGGTTCTGTGGCCAGATGTAGAAAAACAGAATGCCTACGTTGCAGTTGCTGGTGACAGACAGTGCAGCTTATGTGCTAAATGCAGGGAGTATTTGAAAGCTTTCCACCCGCGAATGATCCATGCCACCTGTATTCTCATGGGCTTCACAGAGAGCTGAAGAAATTCAGCAGCAGTAGCATCACACAGTCAACAAAATGGTTTCTTCAGTGAAGATCTTGAAAATACCAAGCCGAGTCATAGCCTCCAGCGACATCTGCAGAACATTATGACAGCATTACGGAGGTCAATGATGCATTGAACGAACGCAAGACTGCCTCAGCTATAAATGCAAAGAAAACGCTGCACTCAAGTTCTGCTGTACAGGAATTGGTCTACATAAATACTCTTATTTTCCACCTTAAGTTTTCAATCAAAAGATTGGAGAAGCAACTCTGTCAATGACGGAAGTGCTTCAAGTCATCCAGGACAAAATTGCTCCTGAACCAGTTGGGAGAGATGGGAGGCTGTTTTGGCACACAATCCAGATTTCAAGAGGAGGGACAATTGGGTCGTGTTCTTTGGGTTAGAAGGTAGAGAAAGTGGTACAAATATGGAATACCATTTTGTTTTTGGCTGCTACTATCAAGGTAACTAGGAAAGGGTAATAAAACACTACACAATGTGTAATTACCTCAAAATTTTGAGCCTTTAGGATATGAATTGTGTAACATGACTGAAAATACATCCCTTTTTAAAAAAAATGCATTTCCATTGTTTTAAAAATCGGGGTACAAATGTGGAATATTGTTGAAAATTTAGTTTAGTTAAAACTATTTATTACAATGATGAGGTGAAACTTTTTTCATGCGTATCTAACAATAAATAAGTAAACACACAAATCTACTCTTGTTTTTCTTCGTTTTCAGTAATCATGTAACCGCAACTGCACATTTAACACAAGAGCTTGATTACATTTTACCTGGGGAATCGGCAAGAAGTGGCTCTACATATTATCCTTTCTATTGTTTTTTCATTAAAAGCTGCAGCTGCACCCTTCCTGCCCTCTCACTTTAAATGAGTGAGACTGTTTCTTTTTGTTAATTAGAATACCATGAATTACCTGAAAGTCCCTTCTTGTTAGCCTAAAGAAGTTATTCTCCATTGTAAGAGTATATTGAAGTAACTGTACAAGAGGTACCATTGTTTTTGGCCCAAATTTTAATTGAGTAGCCCCACTTGCCAATCTAAACAATATCTTTTTGTCACTTCAAATATTTGTGATGCCTTAAGGAAGCCTTATATAGTGTGGGGGTTCGTTTTATATACAGCATTCTTCAATTTACCCAATAATAATCGCAGGCTGTTAAATCGGGAGACCGAGGGGATTACAAATCTCAACTTATAACTTTGTCTTGCGGAAACACATTGTGAATTGCTCTCGTGGAGTTATTTGCAGAGTGAGAAGTGTCAGAATTCTGTTGAAAAATGCGTGATCACGCTCCCTGTTGGTTAATTCCCTGAAAGAAGGGTTTAGTGTGGTATTCACATAAGTAACAAAATCAACTTTATGCTCAAAAAAATGGGTCCTATGATTATTTCACCATTAAGTTAACACATATGAAACGTACATAATGAAAGCTGTACCGTTGTTAACACAAGAGGCATAATACACTTTATGTATACTGTCAAATTAAGAAACGAGCAACACAACACAACAAACACCCGCGAATAACTCCTACATTCAGAAAGGTCAACAAGTAAGCAAGCACGATTTCCACCCCCTTCGCGTGGCAAACGAGCGAGGGCTTGAAAAACCCCGCGCCGCGGAGGAAAGCATCACTGATCGCACGGTAGATTACAATACTATGTTTTTATTTCTTTCCACTTTCTGATCTACAGGAACATTTATTTTACAAATTATTTTACAGTTTTCCGTGATCATTCAACATTCCATCATTAGTTCTGGATTAGCAGAAGGGAACATAAAATGAGAAAGGAAACTACGGAAGAAACTGCTATTTGACGAAAGGAATGATAGTTTCACATTAAACTGTAATAAATCTTAATGTAGTTTTTCCATGCTGATTAAAAGATTAGTCACTGTGGGAAAGCAAAGTAGCTGCAAGGGAAATTGGTAAATGCAATCATAGAAAATGTAACATTTTAAAAACATGCCAGTAGTAGGTGCATGCATTTACATGCACACAAATACACCAAATTAATTATTCGCCGATAATATCGTTACAGAGAAGCCTTTAATATCATAAACACTTAATAAAATCAACTTTGGTCCATAAAATACAATTTCTAAAAATTTATTAATAAATGTGCTCATATCTCCTTGCATATTTCAAAGGTATATGTCCATTTTTTTCAATAAACCAACTAGGTGAAAACATATATAATTACCTTCATCCACAAGAGCACTGACAGGGGCTTGTTCCTCTGGTTGTTGAATTTCTTCAGGTTCATCCTCATGGGTCTGTGTGAAGAAGTTATATGCTTCTTCAGAGTCCAGCTGCTGAAACAGAATTCATACTTAATTTTTCTTGTACATACATTGAGAGGCAGTAAATAAATAAAAATGCTACACCTAAACTTTTTTAATATTTTTAATTTTACACATTATTAAAATTTCATTCATTTTTTACATTAAATACTTTTCCAAACATTTTGCAACCACTCTTATGTATTCGGATATAATTTTGAGCCTATAATTTCCTTTATTGTATCAGCATGAATATGAACGCAAGCTAATCACATTTCATAATGGTCTTGTTTTTACCTATAAGGTAACACAACAACACATCTTCCAACATTCAGTGGCACTCTCAGAAGCAGGTGTTTCTTCCTCTGGCTTGTATCACTGCTTGCAACCTTACGGGCATGCTGCGGAACAGTCCTTAGGTTTTCTTGTGATATCTGCTCAGCAAAGCCTCTGAAAGTTCACTGGGGCTCTCAGGAACGCAATGATGAACATTTTTCCCCATCATGCCCTAAACATGTTCAATGGGGTTGCGGTAAGAGCTTCGTGCTGGTCAAACTAGCGCCTGAATTCCCACCACACGCAAGTATTGTGTCACATGTGGGCCACATGTGGACGGCATTGTCAAGCATGAAGCGGATATGAAACATTGAGCAGAGAGGATAACATGCTCCTGAGGAAGTTCCTCAATGTACTGGTTTGCATTCAGGACATCGTTCTCCACAAAAACCAACTCTGTCTTGGTTTCCACACTGATACCTGTCCATACCATGACCTAACTTCCCCTGAAAGCCATCGCCAATGAGAAGGTGCAAGGGGTATGCCTGACTCCAGTACTCCTCCATACTCTTTCCCTGCCATCAGGTGAACTCAGGCTGAACCTCGACCTATCCGTGAATAGAATAGTTTCCATTGCTCCTCAGTCCACTCCAGATGTTGACGAGCAAAGGCAAGGCGTGCTTGCCGATGCTGCTGGTCTTCTAGAGGTGAGCGATGCTTCTTAAACTTTCCTTCTCACTGTTCTCGCGCTGACATTGACTCCCAATGCCCTTTGCAAGCGATTTTGAGCTTCTACGGCTGTTGTATACGATCACGTAAAACTTGCAGCCGCAGAAATTTATCATCTCTGGAAGATACCACCCTTATGCGACCTGATCCTGGTCTTGTGCAGTAGACACGAAGTTTCCTGAAAGGAAATACCCGATATATTCTTTATATAATAAGAAACATTGAGTCGTAACACTTGGGCAAATAACTCATGCTCTGTTCATTTCCAACAGGGCAACTGTTTTAGCTCTTGGCTTAATGGGATCTTTACCTCATAAAAGTATGTGTTAAACTTATTTAAATACCTCAACAATACAATAAAACTGATGTAACAACAATGCCATTAGACATTTCAATTTGCGCAAGTGTAAAAATGTGATTAAATTGCATTCATGTTCATGCTGATACAATACAGGAAATTATAAACTCAAAATGATATCCGAATACATAAGAGTGGTTGCAAAATATTTGCAAAAGTATTTCATATTAAAACAATTAATGGAATTATAATAATTCACATATAATAATGTGCAAAATTAAAAATATTACAAAAAATTTAGGTGTTGCATATTTTCCCTCTCAGTGTATTAATAGGTATAAAGTTACAATGCATTTTAGTTCTCTAGATTATGACTATTTTTTCAGGGCATTTTATTAGCATATATCAACTAAATAAACTCCATACATCTCAAAGGTTCAAATTCAGTCTGTGCTTAAGGATAAATATCAGGTAATGAGGTGTAAAATCTGGGTATTAAGAATTTTTTTTTAAAAACTACCATAAAATAATAATTAGTTTCTTACATCTTCATAGCCATTGTGGATATTGTCATTCTGCTCTCAAATGATATCATTTGAAGCAAACGTACTCTGCTGTAGCTCCTTCCACCTCAAGATTTAACACTAGAAATATTTCTCTTAACTGCTTCAAAACAAACTACGTTAGTGCAAATTGTAATGTAGAAACACAGCTGGAACTAGCCTAATCAGAGTTACTCACAATATTTTAAACAGCTATATTGTGTTTCGCAATCATCCGCAGTTACGGATTCGTTAATTAAAACTTTATGCGTAATGAAATGGCGGTCAAGCATTTTTAAGCATTACTATTATTTATTTTTCTCCTAAATTCCTACTTTACATTTAGTTGAGTAAGTATAACATCGTTTTTTTAATTATAACATTTCTGATGAAAAAAATGCCTTACGGAGCTGGCGAACATAGCTTAGTTTTATAATTACCGCAAATGACAGATCTCTGAAAACATTTACTGAGTTTTCCGTGCTATTGGCAAATTATCACATGATACCATTACGCGATAATCAAGCAGAGGAAGGAGAGAAGAGTGTCGTAAAGAGATATGTGTGGTGCTCTGCAACATTGCTATATAAAACAAGTAATTATCCAAGAACAGATTTCACTGTACAAATACCATCTCGATTTGTTAATTTTTCTGCATTTATTTTCTTGGTAGTAATTAACCATATAAGAACAGTCTAATATAACATGATTTTTCATAGGGAAAAGAAAAATTGGAACTTCAAGGATAATTTGGTAAGAATTACTAAGAGGAATTCGATTCAATATCAAATTGTTGCCGTAACCTGTGTTAGCGTGTAACAAGAAAAATATTGCAGGCTTTAATTTCAAAGAGCGGGTAGTGCCAATATAATCGCCAACCACCACTAACCTGTGACTTAAACTTAAATGTCAATAATAAATATTTCGAAATGCTTACATTATTAGGATTTCGGTGCCTGATACCTATTTAATTTATTTTATGTGTTATCGGTTTGTATTCAACTATGCTATCCCGTTATCTGTACAGAGCCATCTGTAGGAGAATGCAGGTAGTAACATGCGCACCTCGCAAAATACCTATGTCATCTCTACGGTATTATCAACAAGATTCATTTGTTCTATTTTCGACGAGCGGTTTGGTCATATATTGTTGCTTTTCATATAGCAGAGTTAGTATAATTATCGCTTTCAGCATACTTTTGCTGGAGAGAACCGTGGGACAGCTGAGGCTGTCTCTCCCTGCGTGGCAGTAGGCTCCTGAACACATAGCAGTTAGCACCTGGCTAAGCAAACGTTTTCGAAAACGCGTCAGAAGCAATTTCTAACTTTTTTCGAAAGACAGGTCTCCTTTGTTATCTGCAGAAGAAGAAACGCCGCGCGACACCTGGATCTCAATATCGGTCCAATAACTTGTGCTTCACCAGCTGGACGGGAAGTGGCAAGTGTTGCAGCGGAAGCAGTTGCAAGTCTTTATTTTAATTTCCCCTTCCGGGTCATCTGCCGCCCCGCCCCTATCGCTCTCATGCTGACATCGTCCACACAGTTCCAAATGGTATTAGAAACTCGCACCCGGCGTCCATTAGCAAACTAAATACCACCTGACCTTTCCGCGGCTGTTCCCGGGTTCCATTCCTGTGCAGAACATCAGTTCTTCTTTCTGCCACTACTAAAACGGTTATCAATGACGTCTTTCTTTAATCTGTGCATGATGTTTTTCCACAGTACTCTCCATAATGCTTATTAGTTCCTGTACCCTTCAGCAGTCTTACTAAGGCTTTCTATATATTAGCATTACAAATGCAGTTGTCCAAATCACCTTAGCTTTCATTTTCTAGTAATATCAAGCATACTTCCGGTTACACCGATTCTTTCCCATCTATGGAAGGATTAAAAAACCGAAGCTCGTCGCAAATCCAACACTAACTTTGGAAATCCAAACAACTTTAATAAAAAAAAAGTCAAATCTGTGAGGGGAAAAAATACACTGCCGTATAAATATTACATTTATATCTTTCTTCAAAACGGCGCATATAACATTTCGGGTCATTCAAATATCTGATGACCGACTTGGCGGGGGGTATTGCTTCGACTAATAAGCCATCGCTCACGGCCAACCGACTAAACTATACCGAGTGATTAAATAAACACTAACTTAGTACGTTGTGCGGGGAGATAAACAAATCATTTTTTTCACAGGGGACTTACTTTCGGAAATGATTGTCAAAGTATGACAACGCCGAGGTGTGGTGATGAACGTGCATTACTACATGGGTCAGTGCAAAAAGTCCCTCAGGAGTCTTGAGAGAGCATCGTGAACTTGCAGAGCATGCGTGTATGGGCAGAAGAAAAACCGAAGGTGAAAGTGGTTTACAGTAATCAACACAGTTTGAGTGCTAACCTAACGGCTTGACGACGAGGACAGTGATTTTTACCGCGAGGGAATACATATATGTTCTTTTTTAATAGTGTTTAACGCCTGTTTTTACTACTGAGACATCACAGGGGTGGACACTGATGATACATGAGATGAAATGATAAATTGGGAAAGGATATCTTAAGGAAGTAAACATTCCAAGCCTAAGTTTAGGGTACCTCCCCGGTTTTTGCCATTTATGCGGATTGAGGAAAACTTGGAAAAAACCTCAGTCGGAAAGAACGGTCCTGGCGTGATTCGAACCCCAGACCTTCCGCTCACGAGTTCGCACCTTAACGACCTCGACCACCCCTGGAAGTATACGTGTTCTTGTTAAAAGGTGGGCAAGCATCGTTGAAAAGAATGCAGGTTATATCGTAAAATGAGAAATTAATCATGAAAGTTGTGTAAATTTCACTTACATTTCTTATAAGTTCAGAGAGAGAGAGAGAATATATTACTTTCTCATTGACTCCTGCAATAATGAACCTGAAGGATGTTTACACTTTATGTAAAGTATGAATGATAATAAAATATCTTATTACGCATGTTGTGAGATATTTTCAAAAAATCAATCCGTTTAGCCCGCTATTACTGTATATCCCTATAATATAACTTAGACAGCCATTTCATTATCGATTTAATTAATAAAAACAAACAATGAGGTTTTTTTATACAAAATTAATGCTCCCCCTCTCTTTTCTTTTCTTTCTTGTCAACAGACTTGATTTACATCATTATATGACATATAGTGTTAAGTTTATATTAATTCTTCATGTATTCTTGTTTTAGTGCTTTTTAAAAATATAACGTTGAAGAGTTGGTTTTTGTTCGATTCTCCCAAGTCTATTTTGTTCCCTTTTCTGTAACTTCTAGCTTCATTCTAAGAGGTCATGTTTAATACCAAGAAACGCACTTTCTTTCGGATGTTCCTTCGAACCTTGTTATGTTAAAACTAGTGCCAAAACTGTGTACTGATTTGGAATAAATTGTTACTTCCTCTCCTTGCTGAGATCTTAATTAATTACATTTTCATTACAATGTATGTTGGAGTTTCGGATGGAAAAGTGAGTAAGATCTTTTTGTAGTTTTTCCTCACTCTGAATAGTAATGCCCAAGTAGGCGATGGTTCCCGAGCTCATTAATGCTTTTGTTGATATACTGAATGCTGCGGACCCACCAGAAGTTAAACGCTCTCAAACAAAGAAAGGGGGAGAAGGAGCGCAGCTAAACCATTCTCTAATCTAAATACCCTCCTCAAGTGTATAATGTACATGCAATCGGGTCAACCGCCTCGTTCACTATCATCACTAAGAGTAATGTTTTTTATCGCTTTCCTTGATTTTAACTACGAAACTTTTTCAATAAATAATTTTGACCTCATATCTTTACTCCCTCATAATTTTTATGAACATCTTTCTCAAGGTAGTCCCTGTTGGATGCAGCGGTCCTAACGTTTCTGCCGGTCTTCAAAGGCATGCTGAAAATTATTTTCTGTCAGGCCCTTCAGAAACCCCTCCGCAGCCTCCACCACTGCTCCTGGTGATGAAAAATGCCTCCCACAAAGGGGGTTCTTAAATTTGGTTAAAAGGGAAAAGGGCTAAATCAGGAATTTAGGGAAGGTGAGGGACACAACACTTCACATTGATTATTGTGAGATATTCAGCAACAATACTTGCGATGTACGGCGGTGCAGCATCCGGAAATGTAGCCTTGCAGAGTTTTCAGGATATCTCTGTAATATGCGCAGTTACATCTGTAAGTGAAGATACGACATGTTGGTATACCATTCCTTGAACATCGAAAAATGAGATACCACAACTCACCCAAAAGACGCAGCTTTCTTTTTGTGGGGAGAGTTTTGCTATCTGCGCTCAGGATCCAAACGATGTAGCCAAGTTTCCCAGCAGTGATTATCTTTGAGAGAAACTCCAACATCATGTTCAACTCATGCAAGTCTGTCCGTTTGTTCGAGAATCAGCAGTCTTGAAACACACCGTGCACAAACTGTTTCATGAGCAACTTTTCAGTTCCGAACGTGTGAGTGGCCCCAGTGAGATGTTTAGAATTTCTGAAAGTGTCCTTCTTATTCGACGATCATCTTTAACAACGTTGATGTTTTCTTCCGCTAGAACACAACTGGAGCGCTGGGTACTCTTCTTTTGAAATTGATTTTCTTTCTCTCTTTGAACTTTTTAAACATTTTCGAACTGTGCTATGGGGAAGAAAAAACGATCCACAGGTCTTCAGTAATATTGCAGCTGGAGATTTATTGAGACAAAAGCAGAATTTCAGAGCAACATGTCACCTCCATTTTACTGTAGAAGGAACTGAACATTCTCAACTTATACACCTCTCACAGAAAGGATTCGGAAGCAACAAAAATGAAAATAATACCATGAGTATATTACCCGTTAAGTTAACAAAATGTAACGTTAAGTTGTAGCGTGAAAAATTATGCCTGTGAAAAATTAAGAACATTCTTTATTGAAAAGCCCTCGTACCTTTCTACACTACATTAAAAATACCTTAATGTTCATTTTAATTAATAATTTACTGTTTAAAACTTAACCGATATCTCTAGATTATCTCTTTTCATCAGACAGGACCTCCATTTTGTGAACATCATAATAAAAAACTGACAGTCAAACACATTGTAACTGAATGCGAAAGATGCTCTAGCTACATGATCAACCATCAAATCCCTCCAAATCTTCAGGCTGCATTAAATGAATCAACCAAATTATCATTATTTAAATCCTTAAAAGACTGTAAACTTACTGCTGTATTGTAAACATATTGTGTCAAGCTTGTTGTTACATCATTGTATATTTGAATTACTATCATTTATATAAAACCTTTATAATGTCTAATAATTGACACGATAATAATGTAAATGTACAACTTGTTATATGATCTATGCTGTTAGGCGACATTAAATAAAGTTCTAAATAAAATACATTCATTAAAACAAATAAAAGTCATAAAATAGTTTCTGTGCACAAAATAATTACTTTTTATCGTGTGTTTTGCTTAAATTGAGTTAACTTTAGTTTAATGTTAAAACTATTCAAGGCTTAACAGCAATTGTTCAATCATATGTTATAAGTAGAACGGGAGTTTGCTGGTTTGCGCTACCCCCAAAAATCTCAATGTTTAATATTCTACTGTTTGATGCCTTTTTATGCTAAAATAACAATGTGTAGTGGAATTCTATCTTGCACCTAATGTTTGTATTTGTGACTATAATAGACTTAATTTGTTCGTTTTTATCGTAAGTTCAGTCTATACGTTGTGTCTGGCTAAGTTATCCTGGATGCCGAAATAGTGTGGATAGTTTATGATTTTTGACTGACCTAAGAAGCATCAGCTTAGATTTTACAATCTTATATTTTGCTTTTAATGTCCTGAATTTAATGATGGAATTTATAACGGCAATATGTTGTTGACAACAATAACGTATACTATATGAACAAAATGTACACTGCAATAATATACGTGATTTTGAATGACCATATGCTTAAACCCTGCCCCTGATTGTACGGCAACTTCTCTGTCACCGGAGTGCGAGGAGCTAGCAGTGTTTGTGTTTAGCGTTGATGGTTGACGCGTAGCGAAGAAACAACCAAGTTATGGGTCGACCCTATATTTTTGTTCGTATTGTTCTTCTTGTACCTTGTTTCATAGTTAGTAATTAAGACCACCAGCACTTTATACTTAGTAATCTCAATCAGTCTTTTATTTGGTTTTTTACAGTGGAGTTCAGGGAAATTTTATTTGTTGACAACAATAAAATGCGCAATATCTTCTGCATATTAATCAACCAATAATAAATGTTGCCCAAAGGAATATCGAACAGGAGAAAAACATGTTGCATACCTGCACCCGCACTTTAATTATTATTATTATTATTATTATTATTATTATTATTATTATTATTATTATTATTATTATTATTATTATTATTATTATTATTATTATTTAAATTAAAACAAAATAATTATTGAAAATGATTTAAAAATATTTTTTGTTATAATGTGGTTGGATTTGATACCCCATTGAGGTAAAATTTCTGGGTACTGTTTTTTGCCTTAGTTCTCGCTCATAGCGCTTCTAGTTAGCTCACACTTGACGGGAAACGCTTATGTAACAATTTTAAAGTCAAAAAATGGGGAAGGGTTAATGGTGGTTCCGCATTATCTGAAATAATTACAAAATACCTGATGAAAAAAGGGTAACCGTTGCTGAAATGTTCCAACGAATAACGCTAACAGAGAAACTTTCAGAGATCGTTCAGGAATATTGCGTGAGTATTTTGGTGTAAGAACTCCGTGTCTCCTATGACGCATTAGTTTGTGTTTCGAACCAAAATACCTTTGCGTATATTTACTAAGTGCAGTATCATTTAACTGATGGAATGGTGTGTCTGAGTTTAACGTGATCATGGCAGTCTGAACAACTGCGGTAAAGATAGTATTGTAGCATCAGCATTGTATAAATTCTTGTCGTGTTTTCGTTAATTAATTATTTGCGGGAAGAATGTCCGTTAAGGAGGATGATCGGTTGCGATTGATTGTTAGAAATTTCCAGAAGCAAGTCTTGCGTTTTAATGTGATTGATCGTCGAGAGTTCACCCACCTATGTAAGAACGCTAGGAAAGAGTTAGTTGGAAACAGGTCACGAAAGGGTAGAACGTAGTCACATCTTTCCTGCAGCCCAGAAGCATGAACAGGAAAACTCGACATTGTATAATCAGGTATGTAAATTGTTAACACGCATTCTGATAGTCTGGAAGATAGTGATAAGTGTTATATTATGTGGCAGTGTAAAAACAAGAGTTATAATTGCTCTAAACCTCCTTGCCAAGCGATTCATAATGTTCACGGGGCTACATCTTTACGATGTTACTAAAGTAACTTTCTAACCAAAGTGCGGAAGGTAAGAGTTAAGAGTTCAGAGCTTATTTAATCAGTTTATTAACAATTTATAATTAGTTGCATGTATTTACCCTCTCTTAATGTGTTTCAATTAAGCACACACAGTCTGTGACTCTAAAGCGGCAAATGTAACTTTTGAATATTTGATACCAATACACATTATGTACATATATTGCTGAAAGTAGTAAGCATATAAAGGTAGCAAAGCTTTAGGTCTGGAAGGAGAAAAACTGAGTAAAGCTTCGGTGTTGTGACGTGACATTAACGGCAGCATTGTGTGGGTTTTGCACCGTGAAGATGGCAATTATCACATCAACAGGACTCCTAAACGAATGAGGCGCGGCTTGTCCCATGCAGGTGTGCGCTTCGCATCATGACCTATCCACCTTACTTTCTCTTGCCAAACATGCGCACCAGCCAAATTCTGTCTTAAGGCTTACAGTGTAAAAACAAATGTCCATCAAAATAAACATGTTTTTTTAAAAAAAGACGTTTATATGCAGATATTCTGGTGATAACATAGCACCAGAAGTTGTATAAACCATTTCAATGCATTTATGATTATACAAAATACGCATATTTGCTGTAAAATATTTGATTACTCGCGATTTCTATAAAATCACTACTACTCTCTATTAATAATTACTCCGGAAAATCGCCCTCTTTTTTATGATCCTTGCAACCTTGAGATAAGATGAACAGAGGGAAAAGTCCTGGAAAACCTCCATTAGGAAACTAAACACTTTATTTTTACTGAATTCGTATACAGAATTTTTTAAAAGTGAATGAACAGTTCAGTGTAGAAAATATGTAATTTTAATTTTTATTGCAACTTCAGGGACATGGAATATCGAATTAGACCTGATGTTTATTAATTACATTAAATTATAAACCTCCACTACATTTACAATAAGGTCCCTTATGTACCTTACCGTTCACACAAAACAATTGAACGCCTAATGCCTTCACCACTAACAACTCCAAAGACGTTAGTATGAAATGAACATCGTTTAACACTAGGGCTTAATTTAAACATGACTTTAGATATGGTTTCATCGCCAAATTAACAGTAAAGTTACAGGTAGATAACATTTAACACTATCACAAAGTTAGTAAATGCAACTCATTAACTTTAATCAACATTTTAACATTGGTATTATCAATCTTAAACTATAGCTCTAGGTCAGGTTTAAGTTAGACGAAATATTTTGTAATAACGAATATTTGGTTGGGTTAAGTTAAGAATTTGTTTAAGTTTGGGTTAAGAAATTTAATTTAAATACATACTTGGACAGGTATCCTCTACAACCACATTTTCCACACCAACTAACATTTTAAATATAATAATTTGGTTATCAAAACTGTTTTATATTGCTTCTTAATAGTTTCGCTTTTCTCCATGTTCTATATCGATAAATAAATATACTTAACATGCCCCCATATCTCTCTAAGAGATTTTCTTAGCATTAAATAAAAAGTTAACATAAATCGATTATCGTATTTCTGGTACCGCTGAATAATTGCAATACTTGTATGATTTAAGGCCCCATTCACAATGAAAATTAAACATAACCTAAACAAACGTAAAAACTAGATGCTATGTATTGTAATGAAAACGTTCACAATCACGTAAACATAAAAATAAACGTTTAATTAGACGTAAACTTAGAAGCTTGCAAGGTCCAAGATTTTGCGTGCACGTCTATCCTAAACTTAAGAAATCGGCTAATCAGAACGCAGCTTTGTAGTAGATAAAGCTGAAGATCAGTGGCTCTGTAGACAGAATGACGTCAATGGACAAAAGATTAATTGAAGAAAGCCGTCCTTACTCATATTACTCAAAGCAAATTAGTTACTGCGCTTTGCATGTGCATAAACGCAACCGCCGTCTGCTCAGAAGCAGCCACTTTCAATCAGCTGATAGTTGATCTTCGCTTTTTTCTTTCTTTCCTTCTCTCTCTCCTTTACTCTCTTTTTATAGTTGGCTAATATTGACGTTTGCGACTTTCGTTGTGAATGCCTACATACTACTAAGTTTACGTCTTATTTTATTATGTTTACATTTAATTTTCATTGTGAATGGGGCCTTATAACTGAAATGAATTTAATATTTTCTTCCTACCAAAAGACCTTAATGGTGTATCTCAACTCATTTAAGAAATACAACTAGAATAGTGCAGATATATACTTATAAATCAGCAACACATAACTTTATTGCAAGAGTTTTGCAATTTTTTTTCCAGAGGCAAACTGTACTATATCCACTTTAATTATGCATTATTTTTAATGTAATGCGCGAAAATCTGGACTTTTTTTTTTAAAGAAAGTCTTATTGTTTAACACTTTTGTTTTAGGGTATATTTCAAAGTCAAATAACGAAATTTGGTTACCTCAAAAACATTCAAAATACATTTATAAATAAATTATATCTGCTTTATAAACATTCAAAATAAATTTAAAGTCAATTAATTTTGGTATTATACAGAGTCCATAATGGCCAGGCGGAGCCAGATTGCATTACCGCAATTAAATATTTAAAAAAAAACAACAAAAACAAGATAGCATGGTATTTTTGCCTATAGCCCAACAATATTGAAAAAGAAGGAATTTAAAAAAAAAATTTAAGCCCGGAAAAAGTTCAGCTAACGACTCGAGTTGCAAGGAATGCAAAATGAGCCTGCTCTGACACGTTCAAACCCAGGTCTCCTGGAAGAGAGCTACAACATCGCAGCTGTAATGGGGCAGGTTCTTTTCAAGCCGCTCCCTATTGAGTCTGTAGCGAACGCGTTCATGTCCAAGCATGTATTGGCTCACACATCTGTTTCGCTCCCATGATGACAAAAAAGAAGAATCGGTAAAGAAAGAAGTCGACCCCTGCCGCAGAAATCTTGGCCATTGAGAAGTCTCCTTAAGACTCGGGCAGGGTCCTTGCTTAATCCCGGACACAAAGCTTCCAGCCCAGGTGATGTAACGCTGGAATGTGACGCATTCACCAGGAAAAGAATGAGACGGGCTCTTCCAGAAGGCATCCAACGCAGATGTTTCGATCAACTTTGTTTTGTGAAACCTCGTGAATCTTGTCTTGCTAATAATTCCAAGACCATGTCTTATAAAGACGATTTCAGTTGGCAAGTTAGCTATACATAACTATGATCTTGCTAGTATCAAGTTTAGAGTTTATCTACATGCTATCTTTGGTCTGCGAATTCAAATTCACTCGTTCTTTATTCCTGTCACTAAAATTATTTTATACTGAATGCTAAATAAAATACGTGTCTACTGACTGGTTAATATATAGCACTTAGGTTTATAGTTGTCATACTGAGATATCTCAGACAATTCCAAAAATGGAAGAAAAATGCCTTTATTTCAAAATAGGTAATGGCAAAAAAACTGAAGGAGTCTTTATTGTAATGTTGTAATTCTTACACCACAGCGGCATACTAACACACACACACACGTGTGTGTGTGTGTGTGTGTGTGTGTGTGTGTGTGTGGATTAATTGCGAATTCCAATAACACAAGTGAATAACTCAGTTTTGTAATAAGGAACAACATATTACACTCAGAAAGTTAAGGAAGACAACGCGTAGATTACGTTACGTATAACAAAAAAATAATACATGTAACATTAACACTGTTATAGGCATTTTGGATTGGAGCTCCAGAATTTGTACTACCTGTAACGAACGGCAAGTTTTACTTATCTGCTATGGATAAACGATGAGTGGTGGCAAGAATGAATTAGCGCTGAAAAATTAACAGTCACATAGGAGGAGGACGAGATCAACGTGTTTTGATTTCAAGCAATAAAATTAATGAAACTCGTTATGAACTCGGTAACATATAGTGTAAATTCTCCAAGCTGATAATTGACCCCCCCCCCCCAAAAGCTACAAAAAACCAAACTAAAGGAAATTTGTACATTGACCTACGAGTAGAAACCAATTTGGTATCTACATATTAACGGTAAATATTTTTTCAAATAGCCCTAAATTTCTACAAATAAAATCATAAAATTCTGAAACAAATATCAGTGGTTAGACTATTATTAATTTACTAATTAGGGGAGTATCCAGGTGAACTCTTGAGGGCAGACAATTATTAAACTGGAATTGAGCATACGAATTAATACCAAGAATATATGGAAACGTGCCTGATGTTTTGATTTATGGTGTGTACCTACCGATTGAATGCTTTAACTACTTCTCAACCGTTGCATTGGGAAGTATTCATTTCACTAATTGTTGAGCAAAGACAAGAATAATTATAGCTACTTGTTTTGGGGGGGCTTGTTTCTTGACCATAAATCAATTCTAGATTTGTTGCCAAAAAATGAGACATTGAAAACCTTTCTAGAAAGTGCATTGACAGCCTCTGGACAAATTTAGTTTGTAAAGGTGCGTTTGATAAATATTCCCACAATTTGACTTGCACAACAACAAGTATTTGTTAATTCTATACAATCAGTCCAATTAGAATCGATACGTATGACTCTGGCAGTGTTCCTTTCATAAATCTGGCATGTGATCAGCTGACTAGATTCTTTTTGATTCTGCATTTAAGTTTGCAATTCGTTTCAGATTGCATGTATGTGAATATTTTCAATTACCTCCAATTGAAAAATCAAAATACAGCATAAATATTATTACTTTTTGGAGGACAAGCAGAAATTTGAGTTCTAATTTCACAGCTTCCAAGGCATACAATGTTGTTTGCTCTAAACAGTGCAAGGGTTTCTTTGCTAATATTTGAAATACATTAAGTACTCTAAGAAATGCATTGCTAGCATGTCTCATATTGAGTGGATTTCTGAATACTTCCCTTGTAAATCTCCTTAAACGTACTAGAGAGCAAAGTATTGTTGTTATTAAAATGTAAAAGGATTTATTTCATACAGCATTCCCTCCAAGATTGGAAATATATTACATCTTTGGTAGCATGTGATAAACGTATCTATTCCCCATTTCGATTAGATCAGCACTGAAGAAGGTAACAAATCGATAAAGGGACAAGGGAAAGGTAAGAGGAAAACAAGTAAACAAAATGAAAACTACGGCTAGAGTTAGTTTGTAATCCTTTTCACCAGAATGACAGATCCTTGCAGATTGAAAACCAGTTTACTTAAGAAAATAACCGACTAAGGCGGGACAACATTACAATGCGACGATTGACCGTTACGCTTCCGAGGTGGGCGCACATTAAAGACCCAAAGCTTCATTAAGAGAGATGCCGAGCATGCAACACTTGGGTTTGTACTTCACGCATCTTGGAGGTGACTGGCAGGTGCATGCCATTAACCGAGTTCCACAGACTAGCTAAGAACAAATGCAAACGTGTGCAGTGCTTTGTTCCACATGCTTGCGAGCGGCCAGTGACGGCTCTTTGCCCTTGCTGCGAATGTTCACAATTTTCTCTCACATATCTAAAAATAAGTTATTTATTTCTGCAGTTTAAGGAACTGAGGAGAGGAACCACTAGATCTTAAATTAATTTCCTACGATAGCGGGCGGAGAAGAAAGCTGCCAATATCACAGTATACTGCAATGTTCTCAAAATAAAACAGTATCAATGTCGGTGTATGTAGTCACGTAGCAAAGTACTTCTCCCTCTTACATTTTAACAAACTTTCCTCTAATTACCAATTATTTCCCTTTTGTTAAACAAATGAGTACAATGAGGTTACAGATTTAAAGCATAAGGAACTGTCATATATTGAAATTCAGGTATATGAAACTGAGGATTCTACACAGTTTTGTTTGTTTCGTTTCTAGGAACAATATGAGTTCAAATGACTGCATTTGAAGCAACTTGAGTACTAATTTTCAGGTTTACCGGTTTCTTGTTAATTTATTAGTGTGCAACGGCATTGTCTGCAACAAAGATGATATATAATCACCAGTGGGTATGTGATACTCCGGTTTTAAGGTAAGGAGATGTGTTAAAGGAAATCAATCGGCCGGCCCCTAGTAAGTGTGGAAACAGTGAGGTGGGTCCGTATATATTTCACACGCAGTCCGCAGAAGACTGTGTGGAAGATTCTGCGCAAATAGCTGCAGGCCCTAAAACTGAATGACAGGTTGCAACTTAGTTCTTTCTTAGTGGTTATGTAAATGCTAATAGAAACTGACGGTTATGTGGAGTCCGTTTTTTTGACACAGTAAACAAACAGTCAGAATCTGAAGGACCGAAAACCCTCCTGGCGCATATGGGTATTTTCCTAGGTGAATGCACTTTCTCCTTCATTGAAAAAACGATAGCGGGGATTTCATACTCTAATGCAATGGCTTCTACCGCAGCTTGAACGGGACAGTCCTGATTTGATTCTTTAACAGGATGGTGTACCATTACATTTTCACAACGAAATGAGAACGGAGTTTAGTGATAAGACTACCAGACAGATGTAGCTCGTAATGCTAGAACACTTTGATTCGCCTCCAAGTTCCGCAGATCTACCAAGCTGTGATTTTTTTCCTGTAGTTCATGGGTCCTAGTAACTCGGTTACAGGCATTTTTTTCTGGCTTCTATGATAGGGATTTGAAAGAAAAAAATACTTACAGACAGCAGTGGTAGTTTCAAGCTTGTTATGGATTTACCCAAACAACACTTGCGCAATGATACAATAGTTTGCCGAAAATTTCCAGTGCATCTTGTACGAAAAAGTATCTACAAGATGGGTTCCCCAATTGCTGCACCTGATATAAGCTACCAGAATGGAAATTTCTCAGCAAAAATTAGCACTTCCAGAGTAATCCAACAGATTAGTGCAAAACGATGAAATATGGATGCACCACTTTACACCTTAAACAAACCAGCAGTAAGAACCATTGAAACATATGCTCTTCTACCGCCAAAGAAAGCTACGTTCCTAAGTAGGCTAAAAGATTATGGTTTCAGTTTTACCGCATGCTAAAGAAATCCTGTTGATCAGTATGTTCCTACTTTACAACTATTACTGGAGGTCACTACATTAACTTCTGGATCAACACAAAAAATCCGTTTTATCGAAAAAGAAAGCAATCTTTCATCAAAACAATGCTTGTTTCATACACGTGTCAATGTTAGGGTAAACATTAAATACGAATAGCTCCAAAGAGTTACTTTTATTTTTTATATTTGATTCTAAGAATTTGTCAAATTCTCTCCTACATATTTAACGGTAGGTTATTTGAATATTGCACTAAATAATAATAATAATAATAACAATAATAATAATAATAATAGCCGGTATGGAAAATAAGTCTGCTGCACATTACCAAGTCAAGCACTCTTGGTGCCCAGCTGTCACAACATTTTGTTTTCCAATGGAAATCATAAAATACAATATTAATGGCTAGATATTATTATTGTTTTACAGAAAGAGCAATCCTCGGTTGATGCATCTTAAACACTGAAAACTTCCGACCTTGTTTCCATATGCTACGATAATAATGTCGTCTTGTAGTTTACTCTGTCCTTACAAGATATCAAAATAATAGAAGGAAGGAAAATACCGTGCGATCAGTTTTGTTTTACCCCAAAGTGTTTTGCCTATGGGTGAACGCGCCAATCGTTAGCTGGCCAGCAGGGTCTGGTTGATTATGGGGGGGTAAAATAATAAAACCAACCAACCATACAACAATACACAAACCAATTTAAGAGCTTGTCACTTACAAAATTATCAAATGGGGTGTTGAAACTGGCCGCCTTCATTCTCCACACATTTTTGGCATCTCTTTAGGAAATTGAGAAATTAATGGCAGGCTGATAAAATTAGTAGACTTTTACACAGACCCACATGAATTTTCCACTTTGTGCAAGGTGACGAAGAGATTTTTTGGGTGAATTTTCTAAACGATTACCATTGTCATTAATCTTTCTTAGAGGAGAACCCTACGCTGCTTTTTGGTTTCTTGGACTGGACATTTTCAGTGTCCTGAAATTTATTATACAGATTATGGACTGTTTTAAGTTCTGGAAGGTCTATACCCTGACATCCAACTAAAAGTCTTTTAACTTCACAAGCTGATTGAGTTAACACATGTAAACCGTACCGTTGTAAACATAGAGGCATAATATACTGTCGAAATAAGAAACGAACAACACAATGCACACCCGGGAACAGCTGCGCTACGACTGCGACAGTCAACAAGTAAGCAAGTAGACTTACTACCCCTCTAAAGCGCGGCAAAGAGTGGGGGCTCGTTTATAGGAAAAGTGGGGGGAAACATCACTATCTCGCACGGTTATTTAATGCTCTGCGAAATTAAATTGTTGAATATTAAAGTACTGGAAGTCGGCGTGATTGATAGAGTTTAAAACAGTAAGGAAATAACTGATAAATAAAGAGCATTGATCAGATAGGAGGAATAAGTAGCAGACCTATACGAGACATGGAACCGTTCGGATATCCTGCTATCAAACGTATCAGTAGATAGAAAATGTATTTCTATTCCGAAAGAAAAAGGAGCTAGTAATTGCAGAAATAAAGAATGGGAAAGTAAGAGAAGTTGTTGGAATCCCCGCTTAATTAGTTAAATGCTTGGGCGAAGGAAAGAAGGAAATTCCGTCTTTATACAACAAAATGTATGAGAAATGTGAATGGCTTGAAGACTTCACAAAAACAGTGATGCTGGCAATACCAAAGAAAATCAGTTCAGGAAGCTCAGGCTCTTTTCCACTCGACAAAAATTTCCCTGCGTATGGACATTTATGTTTGCGGTGGAAGGAGAACAGTTTGGCTTAAAGAGAGATGCAATTGGGTTGCTAAGAACAAATGGCGAACGATATCCAGAGAAAGATAAACAAACGCAAGTAGCATTTGTGAACCTGGTAAAGGCTTTTAAAAGAGTGAATAGGAGCAAATTTATGGGTATCCTGAAGTGGATAGACGTGGATGGAAAGAAAGGAGGCTTTGCAGTATTCTTGATATGAAACAACGGATCAAAGTAAAGATAGAAGAAGAAATGGCCGAGGGAAGCCTAATATGAAGAGGAGTATGACAAGGATGACCTTTATCACCTACCCAGTTCTACATTTGCTTGAAGAATTTAGTGAAGAACTGCTTTCAGAACCTGGGAGGGATGATAGTAAGAGAAAGAAGAATGAAATGCATAACATTGCTAATGATGTGACATACAGAAAATAACATTAAAACATGCTAATACAGCTAAATGACAAGTATGAACAGCTACACACACGAAGACCATGGATATCGGAAGAAAAGCAAAGTTGGCGAACGTGCAGGTTCGAGATGAGACGGTTGAACAAGTGCACAGCTTTAAATATTTCAGGTATACTATAAGTGACGACATGAGCTACTGTTAAGATGTTAAACAAGGATAGCAAAGGCATAAAAGCTTTTAAGACAGGGTGAGAAGTGACTGAAAATATTTGAAACGTTTGAAATGTACAAAATAAGACATGAAGCTGCCTTAGAAAGAGCGGACGAAATACAAATAATGCTAAAATTAAAAAGAAACTGGTTTGGCCACTGGCTAAGAACAGACTGCCTGCTGAAGGATGAGCCTGAAGGAATTTTATCGGGAGAAAGGTTTGCGGCAGCAGAAAATATCACATGATAAACACCATTAAGATAAATGTGAAGAGAACAAGGAAACGTGGAGAATTCTAAGTATGCAGTGAAGATCCGCGGTTGGGGAAGAAAACTATCTAATCTAATCAAACTGTAAAATATCATGAAAACATTTGAACTCGGCATATTGCAATTTCAAAATAATTCTGCCAGAATAAAAATCATCATTGTTCTCTTGCCTTGTAAAGAAAGTGTCTTAACATTTTTCCAATAATTAACATCATAATGGTTATTGGTTAGCAACAATCACAATAATAAAAATAATAGTATAACAAGTTCTAATAGCTGTGTCTCAGGGAAATCTAAAAACTCGACAGCTCTAGCTTAGGTACACTCCTCATTGCCAATAGCATGTTTAAGATTATTCACAGATCTGAGAATCAATTAAATAATAGCGATCAAAAAAAGAAATATTCTGGAATGATGCATACCTCCGTAATACGAAAGCCACTAGCCGCCACTGTAGATCATGCTTGAGGAATTTGAGGAATCATGCCACGCTAAGAGAGCGTGGAAGTTTTTGAAAAGCATGTTGATATTGTTATTACAGGCGCGGACGACTTCGGCCCTGTAGTTATCTCTGCAGATCGGAAAGTTACTTCATCGGGCATATTATTGTATTTCTTAACGCTTCTTCCTTTGATTGAATAGCAGTATTTATTTTTCAGTATATTTACTGCCATTTTTATATTCCTTCTTAGCTTTTTAAACTTTAAGAGTTAAGTCATTATCTTCATCAAATCATATTAATTGCTATTTTTATTACTGTTCTTTATCGCACTAATTATCATCTACATTTACTTTATTACACTGTGTAAGTGTTTTTTATCTTATAATTGCGAATATTTTTCCTTGAGCACGGTTGTACTTAAAACACTATAAACTTCAAAACAAAGAAAGCAGATCAGAATATATTCCCAAAACGAACAAATGGGCCGCTGAAACTTTGCACTGCACAATCAATAAGTCCAAAAAATAGCAATGGTATTTAGAAATGGTGAAAAGCTAGAACCCAGTGACAAATATACCGACTAGAAGTAAAAACAGCTTCCAAATGCTTGGGTGTAACATAGAAAGAAACCTCCACGCCGCACCTCAAAGAAAGAGCTACACGTTCTATGCTGGCCATGAACGATATAAAGAACTTCCCACGCCTATCATCAGATCATCACACGATATAGGAATTCTTGACAGAACGCAACATGGAAAACTCAAAGCTACCCTCCTAAAAGGCTGTCTTGAGGACCGCTCATTGTAGACTTGTTTATGCAATGCCGAAAGAAACCTTCTTTCAAGATATCTCCAACTCCAGCAACAACAGCATGGACTCGGACAATCCCAAAAAAGAAAAGAAAAAATGGCAAATTTAGAGCAGGAGTTTTACGCATCAGATGTCATCTCGTACCGGAAATGAACCAAAGCCAACTAAGGGTTGAGACATGTAGTGACTAGACTCAGTGTTCATCGCAAATAATGAACAGTTAAAACATTTACTGAACCTAATAGTGAAGCTGTTTGTGAAGTGTGTGGTAGAGAGTGTGGAAAGTGTCACATTTAGTTGTGTAAAAGAAAGGACAAAATCTTACAGTGAGGAATATTGTAGATGCAGTGAAAACGAACAGAGGAAACTTATCCTTCTGGTTTTCTACACATTCGTACGCCTTTCTTCCTATCATAAAGCAGTAGTGACTGATTTGTTTTGTTGCCAATTCTTCTGATTGTGTGTGCAGTTCATTTCTATCGCGTATTTGCAGTTGAGTTGCTGTTATTAATTGAACTGGTTACTTTGTAGCAGTTAAAGTCCCAAAGAGGTTACAGAAGGCACATATTGTAATGTCTCGAAGCTTTTTCCTACTTAAACTCATGAGCAAAGATGTAGATCTCTCATTGTCGAAGTCGGTACTGGTGGTGTAATGGTAACCAGACTTGCCTCCTAAATCAAGGATCGCTGGTTCAATCCGGGCTACGGTTGATTAATTTTTTCGAACGTAAAAATCCTAAGTATGGCTTCCTTCGGAAGGGAAGTAAAGCCGTGGGTCCCGTGTCGTACATTTACGGAACGATAAAGAACCTAATGCCTGAAAGAGAGGTCTCTGAGCAAAATTGATCGATCGTTTCACGCCCTGAATTGAATGGGATGCTGATGACCTGAGATGTTAAAGAGCATCCGTAAATAAACAAAACAAACAAAAAAATCATGTCGAAAGTTTGTTCTTTATTAAGGTTACAATACTATGCAGCAATTTAAATGCGACTATAAATAATGCTAGATAAAAGTAATTCATTATTACGTACACTTAGTATACGTTTACTAGGCGAGATTGATTGAAAACTACACACTACAGTATCAGCAGTGGTGGTTGTTGCAGCGTCGCTACTGCTGCATAGTCAACATTCCATGAATTGCCGCTAACTTTTAAAGCGTATAATGTTTCGGCGGCCCGACTTTAAGATTTACTTTCGCAAAAATAAATCGATCAATTGGTTGTGGCCATACTTAAAAGGAAGTTTTCAGGTTCCCACTATGGAAACAAGAGTAAAACTAATTTACTTATAACGCGTACAAAGCGTACAGGTAACCAAGCAAACAGCACTTTCTTAATCTGAAACATTACTCAGGTGGGAGAGAATGTAACTGCACTCGCTCTCTTGATCAGCATGGCTTCCGTTCAATGAAAGAATTCATGAGAACTTTGACAAATCAAATCCGAATGAAATACTTTGACTTTGACATCAAAAAGCAAAACAATATTATTAAGTTCATGTTCAGTTTGTATAATCAATTCAAATTAAACCAATAAATTGGATTGTAGCAATGTCCATACTGCAAGTCTGCCATGAGATCTCGTCATCACGTGTTGTTAGAGTCGCCAACGAAGTTTGCTTTCCACTTCGGATTCGGCGCTTGTGTTCATTGTGAGTTTCCGGCAAGAATTCGATGTTCTTGGTACTACTTTCGTCATTTTTTCTACAATGATCCAACAATAGCCTTAAATTTCATTATTATAAATATTATGCTTAAACTTCAAGCTAGTTATTAAAAATGAACACGCTTCAATTTTTTTTTTTTTTTTTTTTTTTGAAGTCTCATTTTGTAATTAGTTTTATGACAGTAACTCTTTTCATAAAATAAAACTATTCATAAGTTCAATACACGAAAATTTTCCTCTTTAGGAAATAGAGGCTTGGCTTCGATCTTCAATACGTATATATAGGTATATATATATATATATATATATATATATATATATATATATATTCCTGAAAAGGCAGCTATTACGAGATAAGATAATAGTTCTGAATAGTTCATCCAGCACATATGCCGCTTTTGTACGCGGTAATAGACGCGAGAGATTCGGTTGGGGAAGTATCTCAAGAAACACGTATATAATAATATTTATAATATTAAGTTGAAAAGTCGCCAATAGTTCTTCAAAGACAACTAATATTAATTGGAAAGGAAAAGTTTGTTCCTGTGCAAATTCGGCACCGTCCAAGACGCTGGCGTGCGCGTAATTACTCAGAAGTTACTACCCCCATTGTCTTTGCAGCTGCGGCGACCAGACCGAGGGTTGACGGATGGTTGGAAGCAGTTGGCAGATGATGGCCAAGGTGTTCAGTGCGCTCGCCAGGGTCTTCAGCCGGCCTTAGTTCCTCCTTTGTTATCAGGAACACCTTTCGCATTTCGTTATTCTCCGGTGAATTTCTTTTTCTCGGAGATGTTTATCTTGCGCATATGTTTTGTTAATTTCTTTTTCATGCCGGTCGGAAAAGGTGCTGCGGTACGCTTATGTATATTCATTAATATCAACTCTTAAGCTTTACAGGATAATCATAGTGAATTACAAACCTACTGATCGAGTTCTGCGTTTTTCCTTTAGATGTATATAAAAGCAAATGCTGGAGTTTAATTAGTTAACATTTCTTAGCTTTCAGGGTAATCATTATTTACAGTATTATTGCTGCTCCTATTTATTTCTCCCCTTCACGACAGACGTTCAGTATCAAGTTAATTGACTCAGGAAGTGTTGTATTCGATCCCCTAGTGCAGGCCAACCTAACAAGATTGATTATTGAAGTGATAATATAACTTTGTCCTAGTCACAAAGAAAAAGTGAGAAAGTTTCGGCTAAAAGCAATAAAGAAGAAATATATACATGACAAAGGAAGGCATGTGACTGCGTCAAGTCTATACGAACCGGGGCGGGCAGTGTTTAACGAACTACTACGTTGGCCTTCAGTTTCACGCCACTCGGTGTCGCTGAACAGTGAAAGAAATAGCGCATGAATAGCCGTAGTGTAAAGTCCGCTAAAGGTACTAAACGGCAAATATATCTATTCTATTCTGGATGCTTGTTATGATTTGCAGTCCGTACAGCGTTCGTCTTGTGCTGTCAGTAGATTATCTGAAGAGACTTTTCCAGATGATCGAGTACAAGTCGTAATGTATCCATAAATTAGTAGGACATAACATATATTATAGACGAACCAAAGGATATCATCCGCCAAGAGATCAATGTAATTTCTCAAAGAGAATTAAGCAAATACTAGAAATGTGAGGAAAATGAGGCAGGCAGTTTCATCATTTCTTTGTGTGACAAGTTTTTAAATGACTTGTAATATATTACATATTGCTCGTGTTTCTACCAACAACTATGTTGTCCCGCTTATCCATTTCGAATTTAGTGTAGCGCGGTTGCTTTATCGGCTGAAAGTCCGCCGCCAACGCGTCGTCCATGAAATAATTGGATGACTAGATATTTTAGCCATTCTTCTTACAAATTCAACAGTATAACCGGTATATTTAAATGTCCCATTTATTTAAAAGAACGAAGATCAATCTCCATATTATGCACTCGTTTCATCTCTCACGATTTAACTTCGCAGTTTCTCTTTTCTCTTTTACACTCGAATACATTATTTCAGATTTTGTTACTAAGAATTTTTATAGGTATCTTTCTTTCTTTCATAAGATATGTAGTATCATTCTTCCATTTGTACAATCAGGTTTTTTATTCGTTGTATTTTTTTTCTTCCGGAAACTTCAGCTGCAGTTTTTTATTTAATTCTGGTGAATATCTTCCCATTCTGAGTGAACAAATAAGCTCAATGATGATTCGAATAGTTGCCTATGTATATATGTGTGTGTGTTCTTTTTGACATAAACTATCTAGCTGATAACTATATTTTTATGCTAACAAAGTGGAGAAATCATAGTTTATATCTATTGTAATATATTTCAAACTTTCACTTCTCATTTATTAAATGTTGGTCTTCTTTTTGCTATTTTTATGTATATTTTGGTGCCAGAAGAAAAGTTTGTCATCTTAAACTTATTAAATGTACTAAAATTTCTCACGTCTTCACATTTTCATTCAAGCTTATTTTGTCATTATGCTTTTGAAGAACAATTAACCAAAGGTGCATTGAGGCCACCTCCTAAAACTAAATAACAACCCTTATTTATTAGCCTAATTTTTTTTAGGTCCTTATAACATATTCTGTTTTCTCTTAACTTGAAATAATTAAAACTGTTATCAAACAGCTGAAGTGTTGCAATCTCATTGAACTTTGTATGCTTTCCCTAAACTACCATGACATCTAGCCAGAGAAACCAGGAAAGAAGCGGTAAAGATATTGCTCCGAAAGAGCAAACCTTGGCAGATTGAGGGAATTTGATTTTTAATTTGAAGAAAATTACGAAGGAGTATTTGTTCAAAATTTTGGTATAAGTAATAACAACCTTGATAATAATAAAACTTTTGTATTAATAAAAATCCCTTGGCAATATTAAAACACCAATGGAATTAAATTACATATTTTAATATACTTAGCTATCATGAATTCGGAGGATATGTTATTGGTATACTTTATAAATCTTTATTGAAGACAGTACTTGCAACTCATACATGCCGGAAACCATTTTTTCGACTTGTCATCTTTAGTTTGAGGAAAAGGAAAGTCACGTAAGCTAAATTGGTCTATAGGAAAAATGACACACACTTCCATTGATTTATGTGAGATAGTCAGCAACAACGTTTGTGACTGGTGGCTGTGCATTATCGTGGTGCAGCATCCAGCTTGTTGCATGGAAATGTGGCCTTTTGCGTGTGATGTAGCCTTACAAAGTTTTCAGGACATCTCTGTAGTATTGCCCAGATACAGTGCAGGTATGACATTCTGGTAAACCATTTCTTGATATCGAAAAATTAGATGACCATATCTTTCTTAGCTGAGGCAACCACTTTTGTTACTCTTGTGTGTATGTGTTTTTTTAATCTTCTTTGTTTACTGCATGCTCTATTACTATAATAATTAGTAATACAGCATACATTGCTATCCGTTTATGCTATCCTTCATATTATTTTTTACAACACTGTTACATTCTTATTCTAACCTAATCGTCATATTTTGGAGATTGTCGAAATTGGACTATATATACTTTCACATTGTTTGCATTAACATTCTTACACGTCACATTTCCTATCCTATTAGTCAATTGGTGTAATTTGAAAGCTGCCAAAATTGATACTGTTTACAATCTTTAAAATGTTTATTATATTTTAGAACAAGTTCCCTAATGTCTATTGGCCATCGCCTAGTTACTTCTGCCACATCTTTACGGAACATTTCTCGCTCTTTCTTCAAGATTTTCCAATCCCATAAGATGTGCTCCACCGGTTGTATACCCTCCAGGCATATATATATAATATTTTGAAACGATGAAAATAGACTCCAAATTTCCTGTGTCCTGAGAGAATCATTGTAATATTGAGGTTTTTTAGTAGGATGTTGGTTTTTAGCCTTTTAGCTACAGTCGGAAAATATGATTTTGTAGATGCTTCGTTCGTTGTCATTTGCCACTCTTGTGTCCCATAGTCGCTGACTTTCTTCTCTTAATTCGTTCCTCATTTCACATTTTGGAATGAGTTGATAATCCATTGTCGTTGCTTTTCGCTGCTTCTTTCGCGAGTCGGTCTGCTATTTTACTTCCTTCAACCGAAGTAAAATGCATTTCCCAGTTTTCTCGTTGCAGTGATTTTAACTTCTTCCTTATTTTTTCACAGAGTTGTTAATTAAATCAAGTGTAATTCGATTATCCGTGTGGATTGCTGCTGTTCGCTTGTTATAAGTGACATTGTTTATATTTTCCAACTGTTCCAGGGCTCTCAAAACAACGAGCTGTCATTTGTTTCTCCTCTATTTTAGGTATATCAGCAGGGTGAAGCCATTCCCTGTACGGTATTTCACTGTCTACCGTTTGTCCTCCATTTATGTCGGGTCTTCTCTCGATTCCTTTTGTGAAGTTGTATAAGTTGGCGGCTTCTTGAAGTGCTGTCGTTACTGGCATTAAAACCTGTAATAATGCAGACAGCCTCGTGTGCTGTTGTCCTGATCGCCTTTGCTATTTTGACGAGTGTGTTTGTGTGTATGTTGGTGATCGCACAGAACTTTGCTGTTTGCTCTCAGAATTGAAATGATGTAGCCATGTTTCATCAGCAATAATTACCTTTGAAAGAAACTCCCCATCTTCCTGTAACATCATCTTCAACTGCCTGCAAATATACTTTGTATGGGAACAGGCAGTCTTGGAACCCACCATGTGCACACAAGTCTCATGTGCAATTTTCAGGTGGTACCCAGTGAACGTTTGTTAATGTTATTCGACAGCCCTATCTTACAATGACAGCAGCGGTGTTAATGTTTTCTTCCGTTAGAGCAAGCAACGAGTCCACCACCCTTTGAAATTGCTTCATCCACTCTTTAAACATTTTAAACCATCTTTGAGCTGTGCTACAGGGAAGAACAAACTCTCCATAGACCTTCTGTAACACTGCATAGGCCTCAATGAAGATTTGTTGAGAGGAAAGCAGAATTTCAGAGAAGCATATTGTTCATCGCGTGTCACCTCCAGCTGTAGGCGGAACTCAACATGTTTCAACTTGCACACTTCTCACAGGAGGAAACCGAAAGTGACAACAATGAAACTAGTACCACGAATGTATTACGAATTAAGAAAACATTGTAAAGATAATTTTTCAAAATTACGATCATTCTTTATTGAACAGTTCCCGTAATTTTCTTTTCTATCACAGATACAGCTTACTCCCAATAGTTCCAGAGCCGATCAAATGTAACGGTTACGAGACACCGATTGTCTTCTGGGTAATACAGTAAAGTGCCTCATCTATTCCCATAATAATTCCCGGAGAGAAAATGAAGAAGATTGCTCTTAAAACAGCAGCTGTACGTAAATTTGTGACTATAGAAATGCATCCAAAATTAGAAGACTTCAGGAATGTCGGGAGAAAGGCGGCAATTTCCTGTCACAGTTCTACCCCTTCTCTAAGAAAAGAAAATAATAGAAACACAAGTGGAGTTTTTTTCTGTCAACAAAGAAGAGGCTAAACACAGCTGTATAAGATTCTTCAAGCTGCTTCAAATTGCTTATAGTAGCGTTAAAAGACTGCACATTTGCTTGGAGTACTTTCATTCAAACAAATTAAACGCCGGAGAGTTGCGACACATATGTGATCACCATAGCCCGGAAGTTATACAAAATGCCCTTTCATTCCGGGTGGATTATTTAAGGGCCAAATATACTTTTTTTTTTTTTTTTTGCCTGTTCTGAATCGTTAGGTATTTTTTTTCTGTGATTGTTTACGCATTTTAAAAAACACACAAAGAATCTCAATGCATCGAAGAAAAAAAAAAACTATAAAAATTAAATGGCATGTTTACTTCACAAAAATATCTATTGAGAATCTTGTTATACATTTATTTCTCATCAAGTAGTCGAACATTTCTCCTCAACCCATTCGCTTAAGTTCTTTAAATAGCACAGCCTTCATTAGTGAGAGGAACGCACGGTTACTCGGTCATACGAATACCAGGAAAGAGAGGAAGAGGGAAGCCCTGTAGTTTTGAATTGTCCTGGTGAATGACCTTGTATTGATCTGCGCGAAACAATTATAGGAAATATGCGGCGGGGGTAACTTCTCAGCTGCATAAATTTGACAAACAAAATTGCAAGCGAGAAATATAAGAGCGGTATAGCTGTGCAATAAATCGTCCCTACAATGTGTTCAGTATGGAAGTAAAACAGACATTAACCTGATTCCCCTATAAACGCATGAACAGAAAATGAACTTCACCAGAAACCGTATCTTTTGCTCATTTGCCAGGACAATTCAAAACTACTTTCTTTGTCTTGATTAACATTTCCATGATGTTCTGTAGTAGCCGGTATGAATCCTTCTGAAATATCTTGTTTTTAATACGCTCCAATCCCTTCAGTGGAAGTAGAATATGCTTTTTCCACGATGGAAAATATTCTCTCTGACAAGCGGCTGACTATGATCTTGAAAATAATCTTCTTGTCGTTTATAACCAATAAAAATAAGATTAAGTACTTAATTATGTGATAAAACTCTAAGTGTTTTAAATGCTTATTTTTATTAATAATGAGTAACATTAATTTGTTTTCGTTGTTAATAAATGTCTACTTTAATTATATTACTGCCCATTTTCAGTATTTTAAGTGCCTTTTCGCCTGCCTATTTTAACCAAAATAAATGCCCGAACTTCCGGTCTCTGGTGATCATTTACTGGTAGGTCTCGTCTTGAAAATCGCGAAAGAGATGATTCTCGGCTCTAGATAGCATTACCAATCCTACATTTAATCTTATTTGCTTGATTGTTATTCTATTGCTTTCTTGTTGCATTACAGACTTCATTCTAATCCAACCTAACTTAAATAAAGTGAATGCGCAAAGAACTTAAAAAGCCAGAAAACGAAGAAGCACGAAATTAAAATACAGGAAAGGATTGAAAATTGTATCCGAAAATGTGTAAGGAACAGGTGATTTTAAAATATGTCAGTTAGCTTTAGTTTTCGTTGAGAAACTCGACGAAACAGTAGTGAAAACGGGCGTTAAAGACCATTAAAAAAAACTCCTGATCGCACGGTATAAGCCTCTAGGGGGTTATGGTATTAGCCACACTACCTCTGTCTACGTTGTAAGCTGAAGTGTGCGATGCCTTAAACTTCACCCATCCCATTGACTGTCAAGTCTTTTCAGGGATCTAACCTAAATGATTACTTTCATTACGGTGAGCTTCGCACATCTTTTCAATGCAATTATTAATTTACATTAATTATCCATAGCTAATTTCTAAGATTCCTTAGATACAGGGTGCACTATAACTAGTTTCACAATTGTTCATGTGCAATAACGAAAAGGTGGAGGGGCTGAAATAAAGTCGCTCAGGACTAAATTCACGAGAATGTAAAACATTAATCCTTACATGAAAACACTTTGCAATGATAAAATAAACATGAGCAAATATAATATTTGGGTGATTTCAAGTGCTCCTATTACTACTAAAAGTCGACAATTTCTGCTCTGGATATCCGCTTTTTAAATTTATAGCAAAAGACAGTTATCAATAATATCTGAAAGTTTATGGAAACATTAAATTATATATGCAAGTTTCACTTAATGCCCATAATTACTATTGTGTCATAGGCACTAATGATACATAACATGACAGTATAAATTTGCAAAGGAATTCGTTGAGATGGAAATGTCCCAGGTCTTAGTTTAGGATATCTCACGGGCATTTAATATTGAGGAAACCGGAAAAGAAAAGGGGAAGGAAAAAAAAAACCCATGGAATTACACACCAGAAGAAAAGTTGTTGTTGCTAATGTTTTCCAAAAAGGTTTCACTCTGAGTAGTACAAGCTGGCAAAGGTTTCCCTTATCTTGGTCACAATTCTTAGTTTCTTTACTGTTTTGTGATCAAAACCAAGTTCCTTAAGATCTGGGAGGTATTCTTGTCCAAGAAATCACAACCTATACGTAACCTCTCCTCATTGTTCTGTTGCCAGTTCTTCAAAAACCCCAGGTCGAGACACACTACTTGCTTGAGATAATGGGGATAGAAATGTAATGAAAGATAGCCTAGTTCATAAATAATAATGTGAATTATTTTGTTGGGCATATATTGCTGCTGAAACAAATGGAATAGTTTCAGAAAAAAAATTGGGTCAACTCTTGACTGGATGCTTGATAAGTTTTGGGTTGCTTGATGTGATCTGGCTGGATCGGAGCTGCTCTCTATCAAATATGCGTTAGCTGGAATACGAATTTGCTGACTTTGTTCAGAGGTGGGATGTCGAAATTCATTAATTTTTCTCCATTTTTAACAATAAAACTTTTTCCCATGTGGATAGTTCTTTTAACAAAATGACTTCTCAATTCATTATTGTGTTCTCAAAAGTGAGTTGATATCGCCAATTTTTCCAATAATTAAAAACCCTGTAAATGGAAGCTTGTGTCAACATTTACAAACATTCAACTTAGAATATATTCTAATTACCTCTGTTACAAGTTGATTTTCACTTGTTTTACAATTGTTGTTGTACATATTAGCCAAATTGCTGAAATAAAATTATATAAATCTATGAAGTGATGCAAAACTAACTATAGCTGCTCAGTGAATTCTTTGGCAAATTGAATTTTCATTCTGCTCAATAGAAATAAGCCTGAGAAACTATGAAATGTGTACCTACTTTTACTTTCTTGAAAAATAGTACTTAGTCGTATTTGCTTGTTATTCTGAAATGTTACCATGAAGGAATATCAAAATAGTTTTGAAAATGGCTAAATTTACAGTTGTTTCATTAAATCATAACTCTGAATAGTAGTAGTATCTGAAAATGTTGCCTTTAATTCAGTTTTCCACTATTAGGAAAACTTAGTCAGTTCAAAGACCCTATTGGTTTAGAACAGCTGAGTAATATAAGCAGTATCATTTGAAAAGGTATACTAATTTCACTGTACAATTTGCATCTGACTAAACATGTATTATTCTGATGCATTTGTATATTGTAATGACGAAACTGAAGCACACATCCAACCAAGCTCTTATACTGTTTAAGGCATGTTATTAATATGAGAAATATATAAAAATATGAATTTAATTTTAAAAACTGTAAATTACGAAAAACATGAGCGGCAAATTTGTGGAGATCTTAAAATAATATGATTAATTCCAGAAAATCAAGAGTTCTATTATCAAATTCCGACACTTTCTGTGTAAGTGGAATAATCAAACTAAGAAACATTGTGAAGTTAAAAGAGTAGCCAGTAAAGCATGATGGGTTCCAGGTCTAATAAGTGTCAGAAATAAACCATTAGTTAAAAAAGAGAACATTTTGCTGCCAGCACTTTACATAAATTTAGCACTAATAAAAAGTTTTATGAAATCCTTAAGCAGAGAGGGTAAGGGTTTTCAGTATTTGAAACAAAAATTTCCATTAATATAAACTGAAAGAAGGTATTTTATTGGCTTGCATATTCATAAACTAATATATGATTTGAAGATCTGTAAATGGATAATGAGAGACATGCATGGGTAGAGTTACAAGCTATGTGCAGTAATTTTCTGGGAATGCAAGGGTTGAAAAGTACAAAAAAGTTATAATTGAAGGTCTGTTATTGGCATACACTGAAACTACATTTCTACTTGGACTTCTTTCCTCCTAATCTGGGTGCTGTGAGTGATAAACATACAGAACACTTATATCAGTACACTGTGTTATTGAAAAAATTATATAGTCATCAGCATGTTAACTGACTGTTGTTAGCAAATAATTATAAAGATATTCCTGATGTATTTTGCAGATGATTGTCTTCTAGAAAATGTTTTTAAAATATGAATAAAATGAAGCATACTTTTTCGCAAAATAACTGAAGAAAATTATGATTATGGATAATTTTTAACTATTATTTTTGGATTCTTACATATATTTTACGCTAATTAAGGTATTTTGTGAGGTTCAATTTTATGCATAGTTAAGGAAATATTTAAATTAAGCAAATTTTGAATGTTTTATGAGAAATTTACAACTTAATTTCCTGGAAAAATGGTACATTATATGGCATTTTGGATTTCTGATCTGGATTCAACATGTGCTAATTAACAAAATAACCTCTTTTCATTAAAGTGCAAAACAAAAAGTTAACATTTTTCTGTGCATTTATATTTGTCTTTTCTCATGTGCTCCTTGAGAAAAAGAGTAGTATTTCTTTTGATTATACCTATGTATTTCTTGTTGCAGTCATTACAGCCGATTTCATACATGCCTGCTTGTTTACAGGAAGAATTTTAATTTTATGTTTGTTTTTAGAAGATTTTTTAAGTTTACTGGTGCCAAAACAGTATTATATTTACTCAAGTTAGACCCAATATGCAATATTTCACCTTTTTGTCTTTCATTTTATGATTTCTAGATACTGTGTTCATTAGATCAGGAAATGCTCCATCTTGGATCATTATATTCACTTCCTCTACTTACTGCATAACTATATACATAAACCTAAAATTACTGTTGTTCAAAGCCCTTTAACCAATTCCTGAATCTACTATTCTACTAAAGGACTATACTGTAGTCCTTTTCACTGCTTTACATAAGACAGAAAAATGATACCATCAGTAGTATAGTAAGGTTATTTTAATTATGCTCTGCCTGAACACTTTTCCCAGCATGCAGATGTGGTTTGTGTAACCTCACTGCATCAGTTACTTATGATTCATTATATCTCTTCTTAAGCTGGGATACTATTGATTTATTAAAATCCTTACCTTCTGGGACCATGCACTTTGGGTACATGCATATGGGTATCTCTTCCAGACCATATAATCATGACACCAAGATTCTCTACTATTTGTCAAATGATTTACATGAGTACTTGTCATTTTTATACTTCATTATTGCTGCCCAATGTATATAAATAGTCAATTAGTGGATATTTAAAAACATGCTAAGAATTCTAATGAGTTTGCTGACCATTCCTCCTGAATTGACAGATCCTGAAACTGGTGTCTTGCAGCAATAAAATCTAGCACTAATTATACGACTTCAGCAGCATACAATTTATTATCCTAATGAGTCTTTCCTTTAGACACTAATGATTAAAAGTTGCTACATTATTTTTGGAATAACAATTGTGATTGCATGAGTAGAAATCTGCCCTGCTAATCCTACCTTCAGACACAGCCAGAGTGATAAAATTCTTCAGAAAATATGAAAATAAAAGCATTAATTTTTCTGGAAGATAAGTAATCCTATTTGACCCACACTACACAAATTAATGTATAAACCAGTGTCTCAAATTATTTTTTCCGTAGACAGATGGTAGACCAAACTCAAATCATAATATCACTGGCATAATGAAAATAACATAGATTAAAGAATGCTTTAATTTTGATGCCCATGCTCTTAGGCTTCCAAATTAATGAGAAGAGAGGTACAAACATATAAAGTTTACCAATTGACGAATCAATTAGGCCTGTCAGTTGAAATCAAAATACTCTTTTAAACAAAAGAAATGGATCCTATGAACAAATATATTGCATTCACTTATCATATAAAGGTCATTACTTCAACCTCAGAAATGAACACAACTGTTAGAAATGCAAACCATCACTGCAAAGTACCAAGTTGTTTATAAAGTTTGTAAAAAACTTTAAGTTGAAAAATGTTTTTGGAAAATGTATATATTAACTCCAAACATAGTCCCAATATGAGCTACACACTTGGTCAAATTACTTTCCAATTTTTCATTTCATCAAAAAATAGGTTTTGTTAAACTCTGCAAAACCAGCATTGATGACACCTTTATGCAATGAAAAATGTCTTTCCACTTATTGAATTTTTAGTTTCAACAACATAAAGAAGTTGCTGTGATTAAGTCTGGAGAATAGGATTGATGATGAGTTATGATGAGGAGCTTATACAGAGGGTGCCGCAAAATTTATACACACTTCAAGCAAAGAAAAAAGTGTATTAACATGACAAAACTGAATTCACACAAAAAGAAAATGATTAGCACTAATGATCTTAGACTTTTATGGTTACAATTGCTCAAAATGCCCACCATAGGTGCCAATACACTTCTGAGTACATTGAACTACTGATTCAGCAAAGTTTTATTATATTTGTGAAAGTGTCCTCAGCGATTGCAGCACATGCCATTTCAATTTCTTCTAAAGTGCTACCAGTGTAGCTGGTTTCCAACGGTATATGGTACCATGAGTCTCAAATTTGTCTTGAAACATGCAATTGTCACTTGCATTGGTGGTTCTGTTCTATACACATGTCTCCATTGCCTTTGAACTTTAACAACATTCTCGATTTTCCAATACCACTTCAAAATTGTTTTCCGCTGCTCAACTTGGCTCCATTTTGTTGTAGCAATGCTTGCATAATATAATGTGAGTCATATTTGTTTACAGAACATCATACGATAATCTTGGCTTCACTTGTTCATTGTTGATTTACCTGTCACATAGCAACGCTATCATAATGTATGTGGTCACATCTATTTACAGATAATCAAACAACACATTACTGTTTTTTTTCAGTTCAACTTTGAAATATATTAAATAGATATCTATTGTGAAAGTGTGTATACATTTTTTGGCACCCTCAGCATATCTTTGCAATTTCAACTGTTGTTTGGGATGCAAATCCCCTTTTTTATACACCAAACCGTTTTTCTTCAACTCATCTTTCAAACAGTCCCAAAATATTGTATAATAAGCTCCTGTTGTTTTACCACTTTCAATCTAGTCTATCAAATAGTCTTTAAGAATCCTTCCAAAAAATTAAAATCACATTCCTAGCCAGCAAAACAGCACTCACTTTTTTCACTGTTTATTCATCAATCATTGTGCATTGCTTCAACTCCAATTTGTAATAATATAATAAATAATCAATCCAAGTTCAGCTTATGAATCAATGCAAAAAATCCTGCGAATTGCAATTAACTATCATCAAACATACATTGAAACATTTCTTCAAAAGCATTTTTGATTCAGTCAACAACAGTCAACAGACACCCATTACAGAAACAGCTTTTTCATAGGCAATTTTTATGCAGGATATTGTGACCTTGTTCACTCTGTTGTGACCACCACAGGTGGTCGAAGTCGTTAAGGCGTGGAATCGTGAGCGGGAGGTCTGGGGTTCGAATCTTGCCAGGACCGTCCTCCCTGACTGGGTTTTTTTCCAGGTTTTCCTCAGTCCTCATAACCTCCAAATACCGGGGAGGTACCTAAACTTAGGCCTGGAATGCTTCCTTCCTTCCTTTCTTTCCCAATATATAATTTCATCTCATGTATCATCAGTGCCCCATCGCCTATGGTGCCTCAGTAGTAAAAACAGACATTAAACACTACCCAAAAAAAAAATCACTCTGTAGTCTCCCATGATGATATTAATTTTTTCATAATCACTCCATGAAATTTATTTCTTCCCAGGTTTTATGGCAGATGTTACAGTAATCTATCCAGATGTCTGTCAAAACATGAACTATGCATTGCATCTGGGTGAAATTGTTATAGACCATTACAAAAATAATCAATATAAACATGAATTTATGAAAATTTATTTAACTTTTCCAACAATCACTGTAGCAATGTAGCAACACAGATCCCAAGGTAAAACAAGTACATTGCCATGCAAAGGAAAATATGGAATCTATGGAAAGGTCTGGAGGCTTAAAACATTTCATACAGCATTTTTATGTAAATGTTTTATTAAGCGTTTCTAACTTAAAAAGATGACAGTTGATCTACATGCACTGCATGCTAATGATAGAAAAGTGCAATATGCAAGCTATATAATTTTTCTAACACTACCTTTTGTACTGCTTGCATGGTTTCCTTCCACCTTGAACGTCTCCGCTCATGTTTCTCTACAGCTGCTCCAATTTGTGATTCTTCTTTCTGAAGCTGAAACAAAGGAGATTCTTAGAAACAAACACATACACATATGTGTGCACAAAGAAATCTTAAAAATATGCTATATTTGCTTAAAAAGAAAGAAAATAAAAAATATAGTCAAAATAGAATACAGAGTGAGAAAGAACAGAAAGGAAAAGAGAGGAAGGGAAAATAGGAAAATGGTAAAGGAGGAAGAAAGATACAAAAATAAAGCTACTCTCACTGCCGTTTCATCTTAGTTCTTCCTAAAAATATACAAGCTGCTATCTTTTAAAAGTTATACAGAAAAACAGATGCTATGCGAAATACACATGGAACGACAATTAATTGCTCTAGAGCGAGATAATAAAAATGCATTCTTAAAAATTTCTAAAATTAGACAAGTGTAAAACATGAAGGTAAGTGGTTAGCACAACAAGTAAATATCCTTTTCTAGTATTTTATATAGTACATTACTTAGCTAGAATATATTTACCAGATCATCCAAGCGAGACAAGCTTGGAAGGTTCTTCCTCCTCAACCTCATATGAGACCAAGTATGGGTGTCTACACTATGTTCCTACAAGAACAAAATTGTAAAAAATTACAACCTTTGAGTATATGCAAAATTTGGTTTCATATTCACTACAAATATAGTACGTACCCTATCTTGAGACCTCTCTGCTCCTCCTTCACTGACAGAAAGGAAATCAGATTTTGAAGTAGCATTGTAGTTTCCTTCTCTTAAGAAATCACCATGAGAATGTTGGCTGTCAAAAGTCACCATATCCTTGGAGAATTGCTTTGTTTCACAGACAGTGGACTGAAATATAATGTGCAGAGTTAAGATTTTTTTTAAAGACAGAAGATAAATGATATTAAATTTTGTTTTAGTACAATGTAACAGTCAGCAACATGTGAGCATGCAAACTGTGGCTATTTGTAGGTACCCTTAGAAAAATATAGAAGAAAGTATGGATCAGAGTAACAGTTCCATTTGACAACTCTGAAGAAAAGAAAATTAATCCTCAGGAATAAAAACATAAAATGAAACACTAATATTCAATTTATGGTGATGCTCAGAACATTTCAAAGGTAAAAGATAATCCCTATTTTTATTTCAGAAATGCTATGTATATTACAAATAGTGAATTTTTCAATCTAGCATTTCTAGACATGATAATTGCAGTATAGTTTTAAAATGTGTGCAAGTGCAGCTGACCAGTTATTTATAAAATTTTATCTATAGTGGTTTGCACCATTTTTCTCTTTTTCTGACAGCACAGTTCAACTTTGTTTTATTTATTTGTTTTATCTAATGGTCTGCCAATCTGAGCATTGTCATTTACTATTAGGAATATGTGCTTGCTTAGTATACTTAAGTCTCAAAGAGTGCAACCTTGTTTTATTTTGTAGTTTCAGAATGTTAAGTCAATTAACATTGTACTTTTGTACTCGGCAGTAGACTGTGGAGCATATATAGTTAATTTCAAAGCTATACATTTTTTTTAACCTTAGTTATATTTACTGAATTAATCTAATCTAAAATTCATATTGGTGGTATATTTGGGCAAATCTATTTGCACCTTTCCTAAACTTTTTGTTATTTTGTTAACAACTTCCTTTATACATTTTGTTTTAATTTCCGTTTTGTTCAGTTAAACTTACTGAAAAGTATTCTAAAATACCACCAAAACATTACATTATCAATTGCATTTTTTTGGCTCTTGGTATTATCTTAAAACTAAACAATACAAGAAAAACATATAGTGGATATAAATGACAAATAACTTTAATTGTCATCCAAAAATTATGTTAGCAGATAATGAATGGTTAGTATTCTAAGTCAGATGATATTACTGATAAATTCAATGCAGACCATGATAGATACGCATATTGGTTACTGAAATTTTCAATGCAGATTATGATAGATAGGTATATCTATCGAAGGCTGAGGAGAAGAAGAAAAATGAGGAGGAAGAAGAGGAAGAAGAAGAGGAAGAAGAAGAAGAAGAAGAAGAAGAAGAAGAAGAGGGGAGGGGGAGAAGGAGAAGAAGATACGAAGAGGGGAGGGGAAGGAGAAGCAGAAGAAGAATTTAAACCCACTGTGCTACCTAAATAGAACAATCATGCTGTAAGACACTTTCCCTCAAAGATGGAACTTTTGTTCCTTAGGTTGGTTATCTGTTGCTGTCAAAATTTGTAACTGTTCGATGTTTTATTTTTTGTTTAAAATGCACATTTATTTTTCTATTGTTTCAAATTTTTTAATTTAATTTTATAATTATTCAATATGATTATTATTATATTTGTTGCTTAAATTATTATAGCTAAGCAACACCAGCAGATTAGCTTGGCTTTTCTGATGATCACTCCACTCAAGAGTACATTTTCTTCTTAACAGAACATAACCACAAGAGTTTTGATATCTCCTGATTCCAAGATTAATACAACAAAATTACCTAAAGCCTAAGCTCTTCTTAATTCTATTTTCTGTTTAACAGTTTTATCAAAACTTTTTGGCTTTTTATCAGCTTTGAGCTGCTGTTGTGCTTGAACCAGCTATTTTTTCCATTAAGCATAAAATAATAATGATGATGATGATGATGACGATGATGATGATGATGATGATGATATTAATAAGCATATAAACATTCCAACATATTCCAACCAAAAATCAGTCCCAGCCAAACTGAATTGACAAGCACATCAGAGTACCTGCAATCCTTTGCATGTTTCCAAATTTCTTTTATGCAACACTTTACATTTTTATTCTTCTCTCCATAGTAACACAAAGAGAATGAATTTTTTCTTAAGCCAATTTATAAATTTAACATTTATAATATTTTTAACAAGTAAAATATCTTACAGGCACTAAAGGTTTTGTACAGTCTTTGCTGCTCGAAGAAGCTTGGTTTGAATCTCCCATTGGTGCATGTATATCTGGGGTAATATGCAATTGTTGAGATTCAATATCTTTCAGAAATTTTTTCGGTTTATTTCTCTGCAGAATAGACTTTACAGCAGGAGATAAAGTAAATGTTGTTTCTGCTTCATCTTCAGGTGCCTCAGAAATAGCAGATTGCTGATTTAGAGCTAGTTCTTCATCACTATTTGCCTGAAAAAAACATTAACTGAAATTACTTCATTATTACTCTGACTTCATTTCAGTGTTTTAGATGCATCATTACTGTGAGGCACATTTAAAACCATTTATTCACAAATTGGCTTCTTATGGCACAACTCCCACTCCTATGCCATTGATCACTGCAAATTCATGGTGCCACAACACTTCAATTTTTAAAACCTGGGTACTAAAAATAAAATAAATGATATTCTGTGCTAACCCTTCTTACAAAAAATGCTGGAAGTATTGACCACTTTTACAACACACAATCTACATCTTCTTAAGCAACTATTCATTTCCACTTATCGATTCTGCACAAATGGACCTAATTATGCCCATTCTTTTTCTAGCATCTTCTGTACAGAGGGTGGACACATAATTCATTGATTTTTATTTGAAGTACCCAAGTTTTTACAAGGTAAAGTGTTGTGGTGCCCTGAGCTGACTTGCAAATAGATAGATGGTTTCAAATGTGCCTTACTGTATTTATTTTATCAAAAGAATAAAAAAGTTCTAATTTCCTTATAATTTAATGATATAAATTTTTTCACAATCATAAAATTAGTTAACCTATGTAATCAGACTCAAGGATTAGCTGAGAGAATATGTTCTAAAAATATGTAGAATATTAAACCGTTAAATTGTACCTCCTTGGCACAGGAATGTGCACCCAAAATTATTGTAACATCACAGATTTTAATACATCCTTAAACATATCAGATTCTATTCAGCTTTTTTTTTCTTTTCTTTTCTTCCTTCCTCCCCCCCCCCCTCTCTCTCTCAGCTTTCTATGACCACTCTCTGCCTAGTTTTATGATATAAATGCAATGTAAATGCATATATACCAATTGTAGATAATAAGCATGCCACAATTGATATACTAGAGTACATATATAAAAATATTTTAAATATTGAAGGAACAGAAAAGATTAGATGAAGAGATTACATCTTGGTTGAATAAAGTCTATCTCTCAGTAAATTCAAAGTAGGCAATTTGAGTGAAACACATTTAAATTAACTTTTAAGTTAAAATTGCTACGACGCTTTATTCAGAAAACCCAATATACATATGCATGTTAATCTCCCTAGAAAATATAAATTACACACTTACCCAAGCAGAATGTTTTGAGCTGCGTTTACCAATATATTCCGACATCTCGTTTTTAGAAACACACACACACACATATATATATCTTTAAAACCAAAAATTTGCAAAACTAGCGCAATTATATTGTATTGTACGCACCAAATAAATGCTATTTAATATATATATTTCACTTATCTTCGATAGATTTTATTGTAATACCTAACCTAACTTATCATCGTAATCCACCATAGTTAAACATGCTTGCTGAGTCACAGTGCTGCCATAATAACACTTCAAACTGTTCTACTGGGTAAAACTATGATTCAGCACCACTATAGTCCATAATAATCATATATTTCTAAAAATACTTAGGTTATGGCGTACGCATCCAGAGTAATTTACATGTGCAAATTGTGATATGTAATTAGAACTTTAATTTTTGCAGTTCTAAGGTTAAGCATTCTGTTCCATAACTCCAATATACACCGGTTTCCCATTGGCGGCACTTGCCGCTATTTATTTCAAATTCGACACTTCTAAACATTCGTTACCACTACAGTTTTATTATTTCTGTCATTCGGTCAATCTGTTTCTTGGAATGGAGAATATAAATCAACAAATAATGCAACAAGCAAGGTAGCTATTAACTCAAGTTTTGAATATTTAATTACAGAAAGTCAATTATTTTCAAATGCATGCACTCGGATAGAAATTTGCCTTTGAAGAATTTATAGTGTAATTCTTTTATTATTGGAGTGTAATGTATAATAAAACACGTGTGGGAGGTCTTTGAGACCTTAGGGTTTAATATAGGAATTCAAATTATTTGTTTTCCTGGTTTCATGTATTATGGAATTGAGAGTTCTTTTAAAGGGATAGAACATTTTTATGAATATTGCAAATGTTTCTAGAGCATGGATATATATGGACTATGTAAAATGTTTAGGTTCTTAAAATGTATTTTTTTTAATTAAGTTTAAAAGCGCTAATGGCTTCTGGGAAGCAGGAAGAAAAACATTTTACTATTATAAGAAAAAATATTTTACTATTATAAGCCTGTCATTAGTACAGCTTGAACTCGAACTAGCAACATTTCTTGTGAAAACTGAGTCTATTCTACCAAGCGTATTTAAAACTTTTGCTTTCTTGTGCTAATTTACGAAATGCCGCCCTCTTAATTTTGCGCGTTTGTACTTGTTCACTCATGTTAATGTCACTTACGAAATTGTCAACTGCACAAAAAAGGATCACATTTATACTAGCCACTTAAAAAGTAAATAATAACCACGTCCATCATGTACTCAACAGGCTTACTTTCAGTAGGTAACAATGGCTTATAGTTGCTACGTTTTTTCGGAGCCTTTGATTATATAATAGTACAGATTCTCTGTCTTACCGTACCAATAATACTTTGTTTTTAGCCAATAGCAGCCTAGGATTTAAGTAGACAAACTCCACGTGGAGTGGTGTAATAGCCTCAGCCAATAGGATTAACAGTAACAGACGTACAACTGCAGAAGAATTTAACAGTGTTATTGCTGGGATATCAAATAACAGTCAGCCAAAAGTCTGCCGCCTCGCTTGATATCTGTTATGCGATGAGCTTGCCACTACCAACTGACAAACTAAATTGTTTATTTTGCAGAACTGTAAACAAGAGAACGACAAAGCAGGCGGGCGCGGAAACTGATTGTTGGATTCAGCCTCAGAAACCGACTGCAAGTTAGTAAAAATATTTTTAAAAATCCTATGAGCGATTTTCGCCCTTTAAGACTATTTCATACTTTTTTGTCCACGTTTAAGCCCAAATAAGAACATAAAATGTTGATAAAATAAAAATACAGCCCTTGCCTAGTTGGCCTCTAGGTAAACCCACCTCCGCTTGGACAGAAAAGAAAACAAAGAACGCCTGCAACCCTAGTGAAGAAAGAAATTTAATTATTAACTTTAGGAAAAAGGAATGAAATTAACAGGTTATATTATAAGGACAATTACATAACCAAATTTTGTAAAAAAAAAAAAAAAAAAAAAAAAAAAAATAGTTCTTTGAAAAAAATGCAAAAGGAGGAACTCGAGAACAACACAAAAAATATTAACAAGAACTAAAGAATACAACACGAGAAGGTAAACTGTTGCAATCTTTAGCGGATTATTAGTAGTATATAAACTCATGCAAAGATAACCTAAGTTTAGGCCTCAATTGTCTAGAGGGGGTGTTGCCATAAACAACCTCATTGAATCATTCATAATTACTCATTATCGAAGAAATAACAATAGCTATTATACAATACAATAGTCTCTCTCACTCTTCCATGTTTTGTGTGTGATACATGTGCGTATTCTTACTTACAACAGTCCTAGCAGCATAAGGCTCTATATAGTACCCAATCATGATGTCCATTGGTATATTAGTTTGAAACTTAATTACTGTACATAAATATTATCTTACATTTTCTGACCTGTACTATTTCTCATTTTGTATCAAAGAATCACTTTTATTATGTAAGATATCTTAATTGAGCCAGGAAAACGCAATTATATATTTTTTTTAAGAGAAGGAAATTTACCACATAACAATTGCAACATTTTAAAATACCTACAATTCTCTGATTCAGTCTCATTTTATATAAATTAGTTTTAATTTTTGGACCAATTTAATGTAATCCTATTTATCATAGATAAATCTTGTTTCATAATTTTAAGCTCTTTAACTCCTGAGGTGAAGTTATTCTTTACCTATTATCTGTTTTCCATCCTATGTGCATTTTCTAAGAAACTTCTTTAAGCAATGATAAATGGAAGCTTAAGTATTCAACAAAATGTTATTTATTGTCGCCAAGTTTTCAAGCAGTGGCATTAGATGCAGAAATCTTGGATTCACAGACAGTGCTGTAGTTAGACCGGTAAGGGTGGTACGTCATATCGGTATAAATAAAAAATTAGCGTACGGGTGAAAAAGTATAGAATTGAAAATACTCGTTTCACCTTTATTAAACATTCAAGTTATCTATAAGGTACTTGAAAGTTTTAAAACAAGGCTATAGCTATTATACAATTATTTTGATTTTATAATTTGCATTTCATTCCTTTTGTTGAAATGTTTACTCGTTGTTTGCTTTTCTTGCAAACTATGAATAGCCGCCTCATGAGTTTCTGAGATTTCTCGGTTTGTTCTCCAATTGGCAAGTTAACACTACACATTTATTGAATAATCTGTTTGTTCAAATGTTATCTTCTTTAAAAAAAAATAATAACATCTGCTCTTCTGATACGAATAGCCCATTGTATGTATCTAAAAAGAAGTAATAATACCAGTAAGCATAAAATCTATTTAATATGACTGCCGTATATGGCACAAAGAATCGCAGAACAAACATTGCAGCATTTTAGAAATTATACTTACTTTCTTTATTTTTTGAAAATCTGTAAAAAGAATTTTTATTGCTTTTCTATTTGTAATTGTTGCAACCATGGTTAGTGCAACTACTCCCTCCCTGTCTTTTTAGAAATATAAAATTATAAAATACTCCATTTAAAACTGACTTTCTCATATCTGACCATGCTGGTTTGTTAGTGTGCAACGCAAGCCCCTAGACCAGCTAGCATCGCTGTCTCGAATTTTAAGATTTGAGTTTCCGCTATTATCTTTGAAAACCATTTGGTTAAACAAACTCATAATCAGTTAGTAAACTCAAATTACTACGGTCACGCCCATATACTGATAATCAAAAAAATAGAGCTGATGCGTTGTAAGGGGGGGGGGCGCTTGTTACTCTTTTGCCATAAATATTATCGTAAGTAATCATGGAGCAGCTAAGAAGATATTGTCAACATATAAGCAGGGTCAAAGAAAAATATGAGGTATACGAAAAAAAGTGTATATTGAAGTGATAGTGAAATAAGGGTTAAAACACAGAAAAGGAACATTGATTGGACGGAAGCGAGGAACCAAAGAGGAAATAGCGATTACAAAGAAAATGTAAATATTTAATTTAATTTAATTATAATAATCATAAACAACATAGTAAAGAACAACACATTTTCTTCGTAGTAGAACGCAGTGCTCAATTTTTTACCTGGAGCACTACTTGCACAAGAAATTCATCATTCGTCTAGCTTAAATGAACCTAACCTAACCCAATCTAACTCCGTAATCCTTATTACAAAGACAGTTCAATTATCCCATGCAGAAGAAGTGCCGAGTCAAAGTCGTTATCGATTTGAAATATGGTGTTACGAGGACCACTCAGGAAACAAATGAAATATGATATACAGAAGGCCTTGCATATAAATCCTATTATTATTATTCTGTTATATAATTCAGCTCATTCATGTAAGCCTTCGATAACCTATAAATAATTTATAACATTTGGAAAACATTAGAAGTGGTATAGGAATGTAATTCAGGACTAAGAATTGAACTTAAAAATCTTTACATCTCGCCATGTTTGTTTATATCCTCGGAGAATGATAATACATTGTATCGGCATTTCTTCTGCAGTTATGTTTGCTTACGTCCTCGGAAAATGATAATATATTGTGTCGGCGCTTCTTCTGCAACCTAATGTACACTTGAGATGCAATACATAAACGTTTAACTTTAGGTTACCTATAAGTTAACAAATTGCATTTGCAGACTATATGATATTTTCATCAACCTGAGACGTCCCTCCGTACTATAACTGCTCTCCTGGCGGGTGCATCAAAGTAATAGTGGCAAATTTGTTTTACCTACCATAGTACTATTGGCGGCTAAAATCACAAGCCTGCCATAAATAATTTGTATTTCTTTCTGTTAGTTGGCCATAGGTTATGTTGGTAATACATTTTCTAGATGTACATGGAAAATAATGTTCCTATGTTCTCTATAAAAACATCATAAAATAAACAATATGCAACTATGTGTCTAGAAGGTGTAAATTATATAGGAAAAAAACTGGAATTCTGATCATTTCCAAATTTAAACATGTCTGGAGTAAATTAACGAAAGAAATTTAAATTTCATTTATTTGTAGTTTTATATGAAAAATTAGAGAGCAGATTGTTCACATGTAATATTTTTAAATTATGTACGTAAATGAAATGTATCTTCAAATAAAATAGACAGTAATTTTCTCATTTATAGACAGCCAAATAAACAAATAAGTACACGCGCTATTGTACGTTTGATATAAGTTGGCAACAGTCTCCATTGTCATGCGGGTAAATAAACGATATAACATAAAATGGCTCTCACAAAACTAAGCATTGAAAATATAGACATGAAAGATAAACGAGTGTTGATGAGAGTAGATTTTAACGTGCCTATTAAAGATGGACAAGTAACAGAGAAACAACGAATTAAAGAGGCTCTAAAATCTATAAGGTATGCTATTAATAATAAATGTAAGTCTGTAGTTCTGATTTCGCATCTGGGTCGTCCGGACGGAACAAGAAATATGAAGTATACGATGGAACCAGTGCATGAGGTTCTGAAATCGCTTCTTGGCAGGCCTGCTGTGTATTTCATTAACGATTGTGTGGGTATCGAAGTAGAGAAAGCTTGCGCTGAACCTAAATGTCCGTCAACAGTGTTTCTTCTGGAAAATCTTCGCTTTTATGTGGAAGAGGAAGGAAAAGGAGTCGGCAAGGATGGAGAAAAGATAAAAGCAACAGAAGAAGAGGTAAAAAAATTTCGCGAATCACTTCGCAGACTGGGAGATGTTTATGTAAACGATGCCTTCGGGACTGCCCATAGGGCCCATAGCTCTATGTTGGGGGAAGGCTTTGAGCAACGCGCTGCAGGATTTCTCATGAAGAAGGAACTGGACTACTTCTCCAAAGCATTATACAATCCAGAAAGACCGCTGTTGGCTATTCTGGGAGGTGCGAAAGTGGCTGATAAAATACAATTGATAGAAAACCTGCTGGACAAAGTAAATGAGATGATCATCGGCGGTGGAATGGCATATACATTCCTGAAAGAACTGAATGGCATCAATATCGGAAACTCCTTGTTTGATGAGGAAGGCTCTAAAATTGTTAATAGCCTGATGGAAAAGGCCGCAAAAAATGGCGTCCAGATGCATTTACCAGTAGACTTTGTTACAGCTGACCAGTTCTCCGAAGATGCCCAGGTAGACTGTGCAACTCTAGAGTCAGGCATTCCTGAAGGTTGGATGGGACTTGATATCGGCCCCAAAAGCGTGGAGATGTTCGTGGAACCCATAAGCAGGGCGAAAGTCATAGTATGGAATGGGCCGATGGGCGTTTTCGAGATGAAGAAGTTTGAGGAAGGAACGAAGATGGTAATGGATGCTGTGGTGGAGGCCACTGAGAAAGGATGCATTACGATAATCGGCGGAGGAGACACTGCAGCCTGCTGCACTAAGTGGAACACCGGGAACAAGGTCAGCCATGTAAGCACAGGAGGCGGTGCAAGTCTGGAGCTGATGGAAGGCAAAGAACTACCAGGTGTTACTGCTTTATCAGATATATGAAGTTTTTAGTGTTTATGTCTGTAAGAAGTTATACACAATATTGTTTTCTTCTTCTTCTTGTTTCTTTTTATTTATATATTGTCTTTAACTTTAGAACAGTAACTGCAAAATCTTAACACTTACTTTTAATATAACGCTTTAAATTAACCTACATTTTGAAATTCTGCAAAAATTATTGAAATATTTACCTTTTTCCGAAACTGTGCAAATTTAAATCGTACAGAATCGGCATTTTCAGAGAATAAAAACCCAGCGCCTTATGAAGAAGGGCTTTAAATAAATGTTACTTTTTTTTCTAATTGGCCTCATTAGTTACAATCAGAGAAGGATTATCTAATAAGGTATGTTTGAATCATCTATTTTTTTTGCTCTCTCTCAGCGAAAAAAGTTATCACAATAAAGGCTTTGTCAAATAAATTGTTCTCCTGGAGATTTCGACCCAAGTTCGCTGAAATTGACATTCCATCGGGATAGTCGAAAAGCAGGTTTCTCATTTATTTCTTTTATCATATTCTCCTGATGTAGTTAAGCTGTAACAAATTCCTTTCAGTGTAAGATGAATTTCTCTTACTGTCCAGTTCTACTCATTTCTGGCTATGAAGTTTTCTTTGTGCTTTATGTTACGTAAATATTAATGTTTTTTTATCTTTGGACACTACTAACGCGTGTTTCAAGTATTTCCCCCCTCACCTCACCGTTTCTGGATGCTTACAGATTGGTTCATACTACAAAGGGTACATTCAGTTTATCCCTCTTATCAAAGAAACTATTGTATAATTTGCAGTTCGAAGATTCTTATTTACAAACGAGATCTATAAAATTGGTTAAAGTCGCTCTTGTTCGTCAGTTTAAATCCTCAGTTAAAGGTCATTTTTAGAAGTAGCGCTTTAGCCGTTTAAATACTCCAAAAGTAATGTAATCATTCGTCTTACAATGGAAGAACATAAAATTAATATATTTATATATCAGAAAATAGTACATCAACAAAGTATTAATATTTTGTAGATGAAAATACTATATCAAAACTATACAGGAAGTATTTTTTTTTTCCGTTATAGTTATTTTCGTATAGGACTGGATTCGTTTCATGTTAATCATAACTGTCATACAAATGTTACTCCTGTTTCTCATAATTCCTGTTTATGTTCTTCAGAAAGCTTAAGTTCAACCTCTGAATGTGAAGGACAAAAATTTATTCACCAAAAGTTCCATACTCTTAAGGCAGTGAGCGACTCACAACATTATTTAAACATTTTGCAATATCCAACCCTATTATTGGAGCTAGTGAGGCCAATTATTTTCTTCTCTTCTCTTCCCTTTTAGTAGCAGAAGATGCTCACTTAAAAATGTCAGTGTTGTATACTATCTTTAGCGCCCGTCTTGACTACAACCCCTAAAAGAATCTTCACCACGTGCCAGGATGTCATACCATGTATCTTGAACGCACCTGGTACCTCATTATTTCACAGACACTGCGACAATATTGTTTTCTCAGCGACGGGACCGTGGAGGTCGGGAGGTGACGCCGCAAACAAAAGAAGTTTACACGGAAGAGAACGCGAACAAATGCTAGCATAGCATCATTCTTTTGCTTTTCATTTCCCAAGGTCTAGAGAAGGTCATGTTTTGCCATAGGTTAATGACACATATTTCCTAAACAAAATATGAGCCCTATCATTAGTATAGTTTCTTTGCCTAGCCCATTTCAGATTTAATTTCCATCTCGTGCCTTTTCATGTTTTGTACATATGTACATGGATAGAATTCGTATTATTAAAATTATATATATATATTAGTAAGTATGAAGCAAAATATGAAATGTTGATAATAAAAATAAAAGTAGCAATGTAATTACGTTTCGTTGAGAAGTTTTTGATACTTTTACAAAAAAAAAAAAAAAAAAAAAGTATCATTTTTGTTAAATAATTTTTATTACATGCTGTTTCACTTCTAGATGTTGTTATTGATGTTTTCTCTTTAACAGTATTTTTAAGCCAAGCCTTCTTCTGAAATTGACTATTGTAAAATGCTATTTTATAAATTAAAAATACGCGAAACATTTTTTACTTCAAAAAATTGATTTGTTCTGACTGAAGTTTAATTTCTGCTCCGCAAAAAGTAATCGGAATACATATGAATATAATAATGATTCTAGTTATATTTTTGATTAACGTTTATTTTTTACTTTTGGAGTAGTTCAGAACATTTCTTGAAAGTATAAACTTTACACAAGATCATCATTCAGCAATTGTTTTGCAGTGTTAATGGAGACAGCACTTTCTGAATAAAAAATGTTAAACACATCCTTGATGGTGTCGGCATATTTCAAATATCTTTCCTTATTCCGCTACGCAATCGGAGTTTGCATACACTAGTGGAAGTCGGCTAACCTTTGGTGAAAATGCGGTTCCCAGTAAGAGAGGAGTTAAAAGCTCCGTTAATGCAAAGAATTGAGCTTGCTCAGTCGTGTTCGCCAGGCCAACTGTTTCAGTTGAATTGCTATAGAAAGTGCGGTTAGACATTGTGTTACGCATTTTATGCATTGTGGAATAGAGTGACATATGTGGTGGACCAAAGAATATTTAACGATGACTAGTCAATCCAAAAGAAGTGGTACAAGTACTGTATGAGAGAAATTCGTGTTAAAATTTCAAGAATAACTTCTCCATCAGTAAATGGAATTTCCATATTGGCTAAGTTCGAACCCAAGATGTTTTCATTGACAAGAAGCCGATGCCAATCAAACGGGTTGTAACAAAGGAGAAACTCGATTAAATAGGCTGTTAGAAAATTCTAGGAAGTCTTTAACATAAAGCCTAGCAAATTGATGTATCTGTCGGCTGTGCGTATAAAGCCACTCAGCTGCTACATCTCCAGCTATACAGAATTACTGCTGTACCTGAAATAAAACCCGGGGACTACGAAAAAAGTGTGAAGTACTGTAACTGATTTATCGATCAATTATATGAAGGATTTCTTGGCCCTAGTCTATCATTTTTTATAGATGAATTCAATTTTTCAGGACCTCTGAACTCGCAAAACTATAGATATCGGAGTAGTGCCAATCCTGATCAGCTAATTGCACTACCACTTTATGACCGAAAAGTGAACTGCGGCATGTGTCTAAAGATCTTTACAAAATGATTCAGGAATGTCTCAAAACGAAACAGTTACGCCGTAATTTCCCGTTAGCAAAAGGAATTCCCAATTGCATAGCAGAATGTGGATCCTGTAGTACTCCACAGCTTTCGAACATATTCCCTAATGATTAGCAATGGATTCACTAACAAACGCATTTCGCGATATGTTTCCTTCAAATTTTGAATTCTTCTCGATACGTCCAGGAAAGTTTTCTTTCCAATATAGTTAATTTCGCTTTGGAAAACGTGCTCTGTAATAGTTAAAGTCTTAAGAGGCATACATAAGTTATGTCTTTTTATATGTACATACCATCATCAAGATTTCCACTGCTTTGATGTGTCACGATTGCTAATGCAAATTTTGTTCATAAGGCCATAGACATTAATACGAAATGTATCGCTACATATTTGTGATCAGCTAATTACATTTTCCTGTAAATTCGCAGGCCAACCTCTGTTTGTTCTTAAAACCAGACAGAATGTTGCCAATTCGTGATTATTTTCTTCTCCCATAGTTCCAGCAAATGAAACTTAAATGTTATTCACAGAATTCTCTCGATACCATAATTGAACTACACCTTTATGTAATGTCAGTTGGTTTGGAGCTATATGGGATGTGTATGAGGACTGATGCCTATGCTACACGCCTGACCCACTTATAGTTTATCTAAAAGTTTTATTTCACAACACAAGAATGCCTGAAATGTATAAACCCTGCTTGCATAGTTTCAAATCGTGCATTGTTTGCATTACATCATAGCGGATGTTGAAATGATAGAAAGTGCTGATTCATTAGGAAAAAAGAGTGTGTTGAGCAAGGAACTGTGACTAAATGCTTGCAAATGAGGGGAATATCTCCTTACGAAGTTCACCAGAATGTCAGCAACTTCCAGGATTTTGCTATGCATTGCGTTGTGAACAGAGAAGGAATAATTCTTTCGGAATATCAGCATAAGCCTGGCGCAAGTTGGCGTAAATGGCGGCAAAGGGAGGAAGTTTGAGTTTGCGGCTACATGCCAGAAACCTGTTATTGTTTATAGCTACTACACTGTATGGTTGATGCTAAGGCAACTAAAGTTCATGGAACAATAAAACCTATATCCACTAAGTCTGAAGCTAGATGGGGTACATGACGCTAGAGGGAGGGGGTTAGAGTTTGTGGCTGCATGCTAGAAGCCTGCTGTTGTTTACATCGGAATGCTAGGCAGCTGCACTCTATGGTTGATGCAAATATCATTTTGACAAATTTGTGACTATGGATACGTCACGGATCTATCATGTTATATCAACGTACGCGACCAAGTGCCCAAAGACTTGGACTCTGAACAGGCCTGCAGTTTCGAATGTAATCAGAACCGACCTCTCTGAGTGACATTATTTCCAAGTTTTCCTCATTCCTCATGATTGGAAAATGCTTAGTCTGGAACGCTTCCTTCCCCCCCCCCCTTCAAAAATTCCTTTCTTTATCATTTCATCTCATGCATCATCAGTAACCACCGCTTGTGATGCCACATTAGCAAAGATGGGTGTTGAACGCCATTAAAAGGAAACGTATGCACCCATATTAAGCTTCTAAAACAAAAATGCAAGCATTAGATCTTTCCACCCCCTAAGAAACTCAAAGTGCAACCGCCAGCAGGAAAAATATGGCTGTTTTCTTTTGTTTCTGTTCGATTTATTAAACCTGTTTATTATTTTCAGATTCTCCACAGTAATTTTATTTCAGAATTGCGAAATGAATCAACAAGAAATTAGGCGAAAAATGAAACGAGGTGTTCCCTTTCTTCAGGAAAATTCTTCAAGCCACTACACCTTAATAAAGCAGTGTGTGAATTGCTCTAGCTCCCAGCGACTTAAGGTTTTTTCCGAAATTGGTAGAAATCCTTCGAGGGCGAAATTTTCATGATATTTTAAGTCACGGAGGCTGTAAATTAACGGTTTGCAGAAATGGGACCTTCTTCCAGGAAGGTATAACAGTGTTAGCTGGGAGAAGTGAATCAGCCTCAGGGAGAAAGTATGAGGAAAGTGAGGAAAAATTAACATTTTAGATACTCGAAATTAGAAATGGAGCGCAGGAATCAACCAACATAGCTCTAATAACAGGGTGAAAGTCTGTTGACTCTTCAGAGGCCTCTTTCTGCTCAGAGTCTTTGTTGGAGGTGGTCGATATCGTCACTAATGTTTAGTTTGATCGCAGTAGAAATATAATGGTTTACAAAACATTTCTGGCTAGATTTCACCAGTATGACATGCGCTGTAGATCAAAACGTTTAAATCTCTTGGAAGGCACGAATCATTGAATCCACCGAAATAATTTCTTAATTGCACAATTGTGGACTTGGGGATCTTTTCGTCGTTTCGAAGAGATGCACGATTTTCAACAAAACTAATGAAAAGCTATCTTTTCTTTTTAATAGTGTTTAACGTCCATTTAACTACTGAGGCATCACAGGCGGTGAGAATTTGAGGGAGAGAAGTCTGGGAACAAAGACGAATGTGAATAGCATTTAAGTTATAATCATGTTTAATATTTCGCCACATTTTAAATATAAGCACACAACATTAATATTATTTAATGTCGTATATTTTGTTTCTGCAGCAAGACTACAAACTACAGGCGTTGACTACAATTTTACACATTATCAGACGGGAATCTGATACAAATAACTGAACTTTTAACAGTAAAACAGCTAAATTTCCATTAATTTTGTAAAATCTGACATTTAAATAAACATCTTTTATGAAGACTAAAGAAAAAAAGGCCTATGGTCATATCAAACTCTCTCTCACATTTATTGAACTCTCTCTCTCGATACATAATTGAACACACCTCTCTCCTGCGAGGTACTGTACTAAAATCCTTTTTCGGTTGCGTTTTGTTTCACAGTCAACAATTGCCTATCCATCGCGCACACAGCTTTAAATGCAATTTTTAATAAACAATATTGTGCAATTGTATGTTGATATGTCTGCAGCCTCATCTATCAGGTTCCTTTCACTTGGGGATCTTAATTTATTTTTTAAAGAGAATCTTCCTTTTGGCCTCAACTGGGTGTCTTAAGTGTTCATCTTTGACGTATTTAAGCGCGCATTTAACCTTTGCTTATTCTAAAAAAGTCTTCGGTTGGAATAGAATCCCCATGAACTTCTTTCAACTTTCCTTTAATGTGAAGAGCTGTTTAATTTTTAAAATAAAACCACTCATCCCATGTTTGGAGAATGCTAGTGTTAATACAATTGATCTTCAAATGAACTCCTGCAATTTCAAAATGAGAAGTTCTTTCTGATAGGTTTTAGCCACGGCCTGCAAATATGCCTCAATAATATCGAAGAAAGCTCTACATGCTATTTGCTTAACTATCTAAGTGAAGCCAACTTTCCTGTATGTCTCCAGCAAACTAAATACTGAAATTCACTGAATGCAGAAGCACAAAAGAGAGTACAGCCTTTCTCCCTAGAGCCTGTTATCATAAAAACTAAGCCATTCATTCACTAATGTGTCTCGAACAGTAGTTTTTTTAAATTAAAAATAACCAGTTGCCATACTTAGTTACATATACAAATATCACTTAATAAGTTGTGCTGTTAAATGATCCATCATTTTACTCCATCCTTCTTTTCCTCCCTTACGAGTTTACTTTCTGGACTTCTCTCTCTAGAACCTTGGCTGTTGTTCATTGGTCAGAGCACGTGATTCTAGTTCATTACGTTAATTTAACATCAATAATCCGCTTGTGACAACGATTGTGAAATGGTATTTGGACGGGGAAGAAAAGTTGGTTTCGGCATGGGCTTGCAAAATTGGTTACGTCAGCGGGCACTTGATCAGATACTTAGGTGCCTAGATAATATTTTGAACTGTGTAATTGGAGAAGTTCTTTGTGAAATTGGATAAAATATGAAATCCATTTGGTTAATTAATTTTTATGTGTGTATTTTTTTGCTTTGGAGCAGTTTGTGTAATAAAGATGGTTAAATTAGAAATTTCGCTTTGGTTGAATCCATGGAAAATTTTTGGCTTCAATTTTTGGTAATGCTTTGATGAAAGTATGTTAGGAATTTTTCCTTTTTATCCTTTCTGTGAAAACACTGGAAACATTTCTTTGTTATACGTTCTGAGAATTTTATGATGTGCTATTAATAATACTTTTTGAACGAATCTTATGTATTGTTATTTCCTCTTGTTTTGAAGCGTATTTTCCATGTAATTTCATTTTGTCTTGTTTTGGGCAAATGTGATAAATTTGCTTTATAGGTATATTAATGTGAGACAATTACAAACTGTATGTTTACTTACTTTACGTATTGTAATTGTCATCTTAAGATGGGCTTTTTCAGTCAGTTCTTATGGAAGTGCCTTTTTCAATTGTTACTGTGCTCCGATCCTGTTATATGCATTCAAGAGCACTGTCTTGGAAATTCTCTTTTCTTTTCCCGTCATGTTGGGCACATTGACCTTTCTACAACCATGCTTTCTTATTTCAGTACGTTTCCGCGAATTTTTTTCTCACATTCGCGCTGCGGGCGCTAGCGGGAGAACGCCAGTGAAATAAACGAAAATGACATGTTGCTGGTTTTAATAATAACAAATCATGTATTTTAATATTTTTCATAGTTGAACAGTTTGAGAAATGTTTCCCCAAACAACAATAGTATGGGAAATGTGTAATGATTATTCTAAAAATTAATAATATTAAGTATTATCACCCACTTCAGGAATTAGATGTCCTACTCATTAGCAATGGGACCAGCATTAAGCATGGTCAGTGTAACAGTGGTAGTGTAATAACTGCCCTGTTAAATTCATTACATTTATCTGTAAAACATTCTTACGAAACCTTCATAATAAAATTAGCAATTCAGAAATATTTGCTGGTTTAAAAAAAATATTTTTGCCAATAAACCAATATCAGTTCCAAAAGAGCGGATTGGCTTAAACTTTCGTGCATTGTATTCGTTCTATCTGTGTAATTGGAAGCAGTCCTGTCATTAAAAAGGGAGTGGGGAGGGGAATGAAGTCACAACAATAACAAAGGCAACAGTTGCGGGATAGTGGAACGTTCCGGAGACGCAGCCATCCACGGAATTAGGCCTGCCCATTGCAGGAAATGAATGAAGGCGTGCCTGGCGTGACTGGAGACAATTTACAATACTTGCGCATCCTATTTGCTATCACAGATTTATTTAGAACCCACTGTGCAACAAGACACTCCACATGTGCAAAGTGTGATGGTCTGCGGTAAACTCTGGGAGAACGGAAGCTTTGCAAATGTTGGCATGTTGAAACATTTTGCTTACGGTTAGAAAATATCAGGTCTATATGTGCTAATGTGTAAAGTACATCTGTGCAAATTAAAACGAAGTTAGCTACTTACATTTTCTTCAGAGTAAAACTGGATTACTTATAGTATCTCAAAAAATAAAGATATATTGGTCCATTCATTTGTAACCTGCCTAACATGGAAAATGAGTTCTAGGTATATCGAATATCATCTAGAAGTGACTCCAGATCGCAATAGAATCATGTATCGAAAGTGTGAAATCATTGTTTTCTAAAAAAGTCTTTCAAAAATATCCTTTCATTTGAGTTTAATTTTCATGTCAAATTATTTCATTTTTTCTATGTAAGAAGATAAAAATTTACGTTAGTGTCTAGGCCTCTCTTTTTTCTTTGGTTGTTTCTAAATTGTGTAGCATTTTTTTTTTCTTTTAATGGTGTTTAACGTCCGTTTTTACTGCTGAGGCACCACAGGCCTTGAACACTGAGGTACATGAGATGAAATTACAAATTGGTAAAGAATTATGTCAGACCCAAGTTTAGGATACCTCTCAAGCTTGCAGAACTTTTCGACCTTTTGGTGATAAAACAGTAAACTGATAGTGTATGGTTCACGAAAGGTTTTACCTACTTTTTATGCAGAGCCCTCACATCAAGCATTCCAATCACATAAAAACCATACATTACATCTTCACCAAGCTAAAAATGTCATACAAAGTGCCTATTCTGTTTCTTAGTCATAAAACGTAGGCTGTTTAATCTAGCTTTGCTTCACCATCTTTTGGGACACTAGGGGTGGTTTAAATGTTGCCACCTTGTTTAAAATATTCGTTCGACAACTACAGCACTTTATTTCCATTTTCTCACATGAGTTTGGGAACTTCTAAGAGGTTTTTTGTTTTTTGAGTAGTGTTTAATGCCTGTTTTTACTACTGAAGCACCACAGGTGGTCTAAGAGGTTATAATTAGAGTTTGTAAATGTAATACAGGGGTGTCCGGAAAAATCTACTTTAAAAGAAGAAGTTATATCTCAGAAATTAATACATTTATTGTTTTGCAGTTTGTATGTTCAGAAAGAGAAACCCAGTAGTTTTATTTATACTCCAGTACATCTCGACATGAGCGCCATTTGTGGAGAGCTACATCTAGGCGAAATTTAATCTTTGCCTCACGTACAAGTACATTATCTCGGTGTAGCATGCTGCCATGGGTTTGTGTCATTCCGTTTGAAAACGACGTTGCACTTCAGCCAGACAAAACGCCCTGTACAGTTCAAATCCTCCTGTTGTGAAATTGCAAAGAAGGCAAGATTCACAGTAACAAGTATTGCGCAATATAAAATATCGCAACGCAGAAGAAACAAAAAAATCAAAGATATACGTATACATAGCTCTCTACCAGTGCTACTAACAAAATGTTTGTTGAGCTATTTCCCCCTCTCTCTTTCTGAACGTGCAAACCACGCGACAATAAATGCATTCCTTTCTGAAATATAAAATGTTTTTCACTACGTTTCTCCCGAACAGAAGACATTCAGTTTACTTGACACTATTTGTTCGCTTTCAAGTGTCGAGTTATACAGAAAAGAAAGTGGTCCAATTCTACGCTCTATCAGCAGTGAGTGAACATTAACATCAATATTACTACATCGTTACGGGTAGTTAAGACACCCACTTGCAAATGGGACGTTTGATTCGAATTCTGAGTGCTCGCCAATGGTAAATGCCCGGAACTTGAACGCTTTCCCAAAATTACTTTTGCAATCTATCATTTCATCCCTTATATAATCGCCCCCTTGATGTCACAGTAACAAAGGGAGTGTTAAACACTATTAACACGTTTTACAGGTGGGATAGTTAGGTAGAACACCTAATTTCATTATAGCTTTGATGAATCCTTTTGTTTCTTGTTTCTTTTTTATATTATTTTTATCTTTTGAGAACAGTGACAAAGTAGCCATTCTTATTTTATGTAATGCATCACAAAAGCACGATGCCGTACGAAACAGAAAACAAAAAAATTCTGAAGTTCTGTAAGCCACAGAAAATTTTCTTAAGATCTCTGTATTGCTCTTGTAGTTGCAATTATTCCCTGGAGAAAGTAGAAAATGCAGTCTTGAGGACGTTCCTGCAGAAATAAAATAAATAAACAAATAAATAATAAGATTTTCCATCAGACAACCCTACCGGAAGGCTACTTCCATGGGGTAAGTTTCATATATTTATGTTAATTATTATTTTTTAATTTGTCAATAAAATTAAATTCATATAACAAACACAAACACAGACACACACACACACATATATATATATATTAATTAAACAGGTTCCAGCTGAAGTGTATTTAAAACCTTTTATCATCATCTCAGGAAATATTTATATTAGATTAATCAGAAGATAAGGAAGAGGCTGGAAGTTCTACAACAATAGCTGTTGGAGAGTGCTCAGAAAGCTTCACTATGATGAAAATGGGATATATAATTTAGTTTTAAGTATATATGCTACATATCCTACACAGCTACATGTTATATGTGTTGTCCGTGCTCAACATAACCAGGGTCAGGTTTCCAGAGGTAATGCAGTCATCTCCCATGCCGTCAGGATAGCTGCCTTTACACACTACTTGCAACTTCATTTCCACTAGGTCTGTAGTGACGGTAAAAGCATTGCCCTATTAGAGAGCACATACATTTTGTAATTTTACATACATTTTAATGAAACTATCCGCCATATTCTGTTTCCCCCTAATGTGAAATTAGATTATCTAAAATAACTTTAACAAATGTGGCTACAATTCATTTTTACAACTTTTAGTAAAATGTTAGATGAGAAAAAGACGAACAGTGAAATTAAAAATGAAGTTTCGATAACAGATATGCTAAACAAACGAATTAATATGATATCAGAGCCACTAGGTTTCCTTGCTATTTTTATTCTTTGTGCGCCTTTTGACGTTTCTGGAGCTTATCGTCATTGATTGATTGATTGATTGATTGATTGATTGATTGATTTATGGACGCTCTTTAACAGCTCAGGTCATCAGCGTCCCATTCAACTCAGGGCGTGAAACGGCCGACAAATTTTGCTTAGAGACCTCTTCTTTCAGGCTTGAGGTTCTTTTACATGTCGTAAATGTACGTCACGGGACCCACGGCTTTACTTCCCTTCCGAAGGAAGCCATACTTAGGATTTTTACGCCCGAAAAGCTTATCGTCATTGTTATTACTTCGCAAGTGATAGAGATTTGGATAAAGTCGCAGTTTGCATGTTCAAAACTGTCCTGATGCATTTCATAATCTGCATTTATTAGCTTAACAAGGGCTCAATATCCCATTTGTCGAGTTAATGGCATTGGAGAACCTGAAGAAGTGGACAGAGTGGTCGAAGTTATGCTGAAGGGAAACCTGGCTGGAAGGAGGAAGAGTCAGTAGCACGAGTGTTGCAAGGAAAATTTGCCTCACTTTTGACAAGGCTAAGCCCAATATAACTCGTAAGTTATTGCTATTTTTAATGCTGTTTAACACCCATTTTTACTACAGAGACACCACAGGCATGGATCCTGGTGATACACGAGATGAAATAATAAATTAAAAAAGATTTTTTCTAAGGAAGGAAACGTTCCAGGCCTAAGGTTAAGATACCTCCCCGGCATTTGCCATTTATGAGGACTGAGGAAAACCTGAAAAAAATCAGTCAGGGAGGACGGTCCTGGCGGGAATCGACCCCAGACCTCCCGCTTACGAATCCGCGCCTTAACGACCTCGGTCACCTGTGATGTGAAGAGGAGTTTCTCTCAATGCAAGAATATTTTTATGGATAAATGACACTTTTTGCAAAACTTGTCAATTGTAGCATGGGAACTGATAAGGAAATAGATAATGAGCTCATCAGCAAATATTAAAGGAAACTGCATATTATAATAAATATAAATAATAAACATATAAATAATAAACATTTTGCATAGATTTAAATATTATCTGCTGTAGCTTGTTTCATTGCTTTATTATCTTCTCGTACCTATATGAATATCCATCTTTTGTCATTTATGGGTATCTATTTTTAGCCTTTTTAGTACTTGTCAAGCCTCAGCTTAATAATGACTATAAAAATAGCTATATAAATAAACTGGCCACTAAAACAGATGTAATCACTGCTGCTTTCGACTGGATGATTTCACTCCCTCATTCTTCTGCGTCGAATTCTATGCATCTCAACTCCGCACTATCTGTCGATCCGTTTTCATCACTTATCCTCTCTATATTTTAAACATCTGATTCAATAACAATTCTATTTTCTCTATGTCCTTACACCGAACTTCTCACTTTTCTTCATTCTTCACAATTATCACTACTCATCTCTGGAACTCTCTATCCTGGTGGTCTAGTGGTAGCCTTACTTGCCTAGTAGACATGCAAAATAAATAAGATACGTAAGATACTGTTCCAAAACAAGGCAATAATAATAATAAAAACAACTTTATTTTATCTGGCGAAGTAAAAATAGTAAGGTATGTATGCTCTTCGACTTCACCAGGGACTACTACGATTTTTGTATTCTGAAATTGGCTAACCTGAGTACTGCTGGAAATTGGCCAAGGTTATCAAGAAACAAAAGAATCTCGACTCTACAGTTGATTTTACAAGGCACAGCACACAATGTAATATAAAATCATACTTGGAATATTTGGTAGGTACCAGGCAAATTAGCCAAGAGATCATCAGCGCATATGATCGTGTCCCTGATGACAGCAACAGCAACTGACGCGTTGGTGGCAGCAATGCCGGCTGAAGGGTGCATGATGGTGACTTTGGCACTAGTTGTTGATTGAGACCGTGATAATGGCAATGTTTGTGATGACGTAATGAACGGTGGGGAGACGATGTTATGGGCAGTTTTCGGAATAGTGCGGTGATATGTTGATGCTGCTGTTGGTCATCATGATAGTACTGGTATAAGTGATGGTGATATAACAGTAATAGTATTTAATGTTCGTTTTACTACTTGTGAATCATAGGCGTTGGACATTGAGATGGAATATTAAATTGGAAATCATGGTGACAGCGTGTACATGGTGGTGATAATGCAGTGCGTAGGTGCTGCAACGCTGACAATATGTGCGATGGTTCTGTAGTAATATCCATGGTGGGGTGATGGTAGTGGTAGAGGTTATGATGGTGCTGTAGATGTGCAATGCATACAGATGCCTCCTAAACCCAAGATCGCGGGTTCGAACCCGGCCAGGACCGATGGATTTTTTCGGGCGTAAAAATCCTAAGTATGGCTTCCTTCGGAAGGGAAGTAAAGCCGTGGGTCCCGTACGGCTCGAAAAAGCACCTCAAGCCTGAAAGAGAGGCCTCTGAGCAAAATTTGTCGGTCGTTTCACGCCCTGAGTTGAATGGGACGCTGATGACCTGGGCTGTCAAAGAGCGTCGATAAATAAATCAATCAATCATACAGGTGCTATGACGCTCTAATAGTGTATGGAGTAAGAAGGATTGTGGTAGTGGCGATGGTGATAGCATTCGTTTGCGATGGTTGCAGTTGTAGTTTACTGTAGATGGTGTTGCATTTGCTAGGGTTTGCTTTGGTAGTACAATTAAATAACGCACTTGTATTTGCGATTTTCTGACTACTCTCTACCGTATTGAAAGGAAATTTTCCTCCTTATACTTGGCTTAACGTTGCCACTTTTCCACAGAAAGATATAAACAAGGAACTGTGCTTTTACCCGTTTATCCCCATATGCATTTTAATTTCATGATATGCAGTCACTGTCAGCTAATCAGTCGTATGCAAACAGGTAGGCACCAAACCATCTGGCTGCGTTGTATTAAATATTTAAGCAAGTGCGCGGAGGGACGGCGTAATGAAATGGGCGGGGGATGGGGCAATGCCCCGTGGGACACAGGGACTAATCCCAACAACTTACTCGGTCAACAGATGGTCCACAGTTGTTCCAGCACAAAGCCTCTAGTCTTTGCATCTGCGAAAAATTTTGTTTTATAACTGCAGAAAGAAAACTTTGGAGAATCTTTCGAGAACATCATTTCGCAGTGCTATATCTTTGGAATAAATGAGACCAAACGCAATACAAATGAAGAAAATCATTATGTTGTCACTGCATTGTTGTTCTTGTTCTTCTTCATATTGCGTTATTTTTGTATATAATATGAAACATGTGTAAACCCTCTTACTTACGAGTTCTATTATTAGTTTCAGAAGTAATAGCATATTACAGACTTAATAACAGAGGATAGCATTAATCTTGCTTGATTAAGCACCACTTTTCGGTTTGAGTCAGCTGTCTCCCCTTGAATTGAAGAGTAAGCGTGTCTAATACATGGATTCGTAACAAAAGCAGCCCATCACGACCAAAGTAGCAATGAAACTTGTTGTGTTGTTCATGTTAATACAAAGAGCTATCTTTGTTTTTAAAAATAAACCCAGAAACTCCACAACATCAGGTCGGAATCTTTAGCTTCGAGTGAAGCAGGCTCACTTTCTCTTTGGCATTCATGAAATGTTACGTTTGATTTTAGTTTTCTGTAAACTTTACAATTAAACAGCAGAACGAAAGAACATTTTACGCCGCTAAGCAGTGTGCGGCATCACGGTTCATTGCTTTTACATTTTCAAAAACACCCTTTCAGTTTTCTGTTTAGCAAATTTTTCTGACACATACAATTAGGCTGGAAAGAAGTATACCAACCTGTGCACTGCATATATAAAATGGAACGCAGCTTGACGAACCCGCAATGTGAGCTTGGTGCTAGAATAAACTGAACATTATGTATGTAATATGGCTCTTAAAGCATTCGTGAGAAGGCAGTTGCTGTACAGCATTATTTTTGCTTATGGGGAACCCGGCATGACGAAGAGTTCCATAAACTCCGACTCACAAACGGAACAGTGTTGTTGTTAGTGCGGAAACTGATAGTGGACCAGTGCTCCGGAAGAATGCGCTCATCCATGAGTAGCGAAATGCAGGAATTGTGTTTGAAAAGCCTCTGCAATCAGCAACAAAAATCAGCGGCATGTTACGAGAGGGGGATAAGATTGAAAGACACGTGTACTCTAGTACTCTCGTTTGAAAATTAGCCTGTTCTCTCCAATATCTGGTTTTCTTATAAATGTCACGTGATACTGAACTGTTATGTAAACAAGTAATAGGACTTCCGTGCCCTGAACGCTTTTCTGAGACTGTTACACGCCCTCTACACTCTCAAAAAAAGTTAACGTCTGTCTGTCAACCCTGGCCATGGATTCATTTAACTCTACTTTATTGAAAATTAGCGTAAATACTTCTTACTGTTAATCAAGCTTGTTGTCGATCGATATGTAAAGATATAAGGCGATATTATCGGGCGGAAATCTTGATCTCCTGCGGATATCACACTATCGGGTATTTTGAAGGAACTACGCTGGATAAGAGCTTTATTGTATTCCATTAAACGGGATACAACTGATGCAATGTTTGTGAACATCCAGTGGAAATATGAGAGATGTTGCATTCCAAGAGCATGCATTGTAAACTGTCAGTGCGGTTAACACTTTTCGGCCAAAAACCATGTGCTTTTAAATATACCCTTTAAAGTAGAACGATTTAATTATATCTAAAGCTATGCACATGGATCATAAAAGTATAACGGTTTTTTTCTTCCAAAAGTTGGAATAAATAATTTCTGTTTCTTTTACTGCGTTGATTCGTGCTATTTCCAAGTTTTAATCATTTAAAATGTTTAAACTAGTTGAACGTTTTCACTGCAGGTTGTATTGACACAAGTCTTAAGATAAATAAAAGATATGGGCCAGTCCTTATCCTGCTCTATATGTTTCCTGTTCACCGTCAAACACGCTTCATTTCTTGGATTGGGTTATCACGGAAGGAGGATATTTCGGTACTTCAGCTGCTCAAAGACTGGCCGTTTGTGTCTATGCCTCCATTGAAGACATCTCCGGAAGGAAGAGATTAGGTGGGGGAAACACCGGGCACCAGAATTCGCGAGCGGTTAGGCACGGACTTAGACAAATTCTCTAACACTGTTTCCAGATAAAACATCCCCTCTCCAGCAAAGCCCTCCCCCCTCTAAGGAGTTTCGGGCCTCTCAGAAGGTCGCTTAGAATGGCCGGCCCAAAAGAATTTGAACCGGGCATCTCCCGAATGGAGTACTAAGCTGACAAGCATAGAATGCATGCTGTGATAGTGTTTGTATATTGTCGATGAACACACATGGTCAAACTTTAGGAAATAATGTCGAGAGAATCCGGCAGGCAAAACTGTTGGACCCTCATTCTCCATTCCACTGTCATTAAAGTATCTGGGTCAGATAGTGTAGAGATTGAATTGGTGTTTCATGCGTTGCCTTTGAGTGACTTTTCCTCAAGTGTAACAGATGCTTTTTTTTTATATGAAAGTGTGATAAACAGCCGCTTTTAGTCTGTTCGGTGGAAGGCAAGACCATAAAAATCTCTCAACCTACAATTTCTGCCCACACACTAATACAAAATTGAGCTGATGCCTCAATATACGATCGCACAAGTACCGTGCGATCAGTGATGTTTTGGGTTTTTTCCTGTGAGCTAGCCCCCATTCGTTTGCCTCGCCGTGCTTGCTTACTTATTGGCCTTGCTTGCTGTCGCAGTCGTAGCGCAGCTTTTCCCGGGTATGTGGTGTGTTATTCGTTTCTTATTTAGACAGTATTATGCCTAGTATGCTCACAACGTCATGAGTGTCTTTGTGTACGATTCATATGTGTTAACTCAACGGTGAAAGAAACACACGGCTTTTTTTTTAGCATACAGTTGATTCTGTTACTTATGTGAATACCACACTAAACCCTTTTTCAGAGAATTAACCGACAGAGAGCGTGATCACGAATTTTTTCAACAGGAATCTTCCTCTGCTCACACTGCGAACAATGAGAACAATTTACACTGTGTTTCTACAGGGCGGAGTTATTAGTGGGGATTTCTGGCCCCCTCGGCCCCCCGGTTTAACAGCCTGCAATTATTATCTCTGGGGTAAACGAGAAAATGTCGTGTACAAGAAAACCCGCACATCCTACAAAAACTCAAAGGTATTCGTTAGGAAACTGTCCGAATTTCTCAAATTAACTACAGTGAGTGATCAATAATTTCCTAAAGATATGCGGAAAATGTGTGGAGAATGAAGGCGCACAGTTTCAACACCTCATTTGATAAGCAATAAGCCTCTTCAAATTGGTTTGTGTATTGTTGTGTGGTTGATTTGTTTTTGTTTCACTTTCCTGCTAATGACCGAGACTCGGCTGGCCGGCTAACCGGCTAACGAGCGGCGCGTTTGGCCATAGGCAAAACACTCCGGGGGAAATAAGACTGATCGTAAGGTATTTACTCTGTTCAATGTAAATGAATACATATAACTCATATAGGACATGTTCTATGATGATTGGGCAAGGACTTAGGTGACACTAGAATGAATCTTTTTCAAAGTATGCGTGACATCATATGTGAAATTAAACCATTTTATAGGTTATTATTTGCATTTGTAGCCTTTTTTATTTATACGCAATTTAAAGTATTTAAAGAAAAAATCTTGTTATAGCTAGTTTCAATATAATAATCTTAAAAGCAATTTTCATAACCTTGAAAACTAAATTGATTACACCTCTTGGAAAACTGTGATGATAATGGATCTTAACACACTTCTCCGTGTTTTTTGACCGTGGTCTAGAGATTTCGTCCGACACTATGGCGGATATCTTCGGAGGAATAACTTTCATAGTGTGGGACGAAACATCAGGTCACCACAAATATGAATTGACCCGGGAAAGTTTGTTACGATCGTGAAAGCTTACGTACAATCTCTCTCTCCATACATGTATGTCGTTCAGTCAGGCCTTCCTGAAGATCAAGTTTAGTTCAGTCCTTTTCATCCTTTACCACGTGCTTGATTTGTACTGAAAGCATTTAGATACATCGCCTTGCACAGCGTGCCTGCCTTTGATCTAATGACAATAGTAGTTGCACTGTCAGGCTAATACAGGGATATTGTTACATCAATAGAAGGCCGTTTTCTTTGATGGTGGTGAATTGAAAATGACTCGACACTGTTCACAGCGAAAGACTAGACTCATCTGCCATTCAGTTTTTAACAGTTATGTTTCAGTAAAGTGTAAAATTTTAACTCCAATGTGCCGAAAATAAAACCAAGTAATACTGCAAAATTAAAGTATTTATTTCAAATATTTTCCATGTAATAACAGTGTTCTGTACTGTGAAATTTGTAATGTAAAAAGTTGCAGCAGAAAACGTAAACAGGGGGGGGGGGGGCACACATAAGAGATCTTGAAGCACAGAGGAAAAGAAAAGAATACATCCAGTAGTGTGCTATTTCAATAAATTAGGAATTTTATCACTGTGCGATGTTCATTCTTAATCATGTATTCAGCAGGTTTTCTTGAGAAGTACACCGGAAAATCTATTCCAGACTAATCAACAATTAATAAAATTTGTTATTATATAAATTAAACCGTCTATTGCTAGTGGTTAAAACTAGAAGCGCAGCATTACGAGTTACCTCATGTAAAGAAACCTTAAGGAGGTCTGTGGTTCTGTGCTTGGAAGAGGACACTGTAGCTCAGTTGGTTAGAGCGTCGCAGTTCGAATTCTTCAAACCTGATTCTGTATCTCTAACTTATGTGTTATACACGGCTAGTGTTTTTATTATTTTTTTTAATGGTCTTTAACACCAGTTTTCACTACTGAGGCACCACAGGCAGTGGACACTGATGATACATGAGATGAAATGATATATTGGGAAAGGATTTTTTTTTAAGGAAGGAAAAGTTTCAGACCTAAGTTTTAGTGTACCTCCCCGGCATTTGCCATTTATGAGGACTGAGGAAAACCTGGAAAAAACCTCAGTCAAGGAGCACGCTCCTGCGGGAATCGTACTCCAGACCTCCCACTCGCGAGTCCGCGCCTTAACGACTTCGGTCATTCGTTGCGGTCGCCCGTTCGTGATGTTATAAAATATCCTATATTACGACTTTCTTGTCTAGATTTCGCGTTCCCCATTCGATACGAGATATTCTATTGGTTAATTCTCAAGTTTAATTCTCCCCTCATCTTCTCCATTGACGCCGGCTACCATTCTAATTATTTTGTTTGCAGAACCTTTACCGTTGCCAGCAATCTAAGAGATGTTTTCCAAACTCCGAAACATTGCGTCAAATGTCAGTTTATGTTTCCGTTATTTAACAAAGGACTTTTTCCTCATTTTCACACAAAGTGATCGCTATAGTTTCCTGTTTTTGTGATGGTCTGTTTTCTAGATGCGACCAGTCCTTAAGGCTAGCGAAACCTTTGTTATAAATACAGGCATATACAATAAATGTAGATCCTGTTCCTTACCCTAATAATAATATTTAATATATAATAACAATCCCCTAAAAGGTCCTTGCACAAATGATCCCTGTCAAAACATGTGAATAAATAGACGTCAGGTTCAATGCAAGTCACATCATATATCAGAATATTATTGTTAATTATAAGCATATTATCAATTTGAGAAATGAAGCTTTGCGTTCAGTACTTTACCAATAAGCAAGTTATAATACAAAACAGTGAATCTATGGCCTAATGGTATGCAGTACGAATGCAGCACGTTAACTGTTAAAACAGAAAACTCCATTAAGTTGCTTGTACATACCATCTGCTCTCCACAGATTTGCGCGGGAAATGAGTTAGTTTTTAGATGTGGTTATGTTAATCGGAAACGTGCCCTCTCGTGAGAAGAAATTGCAACTCTCTTTAACCAGCACTAGGTGGGAAATCTGATTGGATCACTGCAAAGTTTTAACTTTTGAGTTTGTGAAAAGAGTCTTAAATTCAATTGACAGTGATAGTGCAGCATTCATTAAAAATTCCCAAGGCCTGCTCTGCAACTGGGAAATGACTTATATAAGTTCAGATTTTGGGTTTCTGCCAAATATCATCACGCCCCTGGAACCGCGTGGTTACCCGATGTCAAATCAAATACACTTGGTGAAGTCGTAAACTAAATCGTGTGGAAAATAAAGCTGGTGAAGAAAAATAGAAACAGTTGAAGAAAAGTGGTTTGACACACGTGAGAGTTGCTGCTTCAAGTTTGCTCCTGTGTGTTATGCCGAGGGGCTTTTCGATATATAAAGCCTTTTTGTTGAGAAATTTGAAAATGTACGGAAAGTAATTATAGCTGACCGCAATACTAAATGTCTGTATAGTAGGATAATTATCATATATGTTTCATTTTTTCTTTTTAGGTATTTAAGTAATTTGGCTTGCACATAAATCAAAATGTTAATTTTAGTTAATTTTTTTTTTCTTTTTAGGCCACTTTAATACATTTTAAGTTGTGATTTTTACTATGTTTATATAATTTAATGTTTTATGCGGAACTGAAATATTTATTCGCTTAAAAATCTATTTAAAATGGCTACGCGTCCGTTTAAATGTTAATTTAAATTAAATTCTTAATGTTTTACATATTTTTGAAAACAATTCTTCCCGTACATTTTCATATTCCCTTTGGTCTCAAAGCTGTACTGCTTGGCACATAATTGCTGCGCTTTTGTTCGACTGGTAACTTTGTTTAAAGGCAGAGATGTTTGTTTTGTTTATCATGTGAGTTTTTTCGTGATTATTGTGATGTTTTCTTAGTGTTGAAAATAAAAAGAAAACAAAACGGAACATGGTTAAGAAAACTAGAGTGTTAAAGAAAAACTTGGAACTGCTTTACAATACCGTCATTATTTACTTATGCCTTTTTTTCTCTAAGGTGATTTACTGCAACTAAAAATGTTTATTACTATTTAATAGGTGCCTCCCTATCTCTTCACTCCCTCCATATATCTACTCTTATCGCCACATCTGCTATACTTTATACTACCTTATGAGCTTCTAATAATGCTAAACTACTTTTTTACAACTTATATCTTACCTGAAGGAGACTCGAACCCGCATCATTTCGGTTTCAACCCAAGTGTGTAGACCTTTACGCTACAAGAACCATGCTGAACATAATTTTAGATGTTCCTCGTAGAGTGTCTAACATTGTCTTAAATTACTAATTAATGTAATTGCAAATTAATTAACTTACCAAATTTATTACAAGTGCCCAGAAACTACTATATGAAGCATAAATAAGGGGGGGGATATTATAAGCCATCGCCTCACTTTAGCGTAGTAACACGAAAACAATTATCGTCGGACCAGGCACCATATAACTATAAAATAATGAATGTCTATTATAACTTTCAGAATAAGAGAGGAAATACGTTCAAATGAGTGGAAAATTAAACTTATTAATGGTATTTAATTCCCGTTTTTACTACTGAGGCACCACAGGCGATGGACAATGATGGTAAATAAAATGAAACAATAAACTGGGAAAGAATTTTTTTTAAAGGTAGAAAGCATTCCAGGCCTAAATTTAGGGTACCTCCCGGCATTGCCATTTATGAGGACAGGGGAAAACCTGGAGAGAGGGGAAAAAAAAAAAAAACTTAAGTCAGGAAGAACGGTCCTGGCGGGAATCGAACTTTCCCCTTACGACTCCGCGCCTTAACGACCTTGGCCACCCGTGGCGGTCTCATTAATAGTGAAACATCAAAATGTACATAGAAAAAACTTTTTTTTTAAATATATAAGATCGGGCAACTTAACTGGGTTTCTAGCGGAATTTTAAAGCACAGGTGGGGAAAATGGAGTTCTCACACACGCACACATACCCTTAACCTAGCTTCGAGTGAATCCTAGAAGCCGGTTGACCCAGTAGTTTGCTGCGGCGAGCTACGACCTAACGGCCTACGCTCGTCTCCTTTTCGTATTAATTGATAGCGGATTGTGTGGTACTAAGTTAGCGGGTAAATCGCTGTAATGTAAAGAAAGCACAGTGTTATTCTGGAGTGTTGAAAATTAGTAAAATGTGTACCCTTAACATATAGAAAGTGCGGTAAAGGTGTTTTATATTCCGTGTTGTTCTTATTGCAGACGAGTCACTTAACCCAACACACAAGCATTCTATGTGTTATCAATGTAAAGTACACAGTAACAGTGTGCGTGTTCGCGTCGCTTGTCGAAAATCAGTGCGAGATTATACGAAATAAGTGAGTGCAACAATAACTTCGTATGTAATGTCCGTATTCTGAAGGTTAGCAAAAAATACCCACAGTAAGAATACCCAGGAACACGAACAAGGTTGTGTTGAGAAGAAATTTCTAACCTCGCAGCTTCCGACATGTTGGTGAAAAATAGGGCAACAGCAGAAAGGGTAATGTAAAACATTACTTAACTTAAATATGATAGTATAAATATAGTCAATGTGGATAATGTAAATAACGTTCCTGAACCGAGAAATGAATGTAACGATGTATTTATTACTGTAAACATTTCATCTAGGTTTATACAACATGCAACACATGTAAATCTGTAACTTCTCTGCATATATTTGAGGACCAAAATATGATATTAGTTAGCTAGAAAACGAATCATTAATATAACAAATATGGCAATAGCCATTTACTTCCGTTGTTATACAAGGACGAAGATTAGAGAACGATACCAATAGCATGAAAACAAAACTTTATTTTCCAATATATGAGACCCGGTGAAAGTCAAAATGTAAAATATAAAACTTAATAAAATACTCTTTGATGACTTGTGGCACTGTTAGTGAATGGAAATCATTATGTTAGCCAAACATGTAACACTTTTTAAACTCTATAATTGTATTTCTTAATGCTTTGCAGAGATTGTGCAAATTTTTGAGTTGAGGGAAAAGATTCTTATTGTACTTCACCGACAACTCTATAAATTAGTTTTCAGATCATTTTTCCATTACATGCCCGCGTTATCATCGTATAGATACAGATGTGCTGGAGATTTTATTTTAGTTTTCTGTTTTATTTTGTCCCTTTCTTTTACTATTAACATCCTATACATAGCCATAAGTGGAAGGTAAATGAATAAATGATAGCAGGAATGTAACCTGGCATTCACTTAAAATACCTTGAACACGGTGTGGTGTAGATTGTGAAGAAATTGCCATTACATATCAAAATTAGTACGACTTAATAAGCAGAAACGATTCTGTTTGCATACGAGGCATGAAACACAACCAGCTATGCCTGTAATGGGTGATATATACAAATATTATTATGCAGCAATTTTAGTTGCCCCATTACTCGTGTAACTAAGGGGCGCAGTTCCTCCCATTACAGACCTTGAACGGGCTGTTGTGAGCAAGCTGGGAAAGTAGTGTCTACATCTCTATGTATGTGCTTACTACCTGCAAACAAAGCCGAGTTCAATCACGTCTATATACATTTTATTTTTATATTTCTAACAATGAATATTTCAGACTAAGAGAAAACAATCTGGTTTTGGCACCGTCATTCTCATATCCTTAGACTCGACTTTTATTCTGAGCTTTCTCGTTGAGTGGTTAGTACAGCACAGTCGCCCATAGTAAAAAAGTCATCTTTCATTCTTAAAAGGTAAGATCTGGGAGTCTTGCTTTGTATCCTGTTCATTTTTTTATCGATGGTGATAATACGACATTAAACGAAAGCTGTGTAAACATTCACGGAAAATACCCCTCGCGAGAGTAGTTTTTGAGCTTTTAGAATTTAATTGGAAGCTAATGCTTTTCTTTAAAAATAAACTCCAAAACGTTCACATTAATGTGTAAGTATGATGTGCATATTGTAGAATTTGATATTATATATCTATTTAATTCCTGTTTGGCGTGCTGCTATTTTAGTTTCTGCATATAATTATTGTAGGAAAACGAATCTGGAATTCATTTCTAACTGCTAGAGTTTCTATATCCAATCTGTTTCGCTCGCATGTTCATTGTAAAACAAGAAAAGCGACTCTACATTGAGGTGAATCACAGGACACTGGTTATCAAGAGTCACATGGCACCCACTCTCCGTACATAAGTTTTCCATCAACATGGTTGGGAAATATGGTAAAACCAGAGTTTGCAATTTGTAAGCTCCCATGTACTGATAAAGAAAACTTCTGCAGATTTGAATCTAGGTGTAATTGCTCTTAAGTTTAAAATGGGCCAAGTTCTTTGTTTTCTTGAGACAAAAAAAAATTGTGTCTTATAATTTCGGCGCTATTATCAATAACCCAATGAAGCTTTTAATTGTTGATAACAAACAGCTACCAGATATAACAGAATAATAACAAGGTGCATAAAAGATTACTTGTCTGAATGAAAAAAACAAAATTGTTTAAAAGCCATCACATTCTTGTTGCAGTAAAAACTGTATTTTTTTTAAAATATGGATATAGGAATTTTAGGCATTGAAGCTGCGAAATAAACACTATAAAACGATTAGATTTCATTATATTTCTTGAACTATGGATATATTAAAATTGTTTCCACATTAACGATCAAGGATAAAATTTATATTTATATAAAGTTTTAAAGTAAATCTAGAAAGATTATAAAGAAGAGTCGAAAATAATGTTGGTACCCCTACCGATGTTGCTGCTATAATTCGTGCGACTGATCATAGTCGGAAGCATATCAGAGGTGAAGGAAAATAAAAAAATTTCAACAATAGTATGTGATTTACATTTCTTAAGGCAATGTGAATAATGTTCTTAAATCTTTTTATCTGATATAACCACATTGTTCATTTGCTAGTTCTGAAGCACAGAGTTTTTACGCTGGAAATACTCAATGGGTTTATTTTTATTCTAATGTACGATATTTTTTTTTTAATTTTTATGTTCAAAATGTTCATAACTAGGAAATATCTATGTTTCTGCGTACTGTGAATTTTATTTAATATACAAGTCATATTTTTTACAGCTTTCGTTTGTTTCAAATCGTTTTGAATAATACGTAGATTGAATTTTCTTTTTTAGATGTTTGTCCTTTTGAAAAAACAAACCAGCGTTCTATATGTGGTGGCGCTGCATTCAATAAGCGTAACAACATTGAAGTAGCTGACCTTTTATGACTCGTATGATTAGCAATCGTTCTAGCAGTGTTGTCAACATGCAACGTTAATAGCAATTGTCTTTTCACCACCAGTATTGTGTCAAATCGTTGAGAACCATTGCTTCAAACTGTTAAGAAGAATATAATTTCGCATGAATAAAAGTCCTTAAATGAGATTTTCTCCAGTTTTCCCTTGAATTCGCTAAAGGGTGTTTACTGAGAGAAAATCCACATATAAATGATAAAGTTGAGAAGCTATCAGCTGGGAATTTTCTGTAAAAACTGAACTTTCCTCAATGGGTGGCTTTAAACGTTCAGTTGCTTCTTTATGGTGACTTATTTCATTCTTAGCACCACACGTGTTTTTCTTAATAGAATCGTGTTATTTTATTGACTTTTGCTAATAGAAATTAGATTTAAAAATGGAATAGGGATGATATGAATTTAATTTAATTTGTGTTTATCAGTATGTATGCACTTGCTTGCCACAGGATTGCTAATCAATAATCATACTACACTTATTTTTCTTCTGTAAAGCCGTTCATGTTAATACGTTTCTTATACAGGGTGGCCTAAAAAAGAAAGATAATAAATCTTTTCTGCAAAATAATTCTTATGTAGGAAAAATTACAGTGGTACTACATGGACTGAAGGGACCAGACTTCATAACATGAATTTAATATGTGGACGTGTTTTGTTCAATGAATATCACGGCCCTGAGTGTCTCGGTGGTGGTCTGACGAAAGTGATGTGCAGCTAAATGTCTATGTCAATTAGAATAATGCTCATTTTATAGGTTGGGAAAAACCGACGAATAAGCACAGGAACTATTGCATTCGGAGAAAGTGACAGGGTTGGCTGCTGCCAATTCCCGCGACATCGTCGGCCCATCCTTTATTGAGAATGCAAAGGAAACCGAATTGTCACTTCGAAAGTATAGAAGGATCAAGTTACTGAACATTTTCAGGGGAACATTTTGTGTGCTGAACAATATTGATGCGCATAGCAAGTGTTTCAGCAAGATGGGGCGACCTCCCATACTAGTCATGGGGAATGGGCGCCTACTGCAACACCTGTTTCCCAGTCAGCTGATTTCTAGACATTCATATTTTCTAAATTCTTCACAAAATTCTTATTTTCGTTTTGGAGTGCTTTTTGTGGTGCAAACTGAAAGCACAATGCTTTATATCCCATTCCTCGCAGTCGTGAAAACATGAAAACTGTTCTGCACGTTTAACAACAGAGCAATATGATCACTAGGTTGATAAAGTATGAAACATGTCGACACAATATATGCAGAACACACAGTTGTATGATAGGTAATCGCTATGAGTACTATTGAAGTATTTCAGTTATTTTATTTTTGTGGGGGCGGGGTGAGGGCACCCTATACAACTGACCCTGCCTAATAGGAATTCCAAACTATTTCTTGTTTTTTTTCTGGATTTGAATTACAGCAGCAATCTTTGCCTCTAATCTGATGAAATAAACTTAAAAAAAACTACTTAATGGTTATGAAGTACAGAGATTCATTCCTATTTTCAGCAATTTCTCCCTTTGATTCGCTCATTTCAGTTTTGCTATCCATAGAACGCGTATTAATAGTTATTAGATGAAATGAAGAAAAGTAAGAAAAATTTCATTTTAACCGAAGAGAAAAGTGTTTTTATTCACTGAACTTATGCACTATTCTCACGATAAAGAATGAGCTCATCGTGCCCATGAGAAAAATGAGAAAAGCAGTTTCTCAATGCTATTCATATCGCCCATACGGTCCGGGTCTGAATAGTGTTCACATTGCAACGATGGAACAACTTCCTTCCGTTAGCAAGCCCTCCTTCCCAAGGTGTTCAATTATATGTGGATGAGCGGCATGTTTCCGCAGCGAGGCATAAGGCCATAAGATTTATAAATTTCTGTTTTATCTGGTGTTTTTAGTATTTAGTGCAACTGTTTGTTATCACTATAAATTCTGTTAACGTCTTCAGCTGATACTTTTTCATAGATCTTCGACTTAGTTTGTTGCTATGTTTTTACAAGAACAAATTTAGGGTAAAGCCCTAACAACTTCATATGTTCGTTTCTTATAGTTGTATATTAAAAGTAATAATGCATACGAATCATCTAAATGAAATAGTCTACTCAACATATTTTAATAAAGCTTTTAATATGATTGCACTAGACCTATACCTTTTGAAGGCACTGTATCTGTTTGAAAGTCGTCTAAAATCCTATCTCGATTGCCTGTTTATTTTTGTAGATCTGAAATAGCGTCCGCATCTCTTGAGAAAATCTTGTGCATGAACTTCTGGCATCAAATTTTTCTTCGCCTTCACTCCTTTTCTTCCTATTTTCCTGATTTGGTTTATTTACGGACGCTCTTTAACATCTCATGTCATCAGCGTCTTATTCGATTCTGAGCGTGAAACGATTGATAAATTTCGCTCAGAGGCCTCTTCTTTCAGACTTGAGGTTCTTTTACGTGCCGTAAATGTACGACACGGGACACACGGCTTTACTTCCCTTGCGAAGAAAGCCATACTTAGAATTTTTACGTCCGAAAAAATCCATCGACTCATCGGAATGAACCCGCGATCTTGGGTCTACGAAGCAAGTATGGTTTACCACTAACCACCAGGACCGACTTCTATCTTTCGCACCGCTGACCTGTGATCATACGAGGGTAGGTCCATAAGTTTCCGCCCTAACCATTTTCTAGGCATGATAAAAACAAAAACTATATTTCACTTTTCAATATAGTTACCCTTTATTGCAATACACCTCTCACATTATTGAATTAATATTTCAATACCCCAACCCCAAAACAGTCAGAAGTCTTGTCTGCAAAATGACCATAAACAGCATGCATCACTTCTTCGTCACACTTAAATTTCCTTCTTCGAAGGTCCTTCTTGAGTTCTGAGAGGAGGAAATAGTCACTGGGAGCTATATCTGGGCTGTATAGTGGATGATCGATCTCATGGTAGCCACATTTCTTCACGGCTTCCTTTGCAACAAGAGCTGCGTGCATAGGCGCGTTGTCGTGAAGAAGGCGCACACCACCACTCAACTTTCCTCGCTTTTTCTCTTTGATGGAAGCACGTAGTCTGTGCAGTAGACCAGCAGAGTACTCCCCATTTACTGTGGTGTTCCTCTCCTTTAAGTCAATGAAGAGTATCCCTTCACAGTCACAAAAGAAAGTGGTCATGATCTTCTTCTTGACTGAGTGGCCTTGGTCTTTAGAGGCGGTGCTTCGCCAGGTTTACGCCACTCTATTGATTCTCTTTTGGACAAGGGATCATAGTAGAGGACTATAGTTTCATCTCCTGTAACAACAGTTTGCACAACTTCTCTCTCTCTCTCTCTCGTTGCCTGACAACAGATAACTCGTTGCTGCTTATGGACTTAGGAAAAAACTTTACGCACCCATCTTGCACTAACCTTATTCATGTTTAAATATTCATGAATAATTCGAAGGACTGTTGTTTTAGAAAGACCCAATCTTTCTGCTATTTCTGAGCCGCCGGTCTTACATAATTTCTCCTTCCGCAAGAGGATGTTTTCAGGAGTGGCGACCTGCACGCTCTTCGTCCTCAATGCTTTCTCGACCCATTCGAAAAAGTTTGGCACATTCTTTTACGGTAGAATTGTAAGAGAATGCCTTCCCATATACACCGTCCAGTCGCTGTTTCATTTCATTTGTTGTGTTTCTTTTGTGAAAAACTGGATAACAGCTCGATGCTCTATTATGAACATGTCACAATGCTGTACACAAAGACTTCTGTATCTGAACAACTAAACACGGCGGAGCGGAAGTTACAGCTGCAATTATTTACTTAACAGGTAAGGTTTTGGTCAAGGCGTTAATCCTTATCGGCGAGGCCGGGAACATGGACCTACCCTCGTAAGTAGCACAGTAAAGGAATAATTTAAGCACCGTCTGTACGTTTTAATTTTTGAGTGTTATAGACGAAAGATGTTTTGCGCCTCTATCCTTCGTTCATCATATTCTTCCACGCGAACGCCATTTATGTTTTGCCTGAACAGGGCACATCTTGATGTCTTTGTTGCTTACCTCATTGCACTCCTCTGCGCGGAAACTGCTAAGCCTGTTCAGTGGGTTTCTGTGCAATGACGTCTTTCACCCGACTTTTTAATTATTGCCAACACGGGGCTCGTTTCCTTGCATCTAAAGTTTCTTGGCTTTCGGTTTTGGCACCTGCATGTAACAATGCTCTCCATTTTTGTCTGAAGACCATTTCCTCAGTTGCCTCTTGTTACCTAACAGCAATTTAGTTTCCTTCTGACATCGTTTCAGGGCCACATTTTGATAAATACCATGGGCTCAAATGTTGATATACGTGTAAAATGTCTTTGGTATTAAAGACGATACTTTAAATTCTGGTTTCTGAACGATAGATTTATTTTAATAACGGAACTCTGTGCTATTTCGACATGTTCATGAACAGTAGCAGGAGTGCGTTATTGTTCCGCCTCCCTAAGTGCACTTCACAACCTTTGTGTTCCTCTAAAGTACCACCCCTGTGCAGAATACCCAGGGTGGACTGCATGGGTTTATCGTTGCTGGTGAGAGATTATGTTCTTTTGGATGCCTGGTCACGTTGGCGTGCCTGAGAACGAGATTGCAGATGCTACTGCCAAGGGGGCAGTTTTATTTCTTTCATTCCCTCGGGTGTATTTACAGTTGTGTTGTGCAGAACTGTTTCTGCTGTTTGCGGAAAGAATGGTCTACTCTATGAAGTAATAAGCTCCGGGAAAACAAACCTCTCCCTTTTAGCTTGGTGACACAGTTAATCAAGTCAGGTAGAGGTCATCTTGGCTCGCTTACGCATATGGTATGTTATTTTAGCATTCGTTACCCAATTAAGGCGACCTACCGTCAATACTTAAAATCAAATCAAATATCCTGCGTCTACCTCTTTCAGCAAATGCTCTACTTTTACTTTACATTGCGAAGTAAACAACAACACGTGCATAAGTAAGATTTCATTGGTTTATCGAGTCTTATAGCCTCTGTGCCCGAGGCAAGGATGTAAATGTAGTTCCCTTTCTAATTTGCAAAAGTAAAACGTAACGCAACTGACTACACCGATTAATCACAAAATTTCTTGTAATGTTTTAATTACAGTAAAAAGTGCATAATAATAAATGAAGTAAATTTAACATAGGACAACGAAAGTGGTTGAAAATTGTCTTCAAGGTAACAGTTTTTTTTTAATCTCAAACATATTTTTGTTTCTCTCCACTGTTAATAATTCAAAAGTTACGTACGTTAAGGAGGCAATTCATTATAGCCGCCGCATAACGGGTGAACTATAGTGTCGGAAATCACCCAAGGAAGACATTTTGATTCATTTATATCGCAACTTAAACAAAGTGCGAACGCTGTGCGGTTGTTAAAAGCTGCGTTTTCTCTTTTATTTGGCGGTACAATTTGTAGAGTAGTGTTTTATATATTATTTCTTAGTCGTTATTTCGATTATATCTTAATTTGTTCATATTGTCCAAGTTACTGTTGGGGTTTTGTTTTTTCGTATGTAACCTGACTCTTTATTTAACGATCTTTGGACTCTTGTTGTTATTTTATGGCATGGGATAGTTCCCAGTAGCTTTTAGCTTGAAATATTTTCAGTTTTCCTCTTTTTGCTTCTCAAGAGTTGGTTATTACACTTGCTTATTAATATTCCGTAGCATACGATCAGAGTAATAACAATATTTATTATAATAATTATTTTGCTGACTAAATTATAATTTATTATAATAATTATTTTTCTGACTAAATTATTTCCATTAAATTAGGCACATTCGACTTATTGCTAATTTCAGCAAAGCACTGCTTGAAAACCCTGGCCAATACTTATCAACAGCTTGCTGCGAACGACAAGAAGCAATCTTCTATTTCTACTACCTACAGTAGGACCATGAGCAGTTTTAATTTGGGAAGTAAGGAGTAAGGTATTGTTTCCCCCGTAGAAGCCTAAATTAGCTACCCCGAGGAGGTGTGCACGTGCGCGGAGCGAGAGGGGCGGAGGGTGGAACCACACGTGCTACTGTCTCCCACATCGCCACGTGCACGTTACGAGATATAGTCAGGTTATAAACATCCCATATCTTACTCCCTACCAGAACTAGTTTCCAAACATTTCCACATCTAGTTCCTGTATATTCATTATATGAATACTCCTAATAGCTTGGGGCTTAAAAATAGGACGCCCTTTACAATCTAGACATTTTACAAATATATCATTTGCACTTTATAGTGCATGTATATTTGTTTCAGAATAATTCAAGATATTTTGCTCCATATAAATATTTAAATAATATTTATGCAACCTTTTTAGAGTATAATAGTGCAGTGTTTTGTGTAATTACTGCTTCCAACATACTATTTAATCCATTTTATGTTCTCTTTTATTTCCTAAATATATATTTCCTGCATTTCTGGTATTAAAATGTCCTTTATTGTAGTATTTTTATATAATTAAATACTTTTCGGAATATTGTTGTTAAACACTAACAGAAAGTGTATTACTTACAAAAAATACTACATCAGACATTTAGAAACCTGCAATTTCGTTAATAAATTGTTAGTACAATTCCAACTGCTTAGTAAATTATTGAGAACCTCTCCCTCACAGTAGGTGAGAGTGATATGTATAACGAGATAAAAGTCACTTTTCTGAAACTTTTAAACAAAATTTCCTTACATTTCTTTATAAAGTTTCTTCAGAAAGAGGCCACACAATTCACATCATTTGGACACTTACAGATAATAGAAAATAACTGAGTTTTTACTAGGGGTGTTTAAATGTTCTCGACCTGAGAATGATTCAGAGATGTGGTGAAATTACTAGGATTATTTCACTCATGTAACGTCATCTTAAAACCGACCAATGAAACGAAACAAAGTTTTGAATTTTGACCAATCACAGCCGGTTTACGTGGTGAAACTATCGAAAAATATGATCAAATCCGTTTTATCACGTGACGTGCATTTATCTTGTGGTCAGCGTAACCAATTATAATTCCTTTGGTAATTGTGTTGGTCCTGGTGGTGCAGTGGTAATCAGACTTGCCTTCTAAACCCAAGATTGCGAGTTCAAACCCGGCCAGGACCGGGTTAAGAGGTTCGATTCCTTTGTCAATTATAACATGTATTTGTTTCTTGCAATTACTCTATAAAATCAATGAGTCAATTTTCCTTTGTATACTGTAACCTCTTCAGGTTTTAAAAATTGCTCTCTTCAAATGTAATATTTTACAGTCGGTGAAAAAGGTAAAAGCCGCCTAGTGCCATGCCGGGACTGTAAGGTGGATACGTCAATCGTTTTGCTTGTGCTGTTAACAATATCAATGTTGTGTTGGCATTGTGAGCAAAGTATTCTGATGATGCAACAAAATGCCCGTTTTCTGATTTTCTATAATAACGTCGCGAGATGATGACTTGCTGAAAAGAACAATTTGCAATCTTTTGTTCTCCGGCACTTCTTGCCCTTTGTACTTTCATAGGTGATTGGTCATCAAAAAAATTAAGACTATCGCTTGGTTTAAGGATCAAGCTGGTAGATCCAAATTTCATCGCCAAAATTCCCCAGTATTAAATCATTGAAGCATCACTTGGTACAGTTGCACTGTGCCGTTTCTGCCTTTTGATTATACTGTGAGACATTAAACCCCTTTCCCCCTCTCTCTAATATGTGTTCATGAAGAATGGCACAAATACTTAGAAAATTAATCCTTTGAGTCAGCTCTCAGTAACGGCTTGTGACATAAACGTTTGTGCAGACCTATCTCGAATAAGGAGTTTAATTTTAAAAATAATGCTGAGTGTCTACTACACAGTTTGACTTTCAAAATATCTGATACACAGCTGTATCACTCACTGTCTCAGAATATTTATTACACAACGGAATGCTGATAAAGTAAAAACTGCTTTATTTCAACTTAAAATACAACACATCAGAAGTGCTACAGCAGGTGTAAAATAGGAAAATGAACTTTTAAAAAAAAATTACGTTGACGTGCATACACAAGATTCGCTGTTTAAGTACGTCATTTTATGTAAATGTAATAATGCACCTTACGCACCCGATTGTCGCCCCCTCCCCCCCAAAAAAATAAAGTGCAACAGTAGCACCACACCAATCGCTTCAATGTAGCCGGAGATAAATGCAATAGCAATTAAGGTAATGCGTTAATAATCAAAAAAGTTTTATTTTTCTAGCTACAGACCATAAAACAAGTACCCGAATCAAATTTACCAGTAAATATAAAGTTTGTTGCAACTATGGTATATTTAGCAAACTGGTAGTGCTCCTTCTGAGTTGCTATGGGTGCATGTTTCTCTCCGTCCCAAATGCTTCTCATTGTCTGATTCTCAGGATTGACTGTACTTGCTATCTCGGAGCATAAAGCAAGGTTTACTGTTGCTATGGCAACATGTGAAACATGTTGCAAGTGCAGCCAAATTCGTTCTGACGGGTTTGAGGTGTACCAGAAGATACAGGTGTAAGAATCAGAAACAATTCTCTGTTACCAATAAATTCGTATATCAGCACTCAGAAATCGTTTGAATTAAAACTTGAAAACCATGAAATTAGCATATATACAGGATAAATACGCAGTCAACTCAACCATTATCTTTGCTAGCCTGTAGCTCTTCTTTAAGATACTGTCGTCTCATTTTAAATTAATTCAAACTTCGAAATAAAGCGGAGAGTCTTTAAAACCTGGTGTAGACGCTAAAGTGATTGTGTATCATTTAAGCCACTTTAGTATAACTAGAATACGCTCTCTTTCAATTTTCATAGCTTTAGTCAGAAGGTTTAATTCAGAAACTGCATGGACAATAAATGCTGGAAAGATTTCAATGCAAGAATGAATCATTTCTGTTGCCCAACAATTTCAGCACATTGTAGCACATAAGGTTTATGTACGCATAGAACATGATGGTGTGTTAATTATAACAATAATAATACTTTTGACAAGTATTTATAAGTTGGTTAGAGTAATATTAATAAAGGAATTGACAGATATTGCTGTATTCCTCTGAGGGATCGAACGATAAGACATATACCGTGTACCGAACTAATGTCTCGTTCTTTCTCGAGAGTACATCATACACCTTTATGAACAGCTGGGTGCCGCTACCATAACTTGCTAACACTTTCTTTTTTCTTTCTCGCTAATTATTTTTCTTCAACACATTCATTTTAGTTAGACTTGATAGAATCTTAATTGGAAGAAGAACAAGAACAGTAACACGCTATTAATGTGAACGAGATTTACTTCGCACCGTTCAGTGTAGGTAGGAACAGCACAACAAACTGAGCTGTTATGCACGAAAAGTTACCGGTGCCTATTCTTGTCGCTTTATTTTATTATCTGCATCAATCGCTAGTAGCTTTTGATAAATAAAAATAAAAGCTGAGAGAGATATACCATAACATTTCTCTCATTATCTTTCTTTAGTCGTGTTTTAGCATAGTCCATGACCCCGTTGTGGATATCGGGAATGGCAGCATGTCTAGTCCCTTAATCGTTCCATTTTACAGTCGAAGCAATCTTATCACCATGAATGAAACTAAAGGCGTTGCAAGTCGCATAGTCACGAGCAGGTTTCAAAAGATTACAGTAAATTGACTGAAGGGATATAAATGAAATCTCATTTCACCAAATATGTTTCACCAATGCACTTACAATGACCTGAATTGAAAGGGGAGCTAATGACCAAAGATGTTAAAGAGAGTCCTTAAATAATCCAAATAAATAAATTAAGCACACGGGGTGCATCATCTAAGCGAGTATTTCTGTTGCCAAGTGATTTAAATATATCGTCATATTAGGGATCGCACTTTCAGACTCTTTTTAGAGAATGTTCATGATTATTAAGCAAAAAACAATAAATTCCCCGATTGTTAGGCAAAGTGTAACATGAACATACCTGTTCGCATTTTATCTTCATTTTAGGAAAATTATCAACTATACATTGGATGTCTATGCTGAATATATCTCAGTGTTCAGAAGCAAGAGAGCACGCCATTCTTCCTATATTCGCCTTACACCAGAATTACGTATTATAAAACAACACCGTCCTTTCTACCACATCCAGGACGTTCTACTTCTATGACATATCTGAATGTGTTGACAGTGAAAAATGTAAACACAAACGTACACATGCAGTCGGGGTAGGCAGGAATGTGCGGTACATTTCCAGTTCAGTATCTAAATGGCTAAATAGCAGACAACTCTTTAAAAGTTTCATTTGGCTAGGACTCGGAATTTTAGACCCACCCAGGATAAACTGCAACATTCTGTTGATAGTTTCCTTAAACTGTAGGCAAAATGCAAACAGAAAGTACTGTTTTTGTCTAGAATCGGAAGAATGTGTTGATTTTTTCATAATAATCATGGAAATACTCAAAAAAAAGAGTATGCAAATCCGCGCTCTACATTTGACGAATTCTCTGTACTTGCTCTAAAATAGCGAGGGAAAAAATCTAATGTAATCTAGTTTGATATACTTGATAAATTGGGGAAAAACGAGAGATGGTGCTTCAAGAAGGAAAGAAGATAAATATTAAGTGAGTTATTAATTCTGAGCTGTGATGGGCAGTGAGATCTTGCCGTAAATTTTAATGTATTATTATTGTTGTTGTTATTGTTGTTGTTGTTCAGACAGATTAAGCGGATATGTGCAATTTCCGGCGGTACGTTAAGAACGGGCAGCACTACCGGAAATCTATCTGCTTGGTATGTCATTATTTGCAAATTCGTCAGCCTGTAGAATACTTCCTTCAGAGGAGAAACCGAGAATATTAAGTGCGCATGTTCTGTAGAACATTCAAGATGGAATTCTCAGGCGAGAGCATGATGAATGGATAATCACTGTTAACTAAACTTTCTCAGTCAGGTTTGAATCACTTATTGCCAAGAAACTTAAGTTAGACAGTTTTGCGACAAAAATATATTCCTTTTGATCAGAGCAGCTTGATGTAAAACGAGTTAGCTGTTATTTGACAACGATAACGGTAGGCATTTACATGCTGTTTAAGTAATTATGTAAAGGCAACGATAAATATCACAGTTCGTATTTGATTATAGCGAAATCTCTAATACCATTGCAACATTATACTGTGAGTTTGCACCTATATTTTATTTTCAGCTTACGTGAGATTTAAAGCTTTAAAAAGGATTAATTATGAGAATGTCAACATCATCACACTCCTTTGTGGTATTTTCTGAGGCTATATAACTGATTTTTGGTTCTCGGTAGCTAAAATGTTTAACCTTGCAAACTAATGGTAACAGAATTTATTTGAAAGCTTTTCTCGAGTTTATGTATGTTTCACTTTCTTAACTAAAAAAAGCAATGTTCTAAAATGAGTGAGTGCAAAATACAGTTTAGTCCCTGTTATGTGTGGGACAACATTTAATCACATGTGGGTTGAGATTCGAGGGCTAGTCAATAAATACTTCTATTATTGCTGTTGTTGTTATTATTATTATTATTATTATTATTATTATTATTATTTCCTCATCACACAGCAGAGATACGGTGGTGAAACAATTTTTCATGAGAAGAACAGATCTCACGTGATTGGTTGAAAAAACTCAAAGCGCATACGCGCATGGTACAAAAGGCCAGCGCGTGTTTGCCAGTCGGCTGCGTAAAATGGAGTCGCTTCATAACGAGCAATATGCAATGTTACAAGCACTGGTACCACCACGGATGGCCGAGGTCGTTAAGGCGCGGACTCGTGAGCGGAAGGTCTGGGGTTAGAATTCCACCACGACCGTCCTCCCTGACTGAGGTTTTTTTCCAGGTTTTCCTCGGTTCTCATAAATTACAAATGCCGGTAAGGTACACTAAACTTAGGCCTGGAACGTTTCCTTCCTTAAAAAAAAAACAAATAAAATCTTTTCCCAATATTTAATCTCATTTCATGTATCATCAGTGTCCACCGCCTGTGATATCTCAGTAGTAAAAACAGACAACACTAGTCCCACCCATTCACGAGCACTGGTTCAAAGAGTTTAAGGAGGACAATTTTTTAGCCACAAAGCAGGTCTGGATTCTCCACTCACTGTAGTGAACGAGACCACGATTGTTACAGCTGCCGTCATGTTCTGGAAGATCGAAGAATAACAGTGGATAGATTGGCAGGTATTCGCACATTTCCCGTGGTAGTACCTTCACCATTCTGTACGTTTGCTTACACATGAAACACGTCTGAGCCAGATGAGTGCCGAAATTGCTGATGCCTGAACAGAAGATGGTGCTTATGGGTTGTGTCATAAGCTTCAGCTTCTGGTAGGGCATACCTGAATTCCGTCATTACAGGCGGTATGCTTGGCTTTAGTATCACGATCTTGAAAGCAAACAGGAGTGCTCAGTCTGGACATCACCTCGTTCTCCGACAGCAAAGGAGAGTTATTCGGTCCCGCAAACTACGGTTAATTGCTAATGGAGAGTGTTGTGAGCGTCCTGGTCGAACACATCCGATGAAAACTCTCTGAGCTGCATCCATCTGGTTGGCGCCTTCACCATGAAAATGCATGCTCTCACGTTGCTCAACATTTGGCAGACAAGAGGGTGTCCTCCACCCTCCGTACAGCCCAGACATAGCTCTGTGTAACTTTTTCTGTCCCCACGTCTCAAAAAGACTTCTTCGAAAAAGATCATTGCAATCTTGACTTTGCTAATGTGCTTCATGAGCAAAAATATTCTTTTCAATCTTTATTGACTAGCTCTCGTGTTTGATGATTATTTTCTTTTTGTTTTGTGAACCAATCCAATAGTTCTTGCAGACATATTTCTAAGCTCTTGTAGTCAATAAAGCTTTGCTGATACACTCTTAGTTCATGTATTGTAGCAATAAAGTACTTAGTTTTCTTCAGTGATTGAAATGGAAGTTTTTCTTCATCTCCCTTGACAGCCACATGGTGTTTCCATCAGCTATCACAGGCAAGGCTGCACTTTTTATTTTTAACATTCAGCATTTCATTGGTGTTTTCTGTGGAGAGTATATTATAAAGAAGTTTCCAAAAATAAGAGAAAATCAAAGAAATAGATCTTAATATTAATAATTTCCTTAATTTTGTGTACTATCCTATACTGATGAGATTTATTTGGCAACATTTCCTTGAAAGAATGGATGAATAAGGTGTGTTGATTGTGTCTGTCAATAACATCCTTAAACGCAACTCTCTGAAAATGTTTCATGCTTTCCCCTCTATAATTATCCAAGGTCCACGTTTCTGCCAGCTTTGTAACACAATATTCTATTACCGGTAAACCGCTATTATCCTGTGCCTTGCTAACTGTTACGTATTTCCGTTGCAAAGAAAACATCCGTATCAATTGGCTATTTGAGGGAATGGACTGTTTAAGGATCGAATTACTTATTTCGAGTCCCAAAAGCACACAAAGGAGCTAAGAGACTTGTATTCAGTTTCCCTTAAAGTTTGGAATTTGATAGTTAAAATAAATGACACTTTCTATTGCGCTTTTATGCTATTGGGCCAAGATTCTCCTTTGTTAAGGGCGAGTGGTTTAAACAGAGTTGACGCCGAAAACGAATGTCCTTTTTGTTCAGTTTTAAGCTACAGGTTACCAACTATCCAGCGGATTTCCTCAAAATTAGAAAAATATAAATTATTAGAATTCTATTAGTTATGTAATACTTAGATACTATTAAGGCAAGTTTCATGCGCAAGCGCTTTATATAAATTCTCTATTCACTAAGTGTGTCGCAGCCGGAACGCCCGTATTTCTTAAAAAGTGAACACAATCTTAGCTGAAAACTCAGATGAAGCATTTTGAATTGAAAGAAATAATAAATGAAACACAAACTGTAAACTTATTAGGCTTTGAGCTTGATTCAAAACTCTGCTAGAAGCGTCATATTTATAAAATTTAGAACAAGGGAAAATAAATATTTCCTTTTCTTTATTTCAGAATCATTTTGTGTATGGAATGCATTTAAGAGTACCAGCTTTTATTGTGGACCTACTTCTGTCAGAAAAGAGTAATAAGAATTGTGCTACAAAGATCTGAGAAACACTATATAAACCTTTGTTTATCACACTAAACTGTCTTCTTGTACTAAATTTATTTATTTACTATACACTCGTCCACATACATACATCGGACTATGGGATTTAAGATAAGATACAGTGTAAACACCAGAAATTGTTGACTTGCCTTCACTAAGGATTTATGTTTTACAATAATTATATAATGAAATATCTGTAAGTTGCAGGACTTTAAAAAGTGTATTTGTACACTTGATTACTAGTTCGGTCATTAAACGAATTTAAATGTTATGATACTATAGATTCAATTTATCTTTTAACAGTTTCGTGACAGTTGCCTCGTAGAATCAAGGTAGCAAGATTCAAACCCGGCCAAAATTGACGAATTTTAAGGTTGTTTGTCCATATAAATCGTCAGTTAAGGAGTATTGTGTAGGTCTGGAGGAATCTGATTTTTGTGATGGAACAAAAGCTTTGGAATATCCCTGGATAATGTGCATTAGTGTCAAGGGAGACTTTGTTGAGAATTAAGGAGGATTTCAGAAAGATACGTCATCATTCCGAGAACTTTTCAAATAACTCTCTTTCGTAGGTGCATTTTATCCACTAGTTATAAACGTTTGGTTAAGAAGCATTTCGTAACAGAAATGTCTCATAGTAATGTACGAAATGGTCGGCACAAATATGATAACTTGATAATTCATAATATTTGCATCTTTTCATCAATGTAGTTGCACTCAAACACACCAGCTGACAATCAGAAACTTTGTTTCTAACCCACGAAGCTATTGTTGTTTTCTGCTGAGAACTATACAAAAGAAATACTGATAAAGACAAAAGTGACTGCAAGTTATTATCATACCAACATTTCTAAAAATCAGGAGAATGAGAAATGACATTCGTATTATTACATAAGAAAGACAAAATAAAAATATAAATAATGCTAATAGTATGTGGATCTCAGATAGAGAAATTCTAGGAATTCTCTGCAGGTGCTATGTCGTTATCCTGAGAAATGCCACGGACTACGAAACAATCGCACAGTTGTTCACACTGTGCCAAAAAGACAGCAACAAGGTGCGCTATTGTTTGGCCGGCATGTTCTGTGAGAACCTCGAAGGTACAATGTTTGCTCAAAGACCGCCTGCCCCACGGTGGTGTGAGGGAGAGGAATACAATAAATATTTCATGCCGTGATATCCATGTGAGCAAGTGAATAAACATGAAAGGAAGTCAATGCTGGTGGTCGTGACATTCTATACCGCTCTCACTTTCCATCATGCTGCATTTTCAGAAACTGAAACTGAAGATTCGATACTATTTGCTTATTGCAGTTTAGTCAGCTGATGACATCCTTGTTAGACACTTCAACGAAGCCAGCCAGATATCATAACTGAAGCTGTAGCCGGGATTTAAATACAGATCTTTGCTCTTCTGTCACCCAGAAGTCGACTTTGAAGATTAAACACCAAAATTAAAAGCTTTGCCATGCAGTGTTCAGTTTCATTTAGGTTCTATTTTTATTGCTTATTTTTCTTTAAATTGTATCCATTTATTCCTTTTTTGTTGTTTATTTTTATATTTGCTTTCATTTTTTATTTGTTTCTTTGATTCTTTCTTTTTGTTGGTTTAGAACTTCTATTTCCGTTTGCTTTAATAGAATACTGTGAAAAGTGAAATCTTAAACAGGCAGTACTACGAGAATTTTGGGCGCTGATTCTAGTTCTTAGAATCTTTGCCTCCTGGTCCAAAGTAATTATCGATTTTAGAGGTTCTGCACTACAGGGAAACATAACCGTAATAAAGTGCTCATATTCCAGTATGAGTAATTAAAATAGGATCTTACAAGAGCGCATAAGGGAGCAAAAATCACGAGACCTTGTTATAAAGAATCTCTCTCTTAGTTGCTGATAGCCATTTAACAAAATCTGTGATATTTGTAATGTTTCTTATATCAATTTGTGGACTAGCATACTATAATTTTATTTATCTGTTATATATTGATAATAATAATAATAATAATAATAATAAAGTAATTATGTCGAGACACTACTAATTTAACAAAATGCCACAAAATATTAATTAACTCTAATAAAAATTAGATCATTATTTATTTTATTATGAAAAACAATTTCAAAGCCTTGCATAATCTCATTTATGTAGTTGAAGATAGCACAGTAAACGACATTTTACAGTCTATAGAAAAAGGTTCAGTATTATCAACGAATTTGAATCCTATTACCTGCTGAAACTACTACTTATATTTACTAAGCGAGAAGGAGTAGAGTTCGTGAGCTCTATATAACGTAAAGCTCATATTGCAGTTATATAGGATTCGTAAAACTGCACGCCCTAAACGTCAAGAGGAATATTCTGAGATCGTAATGAAAGTTTATCTCTCCATTCTGTCATTTGCTTTCTGGGGAGCACAGCACAGTGCGAGGGTGAAACAAAAAGTAAAAGCAATGTTTAATTACGCGGTATAACCACAATGAGGGAGGCTGACCCAAATGCGTAACGTTTGCATTGACTGGTGGGTAGTTACAGAGCAGCACTCGGCCATTAGTTGATTGGCAGAAATATGTACGCTCCGTTGTAGACTGCACATCGAAGGTAGAGGTGTTAAAACAACAAAATTCGCCGTCGAATATCATCTCCTTGAGGTAACGGAACAAAATGGGATGAAATGGGAGAGTGGAAAATTCGTAGAACAGAAAAGATTCATCCAAGCATTCGCCTATGCAGCCATGGAAAACTTCGAAAAAAGCTCAAGGTTAGGATGGCCGGTCCCAAAGAGTTTGAACCCGGAATCTCCTGAATGCGGTTCTCCAGCGTTATCACCTGAGCCATTTCGCTCGATACTTTTTTCCTTGATTAAATATTTTATTTTGTTTTGAAAGCGACAAGTGATTTTTAATGTTAGTATCTGTTTTAGAGTTAGACATATCCGGCCGGGAGTAGGTCATGTGTTAAGATATATCATCTAATTTTGCATGGGCTCTATTTTTTTCCATTTACTAGGTTATTATGAAAAAAGGATTTGGTACAGTCTGTTCAGGAAGTCCGTATACCTCTGTCCTTGTTTCTTTAGCACATCATTTATTATTATTATTATTATTATTATTATTATTATTATTATTATTATTATTATTATTATTATCATCATCAAAATCATCATTATCAACAACAATATTGTTGGTGTGTTGTGACCTTAGTGTCACTCAATCGCCACTGTGTGTTGAAATGGCAGATTAAGTTCGTTTTCTGCTGAAGAGAGTTAGTTGCAAGTGTATGGCTACAAGAACGTTCTCACGCAGTAGAGACAAACAATTGGCATCATACGAGAGCAATTTAAGGAACGGTTTAATAAGCCTCCACCGACAAAAAGGACAATGATTTCCTGGGAAAGAAGCAGTTCATGACAGGAAGTGTGAAAGACCGACCGAGAAGTGAAAAAAAGAAGACGCTCCTGGAGAAGACATGTGCTGAAGTCGAGGTGCTGTTGAGCGCTCTTCCGTAAAATCCGTTCGCAAACGGCATGCTGATCTTGACATTCCACGATCGACTCTTTTCGATTACATGAAGAAGAACTGGAAGAAGAGACTGTAACGTCTGACCTTCATCAGAGAGCTCTCTGACGCAGATATGAACGAGCGTCTTGATACACTTCGGTCTCTTCTAGTAACATTCCAAGCAGACGCATCAAACTCCAAGGTTATGTTCACAGATGAATGTGCCATACCGCAGCATGCGGAAGAGAAATGTTTTTCAGTTCAAGAAAAATCCTCACTTCACTCTCAAAGGTCTCTTTGGACCATATTTTTTTAATATGCCTGCGCATGCTGTATCATATTCACGAACGCTGACAACTTGGTTCATTCCCCAACTGGAAGACAGAGGACTGATGAAAGAGCTATGGATACAGCAAGACGGAGCTACAGCACATTGGGCTCTACCCGTTTGTAATTTGCTAAATGATACATTCCCTGGCCGCTGAATGGATGTGGATCTGCAACATCTCCAGCACCACTCCATGTAGCCCCGACCTGAATACACCTGATAGCTTTTTATGGGGTATATCAAGATGAAGGTTGCCGCGTGTCGCTAGGAGCCAACGCTGAACTTGAACAAGCAGTACGATCGCACCTGCAGATTTAGAAAAAAAGGTTACAAAGAACTTGGAGGAGCTTAAGATTGTGCGTCAAACATGATGGACCACATACGAATCTCTTGGACAACCAGCAGAAGTTCATTGTAAATTACTAAATTCATTAAGTTAAGATATAGCATATAGGGGTATACGGAACACCCGGACACTCTGTATATGAACAATGCAACTTAACTCTGGAATGCATGAGGAAATTTAAAAAAAACAACAAAAATTTGACAATGTTTCATGAAGAAAAAGTCAAAAACAGCTCCTGGCAGGTATCTCCACGGCGGTCGTCACAATCCTTTCAGCCAAGAAGCTCAAAACTCAACCCTCAGCCTTCAAGGATGTGAAAGGTTCAACAATTATTTTTTATTTTTTGATTTGTTTTATTTACGGACGCTCTTTAACATCTCAGGTCATCAGCGTATAGACGAGAGAGAGAGAAGAGGAATGTATTTAGTAGACTTTGCGCACGATACATTTGGAACCATTATTATAGAAAAAAGAAAGCTGTTCAGTGAGAGAAATCGAACATCCAGCGCCTGGGTACAACCTTTTCTGCAGTAGCATATTCTCTTAGAAAATATTAGTTATGAACGAGAAAAGAACGCACGTGGTAACAAGAGAAAGTATTTAATTTATGTAATTAGCTATTTTTAAGGTAAAAGGAATTGATATTGGAATACACAGTTTGTTTTGCATGTTTTTCTGACAATTGTTTGAAACTAAGCAAGTAGTAGAGAAGTAGTCGTCGGCTATGTGATGTGGGTTGGGTGCAGAGATATTGTGTGTTAGGTCTAGTGCAATGGAGCTGCAGTTCCCTCCTCCCTGCCTAGTGTGCTTCCCGACCTTTTCTGCATTTAGCAATGTTGACAGGCTACAGGCCACCATTACACTGTAGGTCTTTGTAGTTACTGGAAGCGTTAGGCATTGTTGTTATTATTATTATTATTATTATTATTATTATTATTATGATCATCGTATAATTTAATCTTCCTGATTTCTAAATATGGAATGTGATTACTCTAAGGCAGGAGCGTTTTACGGGTAACTTCATTCTCGGCTACGATGATAAGAATCTGTGAAATGATAGACCTACTGTTTATAGTGTAGTCCGAACTAAAGGTGAAACGGAGAAAATTACTCCTATGTCTCCTTACTACATACATTTTTTTAATTGTAATTGGAATCTGTAGTTCATATAATTGAGATGTCTCATCTAAAAATGAATCCGAATAGTTTGAGAGCTTTGCACCATCATTTATTGATGTCGTTCAAATCTTTATGGCATATTATGTACATACGTAAGGTATTTAAAAATAAAAAGAAGTTTCATAAATGATAAAGCGAATAACTTTCATCTATGGAAAGTGGAGACCCCGGCGGCAGGATAAGAACAGTTGACTGCAGTATCGATAGAGCCACATGGCCAGCCGGAACTGTTTGCATGTCGCCTGCCGCTAATAGCCACTTCCCCCACCACACTATACATATTAGCAAGTGGATGGATATGGATGAATGCTGCTGCTGCAAAGAGCCGTGCAGATGGTTTGCTTTTAGCTCGCCAACTGTCAGATTTCTACTCTTCATAAAGACTGAAGGTACAGCCCTTTTTTTTTCCCTTGTTCTCGCGCTAACATGTAACACAGCACTGCCTAAGCTCCATCTGACTGTAGCTATGGCTGGGCCTTAACACTACTAAGGATATCATGTTAATTATGCTTTGATATACAAACCATAATCAATAGTAGCAGCTGATGCTAGACAATGAATTTTTATAAGAAACAACTGCTATTTAAAAATACAAACACTACACCAATCTTATTTAATAACAAAGTTGGACGAAATGCCCTAACCTGCTAATAAAGCAACATCTGTATTACCGGGCATGTTATAAATCTTTTGCACACATACGGTGTTTAACGTCTCGGCTATTAAGCGTATCGCAGTCGGCAGAGCCCGTACTTCAATTCTGCTTAAACCCCCTCTCACATGCATTCATTAGGAAAATAGTTAGAAAGCTGACTCCAGCAGTGCAAACGTTATTTTAAATAGGTCTGCATTGGAACTTATTGAGAAAAAATATTTTAATCAATTGCCTCTTTGCAGAACTGGAATTCACGATATTGTGCAAAAATTTGAATCCGCGCGTACAGTGCGAAGCAAAAACGTACGGTTTTAACAAAAGAAAAGCTCTACGAAAATAACTTCCGAAGTAAATACAGAAGCCGTGGTTTTGAAATGTAAATGAAAGTATTAGCAATAAAATCAGAAACAGTATGATGGTCAAACCTAAGAGTGGAATTAAGAACGTTTTCCTGATACAGCGACTATTTAGCCGAGAGAAAACAGTTCCAGCTTCTTCAGTAAGAGACGACAGTATCCATATTTTAGAAAGTGCATTTGAAGTAGGGAGCAACCTGCTACAGCGTGCCTAGCCACGCTACGATTTGTTATTCATACTACTGAAATCTCCCGAAAGAAAGGCTGATATATATACAATCATTACAATGCAATATCTAGCTAGACATATCTAAGATTACCTGACTTTCATTTAGAGCGAGAAGAATCTTATCCAGGAGGGTTAACTAACGAAGAAGAATTCCAAACTTATATTTCATCATGTATTAGACTTACATTCCAATAGCAAGTGCTTCAGAATTGCGTAGTGTCCGCAAATCAAATCGGCTGACAGCATAATTGCCTCCTGATTGTGGTTTAGATTTTTGACCACCTTCAAGAAATTCTTCTGATAACAAGGAAGAGGGAAGCGAATACTTAAATAAATGCATTGTTTTGTTTTAAAAAAAGAAGAAAAAAAATGGGACGTTGATGGTGAACAAAAATTCATAACTAAAATGTTTTAGATATGTTTGTTGCTACAGCGAGCTACGCTGAAAATTTTTAAAATTTAAATGTTTAAATTACATAAGCTTAGTTTCTGATATCCACAAGCAAGCTACATTTTATATATTTCTTCTAGGTGTCAATTCTTCTGGTTCAGCTTTTCAGAGTTATTTTTTCGCCTCTTCACCTCCATTCTCTTTTTGGATTTCCATGCTTTTTTCATGCCCCTCTTCTTTTCCTCTTAAGAGACATGTGACTCTTTCCTGCATATTCCTTCAGCTACGAGCGTAGATCCATAAGTTTCCGGCCTCGCCGATAAGGATTATCGCCTTCACAAACCCTTATCTGGCGTCATACCTTATCTGTTAAGTAAATAATTTCAGCTATAACTCCTGCTCCGCTATGTTCAGTTGTTCAGATATAGTTGCATAAAGAAGGCTACGTGTAGAAGATTGTGACATGTTCAAAATGGAGTTTCGAGCTGTTGTCAAGTTCTTCACAAAAGAGGGACTTACTCCAAAAGAAATTAAACAGCGATAGGACGGTATATGGGGAAGTATCTCCCCTCGTATTCTACCCTAAAAAATGAGCCAAACTTTATCGAATGGGTCGACAAAGCATTGAAGACGAAGAGCGTACAGGTCGGCCCTTGGAGGTGCTCACTACTGAAAACATTGCTCTTGGGAAGGAGAAATTATAGAATTACGGCGGCTCAAAATTACAGAAATAGCAGCAAGGTTAGGCCTTTCTAAAACAACAGTCCGAATTATTTATGAACATTTTAACATGAATAAGGTTAGTGCAAGTTGGGTGTCTAGACTTCTTTCCTCAGTCCAAAAACAGCAACGAGTCATCTGTATTCAGAGCTCTTCCGTGGATACGAGAGAGAAGTTCTGCAAACCATTGTTACAGGAGATGAAACTGTGGTCCTCTACTATGATCCCTTGTTTAAAAGAGAATCAATGGAGTGGCGTAAACCTGGCGAAGCACCGCCTATAAAGGCCAAGGTTCCTCAGTTAATCAAGAACATCATGGTCACAATATTTTGGGACTGTGAAGGAATATTTTTGTTTACTACAAGGAGAGGAACACCACAGTAAATGGGGAGTATTATGCTGGCCTACTGCACAAACTACCTACGTGTTTCCATCAAAGAGAAAAGGTGAGGAATGCTTAGTGGTGATGTGCGCCTTCTTCACGACAACGCGCCTGTGCACACAGCTCTTGTTGCAAAGGAAGCTGTGAGTAAAGATGGCTTCAAGGAGATCGATCATCCACTCTACAGCCCAGATCTAGCTCCCAGTGACTATTTCCGCTTCTCAAAACTCAAGAAGGACCTTCGACGCATGAAATTTAAGTGTGACGAAGAGATGAAGAAGGCTGTTTATGCCCATTTCGCAGATAAGACTTCTGACTATTTGGGAGGGGGGACTGAAATGTTAATTCAAAGATGTGAGAATTGTATTGCAATAAAAGATAACTATAATGAAAAGTGAAATATAGTTTTTGTCTTTATCATACCTAGAAAATGGTTAGGCCGGAAACTTATGGAGCTACCCTCGTAATTTGTTATAGAGGATTTTCCTAACTTGTTCCCTCTGACGAACATGAAAGCTAAAATATTTATAAGGTAAAATATCCTACGAAGCGAATTCTACTATGCGATAAAAATTTTATGAAATTTTTATAATTTTTAATTATATAAAGAAGCGGTTGCTTTAAAGTCACTGAGTTTTGCTCTTGGAATTAAAGGCTTCAAACAATATAAAATTACAGAATTGTAATTTTACTTAAAATGCAATCAGTGCTCCGAATTATTTTTTTCGAACCAAAAATGATTTGTTTTAGTTGCTTCTTCACACTTTGACATCGTTATGTTTTTCACTAGCAGCTCCAAATAAGGGATAAAGTTTATGAAAACTTGAAGCAGAAGACAAAAAGCATAGAGCTAATTAATTAAATACTGATTATTTGTATGTCCCTCTTCAAATTTAACTAAAATGATAGCATCCGTAACAGACACTTAATTGCAGCAATTTTTGGAGAACAAAGAGTGCTTGCATGCAAGGAATTAAGATGTTGCTATGAAAGAAGGAAATCTTACAGATAAATAACGGATGTCTAAAGTATTACATAACTATACGCTGGTTGGTTGACTCGACAGAAACAGCTGATTGTGCACCACGATAGACCATTACATGTGTGCGGATGGTATCAAGACCTGTGCACACACTCTCTGCAGATGATCCGCCGCCCCAATCTCATATAATTTTGAGAGAGAACGTGACTTCATATTGGGGACTGAGGATCGATCCGTCGATTGTTTTATACAGGACGACATGGCGACAACTCTGCCTCATTTTCATTACCCGCCTTCTGTCGTTCTGTCCGAACGTGCCATATGTCCCGTCCCGTCCAAGCCGGGCTATCTCTCTTCGGGCAAACAAATCAGCTCGCGTTCATCGCTGTGGTTAAATGCATCTCGGCTGTTGGATGTATTCTTTCACTATCAGAGATATCAATGAACAGTTTTTCATTAAGCACGCCAGTGTGTGTGTTGCTCTCTTTAGTTCTCCTTACTTCACACACGTTTAGTTTTATTTGCCCTCTTAAACACGACGAGAAGTCCTTAGGCTTGAGAGAAACTGGTTTTATAGGACTTAGACCCAACAAATAATACCTGTCATTCATTTAAAAACTGACAATGAGCGAATTGCGGATCTATTAGAAGCAAATAAATAAGTAACAGCCTTTCCTAAATTTTACCCTTCTTATATTAACAGTATTATTTGTTTCAACACCGATATCGACAGTTTTGATCAATATTTATATAAAATAGAAGAAGTAGCATTTCCTTGAAAGTTTATAACCGAAAACTTCTGGTAATGTTTTATTTTCGTTTTTCCTCTCACGTCTGGTTTCTGATATCCTTCATTTTGTAACAAATTTACTTTTCCTCTCGCTTTATTTGTAATTGTCGTGTCTTTGTTCTAATTATTAACTCAATTTCAGATATTGCTATCCTTGTCGGGAATTTCATCTTGAAAATGTGATTTTTGTTTTGTCTCTAGTTTAGACGGTCATATGTTATTCTCATTTTACAGAGCAGGCTGGGAAACTCAGCAAATGTTCCTTTCGTGTTTTCTATTAATGTATTATTATATAATGAAACAAAAAGTAAAACGTTTAACAAATAAAAATGGTTAAGTAAGACTCCCTCAGTTTAGAGTCTCATTTATCATTAAACATGATCAAAAAGTAAGTTTACGAATTGCGCAACTTTGCTCGTGTTCTCTGTTCATACGTTAGTGCGCCTAAGGCATAGTGTTAATGCTTTTTTCTTTTATCAAGTTTGATACTAAATGTTGTTTCTTTCAATGCCTTATGATATTTTCTGCTTTTGGGGGGAGGAGTATGAATTAATGCTAGTGCACAGAAACGCTCTGAGTCCGTCGGTGCATTGTAAGCTGGCATCCACCTTTCGTGATAAGAGAAAATTCTAGAAAATTAACGAATATCACGTGGAAAGTATTGGTGAGAACGTGGATTAATGTGAATAGCAGATTCCAATTTTGTTTGGATTTAATTCTTCCTTTGGGAAGAATTCCTTAGGAACTATTGTTATATATATGTAGGTTTTTTTAAAAAATAGTGTTTAACGTTCGTTTTTACTACTGAGGCACCACAGGGAGTGAATACTGATGATACATGAAATATATTAGGAAAGGATTTTTTAAGGAAGGAAACGTTCCAGGCCTAAGTTTAGGGTACCTCCCCGTAATTAATGAGGACTGAGAAAAACCTGGAAAAAACCTGTCAGGGAGGACGGTCCTGATGGGAATGGAACCCCAGACCTCCTGCTCACGAATCCGCGCCTTAACAACCTCGGCCACTCGTGGCGGTCTATGCAGGGTGACCAGAGGTCCTATTTGTCCGAACATGTCTTCCTTTTTAGACCTATATCCGGGATCCGGGTGTATTTTTAAAAATCATTAAATGTGCTTCTCTTCTTAACTTTTAAGCCTGATATTTTGAAAGTATCTGTTTAGATGTTTTTACGTTTGCCTGTAGGTGGCAGCAGCATGAACGGAATTCTCACATTCTACTTTAGTTGTCTGATAAGTTGGTTGTCGAGAGTTCATCTCGAAATCTTATCTCAAAATTTACATATAGTTAGACACTAATAGGAGATATGTAAGTACAACATATTAACCTCTCATAGGAAATAAAGTGGTAAAATCAAAGCTTGAACAAATATGTAACTAGCCCAGCCAGTCTTGTTCGCTAACTGCAATCAGCTACCTGCGCCCAGTTGATAACGAGCGAAGGGTGGAAGAGACGGGAGAGAACATAGGCGGATCCGTGGAAGAAGGCTACTCAACGGTCGCCCAGGTATGCACTGAACTTTCTAAATGAAATAATATAAGTAAGTTTTCACACCCTTTTTATTCATATGAGCAACTAATACTTTGTTCTTACATATCTCATACCGGTATCCGGCTATTTGTAAAGTTTGGGATAGAATTTCGAGATGAACATTTTGGCAGTGTGTGTGTGTGAGAGGAGGGGGGGGGGAGAGAAAGAGAAAATCGGAGTGTACGAGTAAAAGTATTCTCTTGTAATTCTTTTATCGCCCCATCTTGTTCTAAAGTTAGATAAGTTACTGGTACTAGATTTCAAGCTGAATTATTTGCTATTTATCAAAAAATACAATGCTGCATTGATAAGAAAAGTGCTCGCACTTATTATGAATTGCAGGCTGCATTTAAACCTATCAGTAGTAAACATAACTGCCTCCCTGTTTTAACATAAACAAGAAAGTTCGTGTCTTCTTGCCATAGAAGAACTGTAGTATTCGAAATATAGCGATTACAAGTGTGACTTTCTCTTAGTGTTTTATCCTTTTCTGCTTTTATAATTACTGTTCATTTGTTACATTGTTAATAGTGTTACATCATTTTTATTTTCTTGAAAGTATTAATTGCGTAATCTTATACCGCCAATGGTAACCGAGGTCGTTAAGGCACGGACTCGTGAGCAGTAGGTCGTGAATTCGATTCCCCCCGTCCTCCCTGACAGGGTTTTTCTTTTTCAGGTTTTCCTCTGGCCTCGTAACTGGCAAATGCCGGGGAGGTAGCCTAAACTTAGGTCTGGAATGCTTCCTTCCTTAAAAATATCCTTTCCCAATATATCATTTCATCTCATTTATCATCAGTGTCCATCGCCTGTGGTGCCTTAGTATTAAAAACGGGCGTTAAACACTATTTAAAAAATGCGCTTATCTTGTGTCAAAGAACGTGCGAAAATCGTTTGCATTATTTGTACAATTCAATTTATTCATACAAATACTAGTAGGTAATACAAAATCAATAAAACCATCCTCATGTACGCGAGTAGATAGTTAAATTAGACTTTTATAGTAACATTAGGCTGATATTAAAAAAATTAAGCACATTTTAATATCAGTTTTGCAAATTACTCGATAATGCACATTTTAAATAATTGCAATACAGCATGGACAAAAAATGCAAAAGAAACTTTTCACCAAGGATTTCTTCTTCCCCACTGCTCTACAACCGCAAAACGGAATAATATATTGCAGTGTTTAAAGGGAACATATTGCGTATGATTAGTTGCATTTCACGCATGGATCGCAATGAGCCTTTCAAAAAGTATGTTATACATTATTTTTATACTATCATATGTAATGTAACTTATTTTTGATTTATTATAATTTATTTTAATTTAGATATTTAAAAATCGAGAATTAAAATATTGAATCGATTAGTGTTTGTTCATATGTTTGAATGGTTATGCGTTAGTGTTTTGTTAGTTATTGATGATTTTATTGAAACAGTTGCTCGATGATATGAAAATTATAATGGAATTTAACGAAAGTGATAAAAGATTTTGAAGGAACTCCACCAGAAGTGGTGGAGCGGTGAGTAAGGAATAGTTTGCTGTCTGAGAAATCTAAAAAACGGTATGAACGAGAACGTGTTTTATTCATAGGTGCAGAAATAAAAGTGTCAGGACTATTAGTGAGAATGTTATGTTAGCGTATTTTCTGGAGTCGAATGAAATCTTCAACAGTAATATTATTTATTCTTGTTAAAGAGTTTGTTATTTCTGAGTCATAGTGTTGATATATCGAAGTTTGGAAGTTTGGTCGCCTCTTTTGAAAAGAAAATCTGTTGCATTTTTGGTGGAAGTTTATGATCCAAAATATTTTACGAAAAATGCTGTTGTTTCAGATTTTCAGATCCTACTATTGTTAATAAAGAACCAGGAATTAATTTTACCTGTGTGCTTCATGTAGTGTAATTCATCATATTAATAGCAATTACTTGCATTGCTTGAATAATTTCGTAAATGTTTTCTATTAAATTGTGTGATGTAGTAAGTCTGCTACTTTCAGTTATATTTTATAAAATAATGGTGAATAGTTACTTTGCAGCATTAATTATGTTATTCCAGAGCCGCTAGACTTTCAGCCCTAAAATTAGGTAGGCATTAGTTACATTACGTTACGGTAATATGGCAAATTGTTTATACCCAACTTTGCTTTGATTCGATTTGTCAGTGGTCGTGGAAAATTGAAAAGCATCTCCAGAGACGTGGTATTCCACACGACAAGGGGCTCTGTGCGTAGATATGAAAAATCAAAAGAAACGGTGTCTCATCTACACTTGCAACTGTGAGGTACACGACGTAAAAAGATATTTTAATTGGTCGTTTTGTATAGGCTATGTAAAATATACCTAACTTTTTCATAAACATTGCTGCACTGTACATTTGAGAAATGTAGTGTTTATTTATAAAATGTTGTAAACTATATATATTTAATGCTACTGGTTTTTATTTTGTTGTCCTTGGCAACCGAATAGTTTTACTCACATAAGTGCACTTTTGCAGTAATATGTACTTATTAATAGCCAAAATAAAATTAAATAGACAATAATTAGTCAATAAAGTATTCAAATTAAGATTTCTATCCTCCTTTTTTTTAAATTCTTGTTCTGAAAGACAAGTCAATATAATTTCTTCCTTAACTTCTTTCACAGCCTATTTTTTCTTCAATCACAGAACAAATTATATTTTTCACATAAGACCTCTTCGGTTAGTGAAGAGACAGCACATAAAACATCTTCCGGTATAAATGTAAACTTTTCTTTTGCCATTTTCATTCAGCAGGACAAAGAATCGTAGAATATTTAAAGTTATGTATTCTCTATATTCACAACGACCAACATTACTGCCCTCGGTCCTGGTTTGAGCAATGGCAAATGTACATAATATTTAATTAAAATAAAACATTACTTTTATTGAAATGCTCTTTCGTGCTAGTAGAAGAAAAAATATTGTATACAACATGAGAGTAAACAGATTTTAGTTCACTCATGAATAAAAGCATATGTTACTCTTTTGTTCCGTAAATAACTATTATATTATTCGTTTTATTGTTATTTTATATTATTGTTACTAGTCTGTAACACAGTGTAAAACTATAACCCTAACATATAACGTGGAACAGGAATATATTGTATTTAGAAATTATATTAGTGATTTAGGCAAAGTTCTGTGCACTATTACGAACTTTATAGGTTTTGTCATAGAATTAAGGGCGATATGGGTGAGATATAACTCATTGTTCACCCGTAATTCTAAAGATTCAGTATAGTCTGTGTTGTTCATGATTATATGGACCCGAATTTGATGTCCGAAAGCTGTGTCACCTACAGACCCGAAACAGAACGTCAACTCAAAACTAAAGCGGTACAGAAAACCCATATATGTACGTAACGAGCGAGATTTGCGAGACAGGAAGCGGGGACCCTGTCGCTCTCTCATCAAGCTGGAGGAGTCCCACATCCGATGGACCAGATTGGGCACATCCCGTGTGTTACCGTGGGATACTGACCAGGAAGTGCTCATCCAATTTGTTCCCCTGACAATGCCACTCTATCGCCTTCCGCTCTTGGCAGAACTGCTTGCGTGGCACGGACGTTTCCTGGCGCCAGCCATACATTATCAGTCACATTAAGATATTAATAATAAGATAAGTTGCATTGCGGCGATATTTCCTCTTTGTTACGCTTAACACAAGCAGTTTCTTGAAAACTTTCTATTTTTATCATTCTACCTTTCGCAAATGTAAATGGGTAGTTTCTTTGCTTAACTGCAAGCAGTAAACTGTTATTGCAAACTATTATATTTACAGTCTTTTCTCCATTTTTAAAAATTAGAAATACTGCATGCAGCTCCCGCTTTTTTCTTTTTCTTTCTTCATTCAGATACGTTTTTAAGCCCTTCGCTCTTATTTGTATCTGAATATCTTAGCGCAGTAAGTAAGAGTAAGAATGACATATTGGCACGAAAGAAGCCCAAGCATCCATGAAGATGCCCTTCCGAAATGCGAAAATCGCTACAGGAGAGAAATTGTTTCTAATACTCGACAGTTGGTATCTTTGCTCTTTTTGATTTTCCTCAGCTTAAGTACTGAGTGTAGCTAACTTTCCATCTTATAATGGTAAAAAATGTAGGATATCAAATTTGTACAACCTAATTCAGGTATCAGTTTCGCAAAGGTTCACTTATCTAAATATGACTTCGACAGGTGCTGTTGACTACAGTGAGGTTGTTCGAGTTATGGGCCGGCAGAGTGCGGCTCGTACTGGGATAATCCAGTCGTAAAGGTCGTATAATGCATATGCAGGTAGCAGCTTTATCAAATAGTAGTTTTATGTTTGTGTGTTACTCGGCTTTGTATGTAAACTGTTTTCTAATTTTCAGGGGCATAGTCAGAAATTTCTCAAGGGAGCTGTTTCAGTTTTGTATTTGGAATAAGTAACGAATAAAAAAGTACCAATAGACATTTTAACAAAAAACTGTTGCTTGCTTTCATTAATTTTATAAAATCAGTAGATGAAATATTGCAAGCACGGAAACCAGAACTACCCCTTGTGCTTTAAATAATATATTGAAATGATTAATATTTCATTTGAGCAATAGATATTTACAATAACAATTTGAATGAATGAATTTATTTACTAATATCTCTACAGAAATTTACACTTTCTTTAACTTTAACTAACTAAAATTTCCTAGAATTCAATGCAAAGAATATTTAAAGCTCCACTCCATTAATAACTTTTACGAATTTTTTTTTTAACTATAGAACCAATTTAATGCAAATTTAACAAACAACTAAACTTGTTAAAATCAAATAAACAATTTACAATTTCATACTCTCAATACATGTAAATTTATTACTATAAAACATTTAAATTTCCCATTTGCTCTCCCTGACTTTATGGCGTTGCATTCTTTACAATTAACCCAAGATTGAGTATGTAACGGGGATATATTCACTGCTAGATAGTGTCATTGTCAACATTGTTGATCCCATTTGTCTTACCCACCTTTCATAGCAATTTTTGTCAAACCTTGCCTACGTATTTTCCAAGTTTCTTAATATTTTCTTCTGAGTTTAGATTTAAAATTCTTCTGCCTCTCAATTCATTTGGTAATTTTCCCCATTTTCGTAATAGGAAATGTTCCTTCTAAAACTTGGTTTACTTACTTTCTAATATACAGTGCCAAGTACTATGTGGTTCTTCACACATAGGACATATCCTCTAAATGTATACGTTTTAGGTAATGTCATAAAACTCAAATGATACGTTAAAATGTAATGTGATGTTACGGCAACATAATATTATACATATACGCTTATAAAGCCAGTATTTAAAAAAATATATTGTGTGGAATTTGAACCCAGAAACTTACGCACAAATCAATGCCTTCTAAACCGCTCAGCAACCCCTAACCGTTGTATTTACAGAAAATTTTATGATTGTGACCATTACGTTTACAGGCAAAGCGCCCACTGCAGTGTGCGCTCGCTGCATGCGCTTGTGAATACAGAGTTTACGAGTCCCAAAAGTTTTCCGATCGACATGTTAAATCTGACGATGACGATTATTTTTTATTGTCAAAAGGTTTATTACCTCTCTCTAAATTTAAACTAGGTTATAGAAAATGAAAACTCATTTAAACGTTCTTCAGTACCATATTACTATATGACTAGTCTGAAAATCTCGCACTAAATCTTGAAAACATCGATGAGTACGACATTTCCTAGCTCGCAAAGCAGATTTGAAGTCATTTTGAGCCAAATGTTTGCCCTATTTCGCTTTATCAGCTTAATTTTTTAATTTCTGCATCATCATGCAAGTTTTCTTTGTCTACATATATTCCCTGTATCATATTGCATGATTAAGACCCTTCTGCAATCTATAAAATTATTGTGATGTAGTTCATTAACAACAGAAGAATGAAACATTTGATGCTTCGGCTTTCGAAACATGATTTGCAACAGAAAATGAACAGAAATTAATACAGGAGGTATTTATGAAGCGGACACAATGCGTTAATCATCCCGCAACGCCCAAAACATAGCCACACATTTTTATCAAATACACAATGTACGCAAATTAGGTGCTTTTGAAAGCAAATCACCACACACGAATGTTGATGCAAGGATAATGCCAAAGCTGTGAGAATAAGAAGAGTCTCCTCTTAAGCCCCTGTTGCACTGACAGCTAATACCATTGCCATGGTTACCAGGAAGTCATTACTTGGCAGGGTGCGCGGAAATCGATGTAGCTAGCCAGCTTTATTGGAATTCCTCGGCTCGCCATTGGTTACAGGCCAGCCATCCCCATTGGCTGTTATTTGCATGCAGGGGGAGAATGGCATTTCACATATTAAATTCCGTTGTTGGGGTAGCTTAAGGCTGGATTGGTTACGTCGATTCATTAGATTGTTCCTCCTGCTGGTAAAGCTTATGGCGCTGCCTGTCATGAATGTTAAATACAGCAATAGTGATGTCATGAAAGCGTTTTCTTGTTCTTCTAAGTACAGTAACCACAAGTAATAAGCATTCATTTCCTTCATTGTTTGCCAAGTATCTTTTTAAAGTGTAAGTAATGGGGGACTTTATGTTTTGTAAACATAAACGTTGGTCTCATTGTTCTGTAGCAATAACTGTATTTACATGCCTCAACATAACGCTATTCTCAGCTTCTCTGTTGCTGCTCAGCATGAACATTATATTGATGGCTGTTCCCCAAAAGCAGCTTTTAAAAGCAACATTTTTCTCTACTACTTACACTTTTCCAAGCCCGGAAATGTTGCTTATGAAAGTCCACGTTTATGTAGTCACCTAGTTCTTTAACGTGCAAACACAAATATGACGAAAAGCATTAATTGAGTACATATTTGTTCGTCAGTTATTGACTCGTTTGTCTAGCAATTGGGATTCAGGTTATTAATAATTACGAAATTGCTGGGGAAAAATCATAAAATCCTCTCATCGTTTTAAACAAAAAATTATTAAGCAAAACGAATTCTATATGTTATAAAAGTGCTACTCTTAATTTTTGTTTTAGCATAATCACTAAACAGAATGAAAACACATTTCTGACAGCACAAATTAAAGAAGAGAAAAATGTTGTAAAATAATTTAACTGTGCCAAATCTTTGAAGTATATCAGTTTGAGCAGGTATAAAATTAATTAAAACACAATATCAATTTTAAGCCATTGGGTTTTTAATCATAATGGGAAAGCCTGTATTAATACATTAAACTTGTTATTCTTACAGATAATCGCCAATACCACTTGCTAGAATACTGCATCAATTCAAGCAAATGTTTTTGTGCATAGGAACATGTTCTACGAAAATTGCATTCATTTTTTGTAGCCTGCCTGCCCATACTTTCTTAGGCTTGTCATGTATTTATTTTCTTCTTTAGATCCTCTCTGTCTTTTGCTCATCTACCTTTTTATGCATCTGATTCCAGTTTCTTGAGGTTTTCAACAAGTATATTACTTTTATTTTATTATATTGTGTATATTCTCTGGTCAAAGAAATATCTTATTTATTGTTTTTGTAAATGTTCTGAGAACGTTAATGCAGTGGTATTTCACTTGAAGGGATTTTAAGAAAGTTCTTCTAATAAACAAAATGTTCTACACTGTTTGAAATCGTCATAAGCAAAACGCTAACCTGATTGATTTTTTAACACATTAGTTTTAAAACTTTACTTCATTTTTCACAACTATTCTAAAAACAATATTATCAGCTACATTGCTGTAAAACTATTTTTATGCTGTTGAAGATCCGTATTTTACAGCACCAAATTGAAGATGGGAACATTCTCTATGTGCCAAGTCAGCGGAACACTTTCCCTAGCTTTTGATTGCCCGAATGCTTACTATATGCGTACCACATTTCTCAAAGATATGACAGGAGACTTGGTATCTCATCTACATATTGTAATCTACCTCTTACGTATCATGTATTTTAGAACTTTATTCATGACAATGTAAGTATATCAAATCAAATGTAAAGCAAAAATCTTCATTTCACATCTCAAAGCTCCGATCACTTATCTACTTCAGAGTTTTCTAAACATGCAAAGTAGGATGTGAAGAATTTAGATCATATCTCTGTAGAACTGGATAAAATTATCAAAACCAAATGCCAAAATTATAACATTGTCATAGCAGAGAACATTAATGATATAAGGGACACCTATAACTACGGACTAAAAGATAGTCCCAACATGCTCAAAGCTGAAAAATCATTGAAGTTTGAAAAAATATGCAGAACGAAACCCTCACTCTGAGTGAACCATCTTCTTGAATGATCGGCCAGAACTAGACAATTAATGACAAAAGATAAATCAACCAGTATTCCTCAGAAACTGGTGATATTTCGTACAGCCGTTAACATCTAAAAATCTGGAAAGAGTGAAGATGCAATTCCTGTTTGCTTCAACCTAAAGAAGGAATATAAAGCAGCCTAAGAAACGTCATATGCGTCAGATGTTTCTTTTTCATTCTGTCCATGCTTCTGAAAATCTGAACAGTCGACCATGGATGATCCAAGTGAATCCACAATAATGTTTCCCTTTAAACGTTAAACTCCTGTGCTTGAATTGAATCCTCTATCACTGCATCCAACAACATTTCTCATGTAGTAGGCTATTATTGTATACACATTTTGAACTGTGCACTTTCATCGGTTCTCGTGAGTTGCTGGTGTGGGGGGCTGCGGGTCGAGTCCCGCCTGAAGGTGAATATGTGTGTAGATTAAATAATCAGAAGCTAAGGCTTTCTGCTTTTCTTTTCTTTCAAAATTCATGTGCATTATTTTAGCTCACTAATCTTGGCCGCTGCTGTGCCAAACAGCCAGCTGTACATTCTGTTCTTGAACCGTGGAGAGCAACATGGCTGCTGTGTGACGTGGCTGACGTCCCCTAGGAGACAATTTGATTACACTGGAGCAGCCAATTCATTAGAAGCCACCCTTCTCTACTAGCCTTGCACGTGCGTCTGTCCTTGCGACCAAAGTTTGTCATGTAAATAGGCTTCGCACAAGATTGTTCCATGCCCTTGCTTAGCTTAGATTGAAGCCTGCACTTTATTTATGATCTTTTTGCAGCCGGAGAAGCAGAATCCTGATTAATATCATTTGTACATTCCAGTTCATGCCCTTCAAGCTTTAGATCATGCATTCGTTATCATGTGTAAAAATAACTAAATGCAAAAGAACTCCTATCTTCCATAATAATTGTAAATGTTACTCCTATTTTTCTACCATTTCCTCCGTTTTTCATTTTGCTTTTTGTCTGCACAATTCTTTCATATATACATTCTTCTATTTACCTTTTGTTTCCTCTTCACAACCTCACTAGTTGTTCTTATAGTTTATCTGCTTCCCTCTCTTACTGTTCATTTTGTTTTTCCTTTTTTTTTTTTTTTCCTCCATTTATTTTCTCTTTCAGTGAGAATGTTTTTGTACAATTAAATATCTCTCAGGCACAAACTTATATCACGCTACACATTTTGTAGCTTTATGTTCGTTGGAATAGCTTTTGCCTTGCCTTCGTCTTGCCGACATAATGCTTTGGTACAGGGACTTGCATATTTAGTTATGTAAATACATTTTATATAATGATTTTCATTTATGTACATATATAAATGCCGTTACCTCTTTGTTACAGTATTTGCATATTACGATTTTCTCAATAGTTGCTTGGACTGTAACGTTGCTGTCATCTTTGTTTTAAACTGGCCCCACGCTTGAGTGCCAATAATACCGAAACGTTTGCCTTGGCTGTTGATGTTGATTCATAGAGCATTGATTTGCTACTTTCGTCCCAAAGTAACGAAAGATCAGGAATTTCCGTTAGTTTTATTGATATCAAATCAATGGGGTTAGGAAGAGGTAACGGCGTTGCGAATAAATAGGCATCTCGATGTATCTTTCAATGATGATTTATTGAATGACACTTTCTGGTGAACCTATTGCTCTGCTGTTGGTAGAATAAACGCTGCATGTAATTCCACGATGTTCACTTGAGGGACTGCTTGTCCTGATGATTTATATTTACCAAAACACATACTTGATAACTGTTTGCTACGTAGATACTACGGTTGCGTGATGCGAATAGAACTTAGAAGTCAGCTGAGTGACAAAATCTAAACATCTGACTGGAATCGAAACGAGGAGGATGCTACAAGCGACTTGAGAACGAGAGTGGAATGATGAGAGTAGGAGAGATTGCTGCTCCAGTTTTAAGCGCTATACAATGAAGACCAACAATATTAAACAAAATAACAATCAAACATGATGCAAATTGAACGTCTGTACTGACATTGGCTCTGGCATTACTAATTTATCAATTACCTACAGTGTTGTGATGTTTGGAGTACGATCAGTCCTACCAGAATATCTGTGATGTTTGTTTGTTATAATTCCTCCCTGAGGGAGAAATGTTCCCTACAACTTTAAGAAATGAAATTAAAATTTATTCAATTATTTATTAAATAATGCAGAAGTGTGCTGCAGAAAATTAAATTCAGATACAATACGTGTGTATTGGTTCTATAGGGGACATTTAAAAAAATATTGCAGTTATGACTTATTGTCTCCGAAACTTGACAGCAAGTGTATAGGAGAATACAACAAATGAGTGGGAGGTGAAGAAACTGAAGAATCTAAAACAACATCTTCAAAAAATCCACTTAAAGCCGTACAAGACTGCTGAAAATAAAACAAATTTTGGGAAATATGAACAAATATTATTTGTTTGAATTAGGAACATTTTACAATTTATTATGAAATAATGAAAACATTTGTGCTTATTGGATTCTGCATATGCTAAAACACAAGCATTATGCTTTTCAGACTCTACGATTAATGATTTAAATATGACATATAATCTTTTTATGATCTCTAATTATAAACTTCGAGGTCTTCACACCTCGCGTGCCTGGGAGTGAATGTGTGTATGTGTATATATATAATTTCATGGTAATAATTATTAAATATTTTATATAGTCCGTAGTAGCGAGTAAGGAAATTTTATAAATCAGGAAAATGTATATAGGCTATCTGCTAGCGCACCTTTTGGCCTCGAGTGAAAGATGTCTATTGTAACAAAGATAACAAAGCTTGGTGTATGCATGTACGCGGCATGAGTCGGAACAACAGGTCTTTTGCCTTATCACTTGCTGAAGATGCTCGGAAGCTCGTTAAAAGTACTACAGTAGCAGGTGTTGGCGAGAATGGTTTCCTTTCACTTTGACATCGGATGATCACAAACTCACCAATCAGAGACCAAAGAGTTGAAAAGATTAAAGTGAGCGCATAGGAGGATGAGAGCTCATTAGTAATAATTGAATATTTTGAAGGCTCAGCGAGCCGTGAGCTCCCTTCTATGGACCCTGTGAGATCTGAGGACCACGTGGAGACACTTTGAAATTAGCATAAGAGGGGAAACTTCCTTGCGAATGCATGCATTTATGGGCAGTTTTGGAATTCAGTAAACGCAGTTTTCTAGAGTACAAGCCAGGCAGGATAGACAGTTTTTGAGAAGTGAGGCACGCAGTTACGAGAGCAGAGGTGGACTTTGGTTTGGACAGTAGACGCTTTCTTTTAATAACTTCAGTTCGAGCAGGTGATGCATTCAGTGCACGCATTCAGTAGACGCATTCAGCGTACGTTCTATACAGTTCAGTTTGGCAGTGACGCAGTTTTACCCCTCTAGTTCAGTTCAGGGCAACAAGTTAACTTTGCCGGCAGAGAGGAAACGAACCAGTTGGCCGTCAACAAACTATCGCATGAATAAACACTTCTAGGTATTGAACGAGACATTGTCGTATGATTTACACCATTTTCTTTCATCTCTTCTTCCCCCGTGACCACGAGGGCACAAAAATGCGACTTCGGGCTCCCGAAAGTCCCGAGGTACGAAGTGGGACCCTCGGGCAGATGCTCTACCAGACACTATTACATCGAGGTGGTCGCGACCGGAGTATTTAATCAGAATCTAATCATCTTAGAATTAGTGCCCCCCCCCCAGCCGCTTACATCAACATCGACAATAAATCCGCTTCAAAATTTGGCGCCCAACTTGGGGCCACGTCATATGGACATCTAATAGAATGCACTTCAAATTTGGTGCCCCCCGTGGAACCACATTATGTCGCCATCCAATAGAAACCACTTCAAAGCTAGGCGCCCAACGTGGGAGCACTTCAACTTCAAAAAAAAAAAAAAAAAAAAAAACGCACTTAAACGTTTAAAACAAATTTTAATATTTATACATAAAAGACAAACGTTTCTACTATTGGGGTCGTATGAAAGAAATAATAATACATTATTTTAGAAAAAATTGAAGTTTTCAGCATACGTTTGTAGGTCCCAAGGGATTCATCGAACAAACTCAATTAAAGATTTCTTCTGGGATCCGGGATTAAGAGGATGGGAGTGTTTAAATTTCATGAACATTCTAAATATTTTAAAGTTTGAAATTGGAAAAAACAAAATTCTACCTTAAATTGCCTCTGGGGGGGGGGGCAAAATATGAACACTTTCATAAAACAGCAACACGTGGTCAAAAACCTGTCATTTGGAGTTGGAACTTAATTCTAAATTACTATTGTGAAAATGGACTTTAGTAAAGCTCGACTTTGGTATCCAAACGAGAAAAAATAAATAATAATATACCTAGTTAAAAGTAAAATAATAGACTACGTAGAAATAAAGTGAAAGTACTACATGAACGTATAGGATCAATGCGAAAAGAAGAAATACATTCATTATCTTCAAGCTAAACTGGCTGAAAAATTCTTTTTATAATGAAACTGAAGCTTTCCATTTTACGGAATGCAATTTTCCGCAGCTGTTCGCAAAAAACAATATTCTGGTGCATGTGATGTATTCATAAGGTAGATCCCCTTGCAGTCGACCGATCCTTGGCCGCCGTAATCCACTTAGATCATCCCTAGAGGCGGGTGGGAGGGACTTCATGCGGCAGGTCCCCTGCTGTTTGATTGCAGCAATATCTGATGGAGGGCGGTAGCAGGGTGCCTCATAAACCCCTCACCCTATGTAATCCAACCTTTTAGAGATTCCTTTTCCGTATTTTCTTTCATCTACTTTCTTTCTCTTTCCTTCTGTACGTCTTTTTGTATGATTCTGTTTCTTTTTTTTTTTTTTTCTTTCACATTCTATGCCCTTTCCTTTTGCTTGTCTCTCTTTTTCTAGCCATCATTTAACCAGCCTGTCATGCTCCCACTATCCCGTTTAATTTGCTTGTTCTTATTTGCACAATAATCGTATAGTTTCACAGGACTACATCAAGGAGCAATGAGCATTTGGGCGTTCAAAACTTCTTATTGAAGTTGTGGGACTGGCTTTTAGGCCAAAAATTACCTTTTTTAATTTTATGTACAATAGTATTTGGACCCCAATATGTCAAATACCGAATAGCTTATAGAGTTTCGTATTTTTAAAATTTGGCGCCAGATTTAAATGACTTAGCTGTAAGAGTATGCTTTACTTTTACAGTACAGGGGGGAAAAGGCACACAATGTTATGATAAAAATGAAACTGAAGCTTTTAGAGGCAGTCGTAGGTACATATAATCTACCCTTGATAAGATCCTCGCACGTCGTGCCCGTGGTGTAGCTCAAAATAGGGGGGGAAAGAAAAAGGAGGGGAATTTCGTCCAAAGCATTGGGAATTTCAGTAACGCAGTACCAAAGAAGTTCTAAAGGACATTATATGAATTCTTAGAGAGCGCGCAACTAAACGTGATACATGGAGGAAACTGCAAGGGTGTTTAGAGTGTAGATGGTGGGGGCTTGCAGCTGAAAGAGAAAATTAATGGAAGATGGCAAAGCGGGAATAAGGGACCGAGTAGAAGATTCATGTAATCTAAAAATTAGAAACGCAGAGCAAGTAGTAAGTAGTAAACCCAAGAGTACACGCACTCCTTCATAAAATTGCACATAGTTTAATGAAGCAAGAATTTTGTTCAAGTTTTCAGTTTTAAAGAGAAAGCAATGCATGTTTCTGAGAGTGTATTTGCAAATCTACGTTTTGTTTCTTTTTGTACGGTGTCTAGTTTACTAGAAAAGTGGTTTTAGCCTATGAGAAATGCTTTTTGAGGGAAAATTTAAAAGATATAAATAATTTTATCTTTCAATGTAAGAATATATGATATGCATGACATTTACTAAGTAATTTATATCCTGGAAAAACGTCAACCTAGCTAGCACATTTCTAGAGTATTTACCGGTGGATATTATTCCCCATTTTGAACTTTATAGCTTAAGGATTAGAGAGATTAGAAAGGCTAGTCCCAATGTTCTTAAATTATTTGGAAAACATAAGAGAAATGATTCTTTTTTAATAAAATATCAGTATGTTTAATGACAGTCATTTAATTTTTAGAGGACCATAATTTTTTTTATAGTGAACAAATTTAATTTATGGTTCCCGTAAAATTTCACATTCTTCAAGGTTAATCCGGACTTTAAAATGTTCAGAGTCATCGCTCTAGATGATGAAAACTGCTCAGGCACTGAAATATAGACTTATATCTTAATTTTTCCATGCTTTTCTTTAAATATGAAGTTGCAGCTTAAAAATTACTCCTCGACAAAGCTTATCATCAACGCTAGGTCGTGATTGTCAGGAATAACGATGTAAGGCCGAAGACCGGAACAGGCAAACATAATATTGAGGGGGGGGGGGAAGAGCGGAGGTTTATGATCAAAGAAGTAATCGAACCTGAAGCTGGTTAAGACGCGCTGACCTACTGCATTGTGAATGAAGGTGGTGCAAATGCCTTGTTTGTTCCGATGCATCGTTAGCTAGTATGCAGTTGGATTCATGACGTAAATTCTTCAAAACTAACAAAAGAAAAGAAGAATATTATCCCTCAGCAGTGAGAGAAGAGTTTGTGGGAAAAGAACACAATAGCGCAGTGTTTGTCAGGCACGCCTTCCCAAAACACTTGCTTCCTGTCAAAGTTGGGGCTCACCCTACTGTCGGCTTGGGAAATCAGCGCCCGTAACTTGATTACGGCAGGCAAATGAAAACAAATGACGCATCGATTCATTACAGCCCCAAGACGAAGGCTGAGGCAGATGTAGCGCCTTCTGGTGTCCGCAATACACCACCGCCTCATATCCAGTACATGTTCGAGATTTGCATCGTACATTGTGCATTAATTGCCGCTTAGGACGCAATTTCGAACTTGTATAGGTAACAATGTTGAGCAATGGATCGCGATTAGAATCAGCTCTGCTAGAAAGAGCAAAAAAGAGAAAGAAATCAAAAAATAAAACAAAAATGATGGTGGGAGAATAGGAAGAGAAAGAGAAGAAACGACAAAAAATTAGAAAAATTAGAAATTTGAAAGGGAAAAGAAAGAAGTAGAAGAAGAAAAAGAAGGTGACGAAATAGAAAACGGCGAAGAAAAAGAAGTGAAGCAGCAGTAACTGCAGAAAGAAAGAAAAAAGAGGAAAAAGTGGAAAATAGAGCAATTAAATGCGGTGGAACAAAAATAGAGCAAGAACAAAAGAAAAGCGGGATTATAAATGGAAGAAACTACTTAGCTAGGACGCTAGCCAAGTTTTGATCAAGTGTCCTAGGGAATCCAGTAGCACAGTATAATCTCAGAGTGTGATTTCTTAATTTTAAAAAATATAGGCAGCCTAAATCAGGTGACTACAATTTGAGATTGAATTCAACTTCTCTCAATATATTTTGGTCTCTCGGAATATAAGGAAAAAGGAGCAAATAACGAGAGAAAGCGAAAAACTACCACGAAGAAAGGTAGTGGGCCAAATGCAACAAAAATAGTTTACTGTAAAAGCGACCAAGAACATAAAAGACCCAAGAGAGAAACTCGGACATGTTCGGTTTTTCCACAGCGCTAGACATTTGTCTCCGTCTGGAGGAGCCGAATGTAGACGTAATCGAGATGTGGTAATGGGTACGTGGGCCACATATTGATGGTGCTGAGCTCATCACTCAAGGTGTGGCAGCCTAGCCGCTCCTGTATGACCAATACTTTTTGCACTGCTTCTCATCTCATGTAAGGTGTGGTTGATCCTTGGTAATCATCGATTCATTTTCGATCGCAAGTCACGAGTTGAGAATATGCCTTACTACAACTGGTTTAACAGCTCGCTGGAAAATACACAGTTCCGAAATTTAGAAAAAGTTACTTTGAAATGCCTTTTCTACTTATAACGTTTAAGCGAAAAAATAGAAATATTGTTTGAATTGAATGGAGCAGAATCTTGATTCTTATTAAGTTGTGTTATACTTAAATTATTGCTTAAAACCCGTATTTCGAACAAGGATTTTCACTGCTTAGAGAAAGAATACCAAAAAATTGTGAAATCTGGCAATTTCTCTTTTTATTTTGTTCTCAGAATTGCTTCGAAATGTTGAAGAGACGGAACATATTCAGTGTCAACTTTTATGTCTATAATTACACAAAGAACGTTTCAACAACACTCTTTCATGTAACAAGATTGCTACACATAGGACAGGAATCTTATATTCTCTTAGGAAGCGACAGAATAAAATGTTCACATTAATTCAGGATTATTATTTCAAGAAGATCAAAATACTCCTGTCCTATGAGAAAACAGAGTTCCAGAGACAATATCAGTCCACGGTTTCCTCATTTGCCTTCTTTTCTAGAAGAGACTAGCGACTAGACACTTGACTTCCATAGAAACGACCCGGGTTCGATCCTAGCGGCTCTAACCGCAACAGTATACAAAGCTGGGTGGTTCAGCTTGGGACTGACATTCGGCATGTCTCGGGTTCAAATCCCTTGGAACTGATGTTTGGTATTTTTGTGCTTTCCCCTGGTCTATTAGGCGAATGCTATTTACTTTTCACGATTTTTCTCTCTCGCATTGCATTCCGTTGGTTCTGTTACAGAGTCGCAGGTGCCAGGGCGAGCTGATGTTGTCTTGCTCGTTGTAAAGGTTTCTGCTCCCGGTTTCCAGCACATGCAAGTGAACTTTCTGAGGGGCTCGAACTCCTTGGAGTGGAAGGGGGACACTGACTTGGAGGAGTTTTGTGGAATCATTATAAGTACATCGTCTATGTCTGCGTAGTCACCTCCTGTGGATCCAGGTGTCACCCTCACCTCATCCCTTCCTCCCGGAGGTGTCTTAATTGGAAGCGTAGGCCAGCTGAAGTGCCTATAGCCTCTTCCTCCCCAAACAATGCAATTCAACCGCAACTTTTGAAATATAAAGTGGTTTTCCTAACCCATGTGAGCGCAACTCTAATTCACTTTTAGCACTCGTCTTATTTCTTACACTTTCCCATCGCTTTCTTCTCATAACTCATTCTTTTCACTTTTAGTTCTCATATGCTTAACAACTCCCATAGTCGCGGTCGCTGTGTTCTTCTAGGTAGCTGTTGTTTTTAACGTTAACCCTAATTTTCTCTTTCACATCAGCAATAAGTGAAAATGTCTGTAGATCCAGTATAGATGAACGCACATATTCCACAACCTATGGCTTTTATGCGACAGAAAAGCACTTAAAGAGTGCAAGTGCCCCTTCTTTCTGTTTGCCGGTGGTTCCCCTCCGTGCAACCGTAGCAAAGAAACGTGCCGTATCTTAATCTTTACCAAACAACTTTCCACGAAACACGGCGCTTCCCAAGAAAATCGTGAACAGGTTGATGACAAGCAAATTCTGAAAACCGTCTATGTACTTTACAGACAGTCTCTAACTTCTGCCCAAGCTGATGTTTTACTGTGTGAAAGTTTTTGTTGAATGCCTGTGACTCAGACACTAAAACCCGTTTACAAATTGCAGATTGCATTCCCTGTTGTGAAAAGTAATACGAAGAGTTTTTTCCTTAGTTTCTCTCACAAGCAAAAAAAAAAAAAAAAAAAAAAAAAAAAAAAAAAAAAAAAAACTGGGTAGTACCAGGCGTCAACTTAGTTGGGCCATCATTAATTAATTAATTAGCTAATTACTTTTTTATGCCAAATATTGACGACAACTACTAAAGTCTTAAGGGAAAAGCAATGGGGTCACAGCATCTTTTTTAACCTTTGAAAGACTGGCTTAAATAGAAATGTTTATATTTTTAATTGTGTATCCTGTACTATTAGACTTTATCAAAAATACTTACAAAAATTTTAATTGCAGTCATTAGTTTTCATGACAAATTTATGTGCCAAGTATTTACATTTTGCAAGTGTTGTTATAAACAATATTAAAATAAAATGTGTAATTTAGACATAAATATCTTTATTATATTCAGAATACATAACATTAATTCAAATTTAAAAGTAAGATAGGAGCTTTACATCCAGATGTTACATAGATCTATGCAGAATTATTCTTTGGTTTCTATTTCTTTTTCTTAAAGAAATATTCACCACAGACTGTTCTACTCACCAGATGCAAAGCATCTCCCTTGTGTGACTTCTTCCAAAAAATTGTTGACTCCGTGATACCTCACAGATACTGTAGCCCCCCTTAACAATCTTTCGCGCATTGCTCAGGGATGTTTCAACGTTATGACAGCCAATCTCATCTACTCCAAATGTTTTACTTTGCATTCTGAATAGCGATACTAGAAAAGTCAGAATGCACCAAAAGACAGCAATATTTAAACTGTTTATAAATAAGTTTCAGTACCATTTCTTTAATCATATTCTAATGTAAGATGACGCCAATGACCGCCACGGGTGGCCGAGGTCGTTAAGGCACGGACTCGTGAGCGGGAGGTCTGCGGTTCGAATCCCGCCAGGACCGTCCTCCCTGACTGGGGTTTTTTCCAGGTTTTCCTCAGTCTTCATAACTGGCAAATGCCGGGGAGGTACCTAAACTTAGGCCTGGAACGTTTCCTTCCTTAAAAAAAAAAAAAAAAAAAAATCCTTTCCCAATTTATCATTTCATTTCATGTATCATCAGTGTCCACCGCCTGTGGTGCCTCAGTAGTGAAAACGGGCGTTAAACACTACTCAAAAAAAAAAAAAAAATGACGCCAATCTGTCTAGCACATCCCTTCCATTTCTTCATCTGAAATCCAAATTATGGGTGGTTGTGGGACTTACTGACTTTTTTTTATTCTTCTCGTAGTCTTACGGTTTAAGAGTAACAGTTCATTATCATTCTATTTCACATAATACAATCTGTGTAATTTGTCCATCAAGCCTATAGTTATGAAATCCACGATCTTCCTTCAATTCATTTGCAGATTTTCGGGAACATTTATTGCTTTTATTTTTTCTAGTTCTTCACAAGTCCGAACACTATGCTCCGTTAATTCTTCCAGGAGAGAAAGACTGATGAATTTTTTTTTCAAAGAAAACCGTGTGAAAATCTTTATATAGTTTTATAAGTTAACTTTCTGTATGTATTAAAATCGTAATTGTCCCTGGTAAAATGGAGGAGAGGACCTTACGGTCTTAGCTTCGTCAGGTAAAATAAATAAACAAATAAATGAATAAATAAATAAATAAATAAATAAATAAATAAATTAATTAATTATTATTAAATATATGTTGTTACTTACATTTTCTACAATAAACTTATTACCCAATAGAGACGCGAAGATGGAAGAAAATATTCTGGAGTTTTCTAAAAGCATATTTCAAAGAATAAAGAGAGCGCCAGGAAAGACTGATGATGGACTCCCAGTTTATTTAAGCTTATATTTATGTAGTTGAAAGTAGTTTTGCGTCTCAGAGCTAGTTGAGTTTAGCGCCATCTCAGGATTAGTTGAAAGTAGTTGCGTCTCAGAATTAGTTGAGTTCAGGATTAGTCTTTATTAAGTTAAGCAATATAGTTATATCAAGTTATTGAACAGTTTGGCCTATTTTATTGAGTGAACAGTAGGAAGTTTCGGTATTATCAAAGTGCGTCAGGACGTCAGCATATAATCACCATAGTTAGTGCAAAAGTTGCACATATAGCACAAGGAATTCTCCAAGGAGTAACGGTGTCTCAATAAGTGGAACAAACTTTGATAATAAATCCTGCTGCATATCATAACACTACATATGTTATTAACAGGTAATACCATAAAAACCAACAGAGTCAATACTATTAATTAAGGGTAATAATATCATCGGGAAAGGAGCAATATTATCCCTGAAAACCAACCAATTAAATTAATTCCCTTTCTATAAATCATCATCACACACATCTCGTTAATTTCGCAGCACATCTTTTTAGAAAACTTACCCACCCATGATACAATTTAGGATGTATTCTGCTACGTAAGGCGCTTATTATTTACACATTATGCCAACAGCAAAAAAAAAAAAAAAAAAAAAAAACGTGATTGTTAGAAATCAACACGAAAACCAGTAATCAGCGGAGAATGCAATCAAACTTCACATAAGAAAATATTCGTAAATAGTATTACTTATCATGCCAAGGCTCCCAAAATTGGACACTTATAATTTTAGCAATGATACTCAAGCTCTATGAGGTTTTTTGCTGTATATTTTGTTACACTTTGTTAGAACACAAAGGAGTTCTTGTACAAAGCTGAGTGCATTGTAAATAAAATAGAGTTACTCAGTAACTAACGGAAAAATTTTTATGCGTGCACTTCAATGTATTTGCAATAGTTCCATAAATTTATTGTTCACTTCTTATCATTTATGTTGATGTAATTTACAATGGTGTTGTTAAGTAATCATTTAAATGTAAATTAATATAGGGGTGGCGCAAAAAAAAAAAAAAAAAAAAAAAAAAGAAACTACACACTTGGTGAATTTCAATTAACGTATGTTTTCACTTCTTTGTATGTTATGTTCAAAACGTTTTCCTTAATCATTTGCTTTTAACTGTGCGTATGTTTCAGGATGGGTCATATGGTCAGCGGAACAGGAAATAAATTGTCAGTAACAGCTACAAATAGAAATAGGAAAGAACTTTTGCTGTAAAGATCGGTTACCACGAGGTTTAAGTGCTGCTGTACCGCGTCATATCCATCAACACCTAAGGCTGTTTACCATGTACTTCACAAATTTGAAATTGGAGATTTTGTTTTGAATGTATTAGCACAGCACGGAGTGAGGAAAATGAACTAAACGTATGTCTGGCTGTCACGACTAGTTCAAGAAAATTCACAAGAGGTAAAATTTCAGCAATATCTCGTCTGTCAATCCAAAGAATATTGCATCTGCAGAAGCTCAAAGTGTACATTCCACGTCTCACATATAGTTTATTGCAAGATGATCGAGACATTTTGTGAGATTATGCCGAATCAGTATCGATAAGACTCCAGTTTCTTTCAAAGCTTTGTGTTATCCGATGAGGCCATCTTTAAGCTATCGGGACATGTAAACCGACATAACTGTACTTATTGGTACACTGAAAAACATCATGTTGTTTTCGAACAAGCGCTAAATCAACCCGGCGTAAATATGTGGAGTGCAATACGACACAAAGTGTAAATTGAGCCGCATTTATTGATGGAAATCTCGATAGTAACAAGTACTTTGCTCTACTTTAAAAGGTTACACCAGGAACCATCATACGTTTGGACAACTTTGATCAATTCTACTTCCAGCACGATGGAGCTCCTGCGCATTGTGCTATAGTTGTTCGAGCATATGTCCATAACGTTTCCAATATAAGACTGCTTGGACGTCTTGCAGCAAGAATTCCCAACACGATTCCTTGATCTTGCCCCAAAAGATTTCTTCCTTTGTCAAAGTGTGTCAGAGTGTTCCAGGTCGGCTTCAACGATGCGTTAATACAGAAGGGAAACAGTTTGAATATAAAAAAGAAGTGAAATATTTTGCTTGATGAAATTTAGTAAGTGTGTGGTTACTTTTGCGCCACTCTGTACAGAAAAAATTAAAAATACAATGCTTTCAATTGTAAACTTCGACATCAAAAGGTTATACACTTTAGTAAAAACCATTTTCAAAGCATTCTCCAAACCACATCTTTGTCTTTGTTAAAAACTACATAATGTTTAAATAAAAGTGTCGCAAAAGTTATTGGCAAAAAGTAGTTCATAAGAAAACATTTATATCCGGAATCAAATATATTTTCAGACGTGGGCTACTTGTATTGTAACCTATTATCTTCAACTGTCTGTTGAGTTAGCACTATAGATGCCTTTTCCACATTTATATTTTGCCACACGTCCTTCAGTCCTCCATTTCAGAGAATCAGATGCTTGGCTCTCGGATATAATGATATACAGCGTATACACCTCCTTGCTGTCCATTAGTTTCTGGCCTCGCCTATAAGGATTATCGCCTTCACAAAAGCCTTATCTGGTGTCACACCTTATCTGTTAAGCAAATAATTGCAGCTGTAACTTCCGCTCCACTGTGTTCAATTGTTCAGATACAGTTTCATAAAGAAGGCTATGTGTAGAAAATTGTGACATGTTCAAAATGGAGTATCGGGCTGTTATTAAGTTCTTCAAAAAAGAAGAACTTACTCTAAATGAATTTAAAAAGCGACTGGACGGTATATATGGAGAAGCATTCCCCTCATATTCTACTGTAAAAGAATGGGTCAAACTTTTTCGAAGAGTACGAGAAAGCTTGAAGATGAAGAGCGTGCAGATAGGTCCTTGGAGGTACTCACTCCTGAAAACATCGCTCTTGTGGAAGGAGAAATTATGGAAGACCGGCGGCTCAAAGCTACAAAAATAGCAGCAAGGTTGGGCCTTTCTAAAACAACAGTCCTTCCAATTATTCATGAACATTTAGACATGAATAAGGTTAATGCAAGATGGGTGCCTAGATTTCTTTCCTCAGTTCAAAAGCAGCAATGAATCATCTGTTGTCAGGCATTTTTGGAGCTGTGCCATTTCAACGAGAAAGAAATTGTGCAAACCATTCTTACAGGAGATGAAACTATGGTATTTTACTATGATCCCTTGTCCAAAAGAGAATTGGTGGAGTGGCGCAAACCTAGCGAAGCATCGCCTCTAAAGATCAAGGTGATTCAGTCAACCAAGAAGGTCATGGCCACAATATTTTGGGACTGTGAAGGAATATTCTTTATTAACTTCAAGGAGAGATGGTGAGTACTATGCTGGCCTACTGCACAGACTATGTGCTTCCATCAAAGAGAAAAGGGGAGGAAAGCAGATTGGGGGTGTGCGCCTTCTTAACGACAACGCAGCTCTTGTTGCAAAGGAGGTTATGAAGAAATGTGGTTTCAAGGAGATCGGCCATCGACCCTACATCCCAGATCTAGCTCCCAGTGACTATTTCCTCTTCTCAAAACTCAAGCCAATCTTCGAGGAAGGAAATTTAAGTGTGACGAAGAAGTGATTTTTTTTTATTGATTTATTTATGAACGCTCTTTAATATCTCAGGACATGAGCGTCCCATTCAACTCAGGGCGTGAAACGTCCGACAAATTTTGCTCAGAGGCCTCTCTTTCAGGCTTGAGGTTCTTTTTCGTGCCGCAAATGTACGACACGGGACCCACGGCTTTACTTCCCTTCCGAAGGAAGCCATACTTAGGATTTTTACGCCCGAAAAAATCCATCGGTCCTGGCCGGGTTCGAACCCGCGTTTTGGATTTAGGAGGCAAGTATGGTAACCACTACACCACCAGGACCGACGAACGAAGAAGTGATGGATGCTATTAATGCACATTTTGCAGAGAAGACCTCTGACTATTTAGGGGGGGGGGGTTGAAATGTTCATTCAAATATATGAGAAGTGCATTGCAATAAAAGATAACTATATTGAAAAGTTAAATATAGTTTTTGTCTTTATCATACCTAGAGAATGATTAGGCCGGGAACTTATGGACCTACCCTCATATGTACTACACTCCTCGAGCAATCCATCAGCCAATCGCGTGATGTGTTGAAAATGGACTCTGTCCCACATAGATATGTGTATTGCCTTGTTCTGATATCTATAGCCTCAACTGAACGTTATATGCATGTCTTACGCATCACCGCTATTACACAGCAAAGGTAAACGGACCGAAGCGGAAAGATAAGTAAGAACATAGCTTGTTACCTTGAGCCTCTGTCCGCAATAAAGAATGGGATATATCTTAAGCTGTTTGTTTGAGGATACCTTTTTGTTAGTTCTGGCCAATTCTATCATCCTAAATATTAAATGTAATACTATTTCAAACTATAAGATAAACTGTATCTGTTCATTCCAACTTTTCTGTCATTTATACAGATCTGTAATTTAAAGGAGTCATTGGTATACCCTTACTAAATATTATTGTTAGAACATTTTTATAAATCAGAAATATTGAGTAATCATAGAAGTGTAATACAGAAAAGTCAATGTCCAGAAGGTTCAACAATATCATTTCTACGCCAGTTTCAACATTTTGACAACTTTCTGCCACAATATACATATTGTTTCTGCACACCAGGAACCGTATTTAAAACACTTAATCACCACTTTGCATTTATTTTTATCCTTTAGGATGGAGTCGATAAAGTCCTGCGTTTAGATTTCTTTGTTGAAGCAGTTCTTTGTATTGCTCCATACCTTCAAAGCTAGAAGCCAAAGATGCGCTCTTAGAATTGTTTATTGTTAACAGTGGTCTTGAGTCGTTATGTTTAATGTCACTAATTTTTGCAAAGCTTTACTGTAAAGACGATTCTTGTTGTGTGGTTCCTCCAATCCATAGGCCGCAAGCTTCGTTGAAGGCAATTTTCAGAAGTTAGAGCAGGTACGATGGGAGAGAGGCATACGGGAAAGTGGACTACCTAAAGCATCAGACGAACAGAAAAGAAGACAAGATCGTCTAAGGTTATTGCTTGAAAACGATTTGCTATGCTGGTATTGGACAACTTGGGTCTGTTCGGAAGATGGTTAGGCCGTCACTTGGAGTTATGGAGGTATAAATCAGAGAGATAGAAGTCACAGTTTAGAAGCAAAGAAGATAATCATGGCATGTACCTGTTCGTGTCTTACTGTCAGTATCGTGGGTGTTGGCTGACGCTCAGAGCAATACTGGCTTAACCGAGTTACTCCCGCGATCTGTGTGATATTGCATTCCTTTTCTCTCTGAGAATACAGGTTTACGAAACTGTTCAAATATCCTGTTACAGTAGCTTTAGTAAGTAAAGAAGAAGGCTTAAACATAAAATTTAAACGTGGATAATGTTGAAATTTCCTTTCGTAATGCTTTTCCATGCCAGTTTCTTATTTTTATTAAATAGTGGTCATTATTTCCTGATATTGCATTATTGTAGCGAACTTCTAAGATCGGAAAGCCAATAGAGCTGAGGGTGAAGCTGATACACCAGGAGGTTCTTAAACCTATGGCTGAATGAAATGAAATGATGGCAAAAATGAGCTTGGAGGCCTAAAGCTACATAGCATTTACCTTCTCGTGATAAAGAAAGCTATTAAAAACGGTAATGTAAATCAAGACCTCTGGTTTAGTAGTCGCACCAGACCACGGAATTATATGCGTAGACGGAAGGTGACAAATATGGAATAGGGATGCTAATATGGAATATCAAGGCTTTGGCCTGTAGGTGCTGCACTCTGATGGAGATCAAACGAAATGGTAAACAGCGTGAATCCCAACCATTACCTACAAGTGACTCCCTGGGTGTTAGAAGCTACACTCAAAATTGGTCTATTTTTGAAGAATCAAGAATGTTTGACAATAAATAGGTATTACGGTGTGATATATTGTTTATTAATAATATCGCAGTGAATTATCAAGTCGTAGTATATTATTCATGTATTATTTATCATTCATACGCGTTTCCGCATGTTTTGAAGTTAGAATTTCGGAGTTGCTGTGTCATAATGTGGAATACTAATCGCTCTCCAGGAATTACACGCGATACAGAACGCAACAAAACAAGTAAGAGAAATAAAGATGGGCTCCTTAAAGCATCGCAAATATTCAAAATGACAAAAAGACATTGTTTAGTTTGGCAAATTAAAAAATGTCAGCAAGTAAGGCTACTCAACTAAAAATTGGGCCAAAAACAATGGCACCTCCTGAAATGGAAGAAGTTACTTCGATATGCTCTTACAATGGAGAATAACTTCTTAGGTAGCAAGACCATGGCATTCCAGTTAACAAAAAGAAACAATCTCGCATCATTTTTAAGCGTGAGGGCAGGAAGGGGACAGCTGCGGCTTTTAATGGTGGGATATCTTTCAGGAAACGCATAGTCCCTTCTTTCAGATCTACAAGCTCTTGTGTTAAATGTACAAGTGTTGGTTGTGATTACTCAAAAATTAAGAAAGGCAAGAATATATTTATGTGTTTATTATTATTTTTTCTTATTACATTTTTGGGAATTTTTTTTCTTCATAATTTTAATGAATAGTTTTAACTACGCTAAACTTTCAACGTATTCCATATTTGTACCCCCTTTTCGAGACAGTGGGAATGTATTATCTTTAAAAAGGAAGTGTTTTCAGCATGTTCAATCATGTTACGCAATTCATATCTCATTGACTTTTTAAAATCTTGATGTACCTACACATTGTATCATATTTCACAAGCCTTTTCCTACTTAACGTGGTAGTAGCAGCCGAATGATATATGTACCTCTTCCTCTAATGATATTCCTGTTGATTATCATTTAATAAAATTAATAAACGTTTGAAACACTTGGGTACTTCAGCTGACTTCTTATGATGACCGCAAGACACCACAGTATCGCAAACGTACCGACATTGATTAATATTTTAAATGTTTGATGTAGGCTGATTGAAAGTATCTAAGTCCGTAAGAAATATTTCATTTTTGTGATAAGCTGTTTGAAGATTCTAGCACGCTTATGCAATAGTAAAACATCCAGTCACAAATACTTCTGGCTACAGAAACACTCAGTTTGCGCTCTTGCACTATAGTCATTGTAACTTCAGTAACGTAATGCCCTGCAAGAGTTTCGCCACGCAGACAGTTCGCTCGTCTAGCAGAAGTGCTTGATATATTATTTTTATGCAGGAATTTTATACCTATAATTATCAAAGTTTATGTACTTGTGTTAGCTGGAGTAAACAAGTTATTGCTCTGTGTTATTTGAAATTTATTTCCTGTGCTTATGGTCTGATACAGTTGCCTGAAGCAGTTGGTATTTCCTACTGCCTCCTTGGTCTAGCGGTTAGCGTCGCTGACTTCTGGCGGGAATGATCCGGGTTCAATTCCCGGTACCTGATTAGGAATGTTTCAAAGTTAGGGAGGTCTGGAATGGAGTTTATCAAAAAGTGAGGGTAATTATGGTGGCGTTCTTGGAGCCACGTTATAGGCGACCGGTGGAGTGCCGGCATGCTGATCACATACCCCCCTGCAATACTGCCCTCTATCAATGAAGTCGTGAGACGGAGGTAGAAGTCGCTGCGGCAGGCCATGGCCTGATATCGGGTTGTAGAGGACGATGTTTTTCCACTACATTCGGCCATATGATAGCAAACGTTGAGTGTTTCCTCTCTTATTGTTGGTTTTGGCCTATTTACTGTACTTTTTGTGTTAACAACATTTTTGTCATTTATGTATATATGTGAATGTACTGTTTTAAGAATGTTCTAATTAACTGACATTTTGCTGCTACAGCACAGAATGTGTTTAATGTTAATTACACAAAAAGTGCTAAAATCTTCTCACTGATTCACATATGTATTTCAGATACTTGTGCTTCTTATGAAGGAATATTAACTATTGTACCAGAATCGACAAATTTAATCGATTAACTTTGTGCAATAAAAACTGAAAATTAAAAAAAAAAAAAAAAAAAAAAAAAAAATAATCAGAGTTTCGATATTATAGATATTTTAATATTAATGTTGTTATATTAATAAAGGACACTTCCTTTAAACTTATACGAAGTGCATAATATTTAGAATCATATGATAAAATAGCTAAGGTTAACTCTAATGAAAAGCAATGTTGTAAGTAAAAAATAGAACAAAATTAATTCTGAGCCCATGAAAATATTCCAAAAACACTGACAATTTACAGATAAATGTGATTTAAAAAAAAAGGTGATTCAAAGCTTTTTTTATCAAAACAAGTCTTTATAAAATTACACCCCTGCACAAAACATAAAACGAAAGTGAATTTTGGTTTTCTATGAAAATACCACAAAAGCAAGTTTTGTAGATGTTGGACTTGTTGAAGGATGAGGAAAGTTGGAGTTGGGCCGCTGTTGCACATCTTCACTGCGAAATGCTGCAGTATGCATGGCCGTCCAATGTGTCGTCATCGTCACATTCGTGACCGCCAGACACGACGCATGGACGCTTCGACTCCGCCTCGATGTCCTTCCTTAGCTCCACAGGAAGCGAGCGACAGACACCTTGCATATTTGACAATCTTAAATACCTGCGCTTTGTTCATTATTCGCAACACCCAGACTTCATATTTTGCTTTCTTTTTCTCTTATTTTGCCCATGCTTGATTTGCACGAAGTGTTTAATGCGCCGCTACCACTAGAAATGAACATTTAGAATTCCATTTTCGTGATTATCAACAGATAATTTACATTAGACTGTGAGAATATCTCGCCTGCATCGGTGCATTGACATTTGCTGCGATTCAACATTCAAACTGATTAAACCCCAAATTCTTGCAGTTTGATTGTTTTAATACTCGCACACTTTTTGTTTGTACTGTGTGTCCGAACAGACATTTTCCATGCTGAATAAACAACTCAAACTTGCACCTGTATGTAATATCTTCAAAAAATGTTAAAACCCTTAATTTCTCATATAGAACTTTCTACTTAAAATAGAGAGTAAAGATTCTTGCTAGTCCAACAGATTCTTCATTAAATGATCTCTTGAAATCTCTTTAATGATACAATATTTTGAGCATAAATTAATTACATCTTATTTTTAATAATTGCTAATATGTTTTTCCAACAGATGTTTCTACGCATTCTTAATTCTTACAGAAAATCTTTCAACCAGAACAAGGCATTCGTCTGTGAGGATTGAAGTTTATTAACTGTTTTGATAGTCCACTGCCGATTCTGAGGCCTTTATTCCTTAAATATATATCCCAAACGTGTTCATTATATTAGAAAGCTATATTTTCATGTGCCCCATCTTGAATTAGCACAACATTTTGCGGTGAAGAAAATTATGTCTTGTCATAATATCCTGAACATTTTTCGTATGTGGTGGCATTTTTGTCAACAATAATGAGCTCTAAAGTTTCGTTGCGGCAGGTACTCGACACTATGACGTTCATGGAATTTTCAGTTTTCTGCTTTGTTCGTCCGGCTTTATAGTTTTGTCCGTTAGGCTTGGAAGATAGTTCAACTGGACACTCATCAATAGACATGATGAAATGAATTTACAAAGAAATTCAATATCATTATTGATCCTAAATTTTGGAATAATAAAACGCTGACAGCTTCTAAAGGAATTTTTGACATGGTGTGCGGATGCCCCAAAGGGCGCCTCTGGAACAAGTTCTGGAGTATTTGGCATAAAACCGAAAAGTACCATGCGTTTTTTCTTTGGGAAAATGTGGCACTGATTCTGCATACGTGAAAACCCGAAGGTGAAGGAACTTTGGTAAACAGGTTCTTATTTTTTTCAGATAACCAGACCTCACTCAAGGCTCTTAGTAGTCGAGAGTTTTCATGAAACTGCCTGATCTGCTCACAAACTTGGCAGAACACAACGGTGATCAACTAATTCGGGTACAGGTCACTGTGGCATTGAGGGAAATGAGAAACTGCAGCTTCAAACTTTATTGGACCAGAGCCAGCAGCTCTTGGAATTTTCTCTAAGAAAGCTATTAAAAACTGGTATGTACAGCATTACAAGAACTGGATACAAGCTCCAAGTAAACAATTCATTAAGAGACCATGCAAGAAAACAGCTGAGTTTACATCAGTGTAACAGTTACCGCTTTTCTGATAGGACATTCTCCTATGAAAAAGCACAATACAGTGGACCTCTTTCAGGGAAATTTGGACTGCAAATTCTATGGTTAGTAGCGTGAAACAGTTCAACGTGTTATATGTTTGTGTGAGATTTTAGCTCGCAGAAGATATTCTGTCTTTGGAAAACAAAGTTTAGTACCAGAAGATCTTGAATCAGCATCTGATTGAGCTGTATTCCTTGATAAAGGATATAGGAATCACAAGTTGATATGAAGTAATATGGATAGCCTCTGGCTGTGGTGCGTTCGGATAAATGACGGGCCTGCGTGTGAGCTCACTTTCCTCTCCCAATTTGTAAATATTTGGTTGCAAAACGAAAGCCGGTCTGTGATTTTTTTTTTTTTTTTCCCACAGAAAGCAATGGTTTCAGTTTTTAATATATCTTAGGACAAGTGCTCCTTAGCATGTTGTCCTAAGATAATTTGATACTCTCATTTGTGTGACAGGCTTTCCTTTATCAACCTGAACCTTGTACTGACTTAAGTTTATTTACAACTTAAATCAAAATAAAGGTGAAAAGATTTAATTCAGTCATCTTAAAAAATGTTGAAACTGTATTTTAAAACGTTTATAATAAAAATTCGTGGAAATTGAACAAACATATTTCTCCCTTCTTTTCTATAAATAACAAAGAGAACTTAAAAAAGGGGGAGGGGAATAATAACAAACCTTAATATTTTCCCACAAAACCAAGATTGATATAACATATTCCTTACCAATGCTATCAACTGCAGAGCGTTGCTTATATTGCCTGGTAGCGAATGGCACGTAACGATAAGAGTTACTAATATCTTCCCTCTAAGTTTATCAGAGCTCATTAACTATAGCTTGAATAATTTTAAAGTCGAGGAATTTTTCGTTGTGCATATAGTGAAAAGCTATTCATCTTCCCCAAGCTTTTTTGTTGAACAAATAATAATAATAATAATAATAATAATAATAATAATAATAATAATAATATTTTATTTTGTCACAATTATTACTGGTTTGGGGTACTTTGTGCCTGATGTTTTATTAATTTGTAATTGGAATTTAAAAATATCTTGTTTTCCTCGCCGAATATCAAGGAAGGGATACAGCAAATGCGTCCGAAGCTTATCTGAGTGGTTCCCAACTTTTTCGATTCTCAAACTGCCTTCGCAAAGATCTGAGGAGCTCCTTATGAATATACAAAATGCTTAACATCATTAAGACCATGGGCATTGGTAATAATGGCGTGAAATGGTAAATTGGGAAAGAAATTTTTGAGAAGGAAGCTTTCCAGGCCTAAGTTTGCTGTCTCCCCTACATTTGCCTTTGATGAGGATCTGGGGGGAGGGGACTTGGTCAGGGAGAAAGGTCCTGGCGCGATTCGAGCCACAGGCCTCCATTTCATGAGTTAGTGCCTTGGCACACTCGGCATCAATATGAGCATTCTTCCCTAATAGTGGATGACCAAATATCAGAGAAAATGTCACATAAAAAGTAAAACGCTTCTTGGTACAATGCGGTATGCCACGTTCAACTCTATTCATACAACAATGAAACTGTACAGAGGAAATAAATAGAAATTACCCGCGTTCTGTACTTGCCACATAACCGTTTGCATATTAGCGTGTTCTTTCATACAGCAAAGCAATTCACGTTATTACAAACAATAACAGTGCTGGAGTAGTTCTGGAACACGCTGTTTGGCGTGTATCCTTAAGCAGGAACTGGAAGTGTGAGAAATCCGAGGCGTGCGCAAGTCTTTCTTTGTCTTCCTGTGCGGCGATGATGATGATGACGCGAGTTTCACATGAGAAACAGGATATGTACCTGAAACATTTCACAGCATTGTCTCAGCAAGTTTCACATCACGGGTCACTCTCCTGTCTTACTACACAGCATGCAAATTTTCGCGTCCAAATAACAAAAGAAGAATTTTATCGTTTTTAGATTTAAGAACACTCTTATTATCGCAGCAAAATGAACATATTATTAGCCACTACAAATGTGCGCAAAGCAATTCGGTTTAAACATACTTTTAAATGAGCCTTAATTTTTTGCACGTTAAAAAGAAAGAGGGAATATTAATGTCTACTTCACTGTCAAAGTCCAAAAGCACATATTTTAAAATTAACATACAGATGCATATTATATTTTGAGAAGTAAATAAAACAGTGACTATTCCTACAGTTTATGTGCTTGTTATGAGTTATACGTTAAAAATAAAGACTACTTAATGAAAAATATGCAAATACATACTACAAATACTAAACAAAAGACAAATTTTCATTGACCCATTGTCATAATGGGAGTTCATTGTGAACGTTTAAGAATATTTCAGGCTTTCCTAAACAATATCGTTGTTGTTGCCTGGTGATTACAGAAATACAAATCTGCTCTTACGAAATACCTATATAACAAGGCCACCACTAGCACGGGTGGCCGCTGTCTTTAAGACATGTACGGGATTTGATTCCCTCCAGGACCGTATTTCTTGACTCAGGTTTGTCGTAGATTTTCCTCAGTTCTCTTAAATGGTAAATGACGGGGAAGTACCCTTAAACTTAGGCCTGGAACATTTCCTTCTTAAAAAATTCTTTAGCAATTTATAATTTAATTTCATGTATGGACATTGAAACACTATTAAAAAAGGCATTTTACTGTAGATAAAATGTATATATAAACAATGGTTTTTTGGTAATATATTAACTAATGTTCTGCATATATATAATACTTTGACGAGGTATTGCAGATAATAAATATTTGTAATAGAAATAACTAGAGTTTTCCAAATAATAGTACTTTATCGTGTATTTTTCACATTAAAACATAACAAATACTTCATGCTCTGCAACATATCCTATATATACATAATTAATTATTCTGTGCAATGTATATAATTTTAAATAATTTCCCCCATATAATACAAAATTTGAGTTGTTTTATATTCTGTACGTGGACCCTGGGAACCAAATTAAATGTTATTTTACGTTGCTTTACAAATGTGGTGACAAAATTACATACAAATTTTTAGTATTTTTAGGTTAAACAACGAAGAAACAATTTTGTTTATTTTTTGGAAAATGTTGAGAATTGCTTTGCTTTATTTTAGTAGTGTGTTGCTCGGACAAACCTAGTATAGATTATCCCCCACGTAACAGTATAAATGGCCGTTGATTCTTAGAGCATGTTTCGGGGATTTTTAATCCATCAGGAAGGATATACTAAAAATTGTTTTCTCTGTGTAATGCGATTTTTTCCCATTCTTTCTTGACCAGCCTTCTCATTCGCCAGTTGATGAGTTAGTTTGAGGAGAAAAAAAAGTGTTTGTACATTCGAATGTAGCTCCCTTGTTACAACCCATGGACCAGAGACTGCAGCTGAACTTTAAATGAGCCTATAAAACAGTGCCTCCGAACTTGAAATTAAGAATGATCAATTTCTTATCTTTTAAAAAAAGTGACTGTCAAAGACGTTATTTGTTGGGTAGCGGAAGCATGCAACAATGTTCACAGCAGTTGCTTAGAAAATCGTGGTCAAACTCATTCTTTAATTGAAAACCCAAAGCAAGAGATTAAAACAAATTAGTTTTTGCAGCTTATGAAACAACATGCAGACTGCAAAAAGCAGCATTTGTTTTCAAACCAAGAAATAGTTTCTGGGAACTCTGGTAAGGATTATCGAGCAGATAGTTTCATATTCAGACATAGCGAAAGCACTGGAGATAGTCCTGCGGTACGCCGAGGTCACTCCAACGCATGACATGCAGACAAAAATCCTTGGAACAGGAAAATAAATAAATTACTTTTTGCAGGTTGGTCCTCAGTGAAGTGCATGTGTTTCTAAAGCTAATCGATGCTGGATAAAACTGTAAGCTTTTCGTTCCTTTGAATTTCTTGAAAGGTATTTTGAACTTTATTGCATATAAAGCATTCTTGTTGTAATACTTAGTGACTGATTTATTCACTCAAGGTCAAGCGCTCTTACCCAGGATCGGTTCTGATTAGCAGGGTTTTGATGAAAAAGTTTGCCCCAGCTAACAAGAATGCCTGACAAAATTACAAAGAACTTTTTCTAGATACGGTTTGCGGAGTTTAGACCAGTAAGAATAGCCTTGAAAGAAAGGTGTTCTCAAGTATCTCAGGTGAAAACATCGCTCGTGAAGAGAAATGGAGGAGTCTATAACATTAATTTGAGCAGGTGTCAGAAATCTTACACAAATATCTTCGCATGAGGAAACTCTGTTGTCCTCGGGTAGCCCACGACTTCAAAAATCAGCAATAGTGAAATTGTGCCAGGGAATGGTGGTTCCCCATGTATTGACGATATCTTTATAGACAACGAAAGCTGGAATTAACAATACGACTCGGAATCAAAGGGACAATCGGCGATCTGAGTCTTCCTAAATGACGACCAGTGAAGGTTAAACTATGTCGAAGTGTAGGCCGGTTTCTGCTCAACAATTGGCCATATTGCAACCATTCCACTCAAGGAACAAAAAGCAATCACTGCCAACCAGTACACCACAGTTTGCCTCCCCAGGGTCTTCAAGATATCGAAGTGTGGGTTGCAAAGATTACTGCTTCATTATGACAATACCTCTGCGCACACCGATTTGAAAACAATGGAAATTCTGCAAAAATCGGGAGTGATACTGGCGATCCACACACTGTACAGTCTAGATCCTGCTCCCTGTGTGTTCCCCCCCCTCCCTATATTTAACTATCAAGGAAAAACTGAGGGGCCAACTTAGGTTTGGAACATTTCCTTCCTTAAAAGAATTCTTTCTCGATATATCATTTCATTTCATCAGTGTCCACATCCTATTGTGTCTTAGTAATAAAACAAGCGTTAAATACTATTAAAAATATGCAAGTGATGATTTATGTTCTTATCGAAAATTAAATAACTACCTTCTTAGGTATATTCAGAATCGATATATTACCAATTTCGATAAAAAAAAACACCACATATTCCATTTTAATAGTGACTGATTCAATTACCTTGCCTTAATACACTATAACCATTAGATTTCGGGAGATAGAAAGGCTAAAAAACAACAATAATTTACAAACTCGAAAAATCGAAAGGAGAATTCGGTTGACATAAACTTTACGCTGGAAAAGTTACTACATTTTTTCTTGCGTCATTGTAATTTTTAAGCACATTCACAGTACAGCGCGGAACTTAATGTCAAAATGACATAGATCTTTAAACCTTTTTTGTTGCACTAGTATGTGGTGAACGAGGCGAAATGATAGTGAAGCTCGAAGACGATTTCAGATGAAATTTTCTGATGCTAAGATCCTACACCTTCTCACGACACATAATACAGGACTTCCAGAGTATGTGTTTACCGCTGGTATGAGGTTTAGCGTCTCATCAGTTGAACATGCCATAGCCGACCCCGCCTATACTTCGACTTCCCTTCCTAAAACTCTGTATAAGATCTTGCCTTAGACCAATTGCTGGAAATGACGTCTTCCCTCTCAACAAAGCAGACATTGCAACGGGTAAGCATATTCCGATTGACACGAGTTAGTTTCACTACTAATGTTTCTAATTTCATTTCGTATGTTTTCCTTGCATTTTTCCAATGTGTGAGGATGATTCTTCTTTTCCGTCATCTTATTAAAAAGTGGGGGCAGAATGTCATTTCTATACCTCTTTCCATTTACTTATGCTCGTAAAAAATCGGACGATTTGTTTTTTGCGCTAATTTCACAGCAAACTACGTTTCCTCTCATAAAGAGCATTGTATTGAATATAATTAGGATTTTCAATACCAATAGCGAGTGTTGTGAATGTTGACACAACCATTTTGGAGGAATCAAGTGTCTCTGAAAAGAGCACAAGCTGTGGATCTTCAGTTACTGATGAAAGAAACCACCCACAATAACGCACATGTGCTACGGGATCACATTGTCGTAGACAATGGACACGTGTACACTTGTAAGGTTTGAGTTTTAACAATTTTATTGCTGTATGTGTAGGAAACACTGAAAGCGTAGCTTGTGCGTTTTTCGGTAGACGTTAGCAAACGTTCAAGATTTGCACCCATTTCGTCTAATTTATCTTCTGTTAAAATTGTAAGTCTTTGCGTGTGTTATTTGCTTTGTACTGAACCAGTAGTATAAAATTTATTCAACTTGTAATCCTGGGAAAGAGGCAATTGCCCAAAAGTTCTTCACGAACACGAACGGTTGATTCGTATTTATATTTACATTTACACACAAAATATGTTCCTCTAAGGCCAACTGTCTTGCCTTTCCGCGAACGAATTATAAACCTGTGTCTGCTCGGAAGTTCAAGGATAGGCAGGAAAGCGTCCGTGAGTGGGGAGAAAAGCTGGTCTTGACCGAGATGCAAAACCCAGTGCGAGCGGTGAGGATGTGTTCTGTAAGCACAGTAGATTAGTCCATATAAGTTGGGAGAGGATGTATGTAAATGATAGAAAGCATAAACGAAAATGACTAAAAGATATCCTTACACCTTGGAGAAGTTGATAGTACCGAGATAGCATGTCTTTTTCGAAGGGAGTTGCAGAAAGCTCAATAGACGTCAAAAGCGCTAGTAACCTGGCATTAACAGTTCTACTATTTACTCACTTAAAACCACAATGGGTGGGAGAGGTCGTTTAGGCGCGGACTCATGAGCGGGAGGTCTGGGGTTCGATCCCCCAGGACCGTCCTCCCTGACTGGGGTTTTTTCGAAGTTTTTCTCAGTCATAAATAGCAAATGCCGGTGAGGTACCTTAAACTTATCCTTTCCCAATGTTTCATTTCATGTATCATCAGTGTCTACCGCCTGTGATGCCTCAGCAGTAATACATACATTAACTTAGGTGCGGTAAATACGAATATATTAATGAAGTAATTGGCTAATGTTCCGCTAGTGAAATGCAAACAAAAGCTGAGAACAAAATTGTTACACAGTATTGATGTAGAGGTAATTACCGAACTCAGAAAATTATGAATGTAGCCTGTCATAGAATTTCTGCTCAAAATACCAAGATTCCATACAGTGCTAGAGGCATTCTTTTGTGACTGTAGTTAGAAAATATACGTGCTTCTTAGCAGGGAAGCCCTTTCTTAGCAATCGAAACATTTATGACAAGTGAAATCGAGACCAGTTTTAAAATAATATTTCCCTCAACTAATGTTAAAATATGCGTAGAAGAAAATCTTCAACTTGTTCATACAATCTACACTACAATCGTGACAGAAAAATGCGAGATAAAATATTATTTAACAGAAACATTTCATCAATATACAAAATGCAATTTTTGGAGGAGGTGCAGAAGGAGAAGAAGGCAACTTTGTTTAAACAAGTGAATTTCTCTTTCCCTCTCATGCCTTATGTCAAGACGCTCATGATTATTCTGTAAGAAGCAGATATGTTTAACGGTTTATCCTTTATCTGTTTAACTTATAACAATTTACTTGCAACAAAATGCCTTTATTGCAAATCTACCAATCGAAACTAAGTAGATGAAACATAATGGACTTCAGGCCTGAGGAACTGCCCTGACACCCAAAGTAACATATTCTTGGCTCATTTCTCTTGCTTTTCTCAATCGATTCATGAGTCGCCATCTTGTTTGTACCTGCGAGGACCACCCGAGTGACGTCACGTCTGGACATCCCATTGTCTCCATGGCGACGAAATGGCGCCAGAGGAACACACATGCGCGTCAGCTACGGCATCCCAAATCAGGCACATCAGCCCCACTTGGAATGCCGAGCAGGAAAGCTTACCCGTTTCTCTTACACAAACATGGCAGGTATCTTCTGAAGAGAACGGCCACCTCCTTGTCATACAGATACCATTAACAAGTTCTTTCTGTCCTAGTAGGAGGACTTGCAAAGTAGAACTTGCCCATTCTCATCTCATTCCATAAACCTTTCACATGCCATTGAAAATGTAAATCTAGAGAACATTTTAAAATATCTTGTGATTCCATTCCCTGTGAAAATGTTTCGACTCCACAAATTTGGCTTACACGTGAATATTAGATTTGCCTTTGAAATTTATCCTTTTGAATTATTATTATTATTATTATTATTATTATTATTATTATTATTATTATTATTATTATTATTATTATCATCGCAATATGAATAATATTTCAAATAAATTGCCCATTATTATTATTATTATTATTATTATTATTATCGCAATATGAATAATATTTCAAATAAATTCCCATTGATAATGGCAATATTTATAGTTTTAATTGTCGTTCTCCTCCTGCTCCAGTTTATAATCGAGTATCAGCTCAATTTCTCTTGTTTACCCTGATTTTTATCATCCTAAATATTTTTGTATCTCTGCAAAGTTTTCACCACCCTCCTCCTCCTTCTCCATTTCCTTTTTATTATCAAACTTTTGTTGCCAGCGACATTTTCTTTCTTTGTCTTGTGTCTTTCATTCCTCCAACACTTTCAGGATGCCTTTTTTCTCCTCTTCCTTTTCCTTCTGTATACTGCCATTATCTGTGAGCCCGAGAATGCAACTATTCATACTTGGTAATAGGAAAATCAGAATTTAGCACAGGGGTTAACCGTTTTCGTAGACATAAGGGTCGGTAACAGAGCTAAAATTTACGGACAAAAAAATAAAAGCGAATGATCTATGTTCTAATATCATTCTATGTTCAAATTTTCTTCGAGTGTTGAAGTGACCATGCCCTAAAACGGAGAAGATGAGAGAAAAAAATTAGTTCAGTTCCAAGTTTTTACCAGGTGTTACTAAATTGACGACATGTAGGTTAAATATTCACTTATTACTTGAATATTTCCATCAGCCATAAAATGAAACAAAGTTAAATACTTTCTTAAGGTATTAAGTAGCGAAACTTAACAATATTCAGTCGTTCTTTAATTAATGCAACTGTATTTTTTTGTATTATTTACCCCATAACTTATGGCTACTGCTATTAACAAGTATTGCTTCAGTATTTACTGCTCCACAACGTCTTATCTTCCGTTTTCCCCTGTAGCTTGCTGCTTAATAGCTTTACCACTACACAAATATACGTTTTCTATCCTTCACCTGTAGCAATAACTCAACTACGGCGATAACAAAAAGAAGTTTGTGCAAAAATGTACTTCCTTCGAGCTATAAAAGAGAACTGCAAGTAAAGAATTTTTCTTTGACCCATTGGTATTACTGTTTCAATATGACTATAATTCACGAGTTTTAAACCAGTCGCTGTAGTCATTTGAGCGACGTTGGCAACTCTGCCGACCATGTCACATTAACCACAAGTCATTTACGAGAGATAAGCAGGTTGTCCGAAGTGAAAATACCTTAACGTGTCCTTCACTAGCGTGACGTAATGCAGCAAGTGCTAGGTTAGAATTTCATGTGCAACAAACTAATTTTAAAATTACCAAATAGTTCTTCCCGTGAACAGATGTCGCAATGAAAATTCACAGTGGTTGTGGCAGTGAATTAACTGTAAAACCCAAGAGCAGCGGCGGCCCCCGTACAGCAGCACAGACCTAGGTAGCATAATTTTATTACTGGATATAGTTTGCAAGCCTCTAGAACCTTAATATCTATTCCTGCGTGCGAGACTGAACATTCACAATATATAGAGAAAAAGAAGTTAATAAAAACATTGTAGTAATTCACTAATTAAAAATATTTCTCCCTTACAACAAATTAATATATGATCCTATGACTAAAGTCTGGAGTCTGCAGAAGGAACTCTTTTTCTAAGAAAGAATTATGCACTCCATATTAGCGAATTCCGAAGGTTGTACCCATGAAAAGATGTCTGAAGGATTTCTTCAAATCTCCATCGATCCTACCTGCTAGCAATGAAACACACACACACGCGCACACACATAATATACATGAAAAATAAAATAACACCATGAACAATGTAACTAAGCCACAGATTACCTTTCGCCATATTTCGAATTGTGGAGATAGCTATTGTTATCTATATCTGTGTGTGCGTGTGTATATGCATCATTTTTGTTTTTTCTCAACGAAACTCGGTATGTAATATTAATTAACAGAGATTCAACGAGTTTAAAAACCCGCAAAATTGAAACGTTGGGGGTGGGGAAAAACCTAAAAAGAAAATTTCAAAATCGCTTTAGCGACCGCAATTTTTGTTTTTTCTCACCTAAACCAGGAGTATGCCATTGAAATGAAATTATAAAAATAGTTTCTGAAAATCAGTGAAATCAAACTATTAGGAGTGGGGATTTACCTGAAAACCCAAAATTTAAAAACCGCTATACTGTACCTTTATTTGTTTTTCACAATAAAGCTCGGTATATGCCATTTATATAAATTAAGCAAAATAGTTCAGGAAAATTACAGAAACCGGAGCATTAGGAGTAGGGCATTCCTGAGTGTTTAATTTTCTCTCGGTTGTTTCAAAATAAAAGGCAAAATAGCTCAGCATATATTTATCACCATGCATGTTTTATATTTAACAAAAGCATTGTCCAGAAAATAGCATATGTGAAATATTAATCTAATACCTATATATCTAAGGTTTATATTTTTGTGTAACAGCGCTCTTAATAACATTCAGAAAACGTTTGCATTACTGTTTTTATTATAATAACATTTATTGAATTTTAAAGTCAATGGGATTTTCGATTGTATATGGCATATTTGATTGTGTGTATTTACTTAGTGCATTGTATTTGTTTTTAAATAGTAACATGTTTTTTTCTTTTATTGACATATATAAACATCTTCATCCTCTTATTAAAAATACAAGTTAAGTGAAAACTTTCTGTTATTTGTCTCTATTTTAGTGAATATAATGATTATATCAAAAATTCAGTTCATAAACATGGTTACATTTAAAAATGCCCACATTGCATACTTTATCTGTCAGTGGACGTATATTTCAATATTTCATTTAAAGAAAAGTAAACCATTGATGTTTGTGATTTAATTTCAACAACAACAACAACAACAACAATAATAATAATAATAATAATAATAATAATAATAATAATAATAAAAATTTGGCTTCCCTTTTGTAATACTTATAGATTGCAAGAATTGCAATTTTGTTCTGTTTACTTTTAAAAATTAGAGAAAGTTCACTATAGACACTATTTTCAAGTGATTTGGAATGAAAAAACAAACAAATAAACAAACGTAAGCAATTAGGTAATATATTATAGTTCAGTTTTTCTTTTGTTTGTTATCTTTAGAGTTTGTCATGCTAATTTACACACAGTAAGCCATAACTTATTTAATTTATAATAAGGTCATAATTTGTATTTCATGTTCTTTTTTTAAAGTTATTCTGTTCGCTGAGAATTTCGCATAGATTGCGCAGCTCCTGCGTGACGGACTTGTTTTGAAAGCACAGTATGATTTAAACTAATACTTGGAGCTGGTGTACGCATTTCTTTAATTTCGATTTTTTCTTCAGTGGTCGCAAAGATAAAGGTTTAGAATATGAACTTTTACGGTGTTAATTTTCTTAACATGCAGCCTACCATTCAGCACCAGAATAGTAACAATCAAATCACACTATAAGCATATTCTGACCAAACGACTGATTATCGGTGCTGTTACTTCAAATTTAATTAAATATCCCATGACTATGTTACTATTCTTATACTATTTATACTAATAGTATTTTAAAATATGCCATTCAATTTTGTAACGCAACAACAATAAGTCATGTAAAACTGGAACGCACGTAAAACGTTTCTGGTGGTGCATGCACATAAAAGCTCTTATGAGCGAGGGGCTCCTCCTACCTTTTCCTCTTACCTCCCTCGGTGAAAACACTTCACCAACTCACGGAGACATTTGGTTTGCAACGCGTCTTAGTACGTAACAGAAAATTAAATATTGAAATTTTTGGGGGTAGCGCAAACCAGCAACGTCTTTGAGTAGTCGCTGTGTATTTTTTTGGCAGAAATTAGTGGAGCAAATATAGCAAATTAAGTGTAAAATGATTTACTAATAATTTGTACTTTGGTAATCGCATTGATTTCAATTGTGTCTGTAATAGTAGGGGTAGATGCTTTTAACTTTATTGGAGCACAGGACATTAGGTTATATTCATTCTCGTAAAGGTCCTAATAAATAGGGTATGTAGGTTATTACAGCCTTTTGGATGCTGTGAAATTATTTTATAACGAATATGTGTTCCTTTAATTTCAAATTATATATTCTATTATTTTTGTCATTTTTATTTTTTATATTTTTTTATATTTTTTCTTTATTTTTGTTTTTGATTTTATAGTTGTTAATGCCTTATAAGTTTATTTATATTTACTTTAGGTTATTTTTATTTTGTATTTTGGAGTATATAAAGTAATATTAGCTGGCATGTCTTCTAATTCAAAATATGCTTTATTATGAGGGATGCGATCTGTTGCTCAAACAACAGAAGTTGTACCTTATGAAGTTAGATTGACTTTCATTAAGCTTTCAAAAATAATAATTTATTTTTTCAGTAGGTAGATATTCTTTAATGCATTTTTATTACTATCAACTAGTGTTCATTCAGTTTCTGATATGGAGAACTTTTATTGTATATATTTGATTAATAATGCAGAACGGTTTGTTGCTAATGTACACAAAATGTTAGGTTTATTTAACGCCATTTTATCTTCTGAAATTTTGACACCTACGATATTTTGCATTAATATAAAAGTTCGTCATGCAGGAGCTGCGTAAACTAAGCGAATCCCTCACCTAGTATAGTAAATTTAAAAAATAATATAACATCCAAATTAGGCCTTATTTTTTAATGAAATGAAATAAGTTATGGCATTACTTTATGCTATTAGGAGAAAAAAATTAGAATTCTTGCAATCTATAAGTATTACAAAAGAGAAATCACTTTTTTAGAATGATCATTATTATTATTGAGGTAAATCACAAACATTAATAGTATATTAATTAGTAGTAAAATTATTAGTATACTATTTAATTAATACTAATTAATTAAATGAAATATATGACCAGTGATAGTCAAGGCTAAACTATGTGGGTATTTTGAAACGTTTTCAAATGTAACCATGTTTATGAACTGAGCCCTTGATATCTTTAAATTCTCTAAAATAGAGAAATAACACAAAGTTTCGAGTTACGTTGTGTATTTAAGAAAAAGATGTTTCAATAAAACATGTTTATATGTTTCATTAAGACAAAAACATGTACTATTTAAAAATGATTAAAATGTACTAAGCAAATATACATAACCAACAATAAACAATCGTAAGTTCCATCGATTTTCATTGGCTTTGAAATTTAATTTAAATTTATTGCAGTAAAATCATGCAATGAAAAAGTTTTCTGAAGGTTATTACAGAGCGCTCTTACGTACAAATATAATTCTCAAACGCATATTAGATAATATTTCACATTTGTTATCTTCACGACAGTGCTTTTGTTAAATATAAAATATATGCAACATTATAAATACAATTTATATGCTGAATTAATTATCCTTTTATTTTAAAACAATATAGAGAAAAACGCAAGAGCGCCGTTTAAATTTCGGTTTTCAAGTATATCCCTTCTCCTAAAGGTCCAATTTCTCTAATTTTCAGAAACTGTTTTTCTTATTTTATTTAAATGGTATATACCGAAAAACAAATATGGTGTTGCTAGAGTCAATTTTAAATTTTGGGTTTCAGGTAAAACCCCACTCCTAATAGCCCGATTTCCATGATTTTTAGTAAACATTTTTCTTATTTTATTTAAATGGTACATACGGAGTTTCGTTGCGAAAAACAAATATTGGTGCCGCTAGAGCAATTTATAATTAATTTTAGGTAAATCCCCCATTCTTAATTGTCTACTTTCATTAATTTTCGGAAAATATTTTTGTTATTTTATTTCAATTGCATATAGCGAGTTTTCTTTTAAAAAAATTAAATTGCGGCTGCTAGAGAGATTCTTATATCTCGCTTTAATCCCCGCTCAGTTTTCAGGTATACCGCCACTCCTAATAGCTCGATTGCCCTGATTTTCAGAAACAATTTTTATTAACCTATTTTAATGAAATATACTGAGTTTGCTGAGCTTGTTGATATAAATTCAAAATTACGGCCGCTAGAGCGATTTTTTTTTAATATTCGCTTTAAGTTAACCCCCACCCCAGTGGTCCAATTAGGCTGGTTATCGACTCGATCAATCATTTCTTAACTTATGGTTATATTCCGAATTTCGCTGAGAAAAATCAAAAACTGCGACCACTAGTGCATTAACATACACACACATTCGAGTATTATTACACTATTGTAGGGTATCAATATTGGCATTCAGAGCCGCATGGGAAATGCATAGCTCATCTTGCCTTCAGGGAAAAGAGAGCAACGTTATCTGGCACCTGTGCGAATGCTGGCAGCCCTGTGGCTAGGGGAGGGGCGCCGCCCGCTAGACCGGAACATAAAGATTATGACGTAAAGCAGGTGTGTGTACATTGGTCCAGGCTTTGATTTCTCTCCCAATTTGCACATCTACCCGGATCCGGTTCTGTCGATACTTGCTCTGTTCAGAACATGATGAATTTTCCTTGCACGTGTTTCATACTCTACTGCACCATCTTGTTTTTATCGTAAACAGCAACAAGGCAGTTTCGCCTCTTTTCCCTCTTACTTCTCTTATCAATAGCATCGGAGTTGTATTTGGTGCTGGTCTTTCAATATATCATAAATTTATAGCGAATACGTAATTAATGAGAGTGTAGAACATGTAGATGCAGGTTTCCCCAGAATGTACCACACATAATAGAACATGTTCTCACAGACCTATGAGAAACAATGGCGTATCTTACCCCACAGCATAGCTGTATTAACTTTAAGAGAAAGATCACTTCTGCTAAAGTGCTTAATTACGGCACTAATTTTGCAATTGCAGTCCCTTTCCTCGTGACCAAGTCTAATTAATGTATTACAAACAGAAGGATGCTTTTCAATGTACTGTAAAACTCTCACAGAATTGTCCGCTTTTAAGATTTCCCAGTTTCCACTCTTAAATTTGTACAAAATAATATTGAGCTATATATAAAGCGTATTAGAAAACTTCAAGTATCATATAAAGACATATCAACCAAATTCAGAGAATTATTTTTGTTATGCGCCCGGAGTCAAACACTTAGTCGCACTAAGATCGGGCCAAACACTGAGTACGTCGATAAGCGAGTTCCCTTTGCATTTCTATTCGCACTGTATTCACACAACACAAGTTTTATTTCTTTATGAAGATTAACTTGCATTATAGGAGTTGTTCTCTGGAGTCCGTTTGCATTTCTGACGTTTTATTGTGGAATTTGATTCACTCGCAAAATCTCTGTTTTTGCAATTCTTTCAATATATGCTCAGATATTTTCTTTAAATTCCTCTATAGTGCGCGGATTTGATTGATTAATTGTTTTATTAATGGACGCTCTTTAACATCTCAGGTCATCAGCGTCCCATTCAATTCAGGGCGTGAAACGGCCGACAGATTGTGCTCAGAGGCCTCTTTTTCAGGCTTGAAGTTTTTTTACATGCCGTAAATATACGACACGGGACCCACGGCTTTACTTCCCTTCCGAAGGAAGCCATTAATTAGGATTTTTACGCCCGAAAATATACGTCGGGTTTGAACCTGCGATCTTGGGTTTAGGAAGCCATTACACCACCAGGACCGACATGCGCGGGTTATATCTGTACGCTTCAATTTTGCTCAGTTGTAGTAGTAACATTTAATACGACACATGACTCTTCGTAGTCATTGCATAGCCGAGATTTCACTAGAAAAGCGAATTGGAAGTCAGCATTGACTGCCCGCCGAACTTAGTTTTGTGTTTACTTAACCACCAAGGCAAGCTCACACTCCAAATTCCAATCCTTAGCAACGGTTGGCGAATTACCTTTTAAAAGCCGGTTTCGAGGAAGGAATGTCAGAAATGTAGAAGTACTAACTTTCTTCTGTGGGATGCACACCATTCGAGTGCGGAGAAACTTGTAGATGATCCATTATAAGTATGCCTAGTGCTCCATTACAACCTTGCTGTTCTTAATTCCTTTGAAATTTCACAGAATTTTACTCAAATTCAAATCTTCTTTGAAAATGCAGCGAAAATCTTCCTTTACCAGCTGCAAATTATACTTAGAGAAAAATTAGTAACGTTTATGAAAACCATAAAGTATCCGGCCATTTAGTACTAAATAGCCTAACCTACGTAGCATGAGTTTTAGTCGCCTTCAAAATATTCACCTTGGAATTTTGTAAATATTCAGCGCAATCCACGTTTCAAAGTAATTTGCAAACTCTTAATTCAAAATCACCATCAGTTTCTTCTGTTTTCTTTTTAATAGCACTTTCATGGTAAATAATACCTGTAATGAACATGATATTTTGTGTTTACCAATTGAAACTGGAAACCATCGATAAAGTACGTAGAAGTAATACTTGCAAGTACAAATCAAGTTTGCTCAGAAAAAGGATTAATAGGAGTGCTATCTGGTCTACCGGTAATGAAAAACAATACCCCAGGAATCTTATTTATATCGATCCATCCAATTAGCTGATTACCGACGTGGCTGCGGGGACTGCATCGGCTGATGAGCTGGACAGCTGGACTATACTAGATTCGGGGCGGGTCAACACATTGAGTTAGATTCTACCATACTTAAAAATCACTGTAATGGCCCATTTCATGTAAGGAGATGTTGAAACTGGCTGCCTTCTTTTCCACACACTTCTGGCATCTGATTTTTAAATTACTCTTACCATTCTTAATTCTCTTTGAGGGATTAAGTTGATCTCTAGGCGGATTTTATCTAAAGTAAAGTATATGCATACTCTTAATTTATGAATTGCTTTACAACTGAAACTATCACCACCTGGAGATTTCTCCTCATATATTCTCCTGACAGCACGAACGAAGTCGGTACGAACATATTAGTCATAAATAAGCACTTGTTGTGGAATAGAATAATTAAGTTTACTTAGACACGTGTAGCTTCTTTCACTTTCAAATGACATTGACTGGTGTGAGACTCAAGGCCAACGTAGCAGTTCGTTAAACCCTCCTCTAGCCTTGAGTAATCGGCTGATGCAGTCCGCACCGTCGCGTCAGTCATAAAGTAATTGGATAACCAAATAAGTACAAAATTGAGAGTCAATAAACTTTTTAAAAAATCAAATAGGAAGTGCAAGGAGAAAAAGATCACCGTACCTCAAAAATTGTTTTTGTCAATTTAGGATTAACTTATTTTCGGCATATCTTAGTTAATTTCTTTTATTCTTTTATCTTCCCCCCCCCCTCTTGAAAAATGAGTGATTAACTGAAATGCTACAACTTTTTTCTACTACGGGATATAAGAAAAAGTGACAACAACCACCCACATTCTATTGTGCTTGGCCTCCTTTGTTTCTGTTGATAGGTTCTTTACAACCGCAAGCTAAAATATACCTTCTTTTCCCTGACCTTCTAGACCTCCCATAAATATGTCCCAGGCCTTACAGCATTAGTTGTACAGTTTGATTAGCTTTGCACTAAACCAGAATTATGTTTATCATGACGTTAATCGCATTTAATGCCTGCCAAAAACTAGTCCTTCGCCTTATTTATGTACTTAATGCTTTGTTCGCCCCCTATTCATGAAGACAGGGTACAAAAAAGAAAAGAAAAGCGCAGATAGAATGGATAATATGGTACCCGTTTGCAGAACCTTACACGTAAGGTGGATTCAGACATAATCTGTTTGTCTATCGTAATTTTATATCCGTGCGTCCAGAAAATTATCCTTAATTCCAAGCTATCAAACCGACGACCATGTAGGTACATAGCTTATTATTTTATCTTGATTTTACTTAATAATCCAATCGAAGTGGTATACAATGGCGGGTTTTCTCCTGCAAATTGATGACATAAATCACGCAGTAAATATGATTATTGCATGTCTACGCGATGCGAGCGCCGTCATGCGGAACGAAATATGGACGAACTTTTTCAGCCGGCATTAACCCAAGGTGCATCTCCCCGAGGATGTTGTTGTTTTAGAGGCCATAAAATGTAAACTGCTATGCTAAACATAGAAGAAGGTTCCTCTAGCAAAGGGTTATTTGAGTAAACTTTTTAAAGCATTCTTTTGTAATAACGAACACAAAAAAAAATCTTAATACAATAAAATTGCGTAACTAATCGGATCTGATCCCTCTGTAAGTTCGTGTTACTGAAGAGAGCACTTTCCTCCATGAAATGTGTTGTATTGATCATTTTCTATCACTTCTTGTTTATCCAGGTACCTATTTAAAACCATAACACAGAAGGGGCCGTCAAGGGTGGCCGAAGTCATTAAGACGTGAGAGCTGGAGGTCCGGGGTTCGTTTTTACCAGGACCGTCTTCCCTGACTGAGGGTTCCCCCCCCACAGGTTTTCCTCAGTACTCATAAATTGCATATGCCGGTGAGGTACCCTAAACTTAGGCTTAGAACTTTTCCTTTCTTTAAAAAAATTCTTTATCAATATATCATTTCATCTTGTGTATCATCAGTGTCCACCACCTTTGGAACCTTAGTAGTAAAAACGGACATTAAACACACACACACACACTCACACACCCACACAGAAGGCGTTCTAATCGCCATTAACTTGACCTCAACAGAGCGCAGGTATAGAAATGAGCGTGCGCTGGTAATACGTTTTGAAGTTAAACGTATATTTCACACTGAAGGTAGTCAAGATGTTTCATTTGAACGATCAGACTGTTCCAGAAAAGTTGCTTCTAAGAAATAAAACCATATTGCGAACCATATTATTTTGTTGTAAGAATGATGATACATGAATTCATCAATAATTCCCCATATGATGATGGTATCTAAGAATTTGCTGCTTTACTTATCAAACTTAACGGTTGTGTTTATTTCTTGCTAAATTTATTTGAAAAAAAAAAACAACCTGTGATTTTTGGTTAAAGCTACAAAACTTCGTTGCATATATTCCAGTGAACGTTTTTGTTTTGTTTTAGTAATTTTTATGTAGTGTTTTCACAGATATTTAACAGACAGTCACCTTGATGTTTGTTAAATTGCAATTGGAATTTTGTACTAACGTATGAGCTATAATGCCATAACCTAAAAGGTGTAAGCAGATTTTAATTAATGTGCTACCACTGCCCACAAAAGTGTATATGCTTATGTATTGAGAGTTTTTGTAATAAATTAAAAATATCATACATAGCTAGTTGTATTATTATGTATAGTCATTTATTAGTGTCGTAGTACTCAAGCCAAAAGCCTACTATTATATGATTTGATAATATAGGCCTGGTAAATAAAGTTTACTACAGCTGGAAATTAAATGCCCAAAGTTAGTTAATAAAAAACGTAGGAATATTTCAAATTTATACTAGAATAAAATAAATGAAATTATTTGACATCGTCAGTACTTCGCGGCGTTACAGAACAAAGTGCACTAAATAGGTTACTCAGAATTTCGTTATAACCTATTTAGAATTATCTGACATAAAATATAGTACTAAAATGTTACAGAACAAAATAAATGTCTAACGGGGCAAAATACATTTACACACACACACAAAAAGTCTGCCAACATGTACCATTCTGCCATGGTAAATGTGCACATTTGCCAGTAAATATGGGCATTTATGGCAAAAGTGGGAAAATATACATTTATCTCTTTCGGTCTCTGCTGTGTTTCTCATATCGCTGCTAATATTTTCCTTTACTCCACTTGTGCTAATTTCAGGAATGGTTTTGTTGACAAAAGTTCAAAATTTGGGTGAATTTCGTATTGTTTTTTTTTTTTTTTTTGTTATAACTATGTGTAAAAGTTCATAATGAAACATTTGAAACAGTTAATATATAAAGATCCATAAATAAAGCAAATGGATCATTTGAATGCGAAATGCAAAGAAGAATAGGGAACACAAGAAAATAATAAGAACATTACTTTACAGTTTATGGAGTAGGATTATTTCAATCACATTATGCAAGCTTATGATATAGAGCATTTAGCCGATACTGCTGAACATGGGGGATACGTTAGAGATGTCGAAAAAGTTACTAACAGCAGATTTCCAGAGGGTGTCAAAAAAGGAAGGAATAAGAAGCAAAACCATTAGGTAAAGATTAAAAAGAATATACACAATTCAAGATAAGGAATTGCAGCATAATGGCACTGCACGTTGGAAGTATTGAGTATTGAGAAGTACTAAACACCTGCATTACATGGGTACTATTTGGAAGTCATAAAAAAAAAAGAAGAACTTGGAAAGAGGATACTGCATGAAGTTGAGAAGTAAAATTACATGAGGAGCTGGAAAGCTTCCTATGACAGTGGTCCAGACCATGGATAGTTTGTGAACAACTCCATTGACTGTTTAGAATGAGTCCATAACCTTACGACATAGGAATGACACTAAACACTTTCTATCCCAAAGCTCAGCAGTTCTATGGAAATCTCCAAAAGGGTAAGAATTAAAGTAACAGCAGTAGGAGGACATATGGCAACCCAAGCGATGAGATTCGCGAGAAAGGTTTGTGTCCCAATGCGATGCAGGCCAGATGTCGCTCCAGGAAGGATGCTGGCAGATGTTGTAGCCACGCTCACGATGCTTCCTGGAATAATTGTTCTTTTTCTGTGCCGTGTTTTACTGCAGATGGGAGGGGGGAGGATGTTGTAGGGCATTCGCAGTCATTCACCATATACCATTGTACTCTGCACATGGCCATCAAGCACACACGGAATAGACTGATTGGTAACATGGGCAAAACTTTCTTTTCGTTGTATATGCTCGCCGTTTACATTGTCATCCAACCACCATCATTAACAATACATTACAGCAGCGTTTCTCAAAGTATCGCCCGCGGGCCACAAGTTGTCCTCGAGATTTGACTTGTGGTCTTCCACAATCTAGATTTACTAAAATCGAGATACTGAGGAAATATTAAATCAAAATGAACTACGGACTTTATCGGTGAAAGTAAAGTTTTATTTCCTGAAAATGTTTGTTGAACATATTTATGGAGTGTAGAAATTCCTTGCAGCATACACATATCATACTATACTGTTCAGGTAATAAGATAGAGATAATACAAATATTCTTTTAAAACATAAATGATTTATGGTACGATATGATTCATAGACTCTACATTATTATAAAATATCCTCGAAATCCTAAATTATTAATAAAACGTATTTCCTTCTAATTATTAATCCTTAATATAAAACGAATGTTATTAATGCTGCTTTAAAATACAAATTATGAAAACATGAAAAAGTATATCATAAAATTGCTTTTGAACAGGGCAGGAGTCAGGTGATCATCCCCACTTTAAAATACCATGAGATACGCTGGGTTAGAGTGTCACTTAAACCGTGATGGATAGTTCAGGTGCTAACGCCTTCTGGGAGATCCCATATTCATATCCTGTGGGACAGCCATCCTCATCTTTGGTTTTTTTCTGCTTTCCTTTCCACAAGTTCTCCCATTTCCATTTCATTCCGTTGGTTCTGTTATGGGGTTAAAAGTGCCAGAGCGAAATGTCCCGCTAGTTTCTATCTCGGCGTCTGGTATGAAAGCGGCCCTTCTCCATCGGAATGTTCTATCTGTTAACAACCGTCTCTTCGTCCATAGATCCTGGCAGCCCGGTGTCTCCCTTCCTCCCAAAGATGACCTCATTGAGGGCCTAGGCACTAACGGCCAATCCTTGGGTAAGGTTGATGTACTGAAATATTCTCCTCCGTTCCTAACAATCCAACCCAATTCAAAATATCAGTCCGAAACCATTAGAGAAGTAAGGTTTGAATTTTGCTTGCGGGAAAGTGATTATTCCATGTGCGTATGTAATTATGAATTAACATAAAAGCTTCAAATATTTAAATAATGATGATGATAATAATAATAATAATAATAATAATAATAATAATAATAATAATAATAATTGCAAATCCTTGAGAGCTCTGACCGATAAATTTTGCTCAGAGGCCTCTTCTTTCAGGTTTGAGATTCTTATACAGCCGTAAATCAAAGATCGGACCCACAGCTGAGCTTCCCTTTCTGTATAGAATGGGACGCTGATGACCGGAGACGCTCTTTAACAACGAAGGAAGCCATACAAATAAAATTTGGCATTGAAATAAAGAGCCTTCTAAGATTTATAATCAGAATCGAACCCGTGTTCTTGGATTTACGAAGAAGCCCATGCTTAGGATTTTTATGTCCGAAAAAAAAAATCCATTGACAATTCACTCAATCGGAAATAGTGGACTGAAAATAATCTGCTTCCAAAAGAGGTGCTGACATGATAATGAAATACAAGAGAGCCAGCGTGAACTATCGACTGTAAACGAACTACCGAGAATCAAAGGAACAAATATTATTTTGGCGCTCGATAAAGTACATATCTTGATATCTGTTCAAGCCTTGACTTGGGCTATTATTTACACCCTTTTCCTACCACTTAAATATGAAGTTGAGGTTTTTATATATATTTGTCAGAACGTCTCTTGACTAAAACTGTACAAATACCGCTTAAAACTGATTTTAGTACTTATTCTGCCTCGTCATTAAGCATCGAGCTAGAAACAGCCCAGTTGATGAGGCACATGAAACATTAATATTCTGATAGAATCGCAAGGTGATACCTCCATGGGTAATAAAGATAAATTTAACGAGCAGGCCAATAAAAACGCCCTTCTGTCGTCCTCTAAGAATATAACTGCTTGATAAAAAAGGCTGTTATTGCTTGAGCAGAAGCAATAGCCATTTCCATTGAAGTAGTTGAACTGAATGAAATAATAACGAAAAAGGAACTCTCCTTTGAAATATGTTAGCTGTTTAAACTGTGAGCTCCATAACACAAGTTCACTTTTTGCCATTATAAAACTAATATAATATCAATATATATCATCTAAGTGAATTTTTATCATTTGACTATGAAAAACAATATAAGTTTCCAGAATTTTCCTGACACACTAACTTTCATAGTCATAAGTGAATGGCCCTGCGTTGTTATGGAAGGCATGCAGATAGCACAAATTTTATAAGATATAACACAATTTTTCAGTATTGCAATTATTACAGTTATTATAGAACTTATCCGAAAGAAATGAATGCAGTTAAGAACAACACAGCAAATTAAGGTTTTTAAGATAGATTTTTCTGAAATAAAGAAACCTCTTCCTAAGTGTCCACACACTTAACGAATGAAATGTTCATGCTAAGTTTTATTGATTCCTGTGACATTTAGTGGAAAAATAACTGATTTCCCTTTATGTCGAAACATGATTACATACAAAATAAACATGTTCCTGTTTCAAATCAAAGTTTTGGTATTGAAAATTGAGTTGCAGATTAATGAGTTCCCCAACAACACAAGTCCAATATTTTCATGAATTTATTACAGGCAAAATACTCGTGATCATCGTTATTTTAACATTTCGTGACATTTGTAAGTAAGTAAAGTTTTATTAGAAAAATAGCCTGATCTTCAAGTTGTCATGTTGAAGAGAAATTAACTTTTTGTTAATGTATGAGAACCTAATCTGACTGAAGACCATGCATCGACAAAGATAATGTCGGCTATAAAGATGGAGGTATCAAAGAATCAGTAAAACATTCGCGAAAAGGAGTATCTCTTATACAGTATTTTGGCATATAACCGATAAGTTTTAACTCTGACAGCTTAAGTGTAGAATGCTTTGTAAGAGTGGAATCTCAGTGACAGAATAGTCCTATGCAACTGAAATTGGCTGCATAGTAGAACTGGAAAGCGAATATGAGATATGTTATTTTGTTACATTTTATTCAAATGCAACGTAATTAAAATTAGCAGAGTTCATTCACTTGAATCAGAACTATGAAAGGCTTAAATCAATTTTATACATAGGGGACGAGAACTAGTACGTGCTTTAAGCTTTTTAACTTCATTGTCACAGAAAGAAATGCTAAAATACATCATGTAAAGAGGCATGAGCTGTTGTAAATTTAAGGTACAATGGCTGAATGAGGTAAGGAGAACATTTCCATAAATTGCACAGAGCTGGCCTAGGGGAATCCCTTCGATGCCGTTAGAAATACAAATATTTATGTGCAGCCGATAATATCGCGCAACAAATGAAAACAACTTATGGAAGGCTAGAAGTATTGGAGTGGCCCATGTTTACAACTCTAATAAGCCACGAAGAGATCTCGACAAACTAACGTTTAAATTTCAGCTTTCACTATTGCATCACGAAATTTCGTGCCTTTTGTCTTCAGCCAGCTATTACTGAAAATCCGTGCACTTCTTCCGCACAGAAAATAACTTGGGTAACTGAAGGCTCAAAATAGTTTGCCCTTCATAGCGATTGCGTTATTACTGTTCCTGATATTCAAGCATCGATCTTAAAGTCCTTACGCACCAGATGCCCTACTCCCGAGTAATTCCCCTATTCCCAAATTCTCCGGAAGTCTTGTAGTTCGTGTTAAAATGCAATAAATTCTTTTCGCTTTGTTTTATTCTTTAGTATTCAGTATCTTATGTTGCCAAATTCACACTTTGTTTTATTCTTTAGCTAAAGAATCAATTAAACACTGCCGCAACATCGTGTAAAATACAGAGCTAAATTCTCATAAACAAATGGCGAAATGCATTTAAGAAAATTACTGAAAATAATATTGTCTTTCTCATGTAATTTTCATAGGTCCTCTTTCAATACGAAGAAATAATATTAATTTTAAAAAGTTATTCTAGAACGTAGGTATAAATGAATCCTTCGATGTTAGAAGGAACTAAGTCAAAAAATGCAATTTTTATTTTTCTCTTAGAAACCATCTCTTAGGCCAAACTGCGTCGAACTATGTCAAAAGAAACCAAGTTTGACTTCCCAGACACAATAATTTAGCACAGTCCGATTTATAATGCAATGTTAAAGCACACTTGATTCCTTTAAACACAGTATTGTTTTAAGTTGGCAGTACCTACTATACTGGCAATATTGTTTCCTCCTCATTAATTTATTTTCATATGTCATTTGGTTTATTGTAGAGTTGTAGATGCAAAATATTCTATTCGTGGAGATAAGGTACCATAAAGAGGAAGAAAAAGAATAATTCCGAAAAGTATCAAAGAAGATTTCTGGAGAAGAGTACATCAGTCACAGTGGTAAACATATTGAACCAAGACATTCCAAGAAAGAAAAAGCAAGATACAGCGAAATGTCTCGTATGACTGCTTTGTTCTTGTTGGAAGTGAGAAGAGAAAAGTGTGCAACAAAGATTTCCTGAGTCTTCATCCAGTACAAGAAAGGAGTTTTCCAGCTGAGCTCTTTGTTGCTTAAGGGCATTTCCTCTAAAGATATGAGGGGAAACATCCTAATGTCAGTTCAACATCTGAAAATACCCTGACATTAATGACAGTCTTCCACTGAAGAAAACTCACTGCTGTGGAAAAGAATTTTCCTCTTTAGAAACTCGTTTAAATATTACATTCGTACATATAAATGTTCTATGAAAAACATCCGGATACCATGCAAAATATTTCGAAAGTTCTAACAAGAAAATTATAATTATCATTTTGGACAAATGCAGCACATTGAGGAACTGAAAGTTAAACTCAATCACCTCACCTGTGTGAATCCATGAAGCGATCTACTACAGCTGAGAAGTAAGAAATTTTACAATAAGCTGACAGCTGTAGGTGAAGAATGTAAAAGGAAGGTGCTGGTGGCTTGGTGTTTGGCTACATACAAAACCTGCCTTTGCACATATTCCGGTACAAGAGACTTTTATTTAAGACAATTGAGGGTAAACTGTTTTGTGTGTATGATATCAAAACTCAATCAGCTGTTTGATATGCTTATCATGATAGCATCAGTTTTATTTGAATATATTGAAAATGCAATAGCATCTGATATTTCCTGACCCATGCCCAGGTCAGAACCGAAACCACGCACTAATGAGAATGTGTCGTGCCTTGTTGATTTAGCACGTCTAGAGAAAGTGACTCATCACTTCCCTTCTTTCCTACCACGTGATCAGATGTTCCAATTCAACAATAAATATCCAAATAAAAGTTGTCACCTCTCGTGTTGTTCTAGATATCACCAACTGGTGACCTCCTAAGTAAAGAACACTGTTATCTCAGATGAAACAAAAGTCTACCAGTGGCCAAAAAAATGCAGTTTGGACCTCTTCTTTTAAGAATTTTGTTTTTGATGCTAACAAACCAGGCTAATAAAACCAAACTATTCATTGATAGCAATGTACTACACACTTTTTCCCTTGCACGCAAGCGTCTACCTGTTGCGAATATGTGCTATACTCCTAAGGTATATTCTGGTAAAGTTGTTAACCAGTTTGTATGTTAATAAGGGGTTCGCGAGTCGAAAAAGTTTGAGAACCACTGCCCTGAAGTACCGTGTTTTCATTGCCCATGCATCCGCAGTTTGTATACACTGGTGGAAACCGTTGAACTTGTGGACGCGGAGAAGACTGGAGCTTATGTTGTACTTACACAGGAAATTGCGCTTGCTTAGTCGAGCTTATCACTCCAAAAGTTTCAGTTGCATTTCTGAAAGAAATATTGTAAAGCATGCTGAGAGTGAGATATACGCTGAGACAAAGATTGTCACGTGCAATAGAAATCGTACAAGTATTGTAGCAGAGAATTTCGTGCTCAATTTTCACGAGTTACATCCCAACCATGATGTGAAATTTTCAGATTGGTGAAAAAAAAAATCGAAGACAAGGCGTTTTCATTGACGAAAAACTGAGATTAAAACCTGAGCTTTAACAGAGGAAAAACATGATGAGATAGGCTATCGATTAGTAACTTCTCCAGCAAGTTGGTGTATGTGTTAGCAGTGCGTATAAAACCACTCAGCTGCTCCATTTTCATCCATATAAAATTACTATTATATCTGAAATAACACACATTGAAGCGGCGAAACAAAATATTCGGGATGATGAATTGCGGCGAATGTCTCAACATCTTTTCAAAAGAATTCAGGCATGTCTAACACCAGAATGAGGAACCTGCAGCTGGCTTGCACTGTACGCTGGATATAGCTTTCAATAAAATTGAGAATATTTAGTGTTCTTGATTCTGCTATACACTGTAAGCTTACAGACAATGCATGTCACGTTTTAACATCGAAACATAATTTCACCTACAAGCTTGAGAAATAAACTTTCTCAGTGTTCGCATCGAGTGTTATCTTTGGTTCTGAAATACTCTATGTTGAGTAAGTATCGTAGGAGTGAAGTGAGAGGGAGGGAAATCAGAGGCGCTGTTAACTGCTAGTCATAACAATAGCAGATCAGCCATCATCCATCAGCGGCGGCTCCATAAAACCAAGTCATGCGATGAGATAGCTTTCACAGTGGACAGCTTCCGGCACATTCAAGTTGACTCACCCTCCCTTGATTCCTATACAAGTGAAATGGCCCGGGGGACTCGGCGCTAAAAGTCAGAGCATTAGATTCCGGTGAGTCATAAGCGAATCGGATGCAAGGGGTAGATACTAGAGGGGAATACTGACTGATAAATCTCTCACCGTAACATCGTGTCACCTTTCGTGAAGAAGTAAAGAACAATAGAACTAATTTAATTAAACCTTCTTTTAAATCAGAAATTTTCTGTATAGTTTTATCTCAACCCACAAATATGTGTCATCCGTTTCTTTTTCAGTCAGTCTTTCTCACACCATCTATCCATTGTTCTGTTACTTTTCCCCTCAGCGATACTATCCATAAATGTATTCGGTATTTTATACGTCGTCATTTTGTTCATATGTTCAAACCCTATTTTCTGTCAAAGTCATTCTTTGTTACAGTCATAGTATTTTTAATTATCGAATTTCTAACTTTATACAATCTTCATTTCCTTGCTGTCCTTCGCCGAAAGTAAATTTCTGTTGCTAAAAATTTGTCCACGTTTCTTCTCCCTAGTATAAAAAACTGCACTACAAATTTAATTTTTATTCTGCTGAATATATTTTTACTTTCATTTCTCGATCATTGACCGGAAGTAAGTAATAAGTATGTCTAATATATTTACATGGAGAAATATATATTTCACATTAGCAGTGTTTAGGACATTAGTTGGAAAAGAAAAGCTAATTAGAAAAAGCAGAGTCACGGCCATGGATTTCCGTCGTTCCCTGCCAGCGCACTGTCCACTGAATTACTGTGTCCTTCTTCAAGCAGGTAGCACAAACCTTCTCTAATTTATATATTCCGGAATCCTCCCCGTCGGTGCTGGAAGTATATTAGTAAAACCATGCTTACCTCGTTCACTCACGATCGGGGTTTCAAGCTCTGTCAGAGTCGATGGATATTGTAAGGTACAAAAATCCAAGGCATGGCTTCTTTTGGAAGGGAAGTAAGGCCATTGGTCCTGTGTCGTCGTAGATTTACGGCACGTAAAAACCTCGAGCATGAACCCAAAATTTATCGGCCGTTTCATGCCCTGAATTGAATGGGACGCTAATGACCAAAGATGGTAAAAGAGTGTCCTAAAATTAATGGAATAATAATCATAACAAGAACGGAAAACTCCTTAACTGTGAAATGTTTATTTCTTAAGCAGTGATTCGTAACGCTACGAGTACTTACGACAAGGCTTTCAGTTTAATCACCAAAGATTAATACTAATAAACACACACACACATATGAAAAATGTAACTAAAATAGCAATAACTAGAAAAGCAAAAAAGGATAAAACACTTAGAAAAATTCACAGATTTGTAATCGCAATATTTCGAACTGCTTGAGTTCTTCTATGGCAAGAAGACAAGTGAAGGTGGCAAAAGTAAATATTGAATATCGAAGGTAACGTTATGCATGGGAACAGATTAAACAAGCAATAAGAGTGTGTGACAGAGAGGGGAAAAAAGTAACGTATAAGATTTAAACTCGGTGGTGTACAGATAACTATAACTGTCATCTCTCTATCTCTGAGTAATCTTTCAGAGTTATGAGGCGATAACCTTCAATAAGCATTAAATTAAAAGCATCGTCAAACTCCTTAAAGTGATATAGGGCATATTGGGGAAGGCAAGAGAGACTTGGTTTTAAAAGAACGTCTATGGTTGTTTACACTCAATATAACATGCTTTGCAAGCTTAATCTTAAATTTCTGGATAAATTAGAGCTGCGGAATGAATGACATGACATTTAGGGCGTTGGCAAGAGTATGAACCTTCAACGGGACGAGGTAATTTGGAAGGAGATAGGTTATGGTGATATGTATTTTTAAGGTTAGTGGGTGTTCTAAAAGTAAGGTGGGGTACTCATTTAGAAACATCACTTAAAGATGAATCATTAATAAAGTATTGTGACATTCTTTCAAAATAGTTCTCATGTTTTCAATTCCATGCATGTAGGTAGTAACAAGGTTAATGAAGTTCTTATTAGAAGTTTTAGGTTTGCATTGGAAAGATTTGTGCTCTGGAATGATACGGAATTTTAAAAAGTTTTCTGCTTTTCTAGTTATTGTTTTATATATATCCATTTTCGTACCCTTACATATATTAACCATTTTAAATTGTTATTGTAAAAGTAATTACCACGCAGTTTATTAAAATTTCTTCTTCCCCCATCCTTGAAGGACGAGTGTTTGATCCTTCAAATAGACTTAATTTTAAAGTCAATGAAGAGACTATTATCGCAATAACTTGCCTGATTTTATAAGATCACAAAACCCATTAAGTGACAGAATGCATGATTGGCTAATATAATAATGTGTGTAACATTTGTACTTTTTTATTTTTTTACCAACATTCCTCAAAACGTTGACTTTGTGGGCAGAGCAGAGAATGTAGTAAAAAACTAGTCAGGCTAACTGAAGATGTGCATATGTATTAATAAAAAAATAACTTTCAGGCTTAAAAGTATGTGCTTTTCTCTTATCGTTATTATTTTATTTACGTGTTATATTGTTAGTGATACTGGGTTCGAATCTCGGTCAGACCAAGTTGTCTGGGTAAGGTTTTATTTTTTGGAGTTTTTCCTTGCCCTAAGAAGGCGAATGCCAGATAGCTTTAAAGCGCCAAGGACTCCGAGCTCATTTGCGCCATCATTTCTATCGACTTACATCTACATATTCGGTACACGATCTACTAACATAGCGAAAAGACCAATGCAGTCAAAGCTACAATAAATAACACATTAAAAAGATAGAAATGGCTGAAATGAAATGCTTAAGATACGTGGTTGACTGTGTCCTAAAGATACACATAAGAAATGAGAATATAGGAGAATCAACTCACCATATGATATAAATAATAAATTGAAATAAAAATGGAAGGAAAATATTTTCCAAATCCCAGAAGAAAGGTAGCTAAATTAGGCGTTGCAATATCGACCTGGAAGAAAGAAGAGATATGAAAAGACCCAGATTTCACTAGGAAACTTAATTCTGGGAATAAAACAGGTGAATTTAGTGTATCCTGTTTGATGATTGTTAATGTCTTAGCAAGTGTTCAAGAATTGCTCTTTTTAAGTATTGCTTGTCTTTGAACTTTATCAAAAGCTTTAACGTAATCAAAAAAGTCTGCGAATGTCTAAATTTAATTCGAGTCTGTTATTGGTGATTATTCATAGCATGATGCCTTGTAATGTTTCTTATTTTAGTTTTAGATAAAATTATGTAAAATTGTAAGAGTCTTTCTTGTGAAACCTCGACAGTTCGCATTACTTTTACACCCTAGCTATGTGTACCCGAGGATAAACAAACTGTGGAAATTGAGATTAACACATGCCTTTTGGAGAGGAGAAGAAAAAGAAAAGGGAGGAAATACTGGGCTACTATGTGCATTAAATAAATTTACAATACCTGACTCAAGTTTTAAAAGTTTAAATTACTTCTTTTGTCTTAGTAAGAAAAAATTCACTTAAAGGAATTGCTCTGCCCTTGCTTATTTACTAATTGGCCTGTTTTTTATTTATCAATTTCTTTTACCAGTCCTCAGGGTCTGCTCGTTTGCTCTTTTCCGTATTACTCCGTTTACACCCCCACCCCGCACCCCAAAGAAAGCGTTTGCTTCCTTCTAAGTTCATCGTCATTTTGGAGAACACAAGGAAATTAAGTTGATGCTTGCTAAACCTACTGCAGTGTCAGATATCTAAGTGCAAGCCTGTGCCAATGAACAATTTGTTCATGACAGTAAGAATCGGACCTGAAACACCGAATCCTGTAGAAAGTCGTGGTGCATGACGCATTTAGACTAATGTCTAAATTTGGTGACGAGAGGGAGGGGGCGCCGCCCCACAGCAAATGCACATGGCCCTGAGGTCTCTACTATGCAGAGATATTTATGCCTTCGCTTGTCACCTGGAGTGTTAACTTACAATCTAAAGCAAACACTTCCTGTCCTTATTTCCAGTTAGTGTGCCACATTGCGGCCAATAGTGGATGCTTTAAGGCACTTGTGTGGGCCAAAGTACGGGAATTACGTTTGTGACAATGAGAAGGAAGAATAATGAAAATAATTATCAAGTCATGTATTGTAGGTGTTCAAACAAAACCTTTTATCAACTGCTTTTTAGAGACGGAAGACTATATTGTAGCGATTATAACAATCTGAAGTATAAACTTTTTGTAGTTTCAATGTAGAGACCCGTTCAGAAAATGTTCCAACAAAGTAGTGAGTTTAGTTCAATAGAGGGCTCTTATCAGTTTTTGCGAAAAATATAGACCTACAGGTATGGGATAAAAAACGTTTGAATAACCTGAACACTGGATCATACTTTTCAAGTTCAACATAATAAAAATTAACAAATAATAAATAAACAAAATGTTGATAACATAACTCAAATATGGAAATGTACTGAAGGAGGAAAAGATCTGTCATGATCATAATGGGTTCCTCCTTTTCACAGATTTTAGGGTCTTAGGATACGATTGTTTCTAAAACCTATTACGAAACTGATAATCTCAATTACTGATTTGTGTAAGATATGTAAATATATAAGATATTCAGATCAACATATTTAGCATTTTTTTCCATTAAAGAACTGTCTCAAACGACACGTGATGTTGGGTAAAGGCTCAGTGTAACACATAGTTGATTTATAGAAGGCAGTTAATAAACTACAGGGCTTCCAGAATATGTCCTTACTGGTCCACGGGGCTTTGGTCTCGGCGGCTGGACATGACACAGCCGGCTGCGCATGTACTCCAATACGATTGTTTTGGTGGGACCATGCCTCGTTTGAAAAGAGCATAAGCTATGGTTCAATTAACCCTTCAGTCACTGATGTAAGAAACCACTCACAATAACACACACATGCTACGGGATCACCTTATTGTAGACCGTGAATATGAGTACACTTTTAAAGTTTGAGTTTTAACAATTTTGTTGCTGTATGTGCTGTCGACACTGAAATCCTAGATTGTTGTGCTAATTTCGATAGTGATTTTTTGGGGAACGTTAAAAAATTTCGCCAATTTGTCTTCGTGTGTATCTTGTTTTGCACTGAACCGTTAGTATCAAGTTTATTCACAAGATCGTGAATTGCAGTTTTGGAAGGAGTAAATGCCCAGAAAACTTCGGAATAAATTCCCTACTAACGCGAAGAGCTAATTCATATTTATAATAACATTTGCACATAAAAATACGTTCTAAAGTCTTCGCGAACGAATGTATACTAGTGACTGCTCGGAAATTCAAGGACAGGAAGGAGGCCTTGGCCGAGACTCAAAACGAGCGGTGAGGATATATTCTGGAAGCCCAGTGGTTAATCGTTTTATTAATGGTAGTATTTAAGGGAAGAATTGGTATTTCCTAGTACCATCTTTTGTTACCTTGTGCCTCCTTACTCTTCGAGTGTAATGTCATTTAAATTCTGCGCCCACTATAGATTAAGTATAGGTAAAGTGTGACTGTAAACAATTCTTATTTAGCTTAATGAAGTTTTGAGCATTTTACAGATAGATGTAGGCTATTCTGGTTTCACTGGTAGGTTTTTATAACTGTTTTATTCTGCTAGTTCATTCTGGTTATAGTCTTCCAAATACTTAAATGTTTGACGCTTTAATCTGCCCCCCCCCATTTTTGTCGATAACAATCGCACATTTGTGAAACAGATATTCTTTATAATTAAGAAACTAAATCATTATTTTCCAACTCAGTATTAAAAGTATTAAAATATATAAAGTTGTAAAATGGCTAAAAGGATGTGCAGATTGAACTGGTTCAGATGAAACAGCCTGATTCATGAACAGGGTATATATTTCATTATAAAGTTATCCATATAATAACACAGTATATTTTTCTGTAACTACGAGAGAATCACGATGCAATGGTTAGCATATTGCCCTATGCCCGCAGAGAAGCTCATTGCCTAGTTCTACTTCATAATGGACTTATTAACTCGAAGTATTACAATACTTTTTAAAGCCTTTTCCAGCAACCGAAAGATTTGCTATAAGTAGTCCTGGTTGTTCAGAAGTTAATGAAGAATCGTCCTGCGGAAACGTTGCAGGATAGTTGCTGTGTGCGCTTACGTGAAATTTCCAGTTATCGTGATGTAGTGTTTCTCGTCATCGGCAACTTCTTTGCTGCGAGTATAGAGAAACTTGGTCGCGGTACCTAAGTATAGGATAAAATATTTTGAAGCAATGTGGATAAATCAGTAATGAAGTATATTCTTTCCGTATAAGTCCATCTATGCCTCATAGAGAATATGTTGTAAGCATGTTATGTCAATCAGAATTCTTCCTATTGGGCTCATTATGGCATGCAAATAAATAAAGATTGCGTAAACACACAAAAACAACCATGTTGTAAACATCATATTTATGGGAACAAAAAAATAAATCGAATGATGAAATGTCGATATTTTCCTCACCTTCATTATAGCTTGTAATTTAAATTTAAAATTACTTACTGTTTTAACAACAAATACATTTTTAAATCATTAGCAGTTGGTATAATTATGCTAGCTTGATTGTTTCATTTTTTGTGGAAACTTTTACTATTTCTAATCGCCAGGAATTTTCATATAATTATTTTGATTTTTGCGGAATCAATAGCGCTTCAGCTGCCTGGTATACCTTTATAATGTCCTGAGGTATATGACCGTATTTCGTTTGGTATTTCCACTATTCCAGTTAATAAACAAATGGAGACTGTTCCAGAAACGGTTGCTATAAAACTATTACGTGAAGCCTTTAATATGTCATTACTAGAGACCGGACGTTTTAATGGGACAGTCGTAAAAAATAATACCAGGGCGCTTCGCATTGTGTATTATTATTATTATTATTATTATTATTATTATTATTATTATTACGTACTATAATTATAAACACTACTAACCATAGCTATCACATACAAATTGAGAAAATAATGAGTGAATAAATAAATATCATGTACTGTTTTATTTCATTTGTTTACGGACGCTCTTTAACATCTCAAGTTATCAGCGTACCATTCAATTCAGGGCGTGAAATGACTGATAAATTTTGCTCAGAGGCCTCTTCTTTCAGGCTTGGGGTTCTTTATCATGCCGTAAATGTACGACACGGGACCCACGCCTTTACCATTTCCTGTATAAAATGAAATCCGCCATAAAACATTCTTTACAGTACTTGCGTTTTAGGGGAAAAAAACAATTAATTCTTATTCCCAATGTTGCATTAAACTACAATGATAGAAAAATTGCAAATGTAAGGAAACAATTCTAAAAAAAAGACAAAAATAGGGAGCACAGTCCGAAATAGGCAGCAAAACACAAAAAAGTCAAAAACAAAATCTTCACATGACGTTTGATAGTTAAACAAATATCGTTTCTGCATACTTAGAAATTTTCTGGCGGTCTTAAATTAAAAAGAAAGTTTGAAAAAAAAATGCGTTTTGCCATAAATTCCGATTCTAGTCCTTATATATACAAGAACGCAAGGAAAATTAAATTAGACACATTTTGTAATTTATTATCAATTTATAATGGTAAAATTGCATAAAACGTTCTGTGCAACTCAAGTATAATTTCTATTATGAAAAACTAACATGTGAAATATTGTTTAAAACAAAACACATTGCTGGGTTGCAGAATATCTGTAACAACAGTTTACTAGAATCACTCAGCAAATTACGTTGTTGTCACATTGAAAGTTAATTATCTTATAATTCATTAAGTTGCAGTTATGTTTATCTGCGTTTAAATACTCTAAAAGTAGAAGAAAGAGGAAAAGATGAAGCGAAAAAGAGTAACCCATGATCTAAACGCGAAAACCAGATGATATAGCAGAGTTAAGGGTACTAGATATCAAACTTATCCTTAAACACAGAGGCTCTTGCCACGCCTCCTCTCACGAACGCGAACGGAGAGAGCCGAGTCGAAGTGAATTCAACATGTATGAGAATAGTTACTACATTGTCCATGTCAGCTTGAAGCCTAGTTGGTTAGAGCATTGGACTAAAAGCATGAAAGTAGTGGTTTCTAGGTTCTGCCTCCCAAATTGTCTTTTAGTACACATATAATTTTTAATCTTCACAATTTGTTTTTTCTGTTCTTAATATTATAAATTTTACTTTTTAATGTTACTGATTAGATAATAGGTCATTTTGGGCAATGGCATCATAGCTCAGATGGTTATAATGATTTACCCGCCTACTTAATAGCACAGAATCCCCTATCAATTTATATTTGAGGCGAGCGTAAGCCGTCAGGCCGTAGCTCGCCGCAGTAAATCACTGGGTCCGCCCGTTTCTAGGATTTACCCGAGGTTAGGGTTAAGGTTAGTGTGTGTGTGTGTGTGTGTGTGTGTGTGTGTGTGTGTGAATCAATTGCGAATTCCGTTTAGACAGCATGTGGTAAAAATTGAAAATCTCAGTTTTGTAATAAGGAACAACATACTGTTCCCAGAAAGTTAGAACGATAACGCATAACAAAATAATAATAATAATAATAATAATAATAATAATACATGCAACATTTACACTGCTACAAACGGCCACGCAGAGAAAAATGTGCAACCTCCCGTTAGGGACAACATGAGCTTCTCTGTGTAAGGATAGTGATATCAACGTACAAGAGACGACACACAATCGCACATCTGTGCTGTGCACGTGTACAGGGGGCGTCCGCGTGGAACTGAGCTTAGCGTCGCGAGTCAGGCCGTGTGTCACCCCTACATGGATGGTAATTAAGGACCTCCCTCCCGTAATCCCGTCCAGGTGTCCGCAGGCAGCAGCATCTGTCGAGGTGCGGAATGTCATTACATGACGGGTTGATTTCAGTTTGTAATTTGACTACATATCGCAATTGATTTGACAAGGCGATTCCCTTTCGCAAATATCGCATCATGTATTCCCGTTATTGGGGAAATTGCATCTTTATAAGTGTGATTTTTATTCTATTTTAAGCTGAAAAAAGGTATTCGCGTTTGCATGTTCAAAAAAAAAAAAAAAAAACATAACATAACATTCTTTAAAAGTAGCTTCGGTTCATTATTGAACTTTCTTTTCCACTAACACCATTTTTAAATGTTCATGGCCATATTTAAACAAGTTTATTGGAAGAGTGCTAATTTTTTTCTCTTCAAAATACTTTTGCGAAACAAATTTCATCTGATTGAATTCCTATTTGGCATACATGTACCTAAGTAAATGCTTGAAAAAGTTAACTTTTTAATGTACTATAAATAATGACCGTAGAAATATCAATTCAAATTTAAAACATAATTGAAATAAAACGATTTATTTCAACTTGAATACAACTCTGAATTCTATGTAAAGGCATAGCACAAACGTTAAAAAGTTTTATAGAGCTTACTCTAAACTATAAACATAACAAAAAAAATCCAATTCAGCTGAATGCGTGTGTTTTTTTAAACTTTACTACCATGTAAAATCATTTATATTTAATTAATTTTACAGAATTAGGAAAACCCGGTGGTATTCCCCTTTAAAAATTCATAGTAGATTATTGTAATATAGCATTAACACGTGAGAACAAAAATGTCATTTTGTTTAACTAAAAGTCTTAATGGAATTATAGCATTGTGATATTAAGCTCGCTATATCGGATGAAAAGAAAATGTCATTCTTTGAATCAGAAACATTTCTCAATAGAAAGGTTATGAATCTTTCTTAGATTTGTAGAAAAACGTTTTGTAAAAAAAGCGTTTGACAAATGCGCCTTCCTCTTGTAGCTACTAAAATCGCATTATTGTGCTGGTGAGTGTTAAGTATGGGACGTTTGCGGAGGAGGTGAAATGTGACCGCTGCCCACTAGTACCGTTCTGTTACGCACTGAATGTCGGATTGCGTAGCACCAATTGTATTACAGGAATGATATTAATGTTTGCACTAGTATTTACTTCCTAAGAGAGTTTTTTTTTTTCCTACCTGTTATTAATGTTTACAAATCAGCTTTGCAAACTACTATTCCTTTTTACAGGGACTTTTATTTTTCGAAATAGAGTAATGGTTGTTCCAAAAAGTCACGTCCAAAAGCGAACCGCGCCTTCAAGTTTGGGAACCACTAGCCTAGAGTATTCCTTAGAGATGGTTCATAATATTTACCATCCTGGTGACAGTATTCACTAGTGGAACAAAAATTAGTTTTTTTTATAGTGTTCTGACTTAAGTCAATAGCGACAAAGCATCTTTTGGGTGTCATGAGATGTGATTGCTATTGAATCTTTGTTTTCAATGAATGAAGTTGCCTGTTTTAGACATTAAACAGGGAAGTACTACTATTAAATTGAGGTCAATTTGTATAATCAATTCAAGTATCGATATATTGGATTGTGGCAGTACCTATATTGTAAGCGAGGAACGCGGTCGGTCTCATCCTGTTAGAGCATTCAATTTTCAGTATAAAAGTTCTAGTACATCTATCAGCTAGGGGTGATATTAGACAAATAAGACAGCAAATTTCATTTCTCTCTCTTCTATTTTGTTATTGCTATGAAGGAAACTAATTTGTTTACATACAGAAGCCCGTTTGTTGACATCGGTACACAAATCATTGCCAATTCAAATCTCAAAACACATTATTCTCCGCCAGTTCCACTTCGTTTTTCAATCATGGATGTTCGATATACGATCAAGGAAAGGATCGACATGTTTTACATTTATGGCAAAGCTCACAGAACGCAAGAGCAGCTTGCAACTTATACGGAGATCGAGATTCTGAAAGGAGGCAACCATCTGTTAGAAATTTTCAACGACTTGCAAACTTGCCCTACGAAACGGGAGGTTTTGCACCAAGAAAACACATCCAATGAAAAGTGCTACTGGAGAAATTTCAGAGTCACTGTATTAGCTGCAGTTGCCGCTAATCCTTGCCGAAATTCCCTTCAACTGGAATGTCATTCGGGAATCTCTCAAAGGAGAGAGTTTAAGCGTCACAAATATCATCCATAGCACATTAGTCTACATAAGCCCTTCATAAGGATGCTTTTCAGAAGCGTGTTGAATTTTGCCAACGGCTCTACTACAAATTCAAAACTGTAATTTTCCAACATACGTAAATTGATGCCAGTAAAGTGAAAGTGGGTGAAAAACTTTTCCTGTCTAATTTGTCCAATATCACCCGTAACTGATAGATGTACTAGAATTTTTATACTGACATTTTAATGTTCTTTCCATTCCCGAATGTATATACCATTTCATTTGAAATAATAATTTGACCTTGAAATGACATTCATGGACGCTATTTTATGTTCCCCTAAGAGCGCTTCAAATTTTGTCTGAAGCATTTTTTTATTTTTTCCTTCGTTTCAGAGGAAAATGGCTGCGACACTAAAAATGCCTCACTCTGTTTATGGCTATTTGACTTTGTCCCATATCAATATATAGTGAGGTTTTGAGTTACCGGCTGGCAGAGCGCAACCGCGTACTGACTGAGACCAGTTGTCAAGGCCTTATAATGATGTGCAGGTAGCCGCTTGTAGTTTGGTTTGTCAGGAAGTGGTTGTGATACTCGGTGCTTTAGAATTGCGTGTTATTATTATACGTCAGTTATAAAACAGGCTTGAAAAACGGGGCTTTCTGTAGGATACAAATGTGAAAACGAATTCTTGTAGAGAAGTCGTAAGAAAATATCCTGACAATCGTCTTCTAGGTATAGAAACTGTTCGCAAATTGTTGGAAGTTACGAGAGATAGCTTCTCTCAATGACAAGAAATGTTCCGAACCGCCGTGTTCTTACGGAAGAAAAGTTATCTGCAATTGAGAATTTTCCTGCGCAGATGCCGCTGAGGGGCATCATTTTCAACATTTCTTGTAACACATGATATTATCGGTTTTAAATGCAGTGTTATTTTTTGTTTTCAATGCATATATAAATATTAAAATAAGAATGCTAATTTAACAACAGATAATCTATCCCTCTTTTATGGTCGTGCTGCACTTCCTGTGTAATCAACCGCATTCAGGCAGCCCGTAACTCAAATAACCTCACTAGTACTATTATTGAGTGTATTTACTGAAGTTTGCAATCTGCTAAATTAACAATAATAAAATATCAATAGTGCATGTATACTCGAGCAAGTCTTTTAGCCTTTGTACAAACAAGAAAATTTAATAGAACAAGTGTTGCATGTCTAGGCGTAAAATCCTTCTATGGACCTGTGTCGTATACTTTCCACGCTGTCCTGGCGGCAGGGTTCGTCGGTGCTATCCCTTTAGATTTTGGAAGCCTTGCAGAATCCCCTAGCGACCATGCTAACTTGTGCCCAAATAAAGGGTCTTTGCTCGCAATTAGTAAGAGAGGGGAGCGTAAATTTCATTAGAGCTATTGGATTTTCACCAGCGAGAGCGTGCAGCTGTTGTTGAAAAAACATTTGTACAAATCATGTTAACAATTTACAATGACAAGCGACCTACCCGATAGCGCACGCGTACTATAAAGCGATATTTCTAATTTTTATTTTTGTAGGGCAAGAGATTTTTATATACATGATAATAAGATTTGAAGTTACAGCATATGACTGACAAAACAAAATGTCTTTTTAAGTTTGCGGGATATTGGTAGGTGATTGTCATTTGTCCAAGAAATAACGGAATTTACAACAACACTGTAAAATATGGCGAAAGGATTTAATTTTTGAACTTTTATCATTAGCACTTGAGTTATTTTGCATGCTCTGGTAAGCGTGCATGTTTTGAAGACCAACTCGCAGGTCATGGTTTCACTGTTGAAGATTAGCATAACGCACAATTCAATGTTTTAGACCTGCAACAGAGAGGTATCTTCCACACGCAACTGAAGCCTTTGTGAGAAAACTTAATAACCTCGTCCCATCCCACCGAGTTCCGACTTGGCTTTTGTCAACAGGCACCAAATACCTGGACATTTTCAAGCGCTGTCACTGCTACTTTCGCACATCAAAGAAAGTATTGTTCTCTTTTCTCATATATGAGTGTTTTATTAACAAATACACATTAAATGAATAATTATTTGCTCTCACTTTCACCTCTGATCTCTGTTAGCACTGAACAGTACTGAAGGATAACATCGTTTCCCTTGGAGAACTCCGATACTCTCCATATCTTGTCAAAGTAATCTAATTAAGCTTATTGGCTAATTTTAATCTCAACTCAAGGAAAAAAGCCCATCACTACTACTTCTGAAGCATAGAAATATTAACAGAAGTTACATATTTGCTGGCTATTACTAAACGCACATTTTTTAGTATTTCATCTCATATTTCTGATTTTGTTTTTAGTAGAATATTCTTGAGTTAAAAGAATTGATTTTGGGTGTAGTTATTTACAATAGAGAGTAAAGTCACTGCGTTTCCTAACAAAATATTTCGTTGCGATCCTGAATGAAATTAAGATTTTCATTGATTTATATAAATCTCAGTCTTATTGCGTCTTTCTTGCTTTTAGCGAATTCCGAAGGAATTGTGGTTGTACTCATGAAAACAGTTTCGTAATATTTCTTCAAATCTCCATCTATCCTACTTGCTAGGAACAAAAGTGACATATTCTATTCGATAAATGTGTGTGCGAGAGCGTGCGTACATGTGTTTGTGTGAGTTGCAGTGTTTTTTTCTTTTTTAATGATGTTTAACGCCCGTTTTTTCTACTGCGGCACCACAGGCGGTGGACACTGATGATACATGAGATGAAATGATAAATTGAGAAAGGATTTATTTTAGGTAGGAAATGTTCCAGGCCTAAGTTTACGGTATCTTCCCGGCATTTGCCATTCATGAGGACTGAGGAAAACCTGGAAAAAACATCAATTAGGGAGGAAGGTCCTGGCGAGATTCGAACCCCAGACCTCCCGCTCACCAGTCCGTGCCTTAACGACCTCGGCCACCCGTGGCGGTATGGACACGGATGATACATGGAATGAAACGATAAACTGGGAAAGGATTTTGTAAGGAAGGAAGCGATTAAATTTAGGGTACTTCCCCAGCATTTGCCATTTATGAGGACTGAGGAAAACCTGGAAAAAACTCAGTCAAGGAGGACGGAAATCGTTGTGGGAATCGTGAGAATCGAACCTCTGTAGTGTGTGTGTGTGTGTATGTGTCGTTAACGCTCTAACGGCCGCAATTTTTGTTTTTGTTTGTTTGTTTTTTCTTCTCCTCAACGAAACTCGGCACATAACAAAAGTTAACAAATATTAATTGAGTTCAGCGTTATATAGTGCTTTTATCTTTTATGTGTTTCTTTCTTTAAATATGGCAGTGTATATATATATATATATATATATATATATATATATATATATATATTGTGTGTGTGTGTGTGTGTGTGTGTGTGTGTGTGTCTGTTAACGCTCTAGCAGCCGCAATTTTTTTTCTCAACATAAATTCGTACATGCCGTTGGAATTACATAAGAATAATTGTTTCTGAAAATCAGAAAATTCGTACTATTATGAGTGGGGCTTTACCTGAAACCCAAAATTTAAAAATCCTCCAATATTTTTTTTCCTCAACTAAACTCGGTATATACAAATAAATAAAAGAAGAAAAATCTAAAAATCCGACCATTAGGAATATGTATACTTGAAAACCAAAATTTAAAAAGCGCTCTAGGGCTCTGTAATACCCTTCACAAATTCAGTTTGCTTGCGAATTCGCTTAGTTTAAGCAGCTCATGCTTGACGAACTTTTTATTACTGCCTTCTTCACATGTTGCAGGACTCACTATCCGACATTGTTCAATATATCGTTTTCCCCTAGATTTACATCGTTTTTATTGATAAGTAAATATGGCTCTTAAAGGAAAGCGAGGCTTCTGGTGACCTGTTCACGCTTTTGAAATTGCTAATAGTAGCTAATGTTCTAGGTGTAGAATTACTTGGGAAGTGGAAGGGTACATTTTACTTTAATAAATAATACAGTAACACACAGAAGAAAAGAAGAACTTTTCATTTTGAACGACAAATAAATAAACAAACTGGGAAATAAACAACTGTAAGAATGTCTTGACTGCTTAGAAAAACAAAAACAAAACTAAAAACTAAAAAACAAGAACACTTTTTAATAGAAATTAAAGTAAACTTAATTGTTCATTGGTGAACAAATAAATACATGGTAAAGATTTAGAAGGATGTATATACTTGCTAATTGCACTATTGATTTAGGGTGGAGGTTGAACAAGGAGTCCCATGGATTGCACTGAAGCGTGACACAGAGATAAATCTAATCAAAATCGTGACGTCACGTTTGCTGCCTGAACGTGATTTAAGTTAAACTACCATTAAAACAATCGGGCAAGAAGAGCAGATGCTGAGTTGCGACTTTCATTACGAAAGCCTCGAGGTCCTTTCATTATTTTCTAGCTGTAGAACACGTGATTACCAAAGCAGGTGATGTTGGTTCGAATCCCTACTGGCCTTGGTAGCCTTATGGTATGTCTTTCTATGAATCAAAGCCAAAGTGCTATTTGCATCATTGTCGCGAACTGCAAACTTCAAGATTGTATGTGATATTGAATAATTTACTGTTACGGTGCCGAACGGGATATCCTCCAAGTTTGTGACGTCACTATCATGGAAAACAACCAGTAATTAAACGGATGCTGTTCTTTAACAGATAAACACCAAGAATTCTGTTAAAAAGTATCAAAAGTTGCCTTGCTACTCCTCTTTACACTTGTTCCTCCACTTTGTACTACTCTACTTACGTTTTACATGATGTGTGCAGACACCCGTAATTGGATTGACAAAGTTGCTTAAACCCTGCTCCTTCCCGTCAAATGCGTTATTAAATTTAATATTGTACACTTATGTCCTATATTTGGACCAAGAGCACGCTGGTTTTAACCGTACAAATAAAAATCTATCTATGTATACTGCATGTTGAGTTAGATGAGGTACGTCATACTCCATAATCCAAGTAGTAGACAAGTAACCTGGCGGTTCACAATGACACCCATAAGTTACGATTAAGTGGGACGAAAGAATAAGTGGGCATTGCGTTTATTAGAAGTGCGGGTGTGTGTTATTATAACTCGGTAACGGCTCTTAATGTGCAGTATCTTTAAAAAAGATAGCTGTTTTCATATTGATAGTTTGAGATTCGTGCTTTAGGACATGAAAGGTAGCGAAATAGAGAACTTTTGTTGCACCTTTCAGTGAGATTAGCACATTTATCCCACTTAACCCACTCTTTGATACTTCAGTGTCTTTCTTAAATCTTTTATTTCATGTTTTGTTAAAAAATTGTGCGAAAAATACATTATTTTCATTCTTCTTCAGCATCCTAATTTTTGTTCCCAAAGAAAGCACAGGTTCGAGCACAGTTTATACAAAGAAGGCTCAAAGCTATAGTTGCGAGTTGCTCTACTTGATTGTGTTTGTGTTGTTGCAGTCCGAGTACTCTACCATGTCAAAAGTTGATAAGCAAAAATTGTTTGCACTTTCAGAAGAATTCAAGAGACAATTTATCGGATATTCTTCTATGTACCGCTTGTGATAGGTGAGAAGCGAATAAACCGCACCTCCAGTACGGCAAGCATGTGAAGAAAGTTCAACTCCAAGAGTCACAACTTAAGCTAAAACTACTTTGTAACATGCCTTCACTCCAGGACCTGAAAAGAAGCAGCCTTCATGTCACTTCTCTGCAGATCTTGCCACGGCATTAATTCAGAATCACAGAACCCTGCATTCAAATCATTCCTCGAGAAGTGCACATAAAAGTCAATAAATACTGGCTGGATAAGAGCATCCAGTGGAAAAAAATGAAATAAAGTCAATTTTTGGGCATGTTTTCGAGAAATGGAAAGAAGTGGCGGCAAACATAAAGGTGGACTCACATTTGGTGAAACTACTGATGCGCTCAAAGATATATATTGAATGTGCTGGTGTTTCCAATTTCTGGTGAAAGGGTGAAACCCCATTCTCTTTAAGATGTACCAACTCCAGAAAACAAATGCCTGCACAGAAATGCAGTCATTCCAAACTGTGGCCGGAGAGCCATACAACGCGAAAAATGAAAAATTCAGGTTCATCAAGCATGCTACATGATTTCAGCATTCCAACGACTGAAGGTCAAGTACCTCAGTCTCAACCATGTGACATGTATTGCAATTCCCTATGAAGGCAGGGTACTTGGATATGCTGTGCAGTTTTCTTGTGCGAAAACTTCCAAAAAACCAAGATCTTCATATGTACTGTAGGTCCAACTATGAAGCATGCAAAACAATTGCTCAACGACAAAGACATAGAGTTTTCGCAGTTCAAAGCTGCAGGTGTCTGCCTGATGTGATTCAGGATTTAGAAGAAGGTATGGAGAAGGACGAATAGCAGAAGAAGTTGAAAACTGTGAGGGACAACCTTGATGGATTTGTTAAAGCCAAATAGGAATTCATTTTGAGGAAACATCCGGATATAAAGTATTTACAATTTCCTCTGTGTGTTTACAAAATATGCCCCATGATTTCAGCAGATGTTGAACATGTTTCTGAGATACAAGTTCTCCTGGACAACTTACATTCAAAAACATAGACATGCAGTGCTCAATCCAGTGTCTCAAACTGGGAAACTCATTAAATGTCATGTCTACTTCATAAACAGTATTACTTTATGTTATTTGCTACAGTTTGAATAATGTTAATGTAACTGTTTTATATTAAACAAAGGCATTTTATCATTACCTTCTTTTTAACTTTTTGTATAAAGTTTCAGAACATTTATTTCCAGTTTGCACCGTTAAAAACTGTTTTCTATAAGCACTCGGATTATGAATATGAACGTTCGCTAGTAAAGTTGCTTATTAGAAATGTCACTCATGAAAGTAATCTCCATGTCGTCCATTATAGTGACGATACAAATAGTGGTCGCTTCTGTTCAGCACTGTAACAGAAAGAACCTTCATATCCTATTAATTACATGGTAGCTATAATTAGGTGTAGGTGTTAACTTGTATATATAATATATGATATTCTTTCATCGATATTTAAAAAAAATAAAATAATATAAAATAAAATTGAGGAGCTTTAAGCAAATTTTCATAAACAGAGTCTTATATTTCCAATATTTTAAAAACATTTGCGGAAAATACATTATTAAGATTTATAAGTGATAGTATAATAGATGACGACTTGTTCGAAATGGGAATTTAAGTCTTACTTGCTAGTTAATAAACTGACATTCTAGTGTTTGTAAAGCCCTTTAGGCTCAAACCTGGACATTAACGTCAGCAATTATGATTATTTCATTAATGTGACATCATCATAAAATCGACCAATGAAACGAAACAAAATTTTGAATTTTAACCAATCATAGCCCGATATCGCAGTGAAATTATCGAAAAGTTTTATCAAATCCGTTTTATCACGCGACGTGCATTTGTCTTGTAAATGTAGCCAACTCATCTCCACTATAATTCCTGAGCACGCATCACTGACCACTTTTTTGTGTTTTCATTAATTATAAATTTAAGTAACTTAATGTATATTGACTCAAGTAATTTTTTTTTACGCATTCAGCCAAACAGTCTGAGATCATTTTATAAATTATGTAACAATATCTGCCTAAGCAACCATAAAGCTTAATAAATACAATGTTCAAAATGGTAAAATGTTTTCTGATTTATTTTTCTCAGTTGGTATTAGTAAATCGAACGGTAGCGACTGTAATAGTCGACTTTCGTCTATTTCATTCTTACGGTTTGTGAATAGGTAGATATTCAAAGTATAACATTTTATACAATTTTAATAATCTGTACGTGAATTTAAAGCATTTATATTAGTTTTATTCTTATTCTATTTTGAAATAGTCCCAAACCCTATTTGGCTCCTCTCTAATGACATTACTGACAATCGACATTCCTCTGTTACAAGGTGGCTTAAAAAGGTTAAGTATTCATAGTCAAATGTACAATTATTACAATATTGTAGTTTAGGGAATTATATTTTATTCTGAAATAGTCCTAATAAATATCACTCGAAGGTCTCATCTTTCCAGACTCACTACTCACAATTTATCAGCAATCTCAGACCCTCTTGTGATAGTTACTTGTGATAGTTAGATTTATGTTACTAGCAGGAGTTACAGCATGACATTACAAGACGCAAAAGGAGAAAGTGTTCACTCACAAAATCCTGATTTTTTCAAAGATTATAAATAAATTAATGAATAATTTAATGCGCCATTATGTACCATTCGCTCAAATATAGTTATACAGCCTTAGTTTTGTGGTTGTCAACTTGAACTAAACAAAGAAACTGGAATATAAATACATAAGAGTATTCCACACTTTATTCTTAAAATAATGAACTCACATGAGGTTTAAGCTTACGTATTGATTTTCTGAGCACACTGTGCCACAATTTGCTTGCACCTGCGTAGATGCAATCTATAGAAAACGTTTAAAGATGACGAGTGGAAATTAAGAAACGCCATGAGAACAGGCGAGGAGTGTTTGAGGATCAAATCGTGATCCATTCGCACGATTCCCGGCTTGGAAATTACAGACGTGAAATTGATTAGAAAGTCTGGTTTCAAGTGGAGTATTGATGGATGGCAACATCCTGTGCAGCCCTATTACCGCCGCTGCCATAGCAACCAGCGCTCACGGTCTGGGAAGGGATTCCTGTGCCGGTGGATCAAAGAAAAACTGGCGGGACATTTCTAAGGGATGAATCACCCAAGTTCTTTAACTTTGTTAGTATTTTTTTTGGAAAAATAATGTCATTTAATCAGTGTTTACACTATTGCTCCTAACTTATTTGCATATTCCGGTAACAGAAGCTTCACTGAGAACGTATAGGATTTTTTTTTTTTTTTTTGTATGTGGCACTGTACGAAAACTGGAATCTTGGATCCGAATAACACATTTTGTTGTCTACACCCATTATATAGTAATCACCAATTATTAGTTTTAGTGCAATATTCTAATTCAAAAGAAAATGACAAACAACTTTAGCACTAGCTTTTGTACTCTAGAAAGACAAAGCCAAAGATGCATTTTCATTGCAAGCGTTGTATTGTAGCACTTTAGATCAGATATGTGCTCAAAAACTATGTTCTACAGTACTTTTGGATTTTCAAAGCACGTTTCATACGCGTTCCGTACATATCTATCACCAGGATCTGCTACTGCACATAAATAGCTAAATCGTTTGTTTTTGTTAGTCTAGATCTCTCCATTACATCTTCTTGGTCAAACAAAAGGATTGTCTAATTAACAACACTATTAAGCAAACATAGTATTGAATAGACAACATTTGTGGGTAGCTACGTACAATCACTGAAAATGTAGAGAGAATTTTGAATTTCGTGGTTATTTTTTGGCATTGCCCTGTCCTCCTTGCCCAGCTCTAGCTTGCAAAATCTGATGCTTCAATTTATCCCATCCACAATGTACAGTTCCTGTGATTCATTGTTAGACTTGATTTTGCTATTAAATATGAAAGTGTTTGGCTCTTTTTGACTGTAATAATACTTGAAGTCCACCAAAATACCTGATTCCTCATATCCTGCAAATGTTTCTGTAATATTTCTTCCAGAAAGAAGCCCATGGCATAAGACAGGGGTAAGAACGGATTTGTACTAAGTCCGCAAAGCACAGCAGCGAAGGATTTCAGTGCGTTATCAATGGACGATGTTATGACGACTCTGGGTTGCACTCCGCCACTTAGAAATAAAGCGATACAGTAGCAAAGCTCTGTTTGGTCGAACGTTGTCCGCTGCTGGGTAAGGGGACACTATAGGACTGATTAATTGGGGCTGCTTCTCAGTATGAAACAGAAGAACAAGCACGTGTCTACAGACCTCATTAAGGGAAGTACGTGCTTCTCCGATTCCTCCAATTAGAAGCGATTTATTTCCGGTGCAATGCAGCTGTAATGGAAACGTCATGGCTGAATCAGATTTGCATGTATCCTTGTAAATTGCACGAGATTCTTATGTGAGTATACACATAGCATCAACGGTTAAAGTACTAAAGGTCTATCTATGATGCATGTGTGATTAATTTGGCTGATCGAAATAAACAAGCTTCTGATAATTAACGATTCCCTGTTTTTGTTCATGTTAGAAGTTTAAAAATATTAACACAGATTTTTAATTTTTATACGCTCTTTCTCTTTTACCCCCCACTTCGTTCCTTGTTTTTAGTTTTACGGCCTTATTGTGGAATTGGAATTTTTATAGTTCTGTAGAATTTAAGTGGCGTTTCTTTCAAGGTGTTTCATTATTCTTTACGATTTCCTAAAACTCATATTTATTTCCCTTACACAATTGAGTACGACATTATGTGTTATATTGTATATACATTTTCCAAATTCTTGCATAGTCTTTCTGATCTATTATAGTTTTGATTCAGACTTATCCCTTCCTATTTGAAGGTAAATGTCATAATCAACCAAATTTGAAAACATTTTAAACCAAAAACAAATTTTTATACATTTAAGTGAAATATTTTGTTAAAATTATAGAGCATGAAGAATGCTTTAGGTACAGATTTGCGTCTAGTAGAATGAATAGAACAAGGCTTTTATTCCCTCAAGACATGAAATTATAACTTTCTTAAACATTGTGAAACAATTGCTGCAACCTCTTGGCAACGTCTTTTATCATATTTGAAATTACCTTAAAATTAAAGTTCTGGAGTTTTGCAGTTTCAGAGCAAAATTAACACATCTATGTATTATTTTTAAGTTATTAAATAACCCTACTCACTCATAATTATATAAGCATATGATGTTACTTTAATATACTGCTTTTTAATAAATCCAGAAGTAGTGTTTACAAGTTATCCTAATACAATACATTACACAGGGTGTCACGTTGTCTAGTAACTCAGGGACAAATGAAGAACATGTAAAGGAAAAAGATAATTTTGCTCCATTACTATATAACTGTTTGTTCATGAGCCTCTGGGAACGGATTGAGGCCTGCGTCACCTTGCGGAGCACAAATAAATCTGGTCAAATATTTGCGTTTACACCAGATGGACGGAGGTTGGCAAAAGTCCAATCTTTCTTTGTCGTAAAATAAACGCTGAGCACTTCATCCTTTAATTCCAGTTTTGTCATTTGCTTAATGGTCCAAGCTCTATGGTTTATGAAGAAACCATGGGGATCAATGACTGAATAAGTTTCTAGCTGGACTCTCCCTTAATAATTTGCCCTTTTGTTGGGGTGCATGCGAGAGGGACACGTGCTGGGACACGTGCGCCTTGGGGAAACGCCATATTGGATCCGATCACGTGGCCGGAAGAAAGCCGGAGCGTGTTGCCCGCGAGACACGGATCTGCGTTCATCATTAAGGGAGGGTGATATCGAATAGTCACTACGGTGATATCGTGTCTTATGACTAATGCAATATCCCCTTCTACTTAAATATTCTCTGATATCGGCCTCGCTAGAACTTAAGTAAAACCTGAGTCATAAGATGAGAAAATAAGGATAAACTATTATTATTCACTTGCTGTTTTTCACCGCCCGAAATTAAGTATCAGATCTTGGGAATTCCTCATAAAGAACGTGACTGGTCAAATTGCATTTCTTGAAAATTATAAACTTTTCAAAATGCCCAGTATCTCTATGCATTAATTTGCCCATTTTCCCTCTCATACATTGTAAGCGAATAAAGTATTCCTTTCAGAAATTATATCGAAGAAATATGTCATTTGTTTCAACTTTGGTTTAGATTTCGACTCTACTTCTTTATAGCCTAAACAAACAAGAGAGCAATGTTTTTCTATTTTACATTCTTATGAATGTGACAATAGAAGACAGGATGAAACCCTTTACTTCTTAAAAGGAAGATAATCTGAAGAAATGGAATATTAAAAATTTATCACCTTCATTGCACCGTTCATATTCTTTATATTCAAAATATCGACATTATTTAAGTCGCATGTTTAATTTTAAGACTGAAATACTTTTGAAATAAGAATAATGAACAAAAGTGTTTTTATAAAAAACAATAATTTTGAAATTCCTGTAATGGGGCCGGCATGTACTAAAATCGGGTACAGAGTATTGGATTGGACGATTAAAGGGCTGAGAAGAATATTTTGGCAGTTACTTCAGGTTGGCCGTTTGTGCCTAAGTCCCCAGTGTGACCAGGTCTGGGAGGAAGAGATGAGTTGTAGAAGACACCGAGCGCCCACTGGCGATGAGGCAAGGACCTTGATATATATTTTTATTTGTTTTATTTACGGACGCTCTTTAACATCTCATTACATCAGCGTCCCAATTAGGGCGTGAAACGACACACAATTTTTTTTTTTTTTTTGCTCAGAGGACTCTCCTTTCAGGCTTGAGATTCTTTTTTCTGCCGTAGATCTACGACCCTTCCGAAGGAAGCCATACGTAGGATTTTTACTCCCAAAAAAGCCATAGACCTTGGCCGCAATTGAACCCGCGATCTTGGATCTATAAGGCTAGTATGGTCACCACTACACCACCAGGAGATCGACACACATGTAATACCTTGTCGGGCAGAAAAGATTATATTATCTACCCATGTTTGTAAATCATGACAAGGTTTTCGATAGGCTAAACCGATAGAAATGATTGACTATAATTAAACACATTTTTCAATTAAATTATCGCTGCATTATAGGAGACAATGATTACATTTGTTTGTTTTCCGAGAATCTATATGTTAACTTTCACAAATATTGATATTAAATATATAGATTATGAGAGATTGATTATAGTTATGAAGATATTGGTTCGAAATGACCAGTTGTCATAATTTGATTTCTGCAATCATTCTGAAACTAAATTTCAAAAATGGGTAGGCTACATGCCGCTTATAGTAATGAAAATAATAGAATTATGTTTTTTTTTTCAATTTTATTATAATAAGTTAATATCCTTTTCTTCTGTATTAACTATCATTATAGCCAATGTTGTCTCACGTATTATTCTTGAAAACACATGAGGATATTTTGGTGAAGTTTTTACGCTGTTTTTTTAAACCATCGTTTCATAGTTCATTCTGCATTAAAAGTGTTGCTTAATGATAATAGTTCCATAGGTCACCCCTCACCAACTCGCCCCTAAGAAAGGTTATGCATTGCTCCAGGGCCAAGACATCGTATTTTATGCCCTGTTTTCATTTATTTGCTATCTTAATTTATTCAGCTCAAATGCAAGAGATCTAGAGGCCCGCGAAGCATTTGAAAAGTGATCGCAAAAGTCCCACAATTGCGCAGAGCACAGTTGAGCTGGAGTAACATTTGACACATTCTTGTGTACTCGCTGAACGTTTAAAAAGTACAATTTTCCGTTCTTGAAATGATACGGGCAGAAGGACAAAGTTAAAAAGCTGATACGCACGTGTTCTTTTATCAGCTCTGTCAGAAGACCTTGGAGGTTTGCGGCGTCCTCGGTGTTAAGCAAAGCAAAACAAGCACGCTTGTATCTAAGCATGGCATGACAGGCATTCAACCTCTCTGCAACGCTGCAACTTGGCGGTCAACGCTTTTACCCTAGAAATAGTAATGAGGATCGAAACAGGGAAGCTACTTTCTGCCATCAAGTCGCTGGTGCAGGAATGGAAATGAAATAAATAAAGAAGTATCTCCTGGGTGCAATGCGAGAATTTGGTATGTCAAAGGACGCAAAGACATGAGTTAATCCGCCTGGCTGAGCTATGTAAGCGACTAAACCCAAGAGCAATGATAACTTTCGACGCGAGCCAGACCACTCCGTTTCTGTTAATGTGCAGTTCTAAGTGAAAAGTCATAAATTTGATATCACTGACAAGAATAATCCATAAACAAGCTATTATAATACGCAATACATCTATATCATGTAAGAAAGCACCTCGGATACAAAAAATTTCTACTGGGTACATTTTTCATATGCACTAAGTAGCAATTTGATGACTTCACTAGAAAACCAGTAATTGTAAAATATTACATTACTTTACATTAGGAATTTTGGAAGAGTATAACGATTTTAACTAAACAACCAGTACAATAAATAATTGCAACAATCAATCTAAAGCATTTAAATGCCTACATTGGTTTCTAAAGAGAAAAGTCAATTCGTCAGATTAATGAGAAATGAAGTTTACCTAGAGTAACAAACACTCGTGAAATAAGCACAACATTCACTTGTTTTCTTGCAGTTCCGCACGCTTTCAATAACAGTGCACTAAATACTTTCTAACCATCTTTTAGTTTTCCTGCAGTTACGCACGATTTTTATAACAGGATCTTTCCAACTGAGACCGTTCCACTTCTTTGTAATATCTCAATATTTTTAGAATTCTGTCTTTGCTCTTTCTCCATACTTGTGGCTCGGAAACTGATTGTCTATCATGATTAGTTGATTCATTAACATTCGACGCTAAGTTTCATCAAGACTGGCCCCTCAGTCTAAGAAGTTTGTCTATGCTGACCAATACCTCAGCAATATAGTTCGTGGAACATAAGAACGTATATCCAACAGATGACCCAGTGTTCTGCATTGAAGCAAGGTACACTTAATCTGCATGAAATATCTAAGTTACACAAATGCCATTAACTTCCACGAAAAACTACTGCGAGAAAGATTGAATTCATTTTTACATATCAATTATAGAAAAAATGTATACAGCTAAAGAAGTTTTTTCGTTTTGCACAGTTCGTTAACAATTATTTAACTATTTACTTTTCAATCATAAAATTCGCATCTATGGAAAACTTTGAAGGATGCTGCTAATCCATAAAAAATTTAAGTAGTCAAATTATTTTTGAAGGATGCGGCATTTTCTTCTATCTGCATAACTGTGAAATTTATTTTATTTCTTTTTATATCTGCCTATTGTTAAATGCTTCACAACTTAATGTCCTTAGTTTAAATATTTCCACGGAAATAGCAAGAATGATTCATAATTCAGTGAAGTTAAATTCGACAAGAAAAGATCTTTTTCTCATGCCAGTTTGATACTCATTGACTTCGCGAACTGCAAGGTCATGCTTGGTCATCTCAGGTAGTCGAGAACTGTACACTTCCACCCACACATTTCATATGGGAATCATAAACCTTTCTTATAATGCTGGGGGGTGAAATGATGGACAGGGGTCGTGACGTCATTTTAAGTGGCACGTGACTTGAGGGACACGTGACGTTTCGTTACACTAATTGCAAACAAGTGTCTAAAAGGGGTGGGAGGGCAAAGTGCTCACCACTAACATCCCTATGCGGGGACAAAAGCACATGCATGGCATGGTGAATGGGCGCGCTCGATCAAACTTTTCGTCGCGGCATTCTCCACATTGACACCAAAACTGCTGTTACTACAACAACAACCACTTCTACTATTACTATAATACTATTATACTACTATGACTGCTATTACTATTATTACTATTACCACCATCATCGCCATCACGACTCTATTTTACTACTAGTTCTAACATTTGCTGTATTATTTTATATTTTGGAAACTTACAACATAAATTTATCATGTGAGCATGAAAATTGAACGTTTCTGATGCTATTTCTATGTTAATTTTAGCCTTTACAAGTTTCCTGTTGTCATTTTAGGTTTAGAAAACGAGTCCTTCATGTGGCGGTAAGTTATAGAAGATAAATGGCTTAAATTTTACTGCACTATTGTTATAATAGTAGCGATAATGGTCATTTAATATAATAGGCCTGTCTTTTGCGGTTATTTCACTTTTTAAATAGCCGATGCTACATTTATCTAATAGCTATATAGTGGGAAATTTGAAGAAGCAACCTTGAACTATCCATCCTAATTGTAATCATAACATCAGATGGTCTGCTGCGGCATTATACAGACTGTCTGTTGCACTTAACCGACAATTATTGTACATTACAATCTCTTATTGATAGCAAAGGGGAAGGACAGGAATATCTTCGCATATGGTGGCACATTAAATAAGGAAGGAAATAAACGCACAAAGAAAGAAAAAGAAGAATGGACGAGAAAACTGTAGGAGGAAGGAAGAAAATTTGGAAGGAAGGATAATCGATCACCCTTGCACTAAAAGGGGGAGAGGAATCTTAAATATTATAGCAAGAATTCAGGGTGCGTCTCTGGCAAAGTTCAGCAAAGTGTCGCTGTTGCTCACAAAGCGAGCGATTTGCATTGCTGCCAACTTGGCGCCATTGGGTGCGGCTAGTAAGACACGCTCAGCGAAGCTATTCATCAGAACAGACAAGCAAGGGGACGCCTATTATTCTACAGTGCAGTTCTCAAGTTTTCAAATGTTTCATTGCATTTCTTCGAATGTCGTTGCTTTTATATTGCCAATACCTGAACACTGTAAATATTTAATTTAAATTGTTGAACATATTAAACGCTATACCTGGAATGTCTTAAGACTTTCCTTCGCTTTAAAACGATACTACAGTTTTTTCCCCGGATCTTTATTTAAAATTTTGCACAAAAAAAAAGTTTTAAACATTATTTACACTTTTATTTTACTTACTCTATTTTATTTTAATAGTTTACTGTTTTTCAAAGTAGTTAAATATAAACCATGTACCACTGACAGGTATATTAGGATTTATTCTCGCAAATTTTGGGCATTAATTCAATACACTAGCGAATCGTTTTCAGTAGTCTGAAATATATAATTACCTTCAAATAATCCCATATGTAGAACGAATCCCCACGACCTAACCAATTATTTAGGAATCGCTAATCTAAAATCGTTTGGAATCAAGAGGAAAATGGGTAATGGTGTATGAAGCACTTGGAGGCATTAAGTTTAGCGGAACTTCTTCGAACAAAACATTTAAATAATAACTTTAAAATGTAGTAGATAAAGTAAAAGTACAGATTCATTATTTCATACCATACACTAATATTAAACTGTTACTAATACCTTGTTTCCAAAACTGCATGGGAGTTTCGTTGCATTAATATTGTAAAAGTTCTGCACTGCAGTGTATTTGATAGGTGACAGCTTTGACTATTAACCACAACATAGCACCAATTTGTGAAAGACAAAAATGCACCTATGGCTTGTTTATCATTACATCCAAAAAATAATTATAAGTTTTAAAAAAAAGCGAAATTTACCATATGTTTTTTAAGAACTGTTTTGCTTCCTTTTAGATTCTCAATCGATTTTCCAGAGTTAAACAATACCATGAAACAAAGATTCCGTGTTTGTAAAAGTTTACACTGAAAGTTAAAAAATGTCTGGCAGACTTGATACGAAAAATGCTATTTAAAAATAGCAATAACAGTTGCATTGCTTTTAAGCTAAAACTAGACATCATAAAAATATTTATGTAATAAGAATATGCATTTCAAATAAAGAATTCACTTTTCTGGGGCGTCTGTGGAAGCCCTTAATAGCACTACAACACTGAAATTTGCACTTGACTAAAATGTTCTATTCTGGTGTATTTTTTATCGTATAAATGCAGGGTTTCCTGCGGTGCGGCAGACATGCTTTATACAGAACAAGTACTGCTATCTTGCTTAAGGAATGTACACTACAAATAGAAAATCAATGGAAATCTTAAAGTAATAGGATTATTTCTAGGCTTGCAGAGTGCTTTCACGAAATATTGTTGTGTTTGATTCAGAAATAAAGCATTACTTAAAGAGACAAAATTTTGCTGGCTTCGTTTCACATAACGTTAGGGTTAATGACAAATTTGTGAAGGTCTTAGACAGAGAAGGTAGGGATTTCCAGTATTTGAAAAATAAAATCCAGAGATTAAAAGAAGACATTTTTATTGACTCACAAATTCGTGAGCTAATACTATGATTTTATTATTCTTTAAGATTTATTAATGGACACTGATAAACAAGCATGGGTAGGGTTAAAGCTGTGTGTAGTAATTTTCTGGGGAATGTAAGGGTTAAAAACTACAAGGTAATGTTAATGAAATAAACTGTTTAAAGTATTCCCATCTTGACTTCTTTCCTGCTAATATGGATGCCTCGAGTGATGAGCATAACATATTGATCAGGACATAGCTGTCATGGGAAACAATACAGGGGGAAATGATTCCCAATTATTGTTTTTGTGACTAATTAAACATGCTACTAATGTATTTTACAAATGGAAATCTTTCATAAATATATTTTCGAAAATGTCAATGAAATCAAGCATTTTTCCTTCATATTTTTGGACGATAAACGAATAAAATTATGATTATAGATAGTTCCAACTATTATTTTTGGATTCTTCACATATATGATAATTAATGCATTTTGTGAGATTGAATTTTATACATTGAATTCAGATCTGCTGATTATATAAAATGATCTGCTTTCATTCTAGTGGAAAATGAAAAGTTAAAACTTGTTGTTCAGTAATAATCGAACGTAATATTCAATATTTCTTTTAAGGGTAAATTTATTTGTTCAACATATCAGCTAATATGTATTTCTTATGTTACATTTTGCATATCACATGGTAATAATGGTAAACTATATTAATAAATTTACAACTTAATGTATATTATAGCTTAAAATATTATTAATATCCTTTTTTATACTTTTAATTTTTCCCTAATTTGTGCGTCATAATTGTCTTAGTCGTGAATATCATTAAAAGTAATTAATAAATATATAAACTTTAATAAAGATCTCATGCAGTAGTCACTTGATAATTCTTTAAATGTTACTTCGTAGACCTCACACTCATGGAGGCTGCTATATGGAGAACAAAATTAAAGATAACAACGATGGAAATCGCGGAACCGAAACAAGTCTATGAGACAATTGCATTGCCTACCACACCGTTAGGTATTAAATTCATGATGTACTGGAACGAAAGTCTTCCAAGCATGGCTTTTACAGTTTGAGTTATTTCTCCTTAAACTCTGTACTTGTCATTTGCAGATTTCTTTTTCTTATTGTTTTGAATTTCTTGTTATTACTGCTTTTCATCTTTCTTCTAAGATGTGTTTTTTTTCCTGAAGATAATAACAATAGGGTTGCAGTTAAATTTTTTTAATTAATGTAATTATAGTGAAAGTATCTGAGCTAAATATACTGGTAGAGGTCAGTCGTCAAGGCTATAAAATGCATGTGGAGGTAGCAGCTAGTTGTTGTTAGAAGGAGGTTTTGTCAGCGAGTGATTGTGCATTCGTTATGTCTAAATATAGTCCTGAAGAACGGAGTTTTATGTACGATAAATATTTCTTAAATAGAAATGGTCAGACGATTCGCATCCTGGCAATCGTGTTCCAGTAGAGAAACTGTTCGCCAACTTGTTAAAAAGTTACGAGTGACAGGATCTCTTAATGGTAAGAAAGTTCCCACGCAAATGTTGGCAACGTATTGCCGCTGAGGGGCATAATTTTTAACATTTCGTAAACACAAGTTAAAGCTTATTATCATAAGTTTAATATAGCATTGTTTTATACTTTCAGTAATTATATAAGTACCAAAATAAAAATATTAATTTTACGCACGGCGATTCTATTTCCATTTTTCCGGTTGCGTTGGCTGCACTTCCTCGGCAAGCAGTCGTCCTCATGCAGCCCATAAAATCAAATACCTCACTACAGATCACACATTTAGATGAATTAATCGCACGGTTAGTACCCGCATTAAAGGAATCTGTGAGATTAGTTAATACGCATTTATTCAAGTGTTAAATGTTTGTTTCATTCGTATGGATTAAGTTCAATATAGGAAAAAATACATATGGGTATAAAGGTACGTGTTCATAATTTTCTAAACTTTCTCCGCCATTCTATTCAAAATTCAAATTTTCACACGCTTATTGTTAACAGAATGGATCTACTTGTCCTTAAAATAAGCAAGAATACTTTTAAAAAAATCGATAATTTATTTTGTATCTTTTAAAATACATCAAAAATGAAAAACTAATTTGATAGAATTGTGAGGAATGTTCATGTAATCTCATCTTGTTTGTTTTCGTGATAAAGCTGCATCGAGAAGCAGTCACGGGTTACTGTTGAAAAACCTAAAGAGCATTCAGTAGATTTTGCTGGTATTGTGTGTATTTCCGGTTCCGGTTCGCGACAGTTGGAAAGAATGCGCCAGGTGGGGAAACGTTAGTCATCCAGAAGTGGATGCTGAGTGGAAGAAAACAATGAGGGATTGAGCCCCTACAACCGCTAGTGTAGGCTACGCAAGATGGCGGACCACCTGGCGGGTTGCAGCGACGCAGGGGTTGTGCGGGATCAATAAGTCACCGGTTCCCCGGGGATATTCGTCGCCATCTTGGTGTTATTTGTATGGTAGCCTACTATGACTCTTTCAAGGGGAAGTGTTGTGCAACATTCGCCAACGCCCAGAGCGTTTGTAAACATAAGACAGTTTCTCGCAGTCCTCCAGAACCTGTAAAGGCAATGATGAGTTAGTACCTTATCTTTTAAACTTCTGGATAAAATGTATTTCTTAGTATCTGAATAACACGCATTTTATTATAAAAATACATTAAAGAGCAGTTAGTTCCATGTATTTAAAATGGTCGCTAAATTTGTGCAACAATGTTTAAACTTTCTTTTAATTGGTAGTATGATATATACAGAATACAAATGAGAATTATAAAAATAACTCTAAAATAATAAGATGGTGCTTCCTGAATTATGTTCTTGAATTTCACTTCAAAACCGTGGTAATGATTTCTCCCGAAAAAGCAGATATTAACAATGAAGTCTTTGTCCTTCTTTCTAGTAAATGTTGCTAGTTATCAGCTTAACATACTTGAAAGAAAGGGAACATTTTCTCCCTTGAAATATATTTCTTTTCAATTTACTGTATTCATAACCTTTACTACTTTATTATTCTCTTTCATTTCTAGCACTAAGATTTGTGTAAAAAAGTGAAATGTACTTAAAATGAAAACGCTATTTACATATTAGGAATATTAAATAATATTTCATTTAAAATAATATTTTAATATCCAATTACTTATACCTGTTGTTATAAACAAAATTGCAAAGCTACCTACATGCAAATATAAAAAAAAGTGTAATAAAAGATATGCTTGTGCAAAACTCCATTACCACCATAATCACTATCGTATCTTCTTTATCACTATTACTTATAACTTAAAAATAGGTTTTAAATGTTGTACGGTTCAAATATAATTTCGTAACAGCTTCCCAAAAATTATTTTCATTATGTGAAAATCTCATTGTGGAATGTTCCTTAGGGTCTCTTTCAGTTTAAATATTAACAGAAGTATTGCTCCTTTTAATGTGAATTTATTCCATCACTGCACACTAATATACTGTCATAAATTTAGTTGCTTCCGCAACAGTCACCCAGCATAAAGAAAGAAACTGGAAGGTGATCTTTGCTCGTAACTGCTAACACCCAAGGTTGAAATGTCAAGGTCGTAATTATTAACTTTCCAAAAATGGTATAAGGGAGACAAAGCAGTCCTTGAAACTGAACAACACTAAGAGGTGACGGTAAGGCGAGAAAGTGTGTGGAAACCCGAGCTGGAGTTTAAGTAGAATTTTTATAATATACCTTACCGGGCCACTATTTTATAAGCTATAGCAAAACATGTTTGAGAGCTTAAACGTAATGTAATAATAATATATTGTGGCTACAAAAAAACTTTGCATTGCCGATTAAAATACCGAGATTCAATAACCCTCTAACTGCTATAGGTTTCTCAAGACGACGAATCGAATGACTGAAATTTTGTTGCATATGAACTTTTGTCACATATACGTTAAAGCCTATAGTTTCTGATATTAACATTTTCAGGGAAAAAGGAAACCCCAGTAAACGCTTCCCTGGGAGCATATCTTGACGAACTAGTATCACGTCGTGACAATAGTCTAAGACATTATAATTAAACAGCAAATGAAATCTATTCAAGAATTGTAGACTTCCATATCCGCAATAGCTTGTATTACTTCTTGTTAATATTTTTGTGCAGCTATTGTTATCGGTAAATCACATTATTTAACCTTCGCCATAGAAAAGTTACCGTCTCCGATTGATTTTAAGTAGAAAGTTTATCGGAAAGAAATGTTTTAAAGAATAACCTCAATTTTTAATATAAAATCGAATGTAACGCAAATTTGAAACAAACTTTCCAAATTAGATGTAATGGAAAACGCTTTAAATAAAATGTCTAGTTTTTATTTGTACAAGAAATGTTCATTAAATTTAAAAAACGAAATGCTCGAACACATTTATTGAGGTATCAAAAACGTGTACATATTTATGTAACGTAAATATTGCTTAAGAATTAGGTATGTGCAACCAATAAAAATCACATTGTTAATATTTAAAATTTGCAATACTATGGATTCGCCTTTCTTTGTGTCTTCACGTTTTTCACAGGAGGACAGATTTTAAAACAAACTTAACGCTGTATTAATTACAAGAAATTGCAAAATAAAAATTTCGAAATGGTAATATTTTTGGTACAATTTTCTTGTTGCATTTTGCAGCCGTCAGGATAGTAATATTTTTGTTAATAATTAAAGATCACTACAAAGCAAACACACAGAGTGACTAAAGAATAATTGGTTTATATAGTTTCAAATTATGCATATTAAATGCATATTTAAGTGCTATAATCTAACCATGACCAGCAGAAGGCCCTTATTTTCGAAAAATTAATTTTATGATAATGAAGGGTTGCAATTCAACATAAAAATCTTATTTTCTAAAAAGAACTACAGCTATACGAAGAAAGTAATTATTCATAGAGTTAAACATCTGTAAATAATAAATTAGAGTAAATGATCTTTAATGTAAGATAATTTCTTGAGCTCCAAATTTAGTTTAAGTCAAAATGTTGAGTTCTGATTTAAAGTTATATGACGACGTAATTTGTTCTATAATATCGCACTATTTAGAATTATGAAGATAGAAAGAGTGTCATTTTGGATGAAGGACTTCTCCTTCTGATCCGTCAACAAACTTAACGACAGAATAAATCCCGTGAGACTACTGCCTTTATATCGAGGATCAAGAGCGTTACTTTATCAAATATTTATGAGCATTCTAAATCGTGATAAAATCATTGTGATAACAATGATAAAACGTAATTTAAATAAGGATATATGTTAGGTATTCTCTTATTTTTTCTTTTCTTTTTTCTTATTACCCATGCCTCCAGTTCTATTGTTCTACAGAAAATAGTTTAGTGGGTAGTACTGGCGTACATGATCAAATAAATATTTTCCTAGTATCTGTGGGATCTTTAATTTTTCTTATGGCATGCATTAATTCAAAGAAATATTCAAGAACTTTGATAGTGCGGTGTACAGCTTATGAAAAGAGCGGTAACACCTCAATAATTGCTCTATATTATAATATTTATACAGAATTTTTATTTATTTGTTTTTTACGGACACTGCGTAAAACGGCCGATAAATTTTGCTGAAAGGCCTCTTCCTTCAGACTTGAGGTTCTTTTACATGCCGTAATTTTTCGACACGGGATTTATACAAATGCTGTTATTTATTATATGATAAATGAAATAACCAATGTCATATAGAATCCTAATCCCCATGTTTTTTTCAGTGGCACTTTGAAATATGAAATGAAAAACCGGTTTTCTAAACACTCAAAACTATGCACTTTTTAGGAATAATGACAAAATCAGCGTTTGTCTTAATTCCTTTCGGTAATGTCACCTGTTAATTTTCTCTGATAACTACTACAACTCTTCGTATTTAATACATAATGCCTGTGAAGGAGGTATACATTTTTCTGTGTCGTTTCTGTGTTCGACGTTTATGGGAACATATTGGTTAATTTGGAAAACTTGTATTGATACAGAAAAATAGTATTCAAGAATGTTAAATCTGACACCAGGTTGAGCAAAAGAGAGAGATTTTAAATTTTAATAGTAATATAAAATAATTTACATTTCTAAAAAGTCTTTCCTTTGATAATTAAATTATGAATTACTGGCTTGAAAATCATTTTAGCTAACAGTTTTAATACAGAATATATCGTAATATCAAAATAAAGTTAATGATTTTAAACACAAACACCTTTTCTTATATAGAAAGGATCGATGGAGTCTTGAAGAAAAAAATTCAACAATCTTTTCATGGGTACAACCGCAACAGCTACATGCGAAAGGGGGAGGAAAGAATGAAAAAAGAGGAAAACTCGGTAATTTAAGCACGTACATTTAAATAAATATGACAAAAGAAAACTAAATTAAACTATTTCCCTCGTTTAAGAAAAACAGAGCTTCCGAGCTGCTGCAGGGGTAGACCAGTGTTCGAATCCTGGTTTGTTCCAGCAGCCTGCCTGAGGTGTTTGTACATGGTTTTTCCACAATACTTTAAGTCTCTGAGCTTTTGCGCTGTCACTAATTTATTGTCTTTCATCGCCCAATATGGCCGCAAACGTAATGGGACGTTAAACTCACAAATAAGTATTATATAACAAACCAATACAAATTATAAGACAAACTGATAAACGTCATGCACCGTTATATTCAAATTAAGTTTAATGTACTTCCAATATTGTATTAAGCTAAGCAATGAAGTCAGGACCAACTCCACAATTTGCTCAAACTAATAGCAATAAAATCCGAATCGCTTATTTTCTTTCTCTATATAATTTGAGATTTCCGGCACAACCCAGCATTTCTCTAGCATTATTACAAATATAGCAAAAGCGTAGAGAATAAACGTTTTCAAGGCCATTTACAAAATAGTTCATACTTCTTTCCACTTAACCTCGAGATTCTGGCCATGGGTCTGTTGCAACAGGAATTGCATGTTCTAGCTGCCTCTATAAAGAACTCTTTTAGAACTCAACAATAGGTTTTGGAGCAAGTAATATCCTCACGTGCACAGTGGGTTAAGGGCAGGACCGGTAAAGGTAAAATCTTCAGCCACCTTGCTCTCAAGGCGTTTTGCAGGATTTTGGTCTCAACTGTAGGCATGCGGACGCAGAACATTGTTAATAAATCCATTGATTTCAAGAAGTAAATCTTGATATATTCACACTAAATGTTTTAATTGTTTACCAAATATTATCTATTGGTGACTCTTCGTCAAGCCAGATAGTGGACTAATTGAATTTTTTTTTTGTACTAACTGAAGTATTTCTAGAGACCGTCCTATCATTTTACTATTTTTTATTTGTGAGCATTTTTTATCAAATAAGCTTTCTAAGTAGCCTGCTCAAAACTATTTTGATCTTCGTTTACTTGTTTTCTTCAGATCAACAACGAGCAATTGTTCAGTTTGTCTTGTTCAATAATGCATAACTTTACATCTTTCATCGATTTTTATCTCACGTAAAGCATTTTTTTTTTTTTTTTTTTGCTTTCTTTACAAACACGTCTTTCTGATTATGGACTTTGGAGAGCTAATCAGCTTCCTCTAACACTTTTATGACCTTAGATGATTCTGCAGCACCTGGAAGATTATGGCTGATTCGAAACAACACGTGTAAAACGCAATTTGGGCTTCCTCTCCAACTATTTCATAAATCCATTTCTTAGTTTTAACTATATAATCCACACGACTATGCCTTTAGTTTCATTCGGTTGGTAGTTTAAATTTGTGACGTATTTAAGATGTGGCATTATATACCTAGAACTCGGTTACCAATAGATCCAAATTATATAACACTTATATTCACAGTGATATAGGAATAAAATAGAGTAAGCCAAAGCACCTTATGAAAAATAGATCGAAATGAGCTTAACAGCTTTTGATCAAGATAATGTCCGTTACGACGGTTTTACGCGATAGCAAGGCAGCCAAAGAGACAACCCCTGGACGAAATCCTTCGCTGATGAACCGCCTTCCCCCATCACGTGGGATTAGCGGCCCCCTATGTAATCCCCCTGCAATGATGCGCACAGACTCTATTTATCTGAAGCCCATTAGCGACCGACTCGGATTTACATTCTCTATGGCTTGTCGTCGTCTTGACTTTCACATCTGTCTTTCTAACTGTTTGCTTAGTCGCGCTCACCAATGGGGGAGCTGTTACTTGGTGCGTAACTCTGAATTCTGTACAAATATGCGTTAACATTTTTATTTTTAGAACACCAAACATTAATGTGTTAAAAATCCAAGTGTGACATACTGTATGACATTTCAGAAACAATACTAATTTCGAAAGCCAGATATTTGGTTTATGGACCATTAGAGAAACTTCTGCAATTTCGGACCACTATGTGAAAGGTTTGCACTTCAGGTCAATGCCAAATGCGTCATAGACGAGCAGAGGAGAAGGGCATTGCCTTTTATTCAAGAGAAAATTAAGCCAAATAATCATCAATTCAAATAAGTTTTCACACTTACCATGAAACTTTGACTATATTGTAAATAATTGAATTGAAGATGATGTCATTAGTAAACTACTTTATCTTGAAATATCATACAGATGCATTAAATTTTGATTCTTACATGAGATATAACATCTATTTATATTCCATATTCGAATAATAAAAACTTTGATTTAGATTTTTTTACTAAGAATTCTGTCTCTAATAGTTATGGTTTCAGAGCTACATAGCTCCAAACTGAGACTTTTTTGTCTATCCAAAATATACTTTTGGAGAAAGATAGGGGGGGGGTTACTGTTCATGTAGTAGTACTTCACGTCTCTCTTAAAGAAAAATGTCATTTCCAAGTTTTAAACATGAGTTAAGGTGTGACAAGGGTGTCTTTTATCTTCAGTATTGTTTAATTTCTATATTGACAATGTCATTTGTAGATGAAACACAGTTTTTTTTTAAATATAATAGCATTATTAATGATGAATTTTTCAGATTATCAAGTTGTTATTTTAGAGACAAAAGTCGACTTGCAAAATTAAATTCATTAACTACATTGGCACCCAATTTTTAAATATAAGCAGACAAAACTAAAATACAAGTACTCATTGGGAAATATCAAGAGCAAAACATTTAATAACAGGCAAATATATTGGGTAAGCTGGTACATTTAAATTCTTTTATTATAATTTAAGCCTTAATGATTATAAATACATTGAATTAAAATAAAAAATATTTAAATCTACATCAGAATACATTATGCATTCTATTGAATTATGGCAGTCCCCTACATGACGTAATAAAGCAGAATGCTGAACTTTAAACTGAAAAAAATAAAAGATCATCACACAAAATTACTTAATCTTGTGTAAATAATGAACAACGGATTCCCTAAAATTACCTCTAATTACAAATCATAGGAAACGGAGATACAGGACGACCGCAGGAGAGATGGAAGTATCGATAATTGGAAACGGAAGAGTTAATAAGAAGAATCCTTGAAGGTATTGATGATAATAGGGAAATTATTGGAAAATGGACTGTTTTCGACAGTGAGTTATTAAACAGTAAAATGATATATAATGCTCAGCCTATGCTTTCAGCAGGGACGAGTAAACATTGGCTTGCTTGGAAATGCACCAGCACTTCATTAGCAAATCTTCACTTCGGTTCCAACGGTCTAAAAGCTTCGTGATCAAGACACAAGAGAGGTCGGCACTCATTTCAGTCGCTGTTTCCTCAGGAAACTTTGCACGAATGGTACATTATTTCGATAACACATAAGTATTTTAGACTCCGCCTGTTGGAGCGATGGACACTGCCCCTCACTTCAAGGATATGCCATGTGCAGCAGTGTTATTGTTTGAACATCTCTGTAAAATTCTAAGCCTGGGAGATATGAGAGAGTAACGTGACAAACTCGGATGAACATCGGCATTCCAGAGTGTTAGATTGGGCCGTGTCGAACTTGAGTGTTTATCGCAGTTTTATTAATCTATAGTTCTTTTTCAGATCTAAAATGTGCAATCGTTTTCTTTTTTACAGGAAATATTACAAATTTCAAATAATATTAATATCTAGTGGCATCCACAGCCAAAACCCATTCTTGATTCAAAGATAAAGAAGTCAATTGATCATAAACTCGGAAAGGTTAAGTCCCAAACAGCTAATAACCGTTGAGAAGCCTAATTCTAGCCACTGCCGCTAGGTAGAGGTGTGAATTGGAACCTGAATGAGACTTTCCCTCAGTGTGATTAGTTAAAAAATAAAAATATCATCAGCGCTGTAACCGTTGATGTGGAGTCGCTATACTTGCGTAACCTCTGTCCGACATATAAGGGAACAAGGTAAGTAAATGGAATTAAACGTTTTTCTAAGTTTTCATTAAAGTGGTTCCGGAAAAACTGACGGATAGCGTTATACAAGCTCTTGAAATATTTTTGATTGTTGAAGAGCTAAGAGCGAAAATCTGATATTTCACATAGTATATATTCCAAAAGTACTCGACACATAAACAAGGTGTAAAATTTGACTTGCAAGTTCGCCTGCAGTTGGATTACCGAAAAGTGAACTTGAAATATCCAGAATTACAAAGTGTACCAGTTGTTAGAGAAGAATTGAATGAAGACTGAAAAAAAAGAACATTGAAGAAAGTTCTATAAAAATACCAAATAACTAGTTCTTTTGTAGTCTTTAAATAGTCCCCAGACTAAAGAATCTCTTTAAGTTCATACAAAGAGAACTTAGGAGAGAGCTACACCCATCTTAAGCATATGGAAATATTTATTTATGTAAATCTTTCTTCATTGTGGCCATTTTGTATGTTTTCATTAGATTTATTTGTTTAAAACACTTCGCCTCTTTAGTTCTGAAGCTATAACATTTATTAAAGTTCATTTTATGTATATAACTTTTTAATGTTATATAGATGGCTACTTGGCCATATATCTGTTCTTGTTTTGTATTAATTTCAATAATCATTACCACGTTTTCCTACTAAAGAGGACAAGCGTGCATTTATGATCCGTTTCAGATAACTTTACTTATTATGATGGCATCTCTAGTGTAGTTGTTGACAAAAACCCTAAGTGATTGAGGGAAGTGAGATGAGTGGCGGAGACTAAAGCACGGCTATAGTCGTGTTATGTTATAAATGTATGGTCCGAATACTTTTACAGAAATAAGATATGAGGCATTATCCCTGGACAATTGTCGGTTGTTTAATGCTCCAAATGAGACAACAACCGTACTCAAGTGATATTTCTGCAGCGACAGTACAGGGTATGAATGACGTAGGCAGTTATTTACTAAGTTCGCTAATCTAGTTACTGTCCAATATATATATATATATATATATATATATATATATATATATACTCATAAAAAACACTCAGAGTGCAATATAAAAAGATTCACATAAACTTTCACACTAAAAACCGTAAACTCATTTTCATCACGTGACCAAGAGCCAAGCTCGAAATATAGTGTGATTTTAGTGTTCAATTTTACGGTTTTTAGTGTGAAAGTTTATGTGAACCTTTTTATATTGCACTCTGAGTGTTTTTTATGAGTTTTTATGCTTTTTAGAAGTTTTTATTACTCTATTAATAGTATATATATATGCTTTAGTTCTAACGTCATCAAAATTATTTGAATTTCGATTTGCACTATCTTAACAAAAGATTCGGTATTAGATGCCACATTTTCTTTTAATTTGTATTCATGATGTATAACTCCCCTTTTGTACATATTTCAAAAGAAAACATGTATTGCAAAATTCCTGCTGAGTATTTAACCTGCAGTCAGAAAAGAAATTTTCAGTCAATGTTCGTGAAACGAAAAATTTGTATCGTCCAATTTGGTTAAATAGTGCTCGTCAAAGTTTGATACGTAGTAAATCTTAAAGAGTTTTGTTTGTGTAACCAGCTATGTCCCTAAATCTTTATAGGAATTTTACACGTGCAAAGCAATGGGTGGAGGCAAGTAAATGGGGTGGAGGGTGCATCTCAATCCACTTGATGACATAGCCGCCGCTAAATCATTGTTCCCCACCCACTCATCCATCCCCGGAGTCAATATGAAGAAGGGGATGTAACATGCTGAGTATTATGTTAGCTTTTCCCACGACTTGACTCCCATGAATACATGGGCGCTACATTATCCGGGTATTGATCTCCGTACAAGCTGACACTAGGCATGCGCGCACCGTAGCTATGAGAAATATGGCGATACAGTTCCAGGGTGTTTGCTATTGTACAGTATTCAGAGCAGACATCTCCCTTTCATGTTAAAATATCTCTTTTATTTTCCTCGTTACATTTTCTGTTTTATATTAATTAGCTCAATATTTGTTTATAATATTTACAACATGTTACACTTTTTGTATCTTGAAAATTGTGTTATATGATTAACATAAGCCTATTCTAGAACGGAAAACGATTAAACATTTATATATCGTTTTATGTAACTACAAGAGTTATAATCACTAGCCATTCTCGATAATATTGCTCTTTTAGACTATGTACATAACCAATAAGTGTTCTCTTTTGAAGATAAACATTTTAATAAATAAATTAATTCAGTTCTTTAGGTTACAGCTGCATGTCTTTTATCTGGAATTAAAGCCCATACAAATTTTTATGCTCTTAATTTATATTTTACTAATTATTTTATTTCTTGTCTTTTTCGAAGTTCATATTTTTATATTTAATATTTTTTGCAACGTTCTAGGAAATTTCTTGTATTCATTTCGCTTATTATTTGTTTTTGCCACATTAAGTAATTTTTCATATATTTGTGATGTTTATATTTATTTAGCTAGCAATCGTTGGTAAGCTTTGCAATCACTAAAGCTCTGAATTTTATTATATCCGAAGAAACTTAATTTGCAATGCTCTCGTTATACAGAATTCGCACGAACCAGCTCCTTAGCATCCATTATCTGGATTAAACTGTTTATTAGACAAATATATAGTTGCAAAGTGTGGTTTCTAAATTGGGTAGGGGCATGGGATGTCAAAAATGATGAAAAATCAAATCGATGCTAAACATTTCACGAAAATTGTTTTTTAATGTTGTAATAAAACACCATATCCAAAATTATGGCATTGGGATTGTCTGTAATGTGTAATAATTAAAGTAAATTTCAAAGAATATTCAAAACCAGTTTACGTTCCATGTATCGCCCTTAAATCTGTTTCTAGATCGGCTCAAGCTTCCAATCCTTTTTCCATGCATATATATAATCACTTATGCTGTCCCTTTCTCTATAAGCGGAAGATACCGCGCCATTCCGCTTCAGGTTATTACAAATTACGTACAAATATAGGAAAAGTCATGATAAACGATGGGTTTAAGAATTGCCAACCTGTAAAAATATAAAATGCTTTTGAGGTATTTTAGAAATTATTTTTAATAGCGACAAGTCATATTACATGAATTTAAAGTTAAAAGTTTAATTCCATTTTAATAAAATTAGCGAAATTTACATTTTAAATTGATATCATGTGCATTGCGGCCTTCTGTTGGGCTTCAGATTCTGCAAAATCCCAGAAGAGGGCAGATGTAATGAAAGAGCTGAGACCAAGGTAGCGTACACATTGATGAAAACTTTGTGATATACCTCTTTGCCTCTTTATTTTATCCAATGGCTCGGAAAAGCAGTACTGACCTTGCGCAGGACAGACGAAGCTTACGAACGGCTGATCGGTTATCTAGAACACAAATAGCGCATAGTTTACATAAGGAAATGTTTTATTTCGGCAAATACTTTTAAATTTATTGTGGATATCTGTATCACATGCATCTTGCTCTTCTCCCTAAGTAGAACCAATCGAGCATGTTTTCCCAGACAAGTGGTGAAAGCGTTGTCATGGTGCTGCGGGTTTGTGTCGAGGTTTCCGACGGAAGGGTTCGGTTCATCGTCTACTCTTGTTGCGTGGGTGTAGAAGGTAGCCTAACTTCCATCAGCTGCCTTATCTCAGAGTTTTCCGCCGTCTTTGTTGTCTTCTTCACGCAACGAAAAGGGGTATAGGAATTATGCTGAAAATATAAAAACACGAAGGAATGCAATGAGAAAGTGTATTTATTGACCTGTTTTCTCTCTTTACAAAGGAGCTAATGTTCGTCTCATGAAATGAAATCCCATAATCCTTGAACTACTAGTTAATTAACTCGGTGCGCCGGCAACCTAAGTACTTTTAAGGTCCGAGAGCTTCCGTGGGGTGAAAAAAATCACTTCATTGTCTAATTTGCAAGTCGCGGCAAGGTGTTGTTTGCTAAGTATTTATCTGCTGTCCAAATTAAATTTTTATTACTCGGGAATTTAGCCTCAGTATCTCGCGACTTATACATTCCACTTGCTTGATATATATATATATATATATATATATATATATATATATATATATATATACAAGTCTAATTCGAACTTTCCGCCGCTGACCGAATTATAAATACCTCTCAGAATGCTTGAGAACGCCCTGGACTGCTCAGAATGAGTTCAAAAGAATACTTTTATATACTACCTCTTTGCTTGTGTCACCATATGGTGAACCTTGATCCTACGGGGTTCTCTCAAGTAAGCTCGGGAGCAATGGCCGTCTTCAAAAGTTTAAAATACTCACTGCTGATTGGCCGTCTTGCATCGAATGCTCTAGTGACTGCCGGAAAATTTAGCCGTCTGACTAACACAACGTAAAAACCATGACTTCTGACGCCTCGAAAAACCCCTTGCGTAGCTGAGACTGGAGGTGCCTGCCTTTCACTTTTGCTCTTATGTAGCAAGAAAAGCCTGCAGGTATTATTTTAGCATTCATTTCTCGATTCCAATACTAAATTCATAATTTATCTCTACTATTTATAATTAAATAAAGTATTAGAAGTCACTACGGCTATCATTGCAATTTGCATAATTAAATAAAGTCTTCAAGTCTCAAGGAAATCAATGTGGTGTTTACAAACATATAAATATTAAATTACTCTCATGGCATCCATTATGAATATTGCTGTAGTGGAAATGAGAATATTCTTTAAAAGCGTTATATTTGTTTGTATTCCAGTTATAGTATTTTACTACTGAAACTAATAATCGTTGAGAAAATACAGAAGTATTAGATAGTACACACAAATGAGCGAATTTTGAGCAATAACTTTATAACCAGATATACACTTTCACTAGTATGTTTCAATTTACCTGTTATAGTGCTTCCATTTGCACCACCTGTATTGTACTTTCCTATGTTCTTAATACTCCTTTATTTCTTTCACTACATGGTATATTTTTTTGCCTATTTCAGGGCATCGTTGTTTTCTTTTTTCTTCCGCTACCCCCCTCTTTTTAATCGGAGCAATCTGTAAATGCAGTTCCTTGCTTAATTAATTGCATGCTGTTTGGAAACATGATCCATAGTTAGAGGAAATGGGGTAATCATCAGGTAAATTTGTTGTTAGAGTATATTTCTTGAATATTCGGCTTGTATTTACTTAAATGCTTCCTTACGTTTATAAAGATGCATTAAAAATATGAAGTAGGGAAAAGTATGTCGAAAGATGTAATGAGATCACCTCCTAGGTATAGTGGTTAGCGTTGCTGACTGCTGGCTCGATTTTCGCTACGTGCTTATGAATTTTTCTAAGTTAGGGAGGTCTGGAATGGGGTCCATCCAGCCTCGTGCCTGATGGAGAGATGGTGTTCTTCGATCACGAAAGAAGCGTGATAAAACCGGTGGGTTGCCGGCTTGCTGATCACGTGCCCTCAGCAATACTGCCCTCTATCAATGAACTCGTAAGACGGAGGTAGAGGAAGCAGAGGTCGCCGCGACAGGCCAAGGCTCACCCCGTGCTGTAGTGCTAAATGAGAAGAAGTAGTAACAAGGACAACACAGAGAATTTTGCATGAATAAAAACTGGATTTCAAATTGAAAGAGGTAGATGGAAGGATCCATGTAAAGATATGTCCGAAGTATGGAGAGAAGGGTAATATCTGGCATAGTATTAGAATGTAAATAAACTGGATTGGTGAGAGAGAATTCACTGTTGGAGAAATCTTCCAGCAGAAGTAGTTGGGAATAAGATAAAAAATTTAAGCACACAGAGAAAAAAAAACACGTAATAAATGGGAAAGTGAGAAAGAAATGCTTCAGGTGGATCAATAAACAAGTTAAAGAAATTAAATACTTGGAAAAGTATTAGATATGACAGTTTCAATTGTGTGGATGAATCGAATGTTCTGATAGCTACAATGCTGTGAATATTGAACCAATAATAAAATCAGCAACTGCATTGAAACAAAATATTAGCAGAAAGATATATAACCAATAAATTCAAGTAGTGTTGAATGAGTTGCCTGTATACTTCTGTACACCCTAGTTCACTTTGTATTTATCATATTGAATAATGAATAAACCCTTTATAAGAAATTGGGGCCGAAATGCTTGATGGGAAGAGAAATGAAGGCAGTAATATGCGAGAGGAAACCTCTCATCTGTCCTTTCTGACTGGTCTTAAGGCATCGTCTACACTTTGTTGGTATTATGAGTATCAGTTCTAAGAACGGATATCATTAACACAAAGAACGGAATTAAGTTCTCGTGTTTTAATCTAGTTTTTATAGCATTATGATGGCAGATTCTTTTATGACGATATTCTAGAGTTGTGCATTATTGAGCATCATAATTTATGGCTTCTTTTGCGGTGTTATAAATATAATTTATAGCGCAAGGTGTAATAAAAACCTGCAGTACATTAATGAAATATTGTAGTCTGTGCTACTGTCTCTCTAAGAAAATGTCTTTCAACAAGAATACACGATATCTTGTCTGGCACGGAAGATTCAGTAATTTTGGTTGCCTGTTCTGCCCTAGTACATTGCGCTAACTGGAAATGTTGTCCTAGTAAATAACCTTTGAGAGTTCACGTTCCAAGGAAGTCATTCTGTTCAGTTCTACAACATTTAGAGGCGCATTAGAAACAGGGAGAGAGCACCTCAAGTGTCGAAGTTCTTGTATTTGTTTATGTTGTAGATTTTGTGTCTAGAATATGTAATACGGTGACTTACCCTTTCTTTAGAAATGTTTCTCCATAGGCATCTGGAGGGACTGGAGCTCCTTAAATTGGGACTACGCCGGCCTGGGTGTTCATTTTGGAAACAATATGAGACTCCCCGTCTATGTTCGTGCTCACCGCCCGCGAAACTTGGCTGCCGGGTGTCCGCATCATTCCTTCCTCCCATGGATGTCTCACTGGGGCATAGACATAAACGGCCAGCCTTGGAGCAAGGCCGCTGTACCGAAAGATCCCTATCCGTTCCTAACAATCTGCCGCCAAACATGAGCGATATGGCTAAATCACTGTCGTCTTCTACCCCGTTACTTAAATACGACACTGTTGAAAACAAGTCGGTCATTGTCATCATGATGTTGAGAATGTTCATTGCCTTCTTTATTAGCTAACGTATGTCCACCTGGTAGCTCGCAAGGGATTTGGTACTTAAGCAGAGCAGGTTTCACACTGTGATGCCAAAATTCATATATCCTTCAATTGTGCTGTCGAAACTCGACTGTTAACACAAACTAACAAATCCATTCTTTCTCTCACAACAAGTTGCACGAGTGTTCCCACAACGCTTTAAATCAATGTAGGCAACCTTTAGAAGATAAATTCACCACTGGCAACTTTACAAGGAAAAGTTAATATACACACGGGTATTTTTTTTTATTATTGATTTATTTATGGACGCTCTTTAACATCTCAGGTCATCAGCGTCCCATTCAACTAGGGAATGAAACGGCCGACAAATTTTGCTCAGAGGCCTCTCTTTCAGGCTTGAGGTTCTTTATCGTGCCGTAAATGTACGACACGGACCCACGGCTTTACTTCCCTTCCGAAGGAAGCCATACTTAGGATTTTTACGCCCGAAAAAATCCATCGATCCTGGCGGGGTTCGAACCCGCGATCTTGGGTGGAGTAGGCAAGTAATGTAACCACTACACCACCAGGACCGACACACACGTGTAATGCATACATATTCATGCACACATTTGATTCAATATGTTAAAAAGAAATGGATCATATGAAAATGTAATGTGGTGTATAGTGTTATGCATATAAATAGATAAGAAAAGTTCCGTTAGTACCTAAGGGAAAAATTAACGTTGTAGGCACTGTGCCTTGTATTATATTTAAAGGGGCCTAATAAATTCATGCATTCGCCAATTTTCCCAATTTAAAAAATACTCGGTGATGCGTGGATACGAATAAATGCAATAATTACCAATTGCGGAGTTAAATACGTATATGATCTCAAGTATACAAGTCCAGCTGGTAGAACACAGCTGACAAATACAGTGCATGATCAGGCAAACAGCTGGTGATGTAATGCAGCAATATATATACGGAATTCCAGGTAAATGTTGCATTGAATAACTTCGCTAATTGTATGAACATTAATATGTGTGAAACTTGTAAAAGATATTTTTGGATGAAAAAGAAAATAAAGTCATCCATTGTGCACCAGCATGAGAATACTGGCCCTTGGGAACCGCGTGGTTATTCAGCGCAAAGAAACACTTCTCCCTCTGGCTGCTCTAAACAATTGTAGATTCCGTTACCGGTGTAAAACGATAAAGATAAAAGGGGTCCCAGCGGAGGCACAACAGTGGAAATAGCACCTCAGGGATCACGGTCCATAGTAAAACGAAATTGATCTGATGGGCTCATCATGAATCATGCACAGCTTTTGCTTCCTTCTTGATGTCGATATGGCTTCCCTTTGGATAGGTCGCATTAGCTTTTCGATCACGTTCCCCAGCACTTTAGTACGGATATTCATAAAAAATTGAAGAATTTCCGAGTTCTCATAAACTGACTACCGAGAACTGCTATAGATATTTAGTGTACATTTTCTTTGAAAATAGTTTTATTTGTTCCACTATTATTGCATAAATACTTTACCCATGTAAACTAACGGTAAATTTGAATTTATTATTTATTGAAAACGCTAAGCAAAATGTAAACAACATCTGGCCCAGGCCATTTTTGGTGTACCTTCTCAGGATTACAGAAATTTTAATACAATAATGCTTTTCTACTAACTTTTATCTAAATTCTAAATAATTAAATAAAGTGCAAAATTTCCACCTTGATTGCATCAGACCCTAGTTCCTCAGCAGTAGCCTACTGGAATTCCAGGGGACTAGGCTCCGACCCAACCCAGGGGACTAAAATAAAATATTTCAATTACTCTACCAGTACCATTATTTTATCTGCTAATTACAGTCTCTACATAATTATTTTATTTCTGAAACATCTACTAATATGAAATCTGAAATTTATAAAGTGCTAAGAAAAATTAAAAACAAACTACAACGGGGCCTTCATCTATTTTTAGGTGTGACCCCTCACAATTATAATTGTTGATACAATAATACATTTTGTATTAACTTCTTTACCTAAATTCTAGATAGTTAAACATAGACAAAATTTCCACATCGATTACGTCAGTTCCCAGTCCCCGGTTCATCAGCAACACCCCTACTGGAATTCCAGGAGACAGATCTCCCTCCTAATCCAAGGCACTAAAAGAAGTATTTCACTTGCTCTACCAGCTAACTTTAATCCCTACAAACTACCAATTCCTTTGTTTGTCAAATAGTAACTATAATGCTACATTTATTCACCTTCTAGAGCAACTTCCAATATTCCAAACTCAATAATTCATTAAATTTAATGTAATTTCGCTCCCAACATTCTCATACCAATAACAGTTTTCATAATCATAGAGGTATTCTTTATCACCTATAATTGATCTAAATTAAAAATATTTCAACTGATCATTTCCCTTTCATTTTTATCTTCCATAGAAACTCCTCTAATTTGGATATCTGCACACCATCTTCAAAAATCTTTCTCAATACAATTCCTTTATTCCTCATTAACCTCTCTTACTGAATAAACTTTGCCTCCAAACATTTGTGACTTTACATTGGAAGATAATATGAATTTCATCTTCTTTCTCCCCACAGTTGGGACACATTCCTGGAATAACATCTCCCCTCATTTCCCTTAATTTCCAAACACCTAATCGAAACCAGACTATGCCTTCTCTTTCATTTTTCTTGCAAATTTAAGTATACTTCTTTTCTGAAGCATCTTTTAATTCCTTATAATATGCTAGTGAGCTTTTCTCCCTAATCTGGGCAAATAAAACTTATCTATCCACATCTTCCATTCCCTCCAACAACCAAAATAAGAGTAAATTTAGCAGATCAGCATCGCTAACAGACAAAGGAAACTATATTTAATATAAGTACACAAGTAGAGGAGGAAATGATGATGTATTAATAACTGGGCATCGATTGAATATTACTTACGTAATTATTTTGAAAAAAAAATATTACAGATAAAATTAGAGGAAAGAAACGTATTTACATTATGTCTAATTCTATTTATCCCCAAAACCCCTGCAAGAAGCAAATATTATAGTATAACTTGAAAACATGTGCAGTGTCCCATTTATCTTACTCGTTCAAAATAACTTTATGATGTTAAAAAACGTATGTTTGAAATAATTTTCCATATATAGGGTGAGCAAGATAAATGGGACGCCATATATATATAACAATTTAGTTCAAATACCAAGATCTTGAGAAGCAGAAATTGATAAAACACTTAAATAGTAACAAAAATATTGCAATATTTCGAGTAATTGCGTTCTTCTTCAAAAGCAGAAGACAAGATTTATCAACTTCTGTTTCTCTATTTCTTGTTACACACCTACACACATTTTTAATATTATTTTCTGTTTCATATATAATTAGAGGTCGTCTGCTTATAATAGAATGCTAAAATTTATGTTATCATCGAGTTTTATTCCATTTATAGTTCTGTTACTCCTCGTATGTTAAGCATCTTCGATATAATTAATATAGGTATATTAAAAAGAGTGAGTGACATGCTTGTATTACAAGTTTATTTTTAGCAAGATATTTAGAGAATTTTAGAAATATAAATTTCTAGGTTTTGGATATGATCATGAATAGATTTGAGAAGATTTGTGATTGTGGAATTAATAACATTTACCACTGTCTAATGCAGACTTGTTTATTGTGTAGATAATACTTTGGAAGGAAACAACAGTCACCATGATGACAAGAGTAACCACCTAAGCTATTTTATTGACGGTTTGTCTAGGTAATCAATCCCATCAAATCAATAGGGAGCTGATTGAATAAATGGAGTGTTTTTTTTTAAACAAATGAGTTATAAGCTCACCAGTAGGATGATAACAGAGAGTTGTTTCAATAATATGCAGACACGCAGTAGCTACATCTCTTGTCAGAGCAGTCACAAAAACTGCTCGATCACATGAACAGGAAGAAAAACCCAGTCATGATTGGCAGCCGACAGGAACGTCACGGATGTCAAACATACGTTAGTTACCCTACTTGTTGGAATATATCAATGCATCAATAAGTCAAGGAGTTGTTAGTCGCTGGCATTTTAATCGCTGTGGACAGGTTTCCTTTTGCAGTTTGTTATTACAGTTTTCCTGACTCGCGTGACACACGCCTTTCATGGGAAAAGTTGCGTGTCCGTCACGTAACACACGATCACGTTTGCGAGGTTTACGTCCAATATCCTAATGCATTCTGGATCGATACTCTGCTTGGGTAATCGACCCAACTTCGTGGTTGGTGGGAGTCAGATTATGCAAATTGAGAACGCTCTGTATTACCTGCAATCATTTTGCTCGTGTATATTTTATTTTCATTTCGTTCTTAGGAAATTTTGTGAAGTTTAGCAAGGGATAAAAGAGCAGATCAAGTAGAAAAGAAAGATACCTCCGACTATAAATACATATCTCCCTAACCTACAACACCCTACGGGTGGCCGAGGTCCTTAAGGCGCGGACTCGTAAGCGGGAGGTCTGGGGTTCCAACCCCTCCAGGACCGTCCTCCCTGATTGAGGTTTTTTCCAGGTTTTCCTCATTTCTCATAAATGGCAAATGCCGGGGAGGTACCCTAAACTTAGGTCTGAAACGCTTCCTTCCTTAAAAAAAATAATACTCCTTTCCCAATTTATCATTTCATCTTGTGTTATCAGTGTCACCGCCTGTGGTGCCTCAGTAGTAAAAATGGAAGTTAAAAACTGTTCAAACAAAACAAAAGAACTTACTACCAAATAAATGAACATTCTGTAATCCCCTACAAGTTTAATAAATATAAACCACAGGATATAAGAATTGTTTGAAAATCTTTCAAACAGGACTGAATCAGATTACAGCTGGTGTACAAAAATATAAAATTTTAATTTATAAAAGACAATCGTTTAAGTAAGTAAACTAGTTTACTTTAGTTATAAACCTTGTTCGCTCACGTGATATATTTTGACTACTATAGTAACTCCGGTTATCCCATTTGTCTTGCCCATAAATATTGCTTTCTAAATCTTCTTCCTGCCAGTTTCACGACAGTATACATTCATTTGCGAATTTTTTTTAGAAAGTGACTCTAGAGCAATTCATTTCTATGTGTGAGAAATTTATTTAGAACTTTGCTGATCAATTGTTTCCTTCCAAAACTGTGATTCACGATGTAATACTAAATATGTAACCTGCTGATTTAGTTGGGGAAAAGAAAGGGAAAGAAGGGCCGAAAGCGTAAAATGTTAACATTTGATTCAAATTTTGAACATTCGTCAACAAAATTCCTCCCGAAATTAGTAGGTGGTCGAGTTAATCAAAATGCATGTTCCCGAGCTAATGCCCGTTTGACCGAGTGAGCAGATAATTTTAGTTTCTTCTGTTAGTTAAGATTGTATACGCGTGCAGCACAGAAGTGCGGGAGCTTAATAGCGTGAGAAGACAAGGTTTATAGCTAAACCCCGGTATGTGCCTAGGTTTTTAAATAGCATTGTTTAACAGAATGACGACGCGCTGATTAAATGTTACGTATATTTATTGAAAATATACCGCTTTCCTATCATTTTATAAATCTAAGAAATCTCATGTTTAACTTAATACATGCACTATCACATTCTCTGATAGAAGCCGGTTTTTTACAAATACTGAATGTCTAATCTGAAAATGTTGTGCTATTAAGATTGCAGCGTATCAATATAATTATGGCCGGCCATCGATATTTTCAACGATCCCGTTTAAGAACGTCCATCAAGTCCATAGAAATCTACTCGCAAAGGTAGCAGAGAATTCGATGTATGGCTACGTTATGCAAAGGCCGTGTTCAGTTGTTGGTCTCGGCATACATTTACTCTGTTTGCATGAAAGAGTATGATTTGCTTTTCAATGATTTCCCGATATTTTTCTGAGCGAGTAGGTGAACAGAACACATTGTGAAAATCATGGGGTTTACATGGCATATTTTCGTCATTATTTGAAAATTATTATCATTTTTTAATAGTGTTTAACGCCCGTTTTTACTACTGAGACACCACAGGCAGTGAACACTGAAGATACATGAAATGAAATGATATATTGGGAAAGGATATTTTTAAGGAAGGAAACGATCCAGGCCTAAGTTTAGGATATCTCCCCGGCGGGTTCGAATCCTGACTGGACACAAGACATGTTTTTCTTTTATTAAGAGGGTTGGTTTCTTGTCTTCCGGGATGTACTTTTGCTTGTGTATCGGTTATTTAATAACCAGTTTGCCAATTTTAGAACTACCATTGGACAGATAACTGAAAGCACGTGTCCAGTCATACATGTATGAGTAATATATCAGTTAAATGAGCACAACTAGATGGCAAGGTCACTCTTATCTGGACATGTTAAAACTTCGGCTGGAGAGTGATAGTGCCAGTTTTTATCTGTCAGCAAGATGGTGCTCCACTTCTTTTCCAGAAGTATATCAGCAAGTTCTTTAATGTTCCATTAACAAACACAAATTCGCCATACGGGAATAATGACAAACAGTTCTCGTCCTGCCACCAATTTATCTTAGTACTTTGCGGCGCACATAGTGACCCAGTGAACTGTGAACCAACTTGCGGTGTTTTTGCTTATAGGCGAGAGCGTCTGGGAAAGCCATAGGAGTGGTTTGACAGAACCATACATTTCTTTAACCGTTTTAAAGTGTTTTTTAACTTATCTCTTTTATGAAATAAGTGCTGAACTCTGGCCACCGTCATTCATCCTTCTTTAAAAAAGTATCATCATTCGCTATAGTTCACGTTGAGTAATTCATTCCCTGGTGGATATTTTGTTTCAGTTGTTCCAAAGTATGTCTTGTGAAAGTTGTTTTTTTTATTTACCCCAGAGATGACAGTAGCAAGGCGTTAGGAGAGTTACTCTGTCATTCTAAAACAATGGTTCTATTTCTCTCATCGAAACATTCGCCGTATTTCTGTGACAGAGTCTTCTTGAGCAAAAAATGGAAATAAATAAATAAAAAGCACAGAGCCATAAGAAATGCCTGACTATTATGAAATATGTCTAAGAGATTGGAGATATTCTCCAAACGATGACCAGTGTCCTCTAATGTTTCTTCTATGCCGTCTGTTAGGTTTCTTAGACTGAACACTGTGATCTGACATTTATTATAAAGGATTTTTATACTATCTGGAACTTTTATATCCGGTAACCTTTCTTTGTCTTTGTGCTTGATGTGGTGACCTAGTTAACATGTATAAATCATAATTAAATGCAGGTTGTGCAGTAGAAAGCATGCACTAAACCTTAAATACCGAATAAACACGTCACTCGTTATAACAGAACTTAAGACTCAACTAACCAAAAGCTACCGTGAACTTGTTCCAGTCAACGGCGGGAAATAGGTGTGTACATAGATAAACACCACAATCTGGTTCATAGTTTATTGAATCATCCCGTACTTGTGGAGAGAGGTAAAAATACTCTGTAGCAGCAATAGGTCCCGGTCTAGCTGATGGATTAGAAGAGCTTCTCTTCTTGAACACTGTAGACATATTTTTCTTGCTTCTTATTTTCAGTTATTCTTTCTAGTCAAATTGTGAATATATTTATATAATTTCGCAATACCAACTTATTTAAATTATTCCGAATTGCTACATAAATTATGTAAACCTTGCAAGCAATCTATGGCTGATAGGGTAAGATTCTGCTTTTTCGCTGGAGGGATCAATTCGGTTTCCGGTCTAAACAAATTGTCTGAAAGGATTTCTTTTTTTTTTTTTTTTTTTCTGGAAAAGGCTTAGGTACTTCAGGTCACTACCTGCCTTAGTCCTCGTACCAATTTACACTTGTCATTCTTCATGGACAAAAGAATTCAAATATAGACATAGAGCTTAGTCCTCACCTTAAAAAAGGAGGTCTTATTTACACAATGGAATATTTTTGAGTGGAATGACTTATGGTAAGTATATGTTTGTAAAAATATACCAGTGTTTAAGGAACTAAAAATATGTATCGGGTATTGTAATAATTATCCATAAAAGTAAAACTTTCAGTCTATAGGATTTTTTGATAAAAAATCTGATTGTTAATTTGTTTTATTTACGGACGCTCTTTAACATCTCAGGTCATCAGCGTCCCATTCAATTCAGGGCGAGAAACGGCCGACATATTTTGTTCAGAGGCCTCTTTTTTCAGACTTGAGATTTTTTGCGCTATAAATGTACGACACGGGACCCATGGCTTTGCTTCCCTTCCGAAGGACGCCATACTTAGGAATTTTACGCCAAAAAATTCCATCAACCCTGGCTGTGATTGAACCCGCGATCTTGGGTTTAGAAGGAAGATATGGTTACCGCTACACCACCAGGATCAATCCTAGAAAATTTGAAATATATTAGTGGCGGATAAAGTCCCTTGCTGCTTTCCCCTTTCCCACTTGGCACTGATGTCTAGAGAGCAGTTTTACCATTTTAGATGACTACTTTGTGGTTTCAGTTTTCCTTAAGAACTGAGGGGAAAATCTCAGGAAACTAACCCAACCGAAATTGCAACCAGGGCTCGACGCATGAAAATCGCAAGCACTAACATTGGGCTGCTGTAATGGTTTTTTCGTTTGTTTTATTTCCTATAATAATGTTCACTGAAATCTCCAAATAATTTGTTTGTTGATAACTGCTATTTCTTTGGCAACCTATGTCCATCCATTGTGTGCGACAGATGTTTTTAAAAGGGTAACGTCGTTCTATAGGTATTCACTGCTTTCTTTGACGACAGAGCATTCAGGCATTTCATTATTAGGTCTGTCTAACATAGGAACTGAACAGTAGCAGTAGCTTAGCGAAGATGTCATGTACGCCGTAAGCGATCTATGCTCCGGTCTCTTAGCGTATGAAATTTTCGTTATATGGCGCGATTGAAATCTCTTTACTCAACTTGATCATTCAATCTACCAGTCAGTTCGTAAAAACTCCATATCATGTGTTTTGATTTATGAAATAGTGTTAACTTATCAGCATGAATAAAGCAGGTGTTCTATGCGAATTGAGAATGTTATTGCTTGTACTTCAGACAACGTAAAGTATAAGAATGAAAAATAGCATAATAAAGAAGAGAAGGAAATCAAGGATATGAAGAAAAGTTGACGCTTATAATGCTTGTATTGCATCTTCTTCTCTTCGCGTGTCGGTTATGATGGCCTAGTGAGAACCATACTTGCCTCGTAGACGCAAGATCACGGGTTCAATCCCGGACAGGGTAGATGGATTTACACGCCCGAAAAGTATGCTTTCCTTCGGAAGGGAAGTAAAGTCATGAGTCCCATGTCATAGATTTACGGCACGTAAAAGAACCTCAAGCCTGAAAGAAGAGGCCTGTGAGCCTCTTCTTTCACGTCCTGAATTGAATGGGACGCTGATGACCTGAGATATTAAAGAGCCTTCGTAAATAAAACAAATAATAATAATAATAATAATAATAATAATAATAATAATAATAATAATAATAATAATCTCCTCGCGTCACAATATGTTCAGAAAATTTTCTTCTTTTCTTCCTTCTCCAAAGCATGCTTTCCATTTTTACCTTCCTTTCTTTCCGTCCTCCTACAAGAAAAAGTAAGTTCTGGTTGTCGGCAGAAAAAACAGGCTTTGTATTATTTTGTGCGGATTTAAAAGTGAAACGTACAACCAACCCCTTTCACACCTAGGCATTCCAACTTCGGTATATACCAGGGGAATAACTAACTGCCCCCCTTTCCCATCCTCTTTTTGAGTTCCTTAATCGCTTTCGTCACCTCTCTTAGAATATCTTGAGGTAGAGAAGATGCGGGAAACCAGTTCCTGATCTAAACCCTGGGAATTCTAGGGAAGCTGCCTTTGCCGTCATCAGCATCAGCATCGTTAATATCGGGTAGGGTTGCCATTGACCCTTTGCCGACATATACATGTGCTGCAAGCACCCCAGGGCTGTGCAAAAGCTTCAGGATGGACCTACATGTCATTGATATATTTAATAATTACTCATTCTTCATAAATCCGCTGTACCATTTGCGTTTAGATTGCTCCATTCTTGTAATGCTATACCTTGAGGTTATTTATAATGTATACAAAATACATATGAAATAAGATGTAAATATTAAGACGCACATAAGAAGGAAAGAAAGACTGAAGCATCTTCTGTTCTTTGTTAATTTCAATGAAGGAATAAAAAATATAGCACACTATAGGAAGCCGAGGATGTGAGAGTTATAACTTTCACAGAATTTTACATTTTTCCTTATAAGAAGAGACACAACAAATAAAGCGATAAGAAAATGGGGCAAGAGAATGTTGGTTAGTTTATCGATAGCTAAGGAATAATTTTGCTCAGTTACCTCGCTGTCTGTGAGCCATTGCCGCAAATAAATTTGAGATATTTCACTCATTTCCTTCTAGTGGTTCATATCAATATTTGCCCATATTCGTACATTTTTTATTACCAGTCATTCTCACCGCCGCGGGTGGCCAAGGTCGTTAAGGCGCGGACGCGTGAGCGGGAGGTCTGGGGTTATAATCCCACCAGGACCGTCCTTCCTGACAGGTTTTTTTCCAGGTTTTCCTTAGTCCTCATAACTGGCAAATGCCGGGGAGGTATCCTAAACTTATACCTGGAACGTTTCCTTCCTTAAAAATAAATCTTTTCCCAATATATAATTTCATCTCACGTATCATCATTGTTCACTGCCTGTGGTGCCCCAGTAGTAAAAATGGGCGTTAAACACCATTCAAAAAAAATTCTGGGATGAAAAACGACCAAGTCCTTCTCGCCGGCTTATAGCACACATTATGATTTTATGAATTTTACTTTTTTATCCTTATTTGCTATAATAAGCATAAGCTGCAAGGAAGAAACTGCTCTCACGAAATTTGCAGCATTATTTGGTCCACCTCTCTGGTGTGTTTCGGCTACGTTGTACCCACACTTCAGCATCACGCCCTCCAATGAAGATTAGCAGTCTTATTTATTTTGCTTTAAATCTAAATTTCACTTCTACAAAGTGTTGTTTTTGGTCTGCGCAGCGTGCGTTATACCAAGGTCGAGACACTCACTTGTCATAACAACCTACAGTTCCCATGCTAATGGCTGCAAGTGGGTAGTCAATTGCAGTTTGTCTATTTTGCAACCCAGTTTGTGGTTAAGAGATCAGTGCAACTCAAGTTGTATTATTACAGGTTATTATTAAATAAAACTAATATTGTGGACACAAAGTTGTGTGCGTAAAAATGCGACAGAAACTTGTCCACCAATGGAACGCGAAACTAACGTGGCTCTGGCCCCGCATGGCTTGCTTTCGGCTGTGGACACAAGCTAAAATAGCTCCATACATATCAATAAGGGTTATTAATCACTATTACTGAAATATATAACATTCCAGTGGTGTTAATGTTGGACCAAAATCCTCTCCTTTAGGAGTTAAAGGTAAAAAATAGAAGATAAATAGAAAAACGAAAAGAAAAGAAAGAAAGGTGAATACATAATGACTTCTTTGGACATTAAAGATATAGGCAAATAAAGGGAGAAGAGTGGCCACCCCTCAGCGAGACACCTGGGTGCACTGCGTCGTGGGAACCGCAACACAAACACACAAGTGATGAAAACGGTCTCACCCTCGATTATTACAAGGGTCAAATCTTGCATTCATCGTTGACAGCCACTTCTATCTCTCACTTTGCATTCACCGTCCTGTAGGGCGTCTCAAAACTTTTCCACTAAATTTTGTTTGATACCAGTGAACCTGTAGGAGGCCACACATTGCGTATTTAGAGTTAGGGTAGCTATAGCGTTCTTTTCTCTTACTCCAGCACACGTGTGATGTTATGGCCATGGTCTCCCACATTCTTTCCGTTTGTTTCTCTCCAGTTGAAAATAAAGAATCGTGACACACACCTGCAGCCCACCAGATGCAAGCACTACACTTTCAATTATTGCCAAAATAAAAATGTAGGTACTGCAGATGTTGAAAAATCTAAAGTCTAATATTGTTATAGTTCAGAGCTTTTTAAGTTACCTTTTCGCTCTAACTTAAGTTTATTTTATGTACCTAGCACTACTTCTTTTGTAGGACTAATCCTCTAGTAAATAGAGGAATTAATTCATTTTTTTAATGTGCCCCTTCTTAAGGGTGTGATAAAATGTTTTCTAAAAACAATGATATAGTTTTGAGTGGCTCCTCAGGATCAAGTATATAAAAATTGCTAACTGGAGATTCCTTTAACTATAATTTAAAAAGTAAATAAATCATTTCTGATGCATAAAAATAACCTTAGATTATGTAACCTCCAGTTTGTACTTTGCAATAACCGTCAAATTTATGGCAACATCGCGAAATAATATGGAAATTGGTGTTTAGAGCGAGTTGATGTTCAACTGTTCACTCTAAGAAAAGCATTAATTATTCAGTTTTTCCGCTCCTAGACATATGTTTTTACCTTAATATGTCTTCAAACGTGGATAAGGAAAAGTCAAAGCTAACTGCGAGCGCCAAATTTTAGCAAACACGAGGATATTATTATTATTATTATTATTATTATTATTATTATTATTATTATTATTATTATTGTTGTTGTTGTTGTTGTTGCTGTTGTTGTTGCTAATCAGGTGTTAAAATGTCAGAGACAATTTAAAAAAAAAAAAGATTCCATCTCAAATGAGCATCAATATCATAATGGGGGAAAATTGCCAAAGAGTGTAATAATTCTATTCTGAAGACTTCGGCATTATAACCCCAAGAGATATGATGGGCAGGGGTGTGCAATCTATATTACCTAAAACTCCAGGAAAGTTGTGAATGTTATAGAAGCCTACCATTAATTACCCTATATCACCCTCTTCACTGCCATTTTAATGAACTGATGCCTAAGACCAGCAATTGCTCTAGTAACTTTATGGATGGTTCTGCTGGCCGTTGCTTTCTACACTTTAATATCTTCAATAACTATTTGCTAGTTCCATTTCACATAGAACCTTAAAGTTATTAGTGTCATGAACATCGAATTCAAAGTATAATTTTGCTTAATTTGTGATTATCTGTTCCAATTCTTCGACATTTTTTGCTGAAAGAAATCGTATTTTGAATTATTTGTCATTCAGTTCTAGGAATGAATTTCTCTCTCTCGTTAAATACCTGAGGAACATAGTGAAAATTCATTATCGAATGAAACGTATGAATAATCAGAAATGTGTACAATATACCGCTCGTAAGGTTAGTTTAACATAACCTATAATTGAACGCAACTCTGTTATTGCACGTTAATGAAAAGTGAAACAATGAAGAAATGTTATCTACATGAAATTAAAATAAACGTTTATCAGCATTTTATTTACAAATAAAGTTATGCTTCTGTGCTCCTGGAAATGTTTCATTTAACAATTACTAATCTCTAGTTAGTGCCTTAACTCGTGAACTTTCGCGAGTGGATTTAATTTGAGGTTAAGACGAAATAATCTTAGAGAAGTATTTATACAACCAAAATTTCCAGGTTAAGTATAACTGGTGGTTAATTTTATGCTCTAAACTCAAGTGAATTCTTTGTATAACTAGCCCTAAGACTATCATGGTTGCATGCAATATAATTATGCAGAGAGTTAATTTTGGCCTGCGTTCCTCTGAGCGCAAGGCTAAAGGTTGCGCCGGTCACCGGGTCAGCCTATGAAGTTCCCCTTGTATTTCTACTCGCACAACTTTGATCAGTAATAACATGCATGTAATACTAGCTTTATTTTATATTAAGTACTAATCATTGTTATAGAAGTTGTTCTTGTTGTTGAAGTCCACGTGCAAGTCACACATTCCAACATTTATTGATGAAATTTGCACTCCCTCGCAACAGCTCTGCTTCCGTAATTCTGCTAATTTCTATTTTCATATATTTTGAAAGCAATACGATACTTCCAACTACACATTTAATTTATTTCAAAACTATGTGTCACAGTTTCTTCTCGTTTCTTACTTTTTTCATTTTTTATTCTATTCTAGATCAATCACTAGTTAAACACCAGTGATTTTGTAAATTTTGCTCTAGAAAGAATATCTATTTTGTAAGTGTTCAGTAAATAAATAAATAAAACCTTAAAAAAGAAGAAAAACACATCAATGGAGGACTGTCGATCTGCAAAGTTGGAGGTTTCGTTTCTTCTACAAATCCGAGTTTTGTTGTAATTTTTGCTTTATTTCCAATTTCTGAAAAAAGCAGGCATATCTCGTCCAATTATATAAAAAAACTTGTGAGCATAATAATTAGAAATGTACCACCTATTTTTAACAGAGTAACGCCTAATTTAATGAAAACGTTCAAAAGTATTAAGCACAGTTTTTTAAAAAAAATACAAACATTTTAGTAAAAAGTGCATCAAGTTTAAAAATTTGTAAATTTCTCACTATTCAATGCAATTTATGAAATGTGTTCATAAAGTACACAATACAAAAATAAGTCAACTATCTTTATTAGAGTCTGAGATTATAGATAATGAATTGGCTAAATTTAACGTGTAGAGCATGCTGACTACCCTTAACTTCTACACTTCTACAGTTAGGAGGTTATTCCCATAGGCCTTTTATTCTTTCTTTTCTGTTTTAATGGAATCATTTCAATACAATACATTACAGTGAAATTTACTTCAATAACACACTTATATTATAACCAGTATACCAACAGACTGTAATAACATGAGTTATAATATTTCAAAGACAGAAATAAGCATATTCTTTTCACAGTAATCAGCGATTGACTGCCGCACGCTGCATCTGCGTGGAAAATATTATGATGACAGGAAAGTGATATGATCTTGGTTCAGTGCGCGCTACGCTCAACTACGAATGTAAACCAAAAATAACCGTGGGAAATTTCTGCTGTCTTTGTCTAGCTAGTAGTGTTCTTAGACCCCTAATTCGTACGTAATGTATGTTTCTGAAATAACAACTTTTATTTATATAGTTGTTATTATTCCAAGTTAGACTGTTTTTATAGTCTCTTTCTCTCACCTAAAATTATTTGGTGCTTTGAAAGCTTCCTTTCCCAACGAAGTGCAGATATCTCACCTTGATGTAAAAGCTGAAGACCATTCCTAAAGAGAGTGTTACCTAAAAGACCATGAAGATGGTATATAGGAGAAAGTGTCACGATCTGCAGGGTATCTCAAGTAGCGATATTATCTGAGTTACAGTTTAACCTTTTACTGTTGTATTTTTTTAACTCGTTCCTTCAGCTGTGACTGAAGATCCTGTTTATTTTGGATTTAATGTCAACAGTTTTTCACAGAATTTTGTGTGTTTGCACATTAAAATTGCACAATAAATATTGATAGCTTTACTTCAACTGAAAAAAAACCCTAAATACAAAAATAAAAGGATTGTTTTTTAACACAGTCTTCCATTTGTGTACAAATCTTTGGATTATCCCTGCGGCGTTCGAAATCGGTTTGTGGAGCATCATGAGTTAATGATATAATTTCTTTAAATTCTTTCAGTAAGTAAAAACCTATAGATGCAAAACCTCCTATACTATTTACTCTTGTGTTATAAAAAATTATTTTGTATAAAAAAATCTGATAGCTATACTGTTTTACATTAATGTGCACTTCGTGTTGACAAGCTTTTCTGACATTTTTATTAAATAGCACTGTAAAACTCATAGTGATACTTTTGTAATGCATTAATTGTCAACAACTGAATAAACGTTTATGATACAAGTATTAAAAGTAAGTTTTTAGAAAGCCCTTAATGTTTATACATAGATAACTAATTACAAATTAAATTTATTCAAGTCATTCCGAAACGTACAGTTCGTGTATTTCTCACTAGCAGCACTATCTGGATATTGTTATCAAATATCGCAGCGGTGGTAATTAGTAGTTTATGAAGTATTTTATCGCGGTAAAACTGCGAAATAAATTTTTGTTTGTTTATCTGTAGTATTTTCTTTATATATTATACTAAATTGTTATTTAAAACTGCAATTTTCTGCGCTAAATGCTATTTTAGTATGCAATTGGGCATGCGCAATGATGATATTACTGATTTACTTCCACTTTGATATGGTTCCATGGTGCCAACATGGTTACTTATGCAAATAATAGAAAATAGTAAAATAGTTGTGTAATATTATTTTGCCCCAAATCGCCGCGAGGAATGCAAAACTTTAAAAATGTGTAATATAGAATTAAATATGTAATTGTATCCGCATAAATAAATTTATAATGATCACGTTCCGTATTAAGTCAAAGTTGGAAATATTGGAGAGTTGCAACTTCCCCGCACCACGGTATTTTATAAAGTTACAATTTGCCAAGTTGCTATTAGGGCCTAAGGCGCGTTATTCAAACGCTTGTGGCTAAAGAAATCAATAAATTTACGTTAAGTACTACTATTCGATTTATGCACCGAACAATTATTGTAATTTTCAATGTACAAACTTTATTCAGTAAGATTAATTATTTACCGTGATCTTTCATGTCAATATTACACAAATAATAACAAATTTCACATACATATTTTAGCCCTTATTATACTCTGTAGGTACTCATTGTTTGCTAGTGACAGTCAATTTTTCCTAATCGTTACGTTGATTATGCACAGTATAGACGACTATAACATTTCTTGAAATATTTATTTAATATAATTACTTTTTTAATGTTTTGATTATTGTCGCTTTGACTGCATTGGTCTTCTCGCGACGTCCGTAGATTGTGGACTGAACACTACAGGTGTAAGTCTATAGGAATGAATGAAATGAATTAATGATACAAATGAACTCGGAGTCTTTGGCGTCTTTAAGCTACCTGGCATTCATCTTCTTAGGGCAAGGAAAAAATCTGAAAATAAACTTACCCAAACAGTTTGACCTGACCAAGATTCGAACCCCGGACCTCCGGATTGGTAGTCACAAGCGCTACCACTAGACCACAGTCTTGTAAATTTGTGCTGTCAAAGTAAAATCGTTGTATCATAAACATTCTTAAAGTTAATTTATACTAAGAATTATTTTTAATGACACTAAGAACTTGTATCATGAATAACTATTTAGCTTTTGAGTGTTACAAAATGCAGTTTCTAGTTTTAGCGCTTTGTAATAAAAACCTTTAGTTTGAACTATCTGAAAATAATATTTATCACAAGTATTATCACAAGAGCGTCTGAGATTACCAATAAATTCACGAACGCAGAGTGAATTTATCTGGAAAGTTCACACCCCGAGTGATATTTATTAGGACCATTTCAGGAATAAAATAAGAATTTAAATATAATTCCTCTAAACTTGGCCTACAAAGTTGTAACAATTGTATATTTGTACTTAACCTTTTCAATCAATCTTCGGATAGAAGAATGAATATATTAAATTCGCGCACAAAAATTAACACTTGTATAAAATGTTATACTTATGAATATCTATTCTATTCAGAAACCGTGAGACTGAAATGGACAAAAATCGATTATTACAATAGCTACCGTTTGATTTTCAAATACTAACTGTGGAAAAAACATAAAAGATAAAGATAAGGATAAAGTGTCTCTATTTTTCTTTGTATTCCGTGGTTTGGAATTTCTAATGATAAGATTAATTTGCACATTTGACGCATCACCAAAACGCTTTGAAGAACCTTCCATTTTGCGTTGTTAATTGTCCATGTTTTTGTTGCTATCAATAGCTCCCCACCGCCTCTAGCAAAAATGACCAGTGATGCGTGCTCAGGAATTATATAGTGGAAGAATAAAGTTGGCTACACTGACCACAAGACAAATGCACATCGCTGATAAAACGGATTTGGCAGTTATTTTCGATAATTTCACTCCGTAATCCGGCTGTGATTGTTCAAAATTGAACATTTTGTTTCGTTTCATTGGTCGATTTTAAGATAACGTCACATGAGTGAAATAGTCATAATAACACAATATTGCTATGGCGTTACCGCTGAAAATATCCAACATAATGCCACAGAATGGACGTACTGGGTTGTTTACAAACAGAACATTTGGAAAGAACAAAAATGCTATAAAGGGAAAGCGAGCAGTGGCACGTTATGCCTGTCCAATTAGAGTTCCAGTATAACTGTACTGTGGCATCTGTAAAAGGACGTGACAGGGCTCCGTATTAGGTCAACACCAGCATCGCTCCACTTGAAATGGCAACGTCACATGCCTGTCACAGCAAGAGATGTTTAAACGCCAACATGTCACCGGCACTGCAGTTCTATGCTATAACTATGGACACCAACAAACCACTCGAAAGAAAAACATTTAAACACGCTTTTTATTTCTTCCCCTTTTTCATAAGTGTTGTGGTTTAAGACAAAGTGATGGTAGTATTATGCACTGTGGGGACATTTATGAAGTGGGTTATATCTTTACATGAATAACAAAATATTAAATATAAAGTTTTAGTTTTTGCTGTTACATAGATAACTAATAGACCATTACTGTATAAACGTTTGTATAAATTTCCATTTATTCAAAAAAATTTAATAGTAGTGCACACTTTATTAAATTTCTGAATTTGTGTGTAATGCCCACTTCAGCTAGGCGTCTTAGAAAGTTAAAATATTCAAATTGTTCTTTTCAATTATTAACTTTTGGCATTTTCTCTTGAATTGTACAACTTGTCTTTAAGGGGGGGGGGGAAACAGTATGTCTGGATAATTTTAAAGCAATTAAAGCTTAAAAAAAATCAACAATAAGTGAATTTTGATCTACAACAGAGGTATATTGTATCTCAATCTGATTTTAATATATGTTTAGACGATGCTGTAATTCTATGAAAAAGTAAAGCTGATGCAGTTTAATATCAATACAAAACTATTTTCGCGGATGATGACGCAAGTTTTAGGTTAGGTTATAATATTTTACTATGAAATAACTTAGATAACCTTTATAGTATTTATACACGTTTTAATTGTTGACATAAATGTTTCTCTTCAAAGATGAGAATCATAGTTTGATAGTTTAGGTAACTCAATGTTAGTCTATGAAATGATATTAACAAACTGAAATTATTATCAAATTATTAGACACTGAAGAGCTCAAAGCCCCAAGGGTCTCAAGATTGTAAAATCAACAACTGACCCTTTGAAAGAAATTTATGCGCAGTTGAGGTGAACATTAACTGGATAGCACAGTAACAGTGAATTGATGTACATAATTAGGCAAGAAGATTGAAATTACCACTTACACAGAGAGAAGCTTCAGGAAGTATCGGAAATGTGATAAAGGACATAATAACCATGCTGGCTAAGAGATACGAATTTAATATTCCTTTCACTTTTCCTGAGACTTCAACTAGAGAGACTGAAGTTTTAAAAAATTAAAATTCGTAACAGCTTAGAATGAATTTTGCTTTGTAACAATGTACTTGAAAGTTCTTTTAGCAATATTTTTATTTCCCTCATACTACACATGGAAAAGGAGCACTGAACTGCTTTAAAGAATATGAGAATAGAAAATTATTAAAAGAGAAAATGAGATTCTAATATAGAGAAAATAATCAATTAAGAGAGTGAAATAGTAATAGTCCCTCTCTTTGGCGGATGCTCTCTTTAAAATCTCAGGTCATCAGTGTTCAATTCAAATCTGGACATGAAAAATGGCTGACAAATGTTGCTCAGTTGCTGCTGTTTTGATCTTGCTTCTGATTAAGCCCGGAACAGGCTCGTGGCAGGCTATTAGGCAGGACTCGCTAACTATTGAGGACAATGTTTTCTTCCGCTAGAGCACAAACTGGAGCGCTGGATGTGCCTCCTTTGGAAATTGGTTGTCCTTCCTCTTTAAACATTTTTAACAACCTTCAAACTGGCTATAGGTAAAAACATCTTTCCATTAGGTCTCGTGTAGCATTGCATAGGCCTCAGCTGAAGATAAGAAGCATTTCAGAGCAGCATATTGTTCGTTGTACATGTCACCTCCATTTTGCTGTAGGTGGAACTGAACATTTCTCAACTTGCACACCCCTCACAGGTGAGAACCTCGAGTGACAACAATGAAACAAGTACTACGTGTACACGAAGCATTAAGCTAACAAAGTATTGTAAAGTTAAATTTTAGCGCCGGAATTATGACTGTAAATATATATGATAGTTAAGCAGGACTCGTATAGGATTTGCACGTTTAAATATTTACAATTACCAGACATACATTTTATTATTAATGTTAAGTGAACTTTGCTATTAGACTATTTTGATTTCCTAATTGAAGACATGCATGTGGTGATATTAATACTTTTCTTATTTCTTTTTGTACTTTGCATGAAGTTTTTTTTTTGTTTTTTTTGAGTAGTGTTTAACGCCCGTTTTTAACTACTGAGGCACCACAGGCGGTGGACACTGATGACACATGAGATGAAATGATAAATTGGGAAAGGATTTTTTTTTTTAAGGAAGGAAGCGTTCCAGGCCTAAGTTTTAGGTACCTCCCCAGCATTTGCCAGTTATGAAGACTGAGGAATACCTGGAAAAAAACCCAGTCAGGGAGGAAGGTCCTGGCGGGATTCGAACCGCAGACCTCCCGCTCACGGGTCCGTGCCTTAACGACCTCGGCCACCCGTGGCGGTGCATGAAGTTGTATGGTGTGTAATTACAAGGCAAGTTTCTTTGATATTAATATTATATTCATATGACACTTTCGTATGTTAAACCTTTGAGTTTTGTACAAAGTTCGATGCACTCTTATTCAGTATAACGTTTGATTATTTCCTTGTTTCAGTAAAGGTACATTTTGCAGAGCCTTTTTTCTTTAAATGAAACCATCATTCTCGACACTATAGGTTGCCTCTCTTAGCGCGTTGCCTAAATTTGACTCGATGCGTAGACATCAACGGGGATTTGTTGTTGATTTGGTTTATTTATGGACGCTCTTTAACATCTCAGATCATCGGCGTCTCAGTCAATTCAGGGCGTGAAACGGCCGACAAATTTTGCTTACAGGCCTCTTCTTTCAGGCTTGAGGTTGTTTTTCGTGCCGTAAATGTACGACACGGGACCCACGGCTTTACTTCCCTTCCGAAGGAATCCATACATAAGATTTTTACGCCCGAAAAAATCCATCGGTCCTGGTCGGGTTTGAACCCGCGATCTTGAGTTTTTAGTAGGCAAGTATGGTTACCATTACACCACCAGGACCGACAGCATCAACGGGATAGCCCCTTGTATTAATGTTAAAGAAAGAAATAAGTACAGCACATGCGGCAGAGAAGAAAAAGAGTTAAATTCTGATCATGCCAACAGAATTCCGTCAGAGTCCACTTATTTATTGTACTATACGTATAAACTGATTACACAATCATTTATCTTTGTGTTGAGTATAATATGTTTTGCATGATTTTAGGTCATAAATGCATTGTTTTACGTGCATTCTCTGTCACTTATAGTGCATAAAAACTACACCTATCATATTTGGTAGGATTTATTTAAAAATACGTGATGTAACCATTAGATCAGGGAGGAACGAGAGAAGATTTGATAGGATGAAGAAGAACTTATTAAAGTTGTAAAGCCAGGTAGGCAGATAAAAATAATTAAGCCTGTAATGTTAAGTAGCAAAATATAAATTGATTAGGAAGCAGTGAAGGGCACGGAGTGTCACTAGTACTCTGGTCGCTGTTGCAGAACTAGTTCATCGCTCGTGTACACTGCTTCATCACGGATTACCATGTTTGGTAGCACAAGTCTTCTCACCTGAATAATTAGCGAGTCCTGCCTAACAGCCTGCCACGAGCCTGTTCCGGGCTTCATCAGAAGCAAGCTCAAAACAGCGGCAACTTCTGGGAATGTATCAAGCGGATCCAAATGTAACAGTGATTTTAAATGCTATCTAGAACAACTTGTGTTGATCACGTTTGAGCTCAGTGATAACAGTCAGACATACTCGCCGGACACGTTATATAATTTCGTTCAAACTAACACATCAGAAACCTAAAGTGATATTTACATACCGTCGATTCTTGTTTTAATGACCGAAAACATCTGATATACCTACCTAGAATTTAATTTTTTGATATGATAATTTTTGACGAAACTCCTTAGAGATGAAGTATTCGAAACGAAAATGGAAACTGTTCAAAAAGGAGCTTAGAGAGCGTTCAAACAGAAATTGATCAGAAATGTCTTGGGATCTAAAAGCACCAGAATTTTAGGTGTATAATAGAAAACATGAAATTCAAGGATTTGGGCTGTTCAATGAGTCTGAAAGTACATTTCCTACATTCCTATTTGAATTACTTTCCCGAAAATCTTGGTGCTCTAAGCGAAGAACTGGGCGAATGATTTCATCCAGATGTCAAAGAAATGCATCGCAGATACCCAGGATAAATTGAACGTCAACACGATTGCGGACTACTGTTGGATGTTGCACAGAGACTGTCGAAAGCAACTTACAATAGAGAGACAGAGTCTCGAGAGAAAACAAAACAGGTATTATCAGTTCTGTAAAGGTAAATAAAAGTGGGTGGTTTTCTGATTAAAAAGACGCATAAGATGCTATTTTAAATGTTCTTTTTAAAGCACACACTTTGGTAATAATGTAAAATAATCGATTTCTTCCCTTTATTTTTAAATTAACTTTGCAAAAAAAAAAAAAAAAAAAAAAAGCTTACGTGATGCAGAAAATGGTTCAGCACACCAGATTACTTAAAATTCAGATCAAATTTCACAAACAATTTTCAGTTACCTCAATTTTGCATACCTGTGTTATTATTTCAAGGTATGTTTAGTGGTTTTGCGATAAAGATACACAGGTTAGCTTATTTTCATATTGGTGAGCCAGTACCTTCTGATTCTTCATCTCTAAACTCTTTCTTTTGCACTGTACGAGACTTCATATTCCCATGCTCAAGTTTCCTGTTCACTGAATCGCGTAACAGAGCAAGAACAACCTGGGGCACAAAATCTTTATAGGTGTGAAACAAGTTGCCAAATAAGTGCCGAGCTTCTGAGGTCGAGGAACGCTGCTTCTCTGACGACACGTTCTGCAGATAACATCAAGGTGCGGGACATTACATTACTGCGTGTACTACCTTTGTTGCAATCTAAGTACGTCCGTTGTCCTGTAGCAGGCCTGCACATTGTAACTGAAGTGAAGGAAAATGTGTTTCACTTGCTCTGCTTTTCTCGTATCCATATTTCATTTTCTTTCCATTTTTTCCCCTTCGTTTATCACATGGATTAGCATTTAAAGTTAATTAAATCATACTATGTTTTACAGGATTCTTAATCTACATTCGATAAATGTGCAGGTCGAAGTAAAAATCTCATATGGTACACTAATTTTTGAAAGATAGTCACACTTTAGCGAACTGTGAAACAGGATACCTCTTTATATGAGGCCTGTAAGTGCCGGTCGCTCATAATATATTAAAAATAACTTTAAAAAGTGTTGCTTTTGCACATATTGTGCATGTCCTATTTACTTTTCTGTAGAGTCAGCATTTTGTGACAAGCTGTGCATAAACATCGCTGTCGTCAAACTTTTGAGAACAACGTTTTTCCTGAAGTGAAGGAAGACATGGAAAGCACTGGGTGTGATATCTAGGCTGTATGGTAGATGCTTAAAACGTTTGCTGACAGTTTTGAAGCAGCGTATGGATGTGCATTGTCATGAAGTAAAACAACCTGACGACAGCTTCCCACGTCTCCGACTCCAAATGTTTCACAATACAGGTGAGCTGTAATTGTTTCCCGCTCCATAAAATTTCAAGGAGGACCACTATTTTCTGGGACCAAATCTTTCGTGCTGATGTCCACTTGAATGTTTACTTTTGTGATAGAATGTTGTTTTGATTCAATATTGACCTACGATATCCATGTTTCATCATCAGTAAAATGTTCATCTCTTTCTTCCTCGTGCCGGTCCAAAAATGTACATGCAGCTGCCATCCTTTCGTTTTTGTTTGAGGCAGTCGACATTTTACGGAACCATTTTGCGATGTTTACTATACCTATTTAATTTTTTCTATGACAGTTCTTAATTCTGATTTCTTGATAGATCCGAATTTATATATTTCATAAGTCATTTCTTAAAACTCTGAAGGCGTACTTCTGCGTGCATTCCCATAAAAATAATTCTAATGTAAATATTATATTTGTATAGTCTTTATCTCTTAGTATTCTATCAAGGCATTCATTAATAAATAAACTTTAGCTAACTTTAAATTTGCTTTAAAGCTGTATTTAGAATAAAACAAATTTCAAATGAATGATTTTACTTCGAAAGTCTTGCTTTGACATGGTGGTCTTTATTGTGGATAAATGATAAATAGGATAGAATTTTAATAATAAAGGGAAATTAAATTATTTTGAAGAAACTACACAAAGACTGAAAACTAAAAGAGGAATAGAAAAAGAACAATAATTGATTGTTAGCACCAAAGAAAATACATTGGTCAATTACTAATTTAAAAAAAAAATTAATTTAGATTTCTAGCATGAAAACTCGCGGAGTCGACTATCGCACTGAAGCACTACATGTAGTCGGTGTGATCTCGTCTTTTGAATCTGGAATTTGCTGGCTTTCTTTTGCCAGCTCCTCAATTGTCCTCAACAGGCTCGATGCTTCCAAATCCACAATTTCAGAAGTATTGGGGATCTTTCGCAAGTCCTCAGGATCACTGGCGGCAATAATAAGAGGTAACACTTAAGATGACATTTTACTGTAGCAATCTATTCTTACTTAAATATCAGAACGGAGCACGGTCACCTGTATACATAAGCGTTTTGCACAAAACAAACATTAGACAGTGTGAAGTAAAATAAAACATACATATAGATGTTAGAGCTTTAAACGTCATCTTTTAAATAAAAAGGAATATTAACTAACCATGATAAATGATAACGTTTGCTCTCTGAACACATTCCGGAAGTTTGTTGTAAAATTTAGGCCATATAAATAACAATTTTTGTACTTACTTAATCGAAAACGAGGTATGATAATATTTTGTCTTATTCTTTTTTCATAATCATGAGAGTCTGTCTCTCCTTGCACCGAAACTGTCATTCTGCTTATACATAAAGTCAGTCAAATATGATATAAATTAATAACCGTCAAAATTATCCTTGGTCAAGTGAATAGCTTTACTGACTGCTGACTGGGAGGCCTAAGTTCGAATTAGGAATGTTTCTAAGTTAGGGAGGTCTGTAATGGGGTTCACCCAGCCTCGTTATGTAATTGGAAAACTGTCTGATGGAGAGGTGCGTTCTTCGATTTAGGGAGCAGCGTGATAGGCGACCTTCGGGGTGTCGGCATGCTCGTCACATCCCTCCTGCAAACCTGCCCTCTATCAACGAAGTTGTAAGACGGAAGTAGAGAGTGCAGAGATCGCCGCGGCAAGCCAAGGCTCACCCCGGGCTGTAGCGCCAAATAAGAAGAAATATTAACGTCTTAAAACAAATGAAAATTGGTTTACTGTGGGTTCTTCATTCACAATTTTTCCTAATTTGAACAGTCATTTTTAATATCTTTAATATCTTTAAAGCGCCATTACTAACAGTTCAAAAATGCTTACACACCTCATTACTAATCAAAGGGCAAAATGAGCCGCGAATTTACGAGATGACATATTTAACAACTAGAGAAACAGGAATTAAAAAAGATTACTTAATTTTTGCTAAAAAGTCAAATTCTCCACTGTGCTAAATTAAGAGGCGGCTTAAATCTTACTGGGTGTTTCCTCGTCTTACAAAGGGCGTTAGGTGCCGACATACTCGGGCGCATTTGCAGCGTTATTAAGTTTATTTATTACGACAGTTGGCATGGGAATGGAGCAACAGCAGCAGTAAAATGAATTAGCTACTTACGGAAATCTGTACATTAATTTATACATCTAAGTTTACTAGAATGTAGTGGAACCTTAGCCAAATTCCTTGTCGTAATATACTGGCTTTAAGTGAATACACCATTTTAGCTGGACACGGTTGGCACATTATAATACCAAAATTGTTAAACAAAATTAACATATTATTCCCTATAGTGCTAATTAAAGACAGCAAAAAATTTTACTGTATAAGAGGGATATGTCATAAGTCGTGGCAATTTTTTTTCATCCTCCATGAACAAGGGACAACACGAAAAATCATCGAAAAATCAAGTTATACATTTGGAAGTATATGGCATTTGCTGCCGAAGGTGCACCAATGGAAGGCTGGTTGTGGGTAGCCTAGTAGGGCAGAAGCAAAACAACATTAGTTTATTATGTCATGAGCAAATGTTTCATGTTACTACTTACACAGGGTTGCAAATTCGTCACACAACGATCTCCCAGGTGTTTAGCAGCCTTCGAAGTAGTTTTCAAGTACATCGACGGTTTGTTACCAGCGATGGGTAAGGTGCTGAATTCCATGTGCTGCATGTGAATTGCTTACTGAGTCATCTCGCGTCGAAATGCTGAAAATGTTTCCCACGTAATGGCTGCTTCACGTTGGGAATGAGGTCATAATAACAGGGACTCAGATCGGGAAAGTATGGCGGGTGTGGAAGAACTTCCCATCCTCACCGCTGTAAAAGACACTGGCTGTGTGAGCTGTCACGTTATCGTGGAGAATGATGCGTTGTTCAAAAGTTCTGGCCGTTTGGTGCGTGTGACATCACTAGAAAATATTGGGCATTCACAACTGTCCCTCATGACTGGATAACACACAATTTGATATAGCTATGTATTAAACTAATTAATTGTCGTGTATTAAACCATGTATATGTTTTTATTACGACCTCCATTCCTGACCACTGTCGCTCACCAACCGAAATTTGGGACGTGCTGAGACACCCAGCTCTGCTCACATACACCACCTGATGGCTTCATTCGAAAGTACATTCCATACCCTTTCAGTTTTAAAATTTTCATGTTGTTCCTTGTTCGTGAGGGGGAAAAAATAGTTGCCATGATTAATGTCTTATCCTTAGTATGACTTATTAACAGTCATTGTTGTATGTCAAACTTGTTAATAAAATTCTGCATTATAAAACTATGTACACATAATTACTATTGTAACATTATATCATTGCTAAAGTATTGTCATAAACTGAATATTATATAACGATAATTTTAAGGAAATAATTTATATATTACTGAAAACTGAACCAATAATTCATCGTCATTCCATAATGTATAATTGCAGAATTAATAAAAATTATCATAAACCAACTTAGGTGTGTGAAAGTAAGTAAATAAGTTCATTTCAACGAATTATAGAATTTCATAATACTAACCTCTTCTGAAATACATTTTAACATTAAAGTTTCTGATATACTCCAAAAATGTTTACTGTTCACCCAATTAATGAATATAGTGTTCCTTATAAAACTTAATACAAGAGTTTCTGCTTGAACTAGCATTTCTTGCAGTAAATCCATCTGCGCTAACAATGCAAAGGAACTAAATAATCTGTATCGCTACAATGACGTATAAGTGTAATAAAAGAAGACATCCACTTCAGAATATTTCACTAAAAAATCAACATTAATATTAAATATATTTTTAATGCCACTTTATGATTCTGGCATACAAAAATAGCATGTAAAATTCGTTTATAATGTTATATGATTATTGTATTCTCGTTTCGCTCGTTTCTTAAATATTTGCTCATGCAATAAAATATACTGATACCATAATATACATAGAATTATATCTATTATATATACATATATGTGTGTGTGTGTGTGTGTGTGTGTATAGGGTGTCATTATTCCACATTAAATGACTATATTACTATTATTATTATTATTATTATTATTATTATTGCTGTTGTTGTTTGTTGTTGCTGCTGAAAGCTGCAGATTTTCACCAGCTTCTAGATATACATTATAGAAAAGGATAAATGAACAAACTGTCCTTGCAGCCAGTGCTACCTTGAACGGAAATCTCACCTCGATGGCAGATGTCTCGCAATTGATACAAGGTTTCAAATCCAATTACTACCCCACGCCCTTGTTCTTTTGTGTAAGGTTTCTGGTTGCCTTGGACACTAGCTCGCTCTTTACACGTCACAGTGTCATGAGACAGTTGCTTAAGGACGTCAACAGGAAGTATATATGTATATGCAAGTACACAAACATCTGTCACGTGTTGGAGAAAACTTGCAACAGATTTTCTCCAAATGTGTCATGTCACGAGTTCCTTGCGCTGAGCCAAAAAAATTAGTTATGTCAACTATAAACGCGTCGGAGGCAGCAACATTGTTGCAGAAGCAGCTGTTTGTTTTTGCAGCTCTTTCCACTCCTTGCTATTCTCCAGTACGCTAAAGTTAACAAGAAGGAAGGTAAATGAAAAGAAAGGAACAAAAAAGTGGTAAGAACAAAGTGGAAATTACATAATGCAGAAGGAAGCAAGGAAGAATTGTGTCGATTGCTTAACTCTTACATGCATCCTCTTCTTTAGAGCCTGAACCTTGCACCGAGCAGAAAGTCTCGCATTAACCCTGTCTGAATTGCAGTGACTTTGCACCGGTACCCTGATTCAAAAAGTGGCCAAAGATAAAACAAAAAAATAAAGCAAGGGCTAGATAACAAAATAGGTTAAAGAAAGAGGAAGAATAACGAATAGAAAAGCACGAACTACGCTAAAGAGAGCGACTAATGTTGCAACATAAAGAAAAGAAAGAAGATATATAATGACAGTAAGGAACAATAAATAGGAAAAAATATGAGCAGGCACTAAAGTAGAAACAAAAGAGGAAAAAGCAAAGTTAATAGAAAGACGGTTAAAAAGAAGGAGGAAACGAATGTATGAATTTACAAACAGTGAAAATGAGGACAAAAAATAAATTTAAAAAAGAGGAGAAAACTGAAATACATCTTTCTGGCCCGTTTAAAGTTGCAGCAGTTATTGATACTCCTACACCAAACAGCTCTTGTAAAGAAACCCACGAAACAAGTGTGTGGCGTCCTAGAGACGTTACTAAAACAGTGAAGGTTCTGTCTGCAGAACAGGCCCACCCACACCGAAAGTGGCTCTACCAGCCATGAACATATTGCTGAGCTCATCGTTCTATTGATCTAATTTTTATAAAATTATAAACATTACTGTGTTTATTACATATACCATTTGTAGTGAAATCTTGTTAATACACTTTCCGTTCTGTTTGTTAGTTCTCTCTCTCGCTAGTCGCAGCTCTGTCCCCTAGTTCTGTTTAGTGTTTTTACAGGTTAAAACTAACAAAAAGTCCTCATGGACATACAGCCATGTTGTGACCTGGTCCTTGATTACTCACTATAGGAAGTGCTCTATGCGGTTACCACGTCTTTTAGCCCTACGTTCCAGGGATGACGTAATAATACTTGATGCTCTTGCAGCATGTTGTATACGCGCTTCTGCAATGTTTGTCATGAATACACAAAAGTCTTTAAGTGCTTCAAAACAAACAATTCAAAGGATTAAAATCAGGAGATCGAGTTGATCCGCTAATTCATCGCCTTCTAATGATCTGGGTTAGGTGTGATCGCACGATGTTATGGCGCTTCATCGTGCATGAACCACACACTGATCTCTACAATCTCAGCTGATGGGAAAGAAATACTGAACTGCAGAGATAAATACAACCACAGTCTATTAACTTGGACCCAAGTTTACTACACTTTTTGACCAGGGATGCACATTGAAAGATCATGGGAACTTTTTTGCTAGTTTTGACCACTCTTAATTGCTATGAAAATATGTAATGTTTTTATTTGATGATGCTTCTTACAGGGTCCAGTTCCTAGTCATTTTAGATTTTGGTTTGTTTCCTTTTTATCCCACACTTTACAAAGAAAAACAACATTAAAGTTTTTTCCACCACGTTGTAATTAATTAATTATTCATAAAACTGCAAAAAGTAGCAGCATTGAATAATGGTATATGAACATTTAACTTAAACTCTGATATTTCCTCAATTTCTATGCGCTGTTTATTAAAAATTCAATTTACTGGATTAACAGATTTACTGTTGAACTGTAATCCATTCATAAAACTGGCAATGTAGATTGGTAATAAACCTTTGATCCATGCCGCAATAAAGTGAAATTCTCCAAGGTATTTTATGAGCATTTCTGCACATCAACTTTACATTAGGATCCTTTTCCCTAGTTCTCACATTAGAGATACATTTTCCACGGCGGAATCAATGACTCGATTATAAATAATTAATGGAAGGAAATCTAAGAATGATTCTGAACATTGTTTATTTCTTACTAAATAAAACCAAACTTAATACAATAGTTAACTTCTTAGAACTTAGTGAAGTAATCTCTATATGGATAACAATTCTACCGGTCCCCAACTGCAGCTCCATGAGATGGGATCAGAGAAACATTGAACCTCAGCAATCTAAGCTTTCTGCTGAAATCACCTTGGACCACTAAGATTTTGTGACCAGTTGAAGCTCAACAGTGTATTCTATAACAGTAAGGCGTCACTATTTACCATCCCTTTTTAGAAAATTTCTTTATTCGGCTAAGAAAATGCTGAGAAACCGCTGCATTTGGTATATACACTGCTGTTCTCTGTCCAAAATCTGAAAGTTAGTAAGGGGCAAGAATATATAACTAACAAGGACAAAAAATATTTTAAAAAAGTTATCGTGAATATAAAATAAATGTTTGCTGTTAATACATATAAAATTAACTGCTTTAATAAGAGATTTCAAATTGATCCCTCCTCCCTCTTGCCATATGTAGTTATTAGCGATTTGGACATATGGATCACCTCTGTCAATATATTTGTCTGTACTTTCAACATGTCTTTCTTCAGTGGCTGCAAACCTTTGAGATTTTGGACAAGCTCTTGCTTGGAATAAAAATAGGCCGCAATTCATAGAATTTAGGTCTGAAGAACAGCATGAGCCCTTCCTCAGCAGAGGTAATTATAGAAACTTTGCACATTATTTCGTCAACCAGCTCTGGATATTTACAATATTCGTAAATGGCTTCCAAAGAGAGCAGAACATCAAGGAAAGACAACTTGTAGAGTTTTATTTATCACTTAATGCACTCATACTTGCAATTTCTGACGAATAGCTGCAGAAATTCCCAGAAACTCGCGCGCGCTATTTATCTGTAAAAGGACATCTTTTGTCTACTATTGCAAGCGCCCATGGTATAACGCAAAGAAATTTTCACACATCACTTCATGTTTTGACGCTGGGTGAACAGATTCGTTTAATCTGACAGAATATTTTTATAGAAATTATCCTTGAGCTTCGCACGATTTGTATCTTCATAATCTTGCACATTTTGAGATGTACTTATATATGTTCTAATTTAATATCATTCCAAATGACCAAGCTCATGACATGGCCAAATTTTACAGAGCACTACTTTCCTTACAGCTTGGAAAGCACTGACATTCACATTACAAGAACGTTTACACATTTGAACAATTGAAGCTTATAATGTTACCATTATTAATATTTAAAATGCATTTTAATTAATTTTTTATTACGTCCGTATTATTTTACTAATAAAATACAATTATATTTTTACAGAGCCTGTCAAAATTTTTCAGTGTTATTTTTGAGATATTAACAAATGCTATAAACCCAACGCTGTCAAGCAAATATTAGTTGCTGCCTAAAAAGCACAAAGACGAGGGGAAACATTAAAAGTTTATTTCATGCATCTGTTTCATATTAAATGTAAATATAAATTTCTATTTTATAATATCTAATATTTAGTACGTGTAAGAAGTACTTCGCATAAAGTTCGCATGTTAAGAACAAATGATTACTTAAAGATATGCTATGTTCCAAAATGTACATGGTATTGAGAAGCACTCCAAAATAGACAAAAATAGTGCAGGTGACAATGCATTAAAGAGGGAAAACGTAACAACAGAACGCTCTGCTATGATTGACCATTGTGAACTTTCACAGCCACAGCTCAATCAACAAGTCTCTCCTGGGGATGTACTCGTACATCGGCTGCGCGCGAAACAATTAAAAATGTAATAAATTTCGCGCGAGCCATAGATGTGCGTGGATATTTTCCCTGTAAGCACATCAGGTACATTGCTAGTGAGTGTCAAAACTGAGTACAGTATGCTCTAAACCATAGAGAATGTTTATTTCAGTGTATGGTAATGCTGAGCCTACTTAATTGTGACTTGTGTTGTGTGCTCTTTCAAATGCGCCACTTCTGTTGTGTGTAATACAGTACGACTGTAGGGTAGCTGAAGTGAGAAGGGACAATAGCTGATAGCAAGCTGTTATAACTTCTGTAAAGATCAAAACACAACATGGATTGGTATGGAGGCACACTATAAGATAGATCGGTCCTGGTGGTCAATGGCAACCATACTTGCCCGTAGACCCAAAACCGCGAGTTCAATCCCGAACTGGGTCGATGGATAAAATTCTTCCTTCGGAAAGGAAGTAAAGCCATGGATCCCATGCCGTAGATCTTCGCACGAAAAAGAACCTCAAGGCTGAAGTGGCTGCAATGGTTACAACTTTTGTAGGGTTTTTTTTCCCTCCCTCTCCTGCTCTTTAACATCGCAGGTCATCAGCGTCCCATTGAATTCAGGACGTGAAACGGTCGACAAATTTTGCTTAGAGGCCTCTTTTTTTCAGGCTTGTGGTTCTTTATCGTGCCGTAAATGTACGACACGGGAACCACGTTTTGCTTCCCTTCCGAAGAGGAAGCCATACTTAGGATTTTTACTTCCGAAAAAATCCATCCGTCCTGGCCGGGTTTACCAGGACCAACTAATTACAACTGATGTATACCTCAAACTGAACACTCCAGCTGAGAATCTATTTCCATTTGGAATATTGCTTTCTGTCACACATACCGTAAATTCAAAGTAAGCAATCTCCAAAACTTGTGATTGTCAGCACGGTCAACAACAACAAGGCACACACCTACTCTTATTTTTGTAATAGTAATAAAAATTTCATTAGTGTATGGTGAAGTTACAGATAGCTGACTCAGACCGGACTAAAGGAATTAGATGATTGTAGCAAGATTGTACACATGAACACAGTATGTTAATGCTTACTGCAGATAAGTTCTGTTATTGCATAGCGAGTAGTAAGTTCCTGAACGAAACACATCAAGGAAACTTTGGTCACACTGGCGAAAGGACAGAGGAGCATCGACCGCGCAATAGCTCCCGATCGCTGCCTGGTGCCACTTGTTTTTGTAACCGCGATGAACCAGGCCTCTGTTCCTGCCACGGGTGCATTCCGCAGATCCATCATCTTCATCCTCCACACGAGTTTCCAATTGACGGCCTGGCGCCATGGCCAGCTTCACAAGAAACAGACAAGCACCAGCATGTTGTGGCCACCTGCTTCTCTTCCAAGGAGACACAAGTGCCTTTGCATTCAACAATAAGCCTCTTATACTGCGAGATGCTCAAAGACCTCGCTTCTAGAAAAAACAGAAGTGCATAATATGTGAATGAACTATTTTAGTGTTTTTTCGTGAGTGTACATACCAATGCTGTCGATATTCTGTAGCTTTATTGATAAGCCCGTCTTCTTTTTTCGTCTTCCCACGAAATCGAGCTTTCATTCCACAAGGTTGCCTTTCAAGATTTATTTCTTAATTTGTGTATTTTTTTATCATTTGTCCAAAATTAAAATCGTATAGTTCTCGTTATATCACCTCGTATAGTGCCTTTTCAAAATTACTGAGTTGAATAACTTGCTCTACCAAGCTCCATTTACCAAGGGGAATGACTCAGGCGGTAACGCTTGGACCACGAGAGGTTCCGGGTTCAAATCCCTTGAAGTCTGTCATTTAACTTTTTTTTTCTTTCTGATTTCCTCTGACTTATTAGGCGAATGCATGATGTATACCGAGGGGGCCAAAAAATGTATACAAACTTTCACAGTAGATATCTATTTAATATATCTCAAAATTGGACCGAAAACGAACAGTAATGTGTAGTATGATGTTCTGTAAACAGATGTGACTCACATACGTTATGTTATCGTTGCTACGTGACAAGTAAATCAACAATGAACAAATGAAACCAAGATTATCATATGATGTTCTGTAAACAGATGTGACTCACATTACGTTATGCTGTCGTTGCTACAACAAAATGGAGTCAAGATTATCGTTTGAACACGGAAAGCAATTTTGAAGTATCCAAGGCACTGGATATGACGAAGAGACCCGATTGAGTTTCCACCGCGTTCTCCGGTTCTAACTCCGTTGGACTTCTACCTATAAGGAACTCTTAAGGATGTATACCGTAGAAAACCAGCTACACTGGCAGCACTTCGGGAAGAAATTGAAACGGCATGTGCTGCAATCGCTGAGGACACTTTCGCAAACGTTGCTCAATCAGTAGTTCAACGTACTCAGAAGTGTATCGACGCCGATGGTGGGCATTTTGAGCAACTGTTGCAACTGTAAAAGTCTAAGATGATTAGTGCTCATCATTTTCTGTTTGTGTGAATTCAGTTTTGTTAACACAGTTTTTTCTTTGCTTTAAGTGTGCACACATTTTTTGGCACCCTCTGTATTTACTTTCAACGAATTTTCCGCTCTCCCATTTCTTTCCTGCGATTTTGTTACAAGGTCGATAATTGTCAAGACGAGATAGGGTTGTGTGGTGTCGCGGTGACTCGCGCTTTAGGATGTCTAATAGGAAGCGGCCTTTCTGAGTTGCTCCAACTCCTTGGAGGGAAGATCCGCTCCGTGCCTCAGCGCCCATGTATCCTGGAAACCCGGTGTCAACCTCACCTCATTCCTTCCTCCTGGCGATACCATGGCATTGAGGGGGCACAAACGGTCAGCCCTAGAACAAGGCTCATGTATCGAAATAACCTCCTATGACCGTAACAATCCAAGTTCCCTTTGATCAATCTCAACCAATGCTATCACCAACATCTTAAATTTTAGAGATGAATGCTTAAGAGAAATAGTAACCTAGTACTTCCAATTACTAGTCTAGCAATAAATGCAACTGTTTCGGTATCGTTAATCAAACTTTCTAGGCTGAGCATAACAAAATATTAACGCATTTAATATCTTTAAGATGATATTGTGTAATAATGTTAAATATTAATGGTAAAAATATATTATAAATATATCTCTAAAAGACTCAATACATTCGTGTATTGATAAATGTGCGTTTAACTCTGTTGCATTTTTAATCACTTGTAAGGTTTCTGGAATTTGAATTAACGCGCGAAAAAAAAAACTAAAACAAACCCCCCCCCCAAAAAAGCGGTGAATTTGACTACAAAATACAACACAGCACTAAATTATAAAGGACAAAACATCTTTCACTCATTTATCAGTATATCACAACATTCCTAAAAACAAAAGCCAGTTTCGCTTAGTTTTAGCTCAAACTGTTTTTTTTTTTTTTTTTTTTTTTTTTTTTTTTTTTTTTTTTGTGACACGTATTTAAGCCCAGTTAAGTCTGGAATGGAGTTTAGATTCTATGGCCTCTGCCTTCATTCGTTTGAAACATTTAACATACGTCTTATGGCGCATACCGAATCTTTTTCTAAAATTTGGTAGAATGTTGTATATAATTTATTATTTTTGTGCACATTTATCTCAAGCCCGCTAACTATTGAAGCTGCCGAGCACAAATTCTAAGCGTTACAGCATCTCATGTAAAAACTGACAGGAACAAATAGATCCGAGTTTGGGTTTACTAAACTGAGAACAATAACGGGCATAGGTTATGAAATGATGTTTTTAAATTTTTATACAACTGAGGCAACTGCAACCAGCCTCCTTTCCTTTATAATTCGCAAAACAGATATGCTTTATGAGAATAAAGATCTCCAACGCTTCCGCGTGTGATAATTCCCTGAGTAAACTATTCCACAAACTTTCCAGGCATGACAAACCGCACGTAGATTTAACCAAATGCTTGCTTTTAGAGCCTGCCATGTTTGCTGTTGTAGAAGTTTTTCCTTGGTATTCAAAGAGATGGCACAATGTCTCACCTCAAGTACTTAATTATGGGCCCATACATAATGACTGCTATGCTCAGTAACCGAAAGTAAATTGCTCACTCATTATATGCTAAGCAATTCCAAATATGTTGTGTTTAGCACTTATTCATTTTTACGCGTTTCTTTCACAGTCACTAACAAACATAAATATAAACGTGTAAGGACTTGCAGAGGTGGGCTAATCAGCAAAGTTTCCTCTTCATATGTGCGAATGATAAAGATCAGTACCAATACATGTGAAAGATTCCATTCCAAATTAAAGTATCATTTTCGTCATCCACATCCATGGAGATGTGGAGTAAAGATATTGCGCACGATTAGTTAAGTAAAAGTTTTTGATTTGTTTTATTTATGGACGCTCTTTAACATCTCAGGTCAGCAGCGTCCCATTCTATTCAGGGCGTGAAACGGCCGACAAATTTTGCTCAGAGATCCCTTCTTTCAGACTTGAGGTTATTTATCGTGCCGTAAATGTACGACACGGGACCCACGGCTTTACTTCCATTCCGAAGGAAGTCATACTTAGGATTTTTACGCCTGAAAAAATCCACCGGTCCTGGCTGGGTTTGAGCTCGCGATCTTGGGTTTAGAAGGCAAGTATGGTTACCACTACACTACCAGGGCCGACTATAATATGACTAAAGTCATAGCAACAAGCGAGCAGGTCCTTGCTTTTAATGAATGCCATGTTCGTTAGAAGAATTGTGGCAAAGTAGTTTTTGGAGTTTTTATTGGCATTCGATAGAGCCCCCCCCCCCAGGCGTTCGATCCGATCAGAATGGAACCATACTTGCCTCGTAAACCCAAGGTCGCGGATTCAATCCCGGTCAGGACCAATGGATTTTTTCGGGTCTAAAATCCTAAGTATGGCTTCCTTCGGAAGGGAAGTAAAGCCGTGGGTAGATTTACGGCACGTAAAAGAACCTCAAGTCTGAATGAAGAGGCATCTGAGCAAAATTTATCGGCCGTTTCATGCCCTGAGTTGAATGGGACGCTGATGACCTGAGATGTTAAAGAGCGTCCGTAAATAAACCAAATCAACAACAATCACTCATAAGGTCAGCTTCCTTACCAGGCGGTGGGACAGAAACCGTTACAAAGCGCAAGCCTCTGTAACATCGCGCCGGCCCATCTCGCCTTTGCACTTGCGACCCAGTAACAGAACTAACGGAATGGAACGATATGAAAAGGGGTTGGCGGAAAAATTGTGGAAAGTAAAAATCCATCCGAGAATTGCCGTCCCCAAGGGATTGAACTCCGGAATTCATAACTAGAGCTCAGAGTAGTACAAATTATAATTAATATACACTTACAAAATAGTTCGCTTCCAAAGTTTTCCTAATATCGGACACTTCGTAAAGTTGAACGCGAACTTCCCTCCCCGCATCCCCGCTACCTTTGCAATAAATGTAATGCGCGTCTACATGCCGTTCCCACCGAAAACCCGATCAGAGGTTAATGAGGAGAGTTTAGTAAACTAGGTGCTATGTCAAAATGGACATAATATATATTTAGACTTCAAAATCGGAATATCTTTTTAACTTGTCGAAAAATACGTAAATATTTAGATAAATATGTAATGTAGCAAGGGACATGTAACATCAAATTAAAATTACATAAATATATTACCAAACACTGTAATTTTCCAATTAAATATATTCTTCTTATCTCTTTTGTTACAGATATCGAATGAAGCTTTTATCTCAGTATTCAAGTTTTGGTGATTGCGCATTTGATGCTATGATAAAACAAGGCAAGTCAAGGCAAGGCACTTATATTTCCAAGTAATATTCTGCAATTTTATTAGCCCCAAGTCACAGAACTCAAAATGACTAACGCGGAAAAGAGCACTTTATTTTTTATTATTTTGTTGAAAAAATTGTGGGAAGTTGTCGGAAGGATTCATAACAAGTTGCTTTTATTGAAAATTGTGCGAGTACCCTGACTTTTCATTCAGCACGGCTTATAATTTAGCGGAAACTTGTCAACCATTTCACTTGTGTACTGCATTCTCCATTACTCCCATGAGTTCTTCTTGAGACAGTCCCGAAATCTCCAGTTGCATGATACTATCCAGAAGCAAAATTGAACTGGGCACTTAGGAACTGTTCAATGTCGACTAGGACAGACACTACAAAATCACTAGTAGGTTTCCATCATTAGCTTCACAGTTTTGAGTTTGTTTGCTGTACAAATGTATGATAGGTTCCCCATTTTGAGATTATAGGTTCGGGAGGCACAGGTGAGTCATGTTGCTGCTGCTTTCAAAAATATGTTTCAGTTGCTAATATCAACTGCTAGACATCACTTTGGCCAAAGCATCTGAAATCAATGAATGGTGCATGCTATTGCTCATTTATTTTATTTCTGCAAAAGCTTACAGTAAATCAAATAGTTTGGTTGGAGTCTCTGAATCTAACTTATCTGTAGCGAAACTATAAATGGTGTCATTAACTGTGATCCATACATGTGTGCGAATCGCCAATGTCCGCTCTGATTTACACCAAAGTGTCAAATGGCGATTCAACTGTTGATTCATTTGAAATACAGTCATTGCAGCAGTCATCGCTGGAAACATATTTTTGTAACACTTAATGTAATACGTTAGACTGCTGCTACAACTATGCAGTAACACTTGTTTCTCTAAGAAACTGTTAGATTGTATATAAATGTTTTCATTGTGATTTGAACGGGCGTTAAATATGTTTTTGTCACAGACAGAAATCTGCTTTACCGTCAGTTGTTAAAGCATAAATGATTTTATACCTTGTAAAACAATAAAAGTTGCAACTAATGACCTCACAAGAGTCCGGAAGTTTGACAAAATGTCTTTTCTATCTGGGTGGATATATTTAAGTCAGACAGAAATGAACATGTTTCCGTACATTGGGGTTGATAGTCCCGTTTTTATTTTGTCTTTTTTGGCTTCTGTTGCCTATTTTAAAGTTTAAAACCTCTCTCTCTCTCTCGTTTTTTGCCTGTTTTGGATCGATATGGATTTTTTTCTGGGATTATTTACACATTTTAAAACGCGCATAAACATTTATTTCTTTTCAACCAATCAAAAACTTTCTTCTCAACCCACTCACTTAAGCTCTTTAAATAGCACAACCTTCAATAGTGAAAGGAAGGTATGGTTACCCATGATGTACGAATACCAGGAAATAGAGAGGATGAGGGAAGTATTGTAGTTTTGAATGGTCCTGGAGAATGACCTTGTATCAATCTGCTCGAGACAATTCTAGAACATTTGTGGTGTGGGTAACTTCTCAGACTATTCTTTTTTTTTTTTTTTTTTGATTAGTGTTTAACGCCCGTTTTTACTACTGAGGCACCACAGGCGGTGGACACTGGTGATACATGAGATGAAATGATAAATTGGGAAAGGATATTTTTTTTTTTTTTTTTTTAAGGAAGGAAGCGTTCCAGGCCTAAGTTTAGGTACCTCCCCGGCATTTGCCAGTTATGAAGACTGAGGAAAACCTGGAAAAAAACCCAGTCAGGGAGGACGGTCCTGGCGGGATTCGAACCGCAGACCTCCCGCTCACGAGTCCGTGCCTTAACGACCTCGGCCACCCGTGGCGGTACAGACTATTCTGATTCCCCTATAAACTCATAAACAGAAAATGAACTCAATCAGAAACCACTGCGCATTTTTTGTTCATTTGCCAGAACAATTCAAAACTACTTTACTTTGTCTTGATCATCATTTTCATGATGTCCTGAAAGGTGAATGTTCTGTTGTAACCTGGTATGAGTCCTTCCGAAATTGCTTGTTTTAAATATGCTCCAATCACTTCAGCGGAAGTAGAACGTTGTTTTTCCACGATGAAAAATGTTCTCTTTGACAAGCGGGTGAGTATGACAGTTGATACCTTGAAAAACCATCTTGTTGTTGCTTGTACTCAAGAAAAGTACGCTTAAGTACTTTACTAATGTTATAAAGAAATTATTAAGTATCTTAAATACACATTTTCATTAATTGTGAGTGATATTACTCTCTGTTTTTACTTTTAGTAAATGCCTATTTTAATTATATTACTGCCTATTTTCAGTATTTTATCTGTATTTTGCCTGCCAATTTTAACCAAAATAAATGCCTGAACTTATGGGCCCTGGCCGTTACTATGTTCCGTAAAGTATTGTTTATGCATTTTGAGAGCGAAGGAAAAAAAACAAACAAAACGAATCCTCATGTCAAGTTACTGTTATCGACAATAACCTCTGCTAAAGTTTGCCTTTAGAGGTAATAAAAACGAAAACAGAGATAAAAAGTAAATAAATTATCATTAGTTGCCATGAAACATAGTCCATAAAACTCCCGTGTGCCGATGTTTTGATATCACTTTGTGATAGCGATAAAACACACGACACTCTTACCTCACTACTATCTTACCATTTCACTTTCTTGCTGTTGTGTTCAGAATTCTTACGCCGTAGTTCAATTCAGTGTTTCTCAAACACTTTTAAATCGAGAATGTAAACGCAGAGCTCCGCAATAGCAAACCATAGTTTATACACTTATAGATTTATATTAAATTATTCAATATTTATAAAATTCTATCTATATTGTCTTAATAACATTAAAAACAATCAATATTCTATATTTTAAAGACTATATATACATACACTTGAAATGTGCGATTTCAAGTGTGACTTTATCTTAGTGTTTTATCCTTTTAAAATCTTTTATAATTACTGTTAATTTGTAACATTATATATAACAGTTTATTTTAGATAGAGACCCGAGGCACTTTTTTATGAGTTTTAAATTAGTAATAATTCTGTGGTCTTCTATTCATTCACACAAAATTTAACGCAGAAAGAACATAAATGTTACTATTTTTAATAAAATAGGGGAGATTTGCTTTTAATTTATTTCAGAAAGGTACCTGTGATTTGGTGCCATTCTGCAGTATGCTGGTCTATCAAGCTCGTCACTTTTGGTACCAGAGCGTTGTTTTTTATTATTACTGACAATTGTATGAGATTTATTATTGACAATATCATTAATATTATAGTTTACACTTCTATTATTTCATCATGGACTGTGCTGATACCTCCTTACCCAAAAAGTGAAAAAGGGACATAAAAACCTGAGAACTATAAAAGGAACAGGATTAAAACAAAAACAAAATTATGAAGGGAATAAAAAAAAAAACGAATTAGAACATCATGCAGGTAAGGTGATGGCATTGTTGTTGTTAATAATGTGTTATATAAAAGTGTCACTTAAGTTAATAATACATAATTATGTTCCTAACACTGTGTGCGAATTTCATGATTTCTGTGACAATTGTCCAGGTCAAAACAATAATCATACCTTCCTACAATAGCTTTAACAGACACTGGAATTTGGGAGAATTTATCAGTTTTCTCCATTGAGAGGACACTCCTTCTGTCGACAGGTAATCAGAGGCATAATAAAGCACCCTAGAAAAATGTTGTATATATTCATTGATAACTAACATGAATAATTGTCGAAAAGAAATAAACTGAAATGGTTGAAACTGAACTAATTGTTGACCATGATAAACTGTGATCAACTTTCTATAATAGCACTGTGGTATAACTGAAGACAGCAACACTTCCATACAAAACGAGGGAATTCTTCACTTTATCTAAGTATCAGTCTTTTGAATAAACCTCTTATTCTTATTGTGACTTCCCCCTACATACATGCAATGAGCACTGAAGCTAACACGTATTTAAAAAAAAACACATTCCTTACTATCGAGGTTACCTTAAGGAAACTGGCTAATAATCTCTCACACTGCAACTGACGACCTCGATTCACCCAATCTGATCATTAATCAATCGACAATAGTGTCGCAGAGGTTGTCCATTTCCCAAAATTAATTTTCTTCTACTATCGCAACATGCTCAAAACATTTTTATTGCGAGTGTGGAATATACTTTTCGGCGAATTTGTAAGTCACACTTATAGCATTGTTTCTCACCACCACCTACATCCTTGCCTCTTTTGTATTTAATAGCCATTGGACCTGAACTTTCACCATAATATGCCATTTTGTTTTATTTAACTAAACAACTATATTTTTATTCTGATACGAATGCATAATAGCTAGTAGATCGTGGATATTTATAAATATAAAATATTAATTATAATTTGTTTCCCATTTTTACGTTATGAAGACTGTGCACTACTTTTATGTGTGTAGAATGTCGTGCGGTCAGTACTGAGTGGTTAATGTTTACATCACGACGCGTCCTAAGAATGAGCTGGGTCTAGTCAAGCAACATAAGATTGCAATTGAAACAGCTGAAAGTTAAAACTCTGCTAGCAGAAAAGTATTTAGTGCAGAATACGTTATCATTTATTTTATATGTAAAATTCCCAAAGCTTAGCAAGTTGTCACACATAACACTACGATATTAATATGAAATGTAAATAAAACAAGCTAGGCAGATATCTAGTACAAGCAAAAATCCACTTCACAAACATACATTATCTAGAATCAATTACCCTAAATATTTAGACTCAAATGGAATAACTCTGGTTGAGGTATCTACTAAAATAAGCAAATTGCTTGCACTTGTTTTGTTTGTATTAATCAACTTTCAAATACATTCTTGCAAAAATACCGTTGATTCTGTCGAAGAGGCTGTTCTAAAAATTTACTTTACGTGAAGTTCATAAACTCTTGGAGGGGAAAGGAAAGAACAAAATTTGAACCAAATTTGGTAAATCATGGCTATGCTCTTCCCAAACTCTTACTTAAGACTACTAGGTGGTCGATCTTATGGTCTCCCTGTTCTGTTAAGCTTCAGCATAGGGTGGTCTGCTCCTCAGTAAGTTAAGACACACTCCAGAAGCCAGCACAAGAGTCAAAAGGGGCCATCTGTTTCCTGAGATGTGACGCTTAATGCCTTTACCCCGCACAAATCATTATCCAGACTTTGGACTTTAAGGTCCGCAAATGAAACACACTGAACCTAACACAATGGTGCAATTTTGTTATCATTGCAACCGCTAACATAACGATCCCGACCTTTGGTTAGTAGCTACATTTGCTGCAAGTAATTGTTTTCCCGTGTTCCAAAATGACGTTTTCTAAACAATAGAACTTGCATTCTTCGTTTTGTTTAATGGCAATCCTGAATGATAAAGTATAATGTTCGTTTAAAGAGGGAAACACTATCCAGTTAGTGACATTGTAGGTGTAGCATTAGGCATTCTGCTTGTTTTCTGTCTTTTTCACAGTAATTCTATCCATTTCCTTTACAGGTCGTCTTACGTTTCTTTTTTCTAATTGTTTATATTCTAATGTCAGTTTTGGAAATCAAGGTTTTGGTTATTCTGTTAATATATTTCTGTATTTTTCTATTTATTCATTAATTATATTTACAGTTGATTCTTTCCTGTTTTCCTCGTTGGCTACGTGATCTAATTTTGTACAGGAAATTCGTTTTTCTGATAAAGTTCATTTCTGAACTTTATCCTGCTTTGCTGCTTCTTCTTCTTCTTCTTCTTTTTTTTTTTTTTTTTTTTTTTTTTTTGCTACGACTCATGTTTTACAACCATAAATTAAGATTGAAATCGCCATTGTTTTATAGATTTAACAGGTCGCCTATCACTCGGCTTAGGCCACGGGCTGAGAAGATGAGAATTCTCGTTCGTGTTCTTTCATATCCACCGTTGCAAGAAATTAAAGGTAAAATGACTGAAGATGATTAGCTGATAAATTGTAAATTTGTTACAATTATTTTTTTGATAATAAGTTGATAATTTTGATAATAATGGCCCAAGAGGTTAGTAAAATAATTTTTGTAATTGTGTTTTTTGTTGTTGTTGTTTTTTTTTTTTTTCGTTGGATAATAGGTGGAACTGTTACGTTTTTTAAAGTTCTGTGAACAGTGACACATGTTATATTAAATTTTTTTCAAATTTTGATAACTATCTACGTCTGATTGTAACCTATATATTTAAAGATAAGAGACTTGTTCTGGATATTTTAAAATTATATTCTTTACTTATTTGATTTAAACGCTTCATTAAAAGGCATGTTAATTTTATTGTATTATAGCTAGGCATAGCATACATTAGAATATTAAACACACAGTAAATTTACAGACTTGTGATAGACGAGTTAAACAAAATACGAAACCAAACTGAAGTTGAAGTAATGTCTGTAGTTTCGTGTAAATGACTGCAAGAATGATTCATTTCGGTACATGCGTGATGCCACATTTCGACACAATTCGCGCTAAGCCGGTAAACATGCACGAGGACTTTTGGAGCTAACTAACATTTCTGCCACGTCACCGGCAATCCTGGAAAGAGAAAGTGTTTGTCGAACACAAACAGTTTCTTCTATCCCACCGATTTTGTCATCGTTACAAGGACGGAACGTGCTGCAGTTTTCCCATTGTATTAAAAACAGATTTGAACAGGAAGGACGTGGCGGTCTGTCAGTGGCGTATAGTGCGTATGCTTGACCTTTGTCCCAAGAACTGAAATATGCTAAATGAACTTCATTTCTGTTTATAATCGTTTTTCTACTCTTCTTGTACATTATATATATGGTAAATTCATGACTTTAGTTTCGAACCCGAAATTACAATGCGAATACAGTATTAAAGAACATGCGTCTGAATCGTATTGCCTAATGCTCCGAGTTTTATTTGTCACATTTTGTGAGTTTGCTTTTTAAAGGATCTCTTTATGAAATCCATTTTTACCTCAGTTTTTTTTTATAATATTGGCAATATCTAGGCATAGAAACTCTCTCTCTTGAAAAAATTTACGGAAAGGAACCATTTAAAAAAAAATTGACCAAAATTACTTTAAGAAAATATAAATAATACGACTTATTTAATATCGTTTGATAATTTCAGCATTTCTTGAGTTCACATTTGGACGAATGATTTTTTTTTTTTTTTGAGCAACTAAAATGTAAAATATAAAATAACAAGTACGGACTAATCAAACTGTCTATTTTTAATATTGTTTATCAATCGCAAATGGTCGTTATACATAGAACCCTGCCTTTGGACATTAGGAAGCTCCAAACAATCCGCAACTGTGCATGGAGTATTGCTCGCCGGCAGATCACTCACTTACACAGCTCTCCTGTAGGTAAAGCAGAGGGGAGGCGCCTAGGCTGTAACTTGGACTGTTTTGATTTAGACATGCACTCCAACAAACAAAGGTTCTATGATTGACAAACACTTAACGAGTTATTCAAAGTGACCACAGGCAGGGCTGTAGTTATAAATAAGCAGCTAGTCGGGCCTTAATGCAACAAACTTTCGGGAACCGTATAAATAATTTCGCTATATTAAAACTACTGTTAACATTAATTGCCTTGAAATAGAGCTACCACGCTTGCCTCCTTAGCACACCGGATTTGTTATAGTGCCCCTCAGTCATATACGAATATTTTTATGTTGGCACCACATGAAATCCTCAAGGCACTTTTTCAGAGTCATTAATAATTAAATGAGTAATTAACTTCAAATTCAAAATCTCTTCTGGGTAATTGAAATTGCGCTCTAACACTAAATATGGATATTTCATTGATCATATTTAAACTAAGACTATAATTGTAAGGATGTATTTAAATAAGAGATACACTTTAAATATATATCTTTCATTACATTTTATAAGTTTCTATAAGTAATTTTAGTTTCCTTAAATCCTTTTGTTCTTACTTGGCATTTGGATTTCATTGGTTTAAAGTAAGTTTGTGATTGAGTCTGTATTAATGCTGCAGTAGTTTTATAAATATCAGGGTTAGAACGCTAAATAAGTTGTTGAATTTACTGCGAAATGCCTCGTAGGCAATGGTAGTCGTGTGAGTGGTTTCAAAGTAATGTTCGGCCCACATTGTAAGATTGTTGATTTGTTTTATTTATTTAACATCTCAAGTCATCAGCGTCCCATTCAATTCAGGCGAAACAATTTTTGCTTAGAGAGCTCGGTATTTTACATGCCGTAAATCTACTCGGTTCTACTTCCCTTCCGAAGGAAGCCATACTTAGGATTTTTACGATCGAAAATATCTATCGATTCTAATCGAGATTGAACCCGCAATCTTGGGTACATTGTAAGTAAGAGATAGTTACAAAACAGAGTGAACCTTTTTGGTTCAGTTGGCTTGTCCTCAGCCGTACCAAACATAAAATGGTTATTAATACTTCTGCTGGAAGTAAACAGGATAAACGAAAATAGTGTGAGAGCCATTACCAGCTAGAGAAGAGCTGTTTTTGTAGTTTCTTGCTAGGTCAACACTCTGCTGTTTACACCACCAGGCCTGACACAGATGTCTCACTCCATTTTGACTAAATTGCTTCAAGTATAGCAACTTCAAAGTTTCCTACTGTTTTCATTACCTCAAATTTAAATCCTAAATACTCGATTTTTTCTTTTAAGCAACGAAGGTTATTGCCAACTTTACCAAAAAAAAATCTATTATCTTGTGCAAACTCGTTCTCCAGTTCTGGTGACCAAAGGGTTAAATGCTTTGCATCTTCTTGAAACACAAATTCCTCGTTTAATCCCTCTCTCCCTCGCTGTGTGCCCTTGTCTCTCTCTTAGGAGGCGACCGCTTTTGTGCGTCAAACTTTGCTGGTATTGTGTTTGTTTAAAGGACACACAAAAATTGTTATTTTCTTAAGGACATCCACAGTTGAAGCAGTACATTGCACAGCTGGGTAACTATGCTGAAAAAAGTATATATTTTTTCTCTAAGTGTCTTCTTAAAATAAGTATTACACTTCTTTTATTTCATGTTTTTTCTTCAAAGTTATCAAGGTTTCCATATATTTTTCCTATTAATTTCACAAATAAAAGTCATTAAATATTATCAAACATATTCTGTGCCTCAAACGCTATGAGCCGATAATATCGTGCACTATTTCAAATGTTTGTGAAGTAAGTAAACAATAATAAGGCAAGCAAACGTAAACTTGGATGTGTCTTCACTCTGAGAGCATAAAACATTTGGAATATAGCAAACCTCAACAATGGATGCCCTAGTGAGGAGCTAGGCTACTGTCAGTTCTCGCGGGCATTACCACACACTCAGTGTGTTTCGTCACTTCCCTCTCACCACCTGGTATGTTATTAGTAGTGCCCGGATTTTCATGTACTGTGAAACCTTAAAATATGCACGCTATCAAACACTATCATAATAACACAATGAAGAAAAAAGTAGTTAAAATATGCACAATTAGAATCAGTTATGTTGAAGTAATGTACAACTCATTTCTTCAAATTTCCTTCCCTTAAGCATCCGATAGTATGTTCTTAAACGCAGAAAATGATATTTCTACACCATAAAAGTGACAGGTACGTACTTAAATGAAGAACTTTGTTTGAAAGTTAATTCGAAATCTAATACTCGTGCATTTTTACCAAAAAAATACATTTTTAATTGACTGTAAGAATCAGGATTTGTACAGTTTTATCTTTACTGCCGCACCCACTTCTCCCAACTTCTTCAATGTTTGCCAAAGATTCAACAGTGGTAACCCAGTGACTTGCAACCTCATTATTGTAGCAAGAAATTTCCCAAAATTTGATTTTAAGTCAGTTAAGTCTTGCTGCACATTCTTTTTGTTGCGCATCTGCATCAACGGATGAAAAACTATCTGCGACCTAAAACGGAAACTACTTCGATTAAGGGACAATTCACCCAAATAATAGAGAAAAGAAGTTGTGATAATGATAAATTCCATAAAATTGTCTGTGAATTTACTATTTAGCGAAAGTACAGATCACGATTTTTCTACCTTAACTGTTTCAAAATGGCCACAGTAAAAATGGCAGTATATACCTCAATTAGTTAGAACAGTGGCAAAACAAAATCAGGCAGGCTACCTCTGTGTGCAGCAATACGAGCAGGCGATTTCAAGAAGATCTTTCATATAAAAATTAGTCAGTATGTGAATTAATTAAAATTAACAGAAAGTATTTAACTCGTATATTTTAAGCACCTTATTTACCTTCTTTGTGGAGGATACCAACGATTTTTAATAATGTTTAACGCCTGTTTTAACTACTGAGGCACCATAGGCGGTGGACACTGATTTTTTTTTTTGAGTAGTGTTTAACGCCTGTTTTAACTACTGAGGCACCATAGGCGGTGGACACTGATTTTTTTTTTGAGTAGTGTTTAACGCCTGTTTTAACTACTGAGGCACCATAGGCGGTGGACACTGATTTTTTTTTGAGTAGTGTTTAACGCCTGTTTTAACTACTGAGGCACCATAGGCGGTGGACACTGATTTTTTTTTGAGTAGTGTTTAACGCCTGTTTTAACTACTGAGGCACCATAGGCGGTGGACACTGATTTTTTTTTGAGTAGTGTTTAACGCCTGTTTTAACTACTGAGGCACCATAGGCGGTGGACACTGATTTTTTTTTGAGTAGTGTTTAACGCCCGTTTTCACTACTGAGGCACCATAGGCGGTGGACACTGATTTTTTTTTGAGTAGTGTTTAACGCCTGTTTTAACTACTGAGGCACCATAGGCGGTGGACACTGATTTTTTTTTTTTTTTGAGTAGTGTTTAACGCCTGTTTTAACTACTGAGGCACCATAGGCGGTGGACACTGATGATACATGAGATGAAATAATATATTGGGAAAGGATATTTTTTTTTTAAGGAAGGAAGCGTTCTAGGCCTAAGTTTAGGTACCTCCCCGGCATTTACCAGTTATGAAGACTGAGGAAGACCTGGAAAAAACCCCAGTCAGGGAGGACGGTCCTGGCGGGATTCGAACCGCAGACCTCCCGCTCACGAGTCCGTGCCTTAACGACCTCGGCCACCCATGCCTTGGTGGACACTGATGATACATGAAATGATATATTGAGAAAGGCTTTTTTTAAGGAAGGAAATGTTCCGGCCTAAGTTTAAGGTACCTCCCTGGCATTTGCCATTTATGAGGACTGAGAAAAACTTGGAAAAGACCTCAGTCAGGGAGGACGGTCCTGGCGGGATTCGAACCCCAGACCTCCCGCTCACGAGTCAGCCTCGGCCATCCGTCGTGGTATATATCAAGGATATTGTCATCCTTGAGCTCAGTTGTTTCTGCCGCACCATGCAGCTAAATATGTTCCGTGCTTCATATTAGGGTAAAAACCTTTTAAATACTTTTCCAGCCTTCACCATGTATAGGGCAGCATGAATAAGAGAACCCTTTCCTTGTTTATGTTTGTTGGCTGCCCTAAAATATTAATTAAAATATCAGAATACTGTTACACTTTATAAAAGAGCATATGCAATTTGTATCGTGAATTACAAAAGTATATTACTACTCATGCATTCCTTCATCAAAGTTTGCAGTTGTGCAATTGTTTGTTTTCTGTAAAACTGAACAGCACACAAGATTGGTCTATCCTCACTTAATCTCCCAATTATCAAGTTTGCAATATATCGGCTCATAGAGTAGGTAGTTTCATCAACAGAATCCCATATGCCTGAATTTTCCAAGTCATTTCGAATTACATCTACAACCTCCTTGGCAAAATAAATTTTAAAATTGATATTAATGTTGCAAATGCTACGTGCATTTACAAAATTACTTTTTATATATTTTCAAATACATTAATGCGAGATTATATAGGAAGTAGTTTTGATAGTGCACATTTAACATACCTGAGCATGTAACTCAGGAAGATGCTTTTTCCTGAAGATTGTGGGATCTGGGATATCATGTTTTGCGTACTTTTCTAAAAGTTATTTTCAACCTGAATTTGCCAGTTTTTCGATATGTTTGCTTCCATTAAAGAATCACATAAAACCATAAAAAATTGGATCTGAGAACGCTTATTTGATGGTGTATTGATGAAGAATTGTTTTACACTTTGCATTTTTTTTTTTTTTTCGTTGTGTCATCTTTGCAAGATGTGAAACAAAAGTTACATGTTGGTCAATTTGAAATATTTTTGCACATTTAATCTGCAAACGAAGCCTATACTTATACATATATAATATAAAAGAAAAATGAAAATAAAGTAACGCTATTAGCAATGTAACAAATTAACAGTAATTATAATAGCACAAAAGGATAAAACACTAAGAAAAAGTCACACTTGAGATCGCTATATTTCAGACTCTTGGAGTTCTTCTATGGTAAGAAGACAAGTGACGGTGATAAAAGTAAATATTGAGTATCGAAGGTAACGTTATGCATGGAAACAGATGAAACTAGAAATGAGAGTATGGGGGGAAAAAAATTAATACGTAAGATTTAAACCAGGTGGTATTTCATTCTCAGCACGTGAACAAGAGCCAAGCTCGAAATATAGTGTTCAGTTTTACGGTTTTTAGTGTGAAATTTTATGTCAACTTTTTTATATTGCATTCCCAGTGTTTTTCGTGAATTTTATGCTTTTTAGAAGTTTGTATTATTCCATTAATAGTATATATATATATATATATATATATATATATATATATATATCTTCAAGGAATAGTTTAGGTTTAAATAAAGTAGCACAATGCAATTAGAGCAAAATGTAATAGAAAATATTTTAAATAACTAATAAAAAATTAAATTAACAACTTAATTAATACAGTCTCATTACAGCAATTATAATACACTACACCGCCTTCTGTCTAGAAATTTCTTTCCGTCAATCCGTTGGACACAAAGTCTATTCTTGCACTTCTAATAGGAGCTGTAACAACACTTTGTAGTTCATCACAAATTAATATTAAATGAAAATTTCGGTTTATGGGCATTTTACTGCTGGCTTCTTATCTTTCAATACCTTGATGAGCGAGGGCAGGGGTTTGGAAATACCTGTATAACAAAAGAAGGTTTAGTCGTTAGTGGAAAGTGCAAACACATTACTGTAATTGTCAGGTACTTTGGACGCCAGAAAACCATTAGCTTTCTTTTATTCTCGTCATCTGTCATCTCAATAGACAAAATTAGTGAAAATACCAGACTCGTAAGAAACAAGATTCATGAAAGTCTCTGTTATACATGTCTAAACATTTGTTTTTCTATTTGAAATCTTCAAAATATGTATTATGCGTGAATTTATCCCAAATAGGCCAAAACATGCAAACATTCACGAAAAAGCATGGCTATTTGCAATCAAAAAGTCATAAATCGAATTTTTGTAATCTTTGAAAAAAGTAATCAACATGCATTTGCGTGGAAATCTGGGCTTGAGTTATTAAAATAATGTCATCGTTCTGCGGTTAGAAGGATGGCCATTGCACTATCGCCATTTACAACATGCCACGAAAAAATTCTCAGCAATCCTTTTTTTTTTTTTTCCTTCTTCTTCTTTTAACTGCGTACGAATGGATCTGTACTCCGGGGTTCACAAAGCTAAATTTTTTCACTTTCAGTCTATTCCTGTAAATTGTGATCACTCTTAATTGAAAATATTTATTTTAGGATGAAAATAACAACGTTTCTAACCGAAAATTATACTAGAGGTTTTGACTGAAAGTTATTTTCTCCTTAAAAACATTAAAATACATCGCTAATGTACAAATTGTACTTTAAGAATTAATGCATTTCTCCACCCTCGCACTCTTGCTCTGACGTACTTATAAACACTGGAAGATTTACAACTAGTGGGTCAGGGTTCCATTCAGCGGTGACAACTTGCCTGGTAGGGCCGCCCCCCTCATTTTTATTCTGGAGTTCTTCCGTGCGCCGAAAAGAAGAATGCCAGCTAATTTTAATTGTTCGTCTTGAATTCCGAAGTTACAGAATGACAACTACGAGCACAGTCTCAGCACACTGAAACTCACTAGCTCTCCGTGCGAATAAAAAACTGAGCCACCCCTACACTTGCCCTGTAGGAAGTGCTTATTATTATTGTTATTATTATTACTGTTATTATTGTTATTATTACTGTTATTATTATTGTTATTAATACTATTATTATTATTATTATTATTAACAATTCTATTCACCTACTCAAAGACTCATGGCATGGGATGTTAAATGTTTTCAGAAATATCGATCGAATGGGACACATAGGAATAGTAAAACATAAAGAGTTTCATTGAAATTGTAATATGCTACCGAACTTTAAAATATTATCTCAGCCTTTCATCTGGAAGAATCAGCATTTAAAGAATAAAAAAGAAAAACATATTTCGAAAAGTGATATTACGTGTGTATAAAATAATTGTGATGTTTATGATGGAGAATTTGATTTGATTTATTTACGGACATCTTTAACATCTCAGTTCATCAGCGTTCCATTCAATTCAGGGCGTGAAACGGCCGACAAATTTTGCTCAGAGGCCTCTTCTTTCAGGCTTGAGATTCTTTTTCGTGCCGTAAATGTACGACACGGGACCCACGGCTTTACTTCCCTTCCAAAAGAAGCCATACTTAGGATTTTTACACCCTAGAAAAAATCCTTCGGCCCCGACCGGGATTGAACCCGCGATCCTGGTTTACGAGGCAAGTATGGTTACCACTAGAATGTGGGAGAAAAAGAAAAAGGTAATGGAAGATAAAAAATTAAATATCCTATTGTAAAGAAAATAATGGAGAAAGAACGAGAAGAGAAAATGAAGGGTGAAACTGCAGAAGAAGAGAATAAAAAAACCTGACAAAAAAATGGAAGGAAGAGCAAAAAACAGAACTGAAAAGGAACATCGATGGCTCACATATTTGTTTTGAGCTATGTTCGATCATCCTTAACATTAAGTGAACATTAGGGTAATAGTGGACATCAGAAACAATTAAAGAGATAAAGAATAAAGTAAACGTGACCATCCTATCCAGGGAATGGCCATATTCTCTGCTCAGGTCAGAATTTATTTTACATTTTTGGCTCGCATTCCTTTTCCAAAAGACCAAATATTATATAGGCATACAGCATATTGTGAAAACTGTCCTTGTGAGTGCAAGAGCTGTGACTATCTGTCAGCAAGGTAGTACAAACAATATTCATAAAGATACATAAGAATCACATTTACAAAAATAAAAGATATAAAAGTATTACAGGTAATAAAAACAAAAGATAAATTACATTACCAATAGCAGAAAAAAATTATTTTTAGTATAATATGCCAGTTGTACATTCCTGCACAGTAAACCTCAAATTAACTACAAGCTGCTACCTACACATGCATTATACGGCCTTGACGACTTCTCCGTTCGCAGCGGCCCGTAACTGGATTAATCTCTCTGTAGATGTTACTTTTTTGGTGATAGTGACGATGGTAGTTGTGATAATGGTTTGTAGTGGGGGTGGAGGCAGTTCTGTATATTTATAAAATTTGCTTTAAATGCAAAAATAAAAGCAACGTGTAAATACAAAGATAAGTTAAACTACATTTTTTGGGTTCATTTAACAATGCTGTTGCACATTATTTAAGGACACTTTTCTTAACTAATAATGTGGAATTGCATGGCTCACCATACTTGAATCGTATACCGAAGATCGCAGGTTCAATCCCGGCCAGGGTCGATGGATTTTTTCAGACGTAAAAGTTCTAAGTATGACTTTCTTCGGAAGGGAAGTGAAGTCATGGGTCCCTTGTCGTACATTTGCGGCATGTAAAAGAGCCTCAAGTCTGAAAGAAGAGGCCTCTGAGCAAAATTTGTCGGCCTTTTCACGTCCTGGTTTGAATGGGACACTGATGACCTCAGATGTTAAAGAGCGTCTGTAAATAAACCAAAGCAACAAAAACTTGCATTTAAAATGTTATTTTATTCATTAAGTTTTAACGAAAGAAGTGTAAGACAAGGAAATCCATTATCTTGTAAACTTTTAGTTTGTATACAAAAATAAACATTTGAACATTCATAGGCAATTATGGGATAAATATAAACGGAAAGAAACTATTTAACTTAAGGGTTGCTCACGATGTAATTTTCATAACTTCAGCAGCAAGGAAAATTAAGGCCAGTCTTAGATGCAGTAAATTAGGATTAGAATTAAGAATAAACGCGAAGAGGACTAAACAAATGGGGAATGATTTTGAAGTGAAAATTAATAAATACATATATACATTATTTAATAATTGTGTAATTAAATTGGAATATGCAAGTGTTTTCATATATCGTCGTCCATTCTATCATTTAGACGTACAACACAAAATGAAGTTAGTATTATGAAGAATATCAATTGCATGGCAACAAATTTGAAGTTTAAAAAATTTATTCTTTTAGACAAAACGTTTTAACTTGAAACTATGAAGTACGCATCCTACACGGTTTCCTTTTCAGTTTATAGACATGAAGTTTAACAAAATGAGGCGAAGTTAACAAAAAGGCAAAAGAATAAGCTTGAGAGACCGCATACAAAACGACGCCGAGATTTCAACAGATGGATTCGCAGACTGATAGCATGGGACCCTAGGATCAGGAGAAATCATAATACAGATTGAGAGACGAACTGATTCATCATTGGCAGCCTATGGTCTATTAGGCGTAGAAAAAAAAAATACAGTTAAAGAAACTTAATGTATTAAAAAAGTAAATAATAATTAAATTATGCTGACTTGTCTTGGGTCTGCTAAAACTTAGTCACTTTTCGTTACTTCTATTCACGAAGTTTTGATGCTCAACATCCAGTATAAATGCATACTGGAGAGAGAGAGGAAAAAAAAAAAAGCATTATCCTGCAATTTTCGTTCTTAATTTATGCTTTGTTTTTCAAGAAAAAGCTTCAGAAAATGAGTGTAAATGCACTAGATAGGGTATTTTTAAAAAAATACATGCTACATCTCATTAATAAATGATAATAATAAAAAATCAATAGATAAAAAGATAGGTGGGAAATGTGCTCTTAACCAGAAAAGTTTAACAATAGTGTAAGCCATGTGTACTTGAAACCGCTTGAGCAAGCAGCAGAGATAAAGATCAGCTTTTTATGTGTGAGCGCAAAGTTTGAAGTTGTCAGACAACTAACTTACAGTGAGGTTTGTATTTAAGCCGCAGTTTAGCAAACACATACGTCATTTCCCCCCACTTCAGGGGATTAAGGGTTTATACACTGGCATTGGTGGCTAGGGTCTGTACCCCTGTTCACAGTCACAAAAGAGAGATAAGTAAAGATACAGTAGTATAAATTTACAAAAACGATCATCTTCGACGTTTGGGTAGTTTGTGCGTTTCGTAAGTAGGAACTAAAATTCATTAAAGCAATATATTATTAATTATGTTGTCTGATCCATTTAGTCTTATAATAACACTGGATTGCATTAACAAGATTTGAATTTCTACCAAATGTTTGTTGCGTCATTGTAGAGACAGCTCCACTGCAATTATTGTTTGTTATTAAAAAAACGGATTCTTGTAAAGAACTGGTAAGGCTATTAGCACGAATATACTCTTGCACTTGTGTTCTAGGTAGAAAAACTGTTCGCAACTGGTTAAAAAGTTATGATAGATAGGATTTCTCAATGCTCCTAATCGGTATCGTCTTCTTCTTCTTCTTCTTCTTCTTCTTCTTCTTCTTCTTCTTCTTCTGCTCCTCCTCCTCCTTCTCCTCCTCCTCCTCCTCCTCCTTCTTCTTCTTCTTCATCTTCTCCTTCTTCTTCTCTTCTTCTTCATCTTCTCCTTCTTCTTCTTCTCTTCTTCTTCTTCATCTCCTTCTTCTTCTCCTCCTCTTCTTCTTCTCTTCTTCTTCTTCTTCTTCTTCTTCTTCTGCTTCTCTTCTTCATCCTCTCTTCTTCTTCTTCTTCTTCCTCTCTTCCTCTTCTTCTTCTTCTTCTCTTCTTCTTCTTCTCTTCTTCTTCTTTTCTTCTTCTTCTTTTCTTCTTCTTCCTCTCTTCTTCTTCTTCTTCTTCTTCTTCTTCTTCTTCCTCTCTTCTTCTTCTTCTTCTTCCTCTCTTCTTCTTCTTCTTCCTCTCTTCTTCTTCTTCTCTTCTTCTTTTCTTCTTCTTCTTCTTCTCCTACTCCTCCTCCTCTTCTTCTTCTTCTTCTTCTTCTTCTTCTTCTTCTTCCTCTCTTCTTCTTCTTCTTCTTCTTCTTGTTCTTCTTCTTCTCTTCTTCTTCTCTTCTTCTTCTTCCTCTCTTCTTCTTCTTTTCTTCTTCTTCTTCTTCTTCTCCTTCTTCTTCTGCTCTTCTTCTCTTCTTCTTCAACACAGCTCGTCTGGCACCTTTGACTTGCAAGAGAACCGATGAAATGGGAGAACAGGAAATTCGTGGAAAGGGAATATTCAACCCAGCATTCGCCCATGCGATCAGAGGGTATCATGTAAAACCCCAGGTCAGGATTACCGATCCCAAGAGATTTGGGCCCGAGAGCTTGGTCGGGGAGTTACAGAATGAGTCACGAATGAGATGGTTGAAAGGTGAAATAATTCAGTATCGTACGTTTTAAGCTGACCTAGTGAAGTTAATTAGCCAGTGTACTACGCATTCACTCTGATCGGTTGTAGATTTCATTACTCGTATAACTAAGAATTAATCTATTTGGTCGGTTCCTAGGATCTCTTTAGTACAATTATCCGGGCATAGAATTATTGTGTCCAACTGTGTAATATGTACATTTCGTTCTTTAGCAGAGATAGATATTTTCTCTCTGGTGCCTTCATTCTCATTTCTTTCTCGATATTAAATCACCAAATATTCCTGCGTTTTAGGTAACTTTCTTATAGGCATTATCCCCAATAATTTCTCCCTTCATCGTAAATGACAGAACTCGATCACAACGTTACTGAACAAGACTTCTGGCTATCTCTTCCAAAGAAATGATTTTGAAATGCTGCGGGACATCAGGAGAGTGCAGCGGGTGGTCCCCCATGCTAAGTTTGGCGGTTAGGGTCAGCAATTCTCACACGTTTGATTGTAACGGACGTCCCCACAAAGGGTGCAACTCAGGGTTCACGCCCTTCTGTTCGCGCCGCATATTTAATACACAGCTTTCTTTATTTGCTCTGCCTTACATGTTCTAATGAAGGGATACGTGGAGGGGTCACTGGGCGAAACAACAGCTAGAAAGAGAAATTAAAACTACCATATGACACGAAGGTAAAACATCTTCCTCTAAGAAAAGGAATAAATGGCAATGATAGGGGAGGAATTGAAGTAAGTCAGGGAGAATAAGTATTATAATAGCGGAAACTATCACTAATCTAACACATTGTTTTCTAGCTAACTATTCTCCATATTTAAATGTTATAAACACGCGTTATCTTAATATTTACTGATTAAAGCCAGACTTGTTCGCAGGAAGGAGAGATTATTTGTGTACCTAAGATACCGCACCACTTGTCTATCCTCGTCCATCAGTTATCTTAGTCATCAAATGAGTCAAAAGGCAATCATGTAGGAATGAATAAGTTTGTCGGTGTTTTAGAATTTCTGACATTCGCATTCTTAAAATTAAAAAAATTAAATTTTTGAGAAAAACCCTCATTGATTTACCATCGAACCTGGGTTCTCTATTTTGTATTACCTTTTTCAGCAAACTTTACCGTTGAACATGGTGTCTCTAGTGTAGTTGTTAGTGACTGCGAGAAGAGGTCGCGTCATAATGTGTAGCGCAAATAACATTAACATACATCAGTCAATAGCACCGACAAATAACAATTGTAATTAGAAGGTATAGTTTATCGATTGTTCAACGTGTCGAACGAGGCAGCTATCGAAATGAAAAACAGTGAACGGATGTGGCTGTACAGATTATGACGTAGGTAGTAAGTTACTGAATGATAAAGTAACCTGTAACGTAATAAGCACTCAAATAGATGACTATGAATTTGACACGGAAGAATAAAAATAATGTCACAGTCAACTGAAAATATACCTAACACTAACAAGGCTGAACAATTTTGAAATAAAGTGGTAGCGAAAAAGGAAAGTTGGTCGTAATGATGAGGACATAACATGACATGACATGACCAAAAAAAAAAAAAAAAAAAAAAAAAAACGCTTGGGGAGGCAAAGGTATGTAGAGCGAACATATAAAATAGTCCATTAGTAATAAAATAACATTTGTAAAGCAGAAACAGGTAAACATTGATGGTAATAATTCCGAAAACATGGTCCGGTTAGTGTTGGATGCCATAGCAAGACAAGCGAGAGAAAGACAGAAGAAAGAAAGGCAAGTTAGAGGTAGGAAACTAAAAATCCTAGAAACGTATATAATTTTATATATTCAGAAAATAAAGAAGAGGTGAAGTAAGAAGCTGGACAGCCCTGTCCGCAAAGTTCACCCTTCTTGCACACCTCGCACTGGGGCCACGGCTACAATGAAAGTATCATTATGCTACTTGTGGTACGGTGGGAGAATGCAGATCCCGTGAAAAGAGGCGGCGACGCTCTCCAACCGTCTTCTGTCAACATCTGTACGTCGATCGCAGCCACCATTAATTTAAATGATGCCGTTACAATAAGATGCATTCAGTTAAATAAATCGCGGTCACAAAAGATATGTACACGAGACTTTAGAAGAGAGTACTTCATTGCGAAATATTAGCTACGTCTTGTACGGTTGTTTGCACTAGAAGCGCCTAAAGCGTTCGTTCTAGCAGGCCGACAAAATGCATAAAAGCATGTGCTTAGTGACTTGAACCCCTCCATATATTTAAGTGGGAATGCCGCAGTGTTCCACTTTTAATCTAAGTTTGTTTTACTTAACAGGGAGGGGAAAAAATCAAATCTTTAAAAACAATTTTACAACACGAACAGAAAAATTACATTTCCCATTCAAAATGGGAAATAAATAGATATAAACCGGAAAAAAATAGATCGGTTTGACTATAAAACAGGGACATTTCGAAGAACATGACAGGTTTAGGCATAAAACTATGCAAGACCTGTGCTGTCCATGCAATCGCTTTTAGGTACAAAACAAGCAACAGAGATTGCAGACTACATGCAAAGTGGTAGATAAACATTACAGCTGAAAAATGGCATTATTAAAAATACAGGGACAGCGGAAATGGCACCTAGATAGGATTAGTTATTAGAACATATTGACTTACAAACCACACAAGAGGGACAAAGAAGAGGAAGGAATGAACACAAAGCTTTTGGAAAGGGTAGAAGCATAAAACCATAAACAAAAATAAGGGACATAAAAATTGATTCATATTGTTTTTATAACAATCAAGAACATTGATAGACGCCTGTTCGGCATTTTCTTGCGTTTGCTGTTACTGCATTAGTTTTTAGAGTAATCAAAGTTTAAAGTTGGTTCTCATGCTTCTGATTGGTACCTGTCGACGAATGTTTTACACGTTTTTAATCTTCTTCATATCGTAACACGAATTAACTATCATCTTCGTCGATTTTAGAAAAAACTTAATGTATCTTTAATACGATAATGGTAGACTCTTATTTAAGTAACCAACAGATACTTACTATTAATGTTATGCAATTAAAATATACTACCCACTATTAACAAGAAAGGAAACCGATCCATGAGCTAGTAGAGGCTCTGAGAAATGCTCGTCTAATTCCAGAGCTTAAGAAATTTTGCTATCCAAGTAAACCGTGAAAACGTTTCCCCCCCCCCTTTTTTTTTTCTCCTGTAATATATATTTGAATCCGGATTGTTGCAGGATTCGCAGGAAAATATGCTGGCAATCGTGTTCCAGGTAGAGTTCTCCAACCTGATAAAAGGTCACGCAAAAGAGAAAATTTAGATGAAATATAGGAATTTCCTATGCAGATGCAGACAATCTCCTGCCGCTTGGGGGCATCGCTTTCAATGTCTCTTATAATACAGGTTAATTCATATTATTATCAGTTTTAAATACAGTAGCATTGTGTGGTTTCAGTAAAAATATAAATAGTAAAATAAAAGTACTAATTTTTACTCGCACTGACTCTTTATCTCCTTTTTTTTCGGTTGCAGCCGCTGCACTTCTCCAATAAACAGACTACCTATAATTCAAATAACTTCACTGTAGCAGTAGCATGCTCTAAGCTCTAGCTGTAAATACTGTTCCGAAGAAAATATGATAGTTACATGATCTTGCAGAAAGACATTTGATTAAAAGAGAATGTAGTAATTAATCATTAATTAAATTAACACATTTAATTATTTATCCTGGCAAGAGTTAAGGCTACTGCGCCTTCTCTTCCACTCTACCAGGCGAATAAAACCAACAATAATACAGAATACAATGTACATTGTAATATAAAATACGTAAAAAGTCAATTTCAAAATATATACTGCATGCAAATATTACACATTTTTATTATAGTTAGAAGGTTCATAAAAATTCTCAATTCAATAATTTTCTCAAGAAGAAGAAGAAGAAGAAGAAGAAGAAGAAGAAGAAGAAGAAGAAGAAGAAACGAGAGACTAACTGTTGTGATTCCTCAGTTTAAGGAGGTGACAATTTCATTTACGCTTAAATTACTTTATTGTCCGACAATCTCTGACTTCAGGGGGAAGGGAATTTCAGATTCGGGGAACTGACACGGTATTTTTAACAGTGTTTAACGTCCGTTTTTACTACTGAGGCACCACAGGTGGTGGACACTGATCATACATGAAATGAAATATATTTTTTTAAGGAAGAAAACGTTCCAGGCCTAAGTTTAGGGTACCTTCCCGACATTTGCCATTTATGAGGACTGAGGAAAACCTGGAAAAAACCTCATTCAGGGAGGACGGTCCTGGTGGGATTCGAATCCCAGACCTCCCGCTCATGAGTCCACGCCTTAATCCTGGTCATCCGTGGCGGTGTGGTAATTTAAATATGCTATATTCTACTTACTCTAGATACACTTACTTATTATGAAAATTTTGTGAAACTAAAATACACAATAAATTATGGGGTAATTTTCCATACATATTTAACAAGCTGTATATAAACATTAGATGTGTATATCACTGTAATTAAACGTAAACGCTCACTTGAATCACAATATAAATATCAGATTGATTGATTGATTTATTTATTTCTCTTTAACATCTCAGGTCATCAGCGTCCCATCAACTCAGGGCGTGAAACGGCCGACAAATTTTTCTCAGAGGCCTCTCTTTCAGGCTTGAGGTTCTTTTTCGTGCCGCAAATGTACGACACAGTACCCACGGCTTTACTTCCCTTCCGAAGGAAGCCATACTTAGGATTTTTACGTCCGAAAAAATCCATCGATCCTGGCCGGGTTGGATGTAGGAGGCAAGTATGGTAACCACTACACCACCACGACCGACATATAAATATCAGGCAAGTGCGAGTTTAGCAAATGAAAATTCTGTATCAATGAGAAACAGAGTAAACCTCAGTGCAATGTCGATCATGAAGAAAAACACTAAGGAAAAAATGCACTGAATTCAAAACTTTCGTGCAGCAATATACAGTTGCTGGAAGCATGAGCGAATTTTTCTGACACAGCTAAATAAATAAATAAATGATCATATTGTGGAGGTAAGTAAAACAGCAAAACCTGCACCTACACTATATTTAGAAGCGTGCTTTGACTGTCTGATTTCCCCTGCATCGACTAAATTGACTTGAAGGGGATGTTAAATAATTCCAAAGTTGAAACAGGTTTTGATTCGGCATGGGAATATCATGAGGGGAGGGAAATGATTTCTGAGCAAGCAATTACGCGTTCTATCATTCATGGTTCGGGGAAAGGGAAAGGAGGAATTCGGTAGGACTCCATAATACATGAACAACTCTGCCTCTCTCATCTCGCTAGGATGATGCACTCACTCTATCTGCTGCTCACGCTCTTATGCAAATGTGCGAAATTTCTCCCATCACGCGAAGTAGCCGTTCTTGACACGTATGCTGCGTGCACAAAACTGTTCTATACTCTTAAATAGCTTGAAGACTTCCAAGCGGATTAGATGTGTGTTATACTCATTGAGGAAGCTGTATTTAAACAAAGAAACAATTATAATAAAACATAAATAGTCGACCCAGGCCTGTTTTAAATGAAAGTAGGCTCACCAGCAATGCAAGAGTTTTCAAGTAAGTAAAAAGAAGAAGAAGAAGAAGATAACGTGTATTTTTAACGGTTATGATCAACTGAAGAGAATTTTGCCTTCATTTAAAATACGACCACAAGGTATAATTGTTTAATTAATATTTTCTAAGGACAAAACTCCTAAACATTGCAATGCTGTACACGTTGCTTCAAGGGATCCTTTTATGAAATTCAGGTACAATCTTTCATCTTTGAGTCGAAGACATGAACCATTTATCACATTAATTATATTTCCTATTGATTTCATATACTAATATGATCTTTCTGTAGCAACAAAATGTATAATTGTGTCCTGAAACGTTGTAGAGCATTACGTGATGATAAAAACTTTTTATCGACTGACATTTAAAAGATGTGATGTTCATATAACGATACATTTAAACAGTAAATACTGGGAAAGGTTATACTAACTAGAGTGCACTGGTAGTCGGTCCTGGTGGTGTAGTGGTAACCACACTTGCCTTCTAAACCCAAGGTCGCGGGTTCAAACCCGGCCAGGATCAATGGATTTTTTTCGGGCGTAAAAATGCTAAGTATGGCTTCTTTCGGAAGGGAAGTAAAGTCTTGGGTCCCGTGTCGTACATTTACCGAAAAAGAACCTCAAGCCTGAAAAAAGAGACCTCTGAGCAAAAATTGTCGGCCGTTTCACACCCTTAGTTGAATGGGACGCTGATGACTGTCATGTTAAAGAGCGTCCGTAAATAAAACGAATCAATCAAAAAGTGCAGTTAAGTAAAGCAGACCACTTAGACTCTTCGTCAGTTAGAGATAGTAGGTTTTTTATTTTTATGGTGTTTAACGCCCGTTTTTACTACTGAAGTACAACAGGCGGTGGACACTGAATTGAATATACATAAGGTGAAACATTTTAAACATCCTGAGAAGCAAAAATAGATAAAAACACTTGAATAGTAACACAAATGCAAGCCCAAATTTTTAATTACTTTACAAGGTTTTTATTAATCTTGTTACTACCTATGTGCCTGGAATTGACAGCATCAGATCTATTTTGAAATAATATCACATCCATGACAGGTTGTTGATTTGTTTTATTTACGCACTCTCTTTAACATCGCAGGTCATCAGCGTCCCATTCAATTCAGGGGCTTGAAACGGCAGATAAATTTTGCTCAGAGGCCTCTTCTTTCACGCTTGACGTTCTTTTATACGCCGTAAATTTCTGAGTGAACTGGCCGTTATGGCACAACGAAATGGCCACTCATGTCATATGACCTCGTACCATGTCATCTCTCGCATCTGAATAATATGCTGAACGAATCTGAATCACTGATAACGTTTGATCGAACAGTGAATCTAGAATTGCGACATGTGATCGTGCGTTTTGTTCTGACATCTGTAAAGTTTATACCGAGCAAACATTGTGAAGAAATGTACAATAAAACACAAGGTAACTATTGCCCTTTGATAACATCTTTTTTGGGGAAAAAATTTTCATCTAAAGCTATAGTATGAAATTTCTTTAGCTTAGACAATTTTGAAATAAACTGTTTATTGTTAGTAACATCACACTTGCACTTCACATGAAGATCCTTCTTCACACATCTGTAATAGAGTGTCAAAACTCTTCACTCCATTTCTATCATAATGTTTAGGCCAGTCAAAATGAACCATCTTGTAATGCTCTACAACATTTCAGGACACAATTATACATTTTGTTGTTACAGAAAGATCATATTAGTAAACGAAATCAATAGGAAATATAATTAATGTGATAAATGGTTCATGTCTTCGATTCAAAGATGAAAGATTGTACCTGAATTTCATAAAAAGATCCCTTGAAGCAACATGTACAGTGAGGTTATTTCAGTTACGGACCAGCAGAGCGCGGCTGCAACACTGGAAGAAGATAGTCGTGTATAATGCATGTAGTTAGTTTGCGGGTGACTTGTTAGCAAGTGCTTGTGCGTTTTTATGTTACTCGGTGCTTTTACTTTTTCGTTTAAGGCCTACTACATAAATACTGTCCGGAATACTGGATTCTTATTTACCATACTTATGTTAAAACAGATTCTTGCAGAGAATTCGCAAGAAAATATCCTAAAAAATCGTGTTCCAGGTAGAGAAATAGTTCCCCAATGTGTTATGAACTTACAAGAGACAAAGATTACTCAATGACAAGAAACATGTTTCCAACTGCTATTACGGTAGAAAAGTTAGATAAATGCAGGAATTTCCTATCTATCTATCTATCTATCTATCTATCTATCTATCTATCTATCTATCTATCTATCTATCTATCTATCTATCTATCTATCTATCTATCTATCTATCTATCTATCTATCTATCTATCTATCTATCTATCTATCTATCTATCTATCTATCTATCTATCTGTCTGTCTGTCTGTCTGTCTGTCTGTCTACCTACCCATCCCTACCTACCTACCCATCCACCCACCCACGCACCCATCCATCCATCCATCCATCCATCTATCTATGCAGGCAACGTATTGCCGCTGAGGGACATCATTTTTCAATATCTCTTATAACATAGATTAGTGCTTATTATTATTATCTCTTTTTAAATACAATATCAATTTATGCTTTCAGACGAAATATAAATACTAAATTAACTTTATGCGAGACGACTCTTTCTTCTTTTTTTTCTTCTTCTTCTTCTTCCTCTTCTTCTTCTTCTTCTTCCTCCTCTTCTTCTTCGTCTTCTTCTTCTTCTCCTCCTCCTCCTATTGCAGTGGCTGCACTTACCCGGTAAACAGCTGCGCTTAGGAAACCCACTTAAATAAGCTCACTGTATATAAAACTTAAGAATTGTACTTGTAAGATAGAGTTCATGGCTCTCGGTAAAATATTCTCATTTTACATTCACTAGACAGTCATTTTAAAAACGTCTGAAGAATTAAATTATTGCAGATCAAGATTACAATTAGCAAATGAACTGTCCAGAATTGCTGGGGACTTTATAAAGAACAGGAAATGTGAATAATGCTGATAGAGGAATTTGCAAATAGAAGAAAGGTTGAGCGAGTGAATCTCTTGCCTTCTGAATAAAAACATTGCCTGGGGAGAATAAGAAAAAGAAGAAATGCACCATTAGGAAATTGATGTTGCATAGTGATGAATGAAGCTGATACAACGTGTATGTACCTCCACCACCTTTGAAACTGCATGACTTGGTAATCCATCATATTCCCCTCCATTTCCCCCGTAAAAGTCGTTGAAATATTCACGAGGTCGTCTTAAGGCTTGAACTTTTCAGCAGTCAAGGGAAGCATTAAATGCAAAGGTCAGACTTCGTGCACGCTTCTAGAACATTTCCTATCGGTGATTGGTTAGTGCAGAAGTCCCTCAATAAAAGATGATATGATTACCTCATCTCGCATGTGTAAAACGGAATAGCAACATTGCTCAAGGTTCGAAGACCTCCATGGATAGAAAACAAAAACATGCCGCTTTGAAAAGAAATAATTTATGCGATTACCGTTCGCAGTGTACAGCACAAATTTTAAAATAAGTTTTAGTAAAAGTGTCTCACATTCTATTGACCGTTTAACGATCCTGATTAATATTTGCACAATTATGATAATGATATAAATATCTAGTTTTGAGACGAAGTTCAAAAATCTGTCAGCTATTATTTATTAACTTCGTTAGGACAGAAGTTTTTGACATCCCTGATCATTTGAAACGCATTTTCAGTACAATGTTGCCGCTTGTATTGAGATGTCGAGTGTCTGGATATTTAACATTCCCTTCAGAGTTCGAATGGATTTATTTTATGAGAGAGTGAAACATTCACAACGAACATATCCTGAAAGATACTACGCAAAATAAACAGACCTTCGGCATACTTTGTTTAGTAGTTGGAGATCACGTGTTGGTAACAACGTTTTTATTGATATTAAAATTTAATACGATGCATGCCAATTAAAAATTTAAATTTTCATGTTATCAGTGGTATGTATAATTAAAACGTTAATATTCAAAACATTAAACTGAAATAATTGCCTTCAATTCCACGGCCCATGCCAATGAGATGACAACTTTTTGCGCAACGTTTGAAGCAGTTGTCAAGCAGTGCCCCTTTAAATAACCCTTGCGCAGTGACAGATACCTATAATACGCAGGTGATACAGCGCCTTCCCAGTTTCCATATCCGCGAGCTGGTCCACAGGATTGGTAAACAGGGGAATATGACATATTTTTCTGTTGCACGCTTTCCCGCATGCATTAAAAATCTCGCAAATATCGGACAATGTGGTAATATGCTATTAACAAATTGTGATTTTTGGCATAAAGCAGTAATAAAATGCCATATCATATATATATATATATATATATATATATATATATATATATATCTTTCACAACAATTCTTCATTCTGTCACAGCGTGTTTTCCTTCATTCTTTTCTCCCGATGGTGTTCCTTTGCTTTCTGTCCTTTACCTGGAAATCTTTGAAATGATGTTAAATTCATTCTGCCCTGTATAATATCTTCTCTTAGCTACATGTAATTAAAATCTTTTCCTATCCCTAGAATCCAATGGTTATTAATGTTGTTTATTTATATTATTATATTTATATTAATTAATTATTATATTTATATTAATAAATAAAAATAAATAATATCCATAAATAAACTAAAATAAATAAATAAATTCATCGTGGGGTACAGTGAAAAACCCCTGTACCGTAATATAAATTTAAGTGCCTATATAAATAAACTGTCAGTAAATATATGTAATTTTGCTTTACAAACGTGGACTTCTTTAGAAACGTGCAACTACCACATTGTGAACAATGTTTGATAATGATAAAAACATCTCACCGGTGCATTCACCAACTCTCAGCATTAGGCATGATTGAGTTTCGACCCCGAGAAAATACTTGATAAGAAGAGTGGAAGGAAGTCTTATCAAAAAATGCAGCTATTCGGAAAATGTTAATGGTTTTTTTTTTTTTTTTTTTTTTTTTTTTTTTTTTTTTTTTTTTTTTTTTTTTTTTTTTTTTAGCAAGACAGAGAAGTTTGGGTCTTAGTCAACACAACACCACCTCAGACATTAGAAGCAGAAGATGAGAGTGTCATAAAGATACATCTAAGTGTTACGCTGAAGCACTTATATCCTACAACAATCTAAATGCCACTCAGAAAATTTCTCTCTACTAGTTCCATATTCTTCCCAGTGGTTTTTATTTCTATTTTCCCTTATGTGCCTTATAGGAATTCTTGCCTTATTAACTGTTACTACACTCATGTTATACTCCTCCGTTCATTTTTATTACATTCTACATACCTAGCAAAAGTATCAATAAAATCCTTCATTTCCTGCTAAATGCATCGTCGCATCAGCGTATTTCATTATTCCCCGATAGGGCGGCTCTGTGCATCACTTTCTAACGTTCATTCACTGTTTTTCAGAGTCGCCAACTGTTACATCATATTATTATAGAGAGGAACAAGGGCATTTCTACTCGCCAACCATGTCAAGAGAGGCTTCCGAATGAAACTTGTTTATTTAAACCTAACCTAAGGGCAAACATGCGAACCCAATAATCTCAAACTTTAATCCCTAGGTTAGGTTTAAATTTTACGAGAATTCCTGTTATAACGAGTATCCGCTTACGTTAGGTTAGTAGGTTAGGTGTTTGCTAGGCTTACTGTATCAAAACTACTTTAAATCTATACACAGACAGTCTTTTCGCATTATTTTAACTGCACTGCAATCTAGTGCATTTTTTGCTGTTGGCAACAGCAGCACGTCGCCATCATTCCACTGCTCAAACGTCATTTTTCCGTTCTGCTGCCGAAAGCTGCTATAAATTAAATCGCTTTTTGCTGGTTTGCCCGGTGGGTTAATAGCTTCCTACGAGCTGACATCTCCTTCTGACTTCTACTTGGACGACTATTAGAGTTTTACCAGTTCATCAAAATACTGAAGCAAATTGTACCGTCTGTATAGGTGTTCCTAATTTTTCAGAAAGAAGAACTGTATTTACGATCCTCTCCTCAATGTTGAAGATCGTAAGTAAACACTACAAGAAGTATAGCTTACTAAAAATATCTGTCACCTAGAAATCAGGTCATGGCTTCAAAGGTTTTGATGGCTATTAAGGCGGGGAGTAAAATATCAAGATCTAAATTTTAATACAGTATTTACCAGTGCTCTTAAATGCTCGACTGGGTATAATCTTAAGAATTTTAACTTAGAGTTTTTTTTATCTAGCCTCCAAATAAGAACAGGCGTACTCCCAATGAGATATGAAGAATTTGTTTCCGTGTGTGTTAAGTTATGGAAATAGCTGCCGATTCAGAATCCATACCTACCTATGTACAGAAATTCCTGGAAGCCGCAATCCTCTTTTCTCAAATCATTGCAATTCTGTGATTCCTAATTATAATTTTTTCATGATGAGTTTCGCCAACCATTGCTTTTGGTTTGTTTATACCGTCTTTCCACTCGCAATACTGCACCGATAAACATGGCACTTAGACAAACGTAATATGTTAATATAAAAAATGCATCAGAAATGGATCATAGAGAAGTGAAATTTTACACACTTCTATCAAAGCAACTAAGCAAGTTATGTTCAAACCGCAAAACTAGTACAGCAGGTAAATATAATAATGACTAGTTGTGATTTATATTTGACTTTAAGGTTTTCTCCCCCCCCCCCTTTTTAATAGAATGTTTCCTTCCATTAAAAAAATCCTCTCCCAATTTACCATTTCATTTCATGTATCATCAGTGTCACCGCCTGAGGTGCCTCAGTACTAAAAACGGGCTTTAAACACTATTCATTCGTTCAATCAAATGAGGATCACAGAAAGAGGATGATCGAAATCTTCAGCAATTTGCTGAAATCCGTAGAAAAAATTTCGAGTGAACTTAACATAGAACAGAGAATGCCACGAAAAGTGCGCAGACAAATGCAACCATCTAGGAGATGTGAAGTAACAGATGCTCTACATTCCTTCCCTATTAGACTCTCAGTCACCTCCCTAATAAACCATCCCCCCCCCCCATAAGAAGAACCACTTCTTTTTCTTACGGTACTTCATTCGCAAATATGAAAAAGCTTTCCTTCAATGAAAGAGGTCCAGAACTGTACTCCATCTGGCAGAGGGTCAAACATGGTACCAAGTATGACATAACATGAAGATATCGTGTACATCCGTTCTTCCCACTTCTACTTCGCGGCGCATTCTTCCATCCTCATTGGACCAACACTTCCTGCTACAACATGTACCTACCGTAGAACTCTCGTTCAGCACTCTGCCGCCTAGGTAAAAATTTTGCTCTGATCAACAATGTCTTCTGAGCGATCGTTTTGAAAGGGTGAGCACGGATAAATAAAAATGCATTGGTGAGGTCATCAATAAGTTTGCTTTGCAGCCTCGTTGACAAACTGGCGCTCGAAACGACGAAAAGACTAAAGAAATTAAGATATGCAATCAACACGTTCAGTGACAAATATGAAATAATTGCACTGAGAATTAACCTTTCAATAGTATTCAAATAATGTCGTAATTTCACGATTTGTTCTGGATTTAAATCGCCAAATAACTAACAAGCTCCCTTTGTAATCTGCTAGCTTATAAATCCAGAAATCCTGGGTTCGATTCCCGGCTGGTGGGAGTGAGTTTTTTTTTATATTAGAATTATTTTCTGCCCTCCAAAGAGTCTGACGGCATGAGTGTCTATGTTTTAACCAACAGTAATAAACCCTGACGTTTAATGAACAACACAAGCAAGTAAAAACTTAGGCCTATTTCACGAAAATACAAATTACACTGCAAGGAGATTAATTACGAGATATTCATGGCCTATAAAATGTAAACATAAGCGATTTCATAAATGTTACAATTAAAGGGGAACTTTTGTAATATATAGTTATTTGTTGTTTGTAGCTAAAGGAATTATTATATAAATGAAAAAGGCCCCAGTTGTTTCAAAGGTCAGAGCTGCCGATACGATAGTAATAGCGAAGGGCGTCTTATAAATAGTGGGACTAAGAATGATGTTGATCATTCCCTCTCTTTGAGAAAAACTCCGGAGACGCCCATGTAGAGAAAAATATGAGCTGAAAAGTGAGAAAAGAAACAGAGAATGGCAGCTTATACATAGCAGCAGAACTGGTTTCCCTATAAACTCACTTAGAAAGATACAACAAAGAGCATAAATTTTGAATTATAGGTAAAACCTATTGATTTTTAACCTTTTTGTGCATTATTCCTTCTTGATACGAGTTGGGGCGCCTGCTACAATTTGAGCTACTTCTAGTTGTTGTGCATTTTGTAGCAACTAGAGCGGAATATTTTGATTCTGATTTTAGCCGGGCTATACATTGCAGAGCATTTTCTCTAAGGAGATGATGTAGATATCAAATTTGTTAATATTATAAACCGCGATATTTAGAAGAGCCTCTGCAAATCAGCGTGTATACTTAATAGATTTAATAAATATCATATGAGATCTCTTCAAAAAGTACGCGAATTTGAATTTCCGCGGGCTACGTATATTCGATTTTCGATTGTTTTGTGGCGTTATGTTGTTACTCATGTCCCTCACTTATGTTGACAATCTCGGCCATTGTGAATATTCAGTTAATTGTTGACAGCTATTTTGCTTGGACGTGTTTTGGTTCTTATTCGATTTTTGCCTATTCCAAAAAATGGAACAAAGAAAATGTATCAAATTTTGTGTGAAAAACAAAATTAAGTGCGCGGATGCATTCCGAATGTTGACTGTGGCATATGGTGAAGCTACCTTGGACCAAAGCAACGTTTATCGGCGGTACAAAATGTTCTCAGAGGGTCGAGAAGATGTGAACGACGAAGAGCGTCCCGGACGCCCGAGCTGTCAGCAACAGACGAAAACATTGAAGAAGTGAAGAAAATAGTATTGGCCAATCTTCGAATCACCGTTACAGAAGTTGCTGAGGACCTAAACATATCGATTGGCTCGTACCATTCGATTTTTACCAATGATTTGGGCATGAGACGGGTCGCCGCAAAATTCGTACCAAAGTTGCTCAATTTCGACCAAAAACACCCATCGCATTAACGTTGCTAAGGAGCTGTTGAACTCTGTCCGCGACGACCCAAATTTGCTCCAGAGGGTCATAACTGGTGACGAATCATGGATTTATGGTTATGACATGGAAACTAAAGCTCAATCATCCCAATGGATGCTGCCACACGAGCCAAGACCGAAAAAGCGCGCCAAGTTCGGTCGAATGTGAAGGTTTTGCTTACAGTTTTCTTCGATTGCAGGGGCGTGGTGCATCATGAGTTCTTGCCAAAGGGTAGAACGGTCACTAAGGAATATTACCTGCAAGTTATGCGCAATTTGCGCGAAGCAATCCGCCAGAAACCCCCGAATTTGTGGAAGAACAAAAATTGACTTTTGCACCATGATAACGCCCCTGCTCACACATCGTTGCTTATGCGCGAATTTTTGTGCAAAAACAACACACTTATGATGCCGCAGCCACCGTACTCCCCAGACCTGGCCCCCCGTGACTTTTTTTTGTTCCCAAAACTGAAGAGGCCCATGAAAGGACGAAGCTACGCCACGATTGAGGAGATAAAGGCGGCATCGAAGGAGGAGCTGAACAAGATCACAAAAAACGATTTTTTAAAGTGCTTCGAGGGTCGGAAAAAACTGTTGACACAAGTGTACAATATCTGGTGGGGATTACTTTAGATATTCATGAATAAATAAATAAATACTTTTTTAAAAAACACAAAATTCGCGATACTTTTTGAATATACCTCGTACATGGTGGTATTGCAATTTCTTTCCCTTTGCTGTAAGATAAATAAACGGAGTATAAACGTTGCAGCAATGCTGAGCTTCACGAACGAGTAAAGAAAAAAACTGTTTCTTTTTTGAGAGACATTAAATCATTAGCGGCGTTGAATATGAGGGAACTGTGATTAAAAATAACAAAGTTTAACAATGGAAAACTATAAACAAAGTCGAAAAAGTAATATATATCATAGTTCAATGCATTGTATCTGCAAAATAAAAATACAGTTGATATGTAATAGCGATCTAAATTGTGTTGTTACTGTCAATGGAAAGAACAAAAGGGTTCAGCGTTGTATTTTAAGGAAAATAAAACGAATACTGCAAACATGAAAATAAAACTTGTACGAAGCTGGTTGTTTGTGCTTGTGCGTCTTCAAGGTGGGAGAGGGCTATATCGGCAGGGTCAGGCACAGATATAATCGGTGCCCCTACATTGTTTTCAGTTACAGCGGATTTCTCCCTTCAAGGAACGAGTCCCTCAGAAAGGCTTTCAATGGCAGAAAATCCTTTCCAAAACGCAAGTCACTGCAACAGCACTGGCCCAACTCGACTGGCATTTTCGAACCAACGGAATGAAATTGTGTTAAATGGGAGAGCGGAAAAATTCACCCCAGCTTTCGCCTAAGGCCCGTAAGGAATTTGAAATCGGGATCTGCCGGATGCGAGCCCCATGCGTTTTCACCAGCCACCCCTTGATTAATTTACTTTTATTAAATGCCAATCTAAATATTAGAGTTAATGGCTTCGACTCTGAACTTACTTAAGTGCGCAGTGTCTGTGGAGCTTCTGTAAGCAAAATATGGCTAATTGCAGTTGTCAGATCCTGCAACCGCAGAGCACCATCTGCACAATTTATGACGCCAACTTTTTGTTTTACGAGAGACGCTAGGCGGAAAATCGGTAGCCAACTGACTGTGGCAGACGGCACGTCCTCGACCATCTGGAGGACAACAGCAGGGTATTCTTACAAAACTGTTCTGATCCCAAGTGCACAAGCGTTTCCCGTATCTAAATGAAAGAATGTATTAGTAAAGTGAAATAAAAATCACCATAGAAAATTAACAAGCACATCTTTCTCCAATCATTACTACCCTGCTATGGCATTTCAACTCTCTTTTACCTAAGTTTTCAGAAGTTAAAAGGATGGTAGCTTTTCTTAACATTGGAAAATAAACACACTTGCGCTTGTGTCTTGTACTATTTTATCAGCCGGCAAAGGTAATGTTCAGTAAAAAATTTGGTAGGGACAGAATCTGTAATATTGTTTCCAGATAGAGCACACCGATGCCGGCGCAGTCCCTCAGGAGGGCCGTTCCACCAGAAGCAGAAACCTTTCCAAAGCGCAAGCCACCGCACACAGCACCAGCTCAACTCGCAACCTGCAACAGAGAGCAACGAATTGGGAGAGTAGAAAATTCGTGGAGAGGAAAGATCTATCACAGTATTTGTCTAAAGGCGACGGGACAATAGGAAGGCCTCCCGAATACAAGTCTCAACGTTACCACCCCGCTCAATAAATAGGACAATTAGTGGAACTTCTCTGAAATAAAAAGTTAATTTAATGTTTGAGAATATTTCGAGATTGAAAAATGTTAATTAGTTAAATGAACAGGTGCCGTAGGAAAAGGGTGAAATGATGTCGCACCCTTAATTCTCGCGGCAATGCAATTGTGAGGAAATACCGCAAGGTTGAGAATTTTTCGGATGTGAGATAAAGCGTCTACTGCTTTAGTAGTAGTAATAACAACAACAGAAAGATTCCCATAGTCACGGTTCCTCGCTTTGACCTTTCCCATGGTGCACGATAGCGTGTATGGAAAATTGTTTCCTCCATACGCTGCGCTCGTGACTCGGATTCGCGATGTGAAACTATCGGAAGGCACTTTGTTTTACTGAAGGACTTTCCACATTTCGTGATTGCTGCATAACATACACCCAGTCTTATTCATATTTATTTAGTCCGTTTATACTCTGCTATTAAAACTGTATTACCAGCGCTGTGCATAAATAAAAACACGCGTTTAGCGTGCGGCTAAAAATGATGGAATTGAAAATAGATACTCATTTCATCTTTATTAAAAATTGAATTTATCTGTTAGTTATTTGAAATATTTTATAATTAGGCTATTATAACTAATGTATTCATTTTAAAAAGTTGCACATTATTCACTTTGTACGCTTGATCGTTTTTTGCTTTCCTTGAAAACTATGAACAAGCGCTCAAGTGCTGCTGTGATGCCGCGGCTTGCCCTCAAGTTGACAAGCTTACACTCAACAATTATACTGCTGTGATACTTTCATTTAAACAATTCGTGGCTTGTCCTATAATTGGAAAGCTCATAGCGCAGTGGAAATACAAGATGAACTTGAATGATATGCCCTCCTGAAATAGAGAAAACGTATGGTGATGCAACTTGTTTGAACATTTTCATCTTAATGATAAGCCTTCAGGGAATATATCGTCACCAGCACTTTGTAATTTGGTGTAAATTATACGAGCAGATTCCCTTCCAGTTTCTAAGAAAAGAAACAATCTTTTGATTGAAAGAATTGCTAGATTTTTGTTCCCAAAAATGTTCAGGGACTCTCACCTTGCCTTACGAGAGTCCTTGCTGCGATATGGAAGGAGGTCTGCCGGAGAAGAAACGCCTCAAATGCAGTGTAGCCTCCTTTTACATAATGATAGTAATTTAGGTTTTCTAATTCACGTCATATCATATTCAATTCAGTCTCGCTAGGCTTGTGTTTTCTCGTACACTTTAAACATAAGGATACCTTAATAATATTATACTAGAAATGTCACATAAAGCCTTAATTCTGTATGATTACATTTTTTCAAGACAGTCAATGATTTCTTCTGCCTATCTTCCATTTGTAAATCTTTTAGTTAATATGGGTGTTGAAAAACTGATAATATTTATGAGAAATCGGTGGTAAATACAGGGTGTACATAAATGATTATAGCGGTTATAAACTTATATTTTTTCTCTATGGTATATAATAGAATTTTATCTTAACTTAAATTGAAGAGAAACTGTGGAAGTTACCATAACACAAATTACAAATATTCAATTTGGGATCCATTTGTGACACGGCATACATCCAGCCGGTGGTTTATTTCTTGCCACACGATGTTAGCATGTCTGGTGTAACTGATCCAACTGCTGCAATAATCCTCCGTCTCAACTCAGATAGGTCTGCAGGTAGCTTGGCATGTACACACGTTCTTTATGTACCTCCACAAGAAAAATTCACAGGGGGGTCAGATCGGGAGACCAAGGAAGCCAAGGCGCCGGACCATAACAACCAATCCAACGATGCTAATGTGGGGGCCTTTAGCAATTCCTGACGATATGGTCTGTTGAGATGCTTTCTTAACACCTTCCACATTGTCATTGTTGGAATTGTTAGTTCTCGAGTCGCCCGCCCCTCAAAAACATTTTAGAACTGCGCGCCAAAACTGTTCTGACTCTCTGCACATTCTCATCTGACACACGCGGTCGTCCGGGGCTCTTTCCTTTACAGAGATACCCGTCATTTGGATATTGAGTAGTGTTTAACGTCCGGTTTTACTACTGAGGCACCACAGGCGGTGGACACAGATGATACATGAGATGATATGATATATTGGGAAGGGATATTTTTAAGGAAGGAAGCGTTCCAGGCCTAAGTTTAGCGTACCTCCCCGGCATTTGCCAGTTATGAGGACTGAGGAAAAACTGGGAAAAAACTCAGTCCGGGAGGACGGTCCTGGCGTGATTCGAACCCCAGACCTCCCGCTCACGAGTCCGCGCCTTAACGACCTCGGCCACCCGTGGCGGTCTCATTTGGATATGGTTATATCATATATGAATATGATTATATAATAAGTTCATATATGAATGTTAAGACTAAATCTTCGCCTATAGCCCTCTGAACTGGGTTATATTTCGCTATTTCCAAGGTTTTTGCACGCGAGTTGTCTTATTTTGTTTATTTCGTTACCATGGCTACAAAACAAAATCTGCGCATGTAGAATTGAAACTTCCACAGTTTTTCTTCAATTTAAGTTATGATTCAAAATTATATTGTATTCCGCAGAGAAAAAAATATAAATTTAAAATCGCTATAATCATTTGTGTACACCCTGTATATTATATAAAGATTTAAAAGCATCGGAACAATAGTTACATAGGTATAAAAATTTCCTTTTTGCATTTCATAACATAGGAAATGTATAACGTTTATTAATGAAATGAACGCAGAAATATTAAACACCTGCTTTATCTTTTCGCGTCCCTTCTTTGCATTCTGCTAATTATAACAAACGTAACTGCAGTGAGATCTATCTGACCCAGCGGAAAGAAACGTCACTGACCGAAATACACCTACAGTATGAAAGCTAATGACTGCTGTGACCTGATTGAGCTGAACATTATATGACGTGACTGGAACTAGATTGTCCCGGGGCCTAAGGCTGAAATTTAATCACAGTTTTGAGTTCAAGTGTTTTTCCAATTATATGGCATTATTTTGTTTCAGATAATTTTGAAAAGGGAATTTACTAATAATAGGAAGGATTTTGAGAGTGAATCTAATGAGAGATAAAATAATGGGCACTTCACTCTATTGCTTGCTCTGCTTTTACATAATTTTTACTGTATGGTACAGCTGTAGGCTTTTATCTCGTCCCCCCCCCATTTAACATTAGCACATTACTTTCATGACATTATTTACAATAGGATACAAGTCCCGGTGATTCAGTGGTAACCGTACTTGTCCCGTAGACTCAAGATCCAGGGTCCAAACCCGGTTACGGTCAAATGGATATTTTAGGGAGTAAATGTCCTAAGTATGGCTTCCTTCGGAAAGGGAAGTAAAGCCGAGGATCCCATGCCGTAGATTTCGGCATGAACCTCAGCCTGAAAGAAGAGACCTCTGAGCGAAATTTATCGGCCGTTTCACCCATGAATTGAATGGAACGCTGCTGACAAAAGATGTTAAAAAACGTCCTTAAATTAAAAAATTAACCCAAACCTAATCAACAAAATATAAATTATAGTCCTCGATGATAAAAAGAAAAATACAATCACTAGCTGCAATTTTCCTGGATGAAGAACAATGCGGCTTTCATATGGGAAATGAACAATAGATCATATTTTCACAATAAAAGAAATTATAGCAAAGAGCAGAAAATTTAATCAACTTTATAGATTATGATAAAACATACCTATGACAGTTATTAGGATTTTTATTTAAGGATTCTCTTTAACATTAGCGTCCCATTAATTCAGGGCGTAAACGGCCGATAAATTGTGCTCAGAAACCCCTTCTTTCAGGGTTGAGGAAGGGTCTATTCAGAGGCATATGACTGGGTTTTTTTTTTTTGAATGATTTATTTAAGGACGCTCTTTAACATTTCAGGTCATCAGCGTCCCATTCAACTCAGGGCGTGAAAAGGCCGACAAATTTTGCTCAGAGGCCTCTCTTTCAGGCTTGAGGTTCTTTTTCGTGCCGTAAATGTACGACACGGGACCCACGGCTTTACTTCCCTTCCGAAGGAAGCCATACTTATATATGACTGGGTAAATAGATATAAATTATGCAAAATTTTAACAATTACATATTCCAAGAAGTTAAATAAATGCCATTTAATTTCTATATAGAGAAACGAAATTAAAATTAATCAGTACAATGAATAAATGTATGGGCTATGATAAACTTGTGGATTACCTCAAATGTATTTTATATCTTTAGTAATAGAAACAGAAAAATAGAATAAGCAAATATAAAATAAATTAAGTTAAACAGATGTTCAACAAGGTCTATTCTATTTGCAGATGACCAAATATTGCTGGCCACATCGGAAGATAATTTCAAACGCACACACGTGTGTATACAATGCTTATATATTATTTATATATAATATTATAAAAGATTATATTATGAAAAGCACAATGGAACAAACTAAAATAATGGCCGCTTTAGAAGAAACCAGAATTAGAGCAAAAATTGCTGTTGATGGTAAACCGATACAGTATTTAAATATTTATGAGGCATCATATTAGATTTTGATATAAACCAGGACCTTCAAAAGAACATGATAATTACATCTTAGAAGATATTTTGGTAAAAGGTTAAGATTCCACACTATTAGATCAAAACCAGTATTGAAATACGGGAGCGAGGCAAGCGTTTGCAGATCAGAAGGCTAAAGAATATTAAAAGCAGGGTTTTCAGTTATCAGTTTTCGGAATAACCTTAAGAGAGAAAATCAGGAGTGAAGAAATTAGAACGAAACTAGAGTAAGACAGACATATTAGACGAACTTTTACTTTTTCCAAGAGAAATGGCTACAACATGTACAATACAACTTATTGGCAGTGCACTCCTCTACTGGCCAAATGGAACGACCAAGAATGAGGTGGGCAGACCAACACATTGTTTAGCATCGGAAGAGCTCTTGGGCCCAATCCTTTGTTTGGTAGGGAAAAAAAAACTACTGAAACTATTCTTGATAGATTCTTTCTTTCATTTCTATATTGCAGTTGTTCGTATATCAGTTTTAACTCTGAATGTGATAATCTAAGAATATGACGTAACAGAGGTGGATCAATTCCTAACTCTTTTAAAACGAATCCTAAAAGATTGTCCCATTACTCTAATCTCCCGAGCTCTATATGTAAATAGAAAAAAATGCAACATTTTGTTTAAAATAAAAAAAAAATAAAGTTCGGATAATGCAGTCCATGTGAGTCGCTGCGAGAAATAGAAAACGCTGCGCTTAGACTGATTAGGTTGAATAGCTGAATTGGTAGACAACTTGTATCATTGTTTGCTAGAAACCACCAGAACTAGCGAGAGTTAGTTTTGAGCATTTTCGAGAGAGCGCAGTACATGTCAGTTACATTACTAAAACGTTTGGAAGATTCGTCAGATGGTATTCCGGAAACTCAAGAGATGTCACAAGGTGACGTTGGTGCTCGTTGTAGCTCTGTAATTGCAGCAATCGTCGGTGGAGTGAGTTAAAATTACTCTTTCCAAAACGGAGGTTAGGATTGACAATTTCAAAAAGTTTGCATTTTTGGACTCCAGTGCTTTTTAAGATTCGCCGGATCTAGAATTGGAATGTAGCAATAGGAACTGCTTAAGAACCTGTGGGTGAATTACTGAACACAATAATTGATAAGCCACTTTCAGACACGTTTCTAGTACCTCTGCAGTACTTCCGATCTCTGGTAATTCCGTCTATTACTATGATAACGCCTGTTTATTTTATGTTTGCTGACGACCAAGAAAGAAGTTATCGGTATTTACAAAACCATGTGCTGTCGATGACCAGCGAGCATTAGCGATATCGAGCTGGGTCACGTCGAGCTGACCTAAGCATTACTCCCACGGTATCCTCATTAGACCGGCAGGTCATAGAAAGGCTGAACAATAACATAAATTCTCCCGCAGCTGTAGGAAAAATCTACCACTCGACACTATTAAGTCCTATACCGTTATTGGTTGAAGCTAATATACCGTGTGATCACTTTTGTCCCCCCCCCCCCCGGAGTGTTTTGCCTGGGCGAGCGCGTCAGCAGCTCTTTAGCCGGCCACCCCGATCTTTGTGATCAGCGGGACGGTAAAACAATAAAACAAGCCAACAATACATACTTACCAAATTGCGTTGAAACTGTCCACCTTCATTCTGCACACATTGTTGGCATCTCTTTAGGAAATTATTCATCAGTTGCTATAGTTCATTTTGAGAAATCCAGACAATTTCCTCACGAATATTATCTTTGATTTCTTGTTTGTGAATGTTCAAACTATTTTAGTATGTACTTCAAACTGAGTTCTTGTATGGTGTGCGGGTTCGTCTTATACATGACATTTTTTAATTTACACCAGAGATAATAATCACAGGCTCTTAAATCATGGCATAATGCACAGAGTGAGCAGTAGCAAAGTCTTATTGAAAAAAAAAATTGCATGATCACTCTCCCTATCCGTTAATTCTCTGAAAAAAGAAGTTATGATATTTACATAAGTAACAGAATCAATCCTGTGATTCTTTCACTGCTGAGTTAACACATATGAATCGTACATAAAGACACGTGCCGTTGTAAATACACGAGGCATAATACACTTTTAAGTATATTGCCAAATTAAGAAAAGAACAACACAACACACCCGGGTACAGCTGTGCTACGATTGCCACAGTCAGCAAGGTCAACAAGTAAGCAAGCGGGCTTGCTAACCCTTCCACGGCGCGACAAACGAGTGAGGGCTCGCTCTTAAGGAAAATCCCGCCCAGGGGAAAGCATCACTGATCGCACTGATAATTGGTGCTGTCAAACAGATCATTTCTAAAGTCCTAAGCAGTAAACCAGAATGAATTGTTATTGGTGCTGGACCGTAACGACAGATAGAATGGATACAATAGACCTCAAGCTACAGCCCACTCTCTCTCCTTACGCCTGTCACTTATCAGCCCCTTACCTGCCGGGCGGTGTGTCGTGGCTTGCTGTGTTTATTTTGACGTATTTTTAGTGTATTTATCTTGATGTCACATGCTTAAGAATTTCTATTGATAACACTGAAAATATTTCTGAGGAACACATAGGCACCACAACTGATGATATTTTGTTTACGCCTATTAACTACAATGCAGCGTAAGTTGTGTATGTTCTTTCTGATTGCGTTAACGTAATGTCTGGAATTGAGGAAGGCACCAATACGAGCAGGAGCGGATGTAAACAGTTCGCAGCGCTCTGCAAAAGTAAAATAAACGAGTAATTTATCTGTGTATGTGCCTCAATATGATAAATACATGCCTACCAGCGGATGTGTAGTGCCAAAGCTTATCTTGCTTGTTTCACAACTGCCATGTCATCGTTTTTATGCATGTAAGCAGGAAACCCAAGGTTTGTTGCGGATCCTTTATGACGAAATGAACCACATGAGGCATTGGCACAATACAATCGCCGCTTCCGGAACAGCATTCACGACCCTGAGATTGTCATTCTGCAACTTTATCGTACGATAAATATCTACAATATTTCTGAATGTGAGTGTATATCTCTAATGGTGAATCTCATCTGATACATGAAGCAATGGCTCATGTAATATCAGCAAATAATGCCAATTAATTAACTGAATAAGTTCATGTGTTGATAATGCCAGGAGCCTTCATTGCTAAATGACTGACCTGTTTTCTAACAGACGCTTTGGGTTCTCAGATTTGATTGTTTGACAGCTAATAAAGAGGTGTGTGAATGCCGTTAGCTGCCGTAAGTTATTCTGTAGTCACATTACCGTAATTGTATTTAGTTCATCAAAAAATTCGCAAGTAAACGTGGATGTCGGAGACATAATATGCGTAAGTTGTATCATTTTTACATTGTGGTTCTAACAGTTTGGTAAGCATATTACAATTGTCATACAGAGAAAACTGTTACTTAAAGCCCTGACTTTAAAAACTGAAGCTCTGCAGTAATTCCCAAGGGACTAAATCCGGCTTCAGAAATGTCTAAACTAGCGGTTCTCAAATGTAGTCCGTGGTTCGCTAAGGGTCCATGAAGTATTTGAATACTTGATGTGTACATGCGATCAATGAATAACGAGAAAGCGAAAGGTTTTACAAGTACAGTACAGCTAATTAGAATCAAGTTGAAGGAGCTTTTTGTTCCGGAGGGAGCTTTCAAATAAGTGAGCCAAAAACGTGTAACAGGAAAATCATTCACATATACCGTAATAACAATATGCATCTTTCGGCAGCGCACTGCGCAGGCTGGGACTGCCTGCCAATTAATTTTTACTGATTATCAAAGAAAATAATGAAAGTATTGATGTCTTTCGTAACGTCTAACTTGTGTATAAAAATCTCTCATTTTTTCTTAAAAAGAAAGAAGGAAGGAAGGAAAGAAAGAAAGAAAAGAAAAGAAAGAAAAAACCAACTTTGTAAACTAGAATCAGAACTCAGAATGCAGATTTTTCTTGTAAGCTCGATATCAGAAATACACCACCCTTTTCGTTCAGTACTTAAAAAGATCGAGTATATTGTTAGTTATTACTAAGCAGGAAATGAGGTTACCAATCCACTCGCTCACTTTTATCACTATTGCTCTTACTAGATTGTGCAGAATCTAACCCCTACTCTCTACCGTCATGTCAACCATACGCTGATATCTTGTTTACGAAAAAACTGTTTCTTTTCTAGTTATTACTAACATTATATTTTTATGCCTTTTATACACTTTTTGAAAGTCGTGTTATTGTTATAATTACTATCATTGAGTAAGAATACATTAAAAAAGAGGAAAATGTGCATTGATTTGTTTATTTTGTCTTTAAATCTTGTAAATCGATGATAAACAGCTGTAAATGTTAGTAGGATGCAAGTTTGAGATTTTAAGGTTGAGTTAAATCTTAGGGGTCCGCGACACCGAGATATTTGTCAAGGAAACTGAGATCCGCTGGTCTAAATCATTTCATCTGTTCTTGGTGACATGCCGATTAAGAATGATAGTTTAAAGCATCGGAGCTAAATGAAACTTCTAGGAATGTATTTCTCAGAACCTGACCTGCTAAATAAAAACTATTGTCAATTGCATGCGAGTATTTTCATATTTTAGTTTAAAAATGGTATTTATGAAGAACAGTTGCTATTTGTGAAGAGTGCCAAGATTGTTTATATGACAAAACTGTCGAAACGTTCGGTGAAACAATATAAAATGAAAATGAACAACGAGACACTAGACTTCTTAAGCACTTAACATCAAGCTAGATACACTCACACCACTAGGTCAATAACACAAATTAAGAGCCACCGCCCAGCAGGTAAACAAGAACTGACAGGCCTAGCTCGTGAACCCGTTGTATATCTCCCTCCCAGTCCAGTACTAATATAAATTAATTCCGCATAGAAATTCTGATTCTATATTCAGAAAGAAAGTTACACAAATTCTGGTACCATTAACAACATGTTTAATAAAAAGAGGCAAAAGCAAGCTCAGAACAACTAAGCATGGATTCTAGCATTAAATCGCAATTAAATACAGGTTGAAATTATCAAATTATATTGCATGGATTTTAAGCAAGAAGGAAGACATAATAAAAAAAATAATTACAGTTGATTTGATAAAGAGAAAGAAAATTAAGTAAAAAGCATTGAAATCGACAAGGTGGTTTATCAATTCCACAGTAGACAAAATTCCTTGAAATTCTCTTAAACTGAGAAGTTTCTTCCGAAAATAAACTGCATGATTGCCTTCCTGTATGACAAAATGTTCAGATGATGTAATCCATTCATGAGTATTGGCTTACTAAAGAGTATATGCCGGTCTACCCCCTGCCAAAGGAATGCTTTACTTTCATGTAAAAACAGGAACATCTCATAGGAACTCTAATCTGAGGTAATAAATTGTAGCGAATGTCCAAGAATTGTGAAGGTAGTTCGGTTTAAATGTTCCGTGAATGGGTCATTCAGCAAGCGTAACCCTGGTGAATGACAGACGAGGAAGGAGGAGAGGAAGTGTAATGACGTATTTTTTCCTGCCCCTCCCCTCCAGCCCATCCCATCCGGTACGGCTACACATGGTTGCACAACAGAGTCAGCTTTTTACAGTCGCTGAATTTGCTCTACCCCTTCCTCCGGTCGACATTGTTAAAGAACTAACCTTGTGAATCTCCCCACTATTTTTTTTTTTTTTTTTTTTTTTTTTTGGCTGGCGTTCCATCGCATCTAAAAACTTGAATCATTTCTCGCCGTAAATTGGGTTCAGTGGTGGACTTAACCACCCATGCCAATACTAACAATAATATGTTATTGTTTTATTACAGCAGTTTTCTCCACGAAGTGGACATGATCAAAACTTTCAAGTTTCAGAACGAATTTCATTAACCAAATTATTACTTCTCTTGTGTTCCGATCACTTTATGCGTTGCCGATTACTGTAATATTAAAGACCGTAGCAGGTGAAGCGGATTTTACGTCGATGTTGATGCGGTTGAATGTCTACCCAAAGGTCCCACTTCGTGCTCCGAGTCTTTCAGGGGCCCGAAGTGCCTTTTGTGCTCTCGTTGTCACGGGAGAAGGGAGATGAAAGGAAAGGTTCAAATCACACGACGTACTTCATTCAACACCTAGAAGTGTTTATTCACATGATAATTTGTTGACGGCCACCTGGTTCGTCACCTCTTTGACGACGAGATCAACAGGCTTCGCTGAAGTCGAACACTCCATCTAGCTATACGAAGTAATACCACGAATTACGTCCGAGGCCTGAACTGACATTTGGGAATGTTTCACATCACTACGTGCCTTGCTGCCCCCAGAGCTGATTAAACTGTATCTACACGAAGTTATCAAAACGCGTCTCATCTGCCCCAAGAATCTACCAGCATAAAACTACATTGTGTGCGTCTTTCACCCACCTTGTGTGCACTGCTCTAGAAAATGCATAAACTGGAGGTCCGGACTGTGTCTGGAAATGCATACTTTTGCAAAGTTGTTTCCCCTTATATACTAATTTCAAAGTGTCCCAACGTGTTCCTGAATACTCAACAGGGTCCACAGACGATACCTCATCGATTAATGAGCCTTCAAAATATTAAAACATTACTGGTGAGCTCTAGTGCTCCCAAACGCACTCACTTTAAACTCTTCAACTCTTAGATTTCTCATTGGAGAGTTCATGAACATCCGATGTAATAACGAATGGAGCTATCGTCGCCGACACCTGTTCCTATGGTATCTTGAACGAACTTCCGATTGTCTCCAAGTGAGAATACAAAAGAACTATTGCGCCGACTCGTGCAGCACACCTGCATGCACTTAGCTTTTTTAGCTTTGTTACAGACTTATTGCTCGGGCCATTTTTAGCAAGTGAGAATACAAAAGTTGAAGTACCGAAATATCCTCCTCCACCTGTATTAACCTATGGTCAACCTTTGCTTAGAACGGTGTCAGCGAGACACAGCATGCATTGCTATTTGTGTCAATCATATCCTATGCGGGTCACATGATTGAGGAGTCTTGTTCACCTGTCATGTTCTCGGGACGTCAAAAAATGTGTTCTCTTCAAATATCAAAACGACAATGTTTTAATTAAATTGCGTGTCATGTGTGATGAGCTTTTAGTGTCTGTGCTAATTTTTCCCGAGAAATAGGACCAAATCTATGAGTGTACATATCCTTCATGCCAACCCTGCAAACTAAAAATAGCTGAAAACTAATCAATTGTAAAATAACATAGCAGATTTATAACTAACAGGGAAAGGGGAACATTTCCTCTCTGGCTAGAAAGTTCTGCCTTATAAAATTATAGAAAATTTCGCCTGTGCAGGAAATAAGAACAATTTCCACTCAGATTCCATGGCAACATAAACTACAAAGCAGTCATTGCAAGCAACTCACGGTAATAGATCGAGGTGGATATCGACAGTAATTAAGAATAGCGAAAAACGCGAACAAACATTTTAAAAATCATTAATGTAAAAACGTTAACCTTTCAATAACTGCAACTATTACAGAATATTTCTATTGAGGAAATGAAAAATATAATTAGTGTTGGCATAAATTTAAAAAACAAGAAAAACATATACCACAAATATTCGAAAACTGTTCGATAAACAGAGCTGAGTAAATAATTAGTAAAAGTTCGTAGTTCTCTTTGACAGTCAACATCAAAATTACGTTTCTAGCCAACTCTTAATGATTATTTAAATTGATGTTACCTTGAATTTGTCGTTAACATATGTGAAACCCTAAAAACGTCTGTCTAGTTTAAGGATGCTGATTTATTTTTTAACATTCTGATGAAAATAAAACAAAAATTTAACCTTATTAAAAAGTTAATTTTGTATTATAAAAGTGCACAGCTTGTTTTGCTATTTTTAAAATCCTTGCGCCATACTCAAATGTCCCTTGTGCGTTTAATGCCAGTTATGAATTTGTGTTTTTCATCATCCTTTAAAAGTGTAAACTTTCCTTTCCTAAAAAAAATATCTTTGGCAAGTTTTTGTTACACGCTGATGAAATTTGGATTGAGTATCACAGATATGCTTGTAGTAATTAAACATTTACTTCAATTTTGTTGTAAGCAGTTCATGAACTTTTTAAAAATTTGTAAACTCCATTTATGTGAAAAAACAAAATAGAATTTTATTTAACTAATTTTAGAGCCTGAAGTGCCATAAGTGGATTAAAGTCCAGGGCAATTTATAGACACACATGTACATTGAGATTGTTGAACCAAATATGGACTTCCCTGCCCTCCAGAGACCTGACTAAAAATGTAAATATGACTGTAGCTTCTAAAGCATAGGAGCAATAAAAGTGATATTTTGGGAACTGTTCATTAACAACACATTAAGCTTTTGCTATAAACTTTTAAAAAAGTGCATTATTAATTTCAATTTTTCAAAAATTAGCTTATGGAAGTTTTTAGCTCATATTTGAACTATCCAAAAGTAAATGCGATAGAAAGTTTATCATAACATTCAAATTAATAAAAAATGTAATGACGGTAACTAAAACTGTACCAACTTAATGCTGCTCATTCATTAGAATAGACAAAGAACTTGCACACAACTACTGAGTTCTACACGTAGAGTAATTTTCAGAAAATCTACAAAAATATTAACATTTATACTAGCTATTTACAACGTGTATAAAGAATGATCATTTTGTTGCTGGAGAAAATCTAGAGGAAATTGGATATTCTGTATCATTATAAGTAAATCGTATTTGCGAGCAAGCACATATAAAAGTGTCATGTAGCAATATCAGTCACTAAAAATCAAAAATATATTAATATAATACTAATTATAAAATAATAATAATTTAGCTATTAAAGGTAACGTGCTTTCCTCTGGACCCAGAGTTCGTGGATTCAATCCAGGCCGAGTTCGACAGATTTTTCCGAACGCAAAGTCCTTGAGCGCAAATTCTTTAGATGAATTAAAACCGTGGATCCGTGTCATAGATTTACGGCACATTAAAGAACTTGATACCTGAAAATAAAGGTTTCTGAACAAAGTTTCACGTCCAAGTAATACCTTAGCATTACACTAAATGGCACTAGAAGCGAAGGGCTGACCCAGTATCTTTCTGACATCTGTAGATGCTAAGTGTAACTATATTCAGTTTATTCATATTGTCATTATATTTCTAATACAATAACGTGCGCAGTTTTTGTTTCTGAATAAATGGGAAACAGGCTCAATGCATGTGGAGAATGATGAGGTTTTTCAGATGTGAAAAATTGGAAATGGCATTCTCTCACGAAAGTGTCATAAAAAGGGTTGGGTTTTCTGGCATTAATAGCCGTGCTGCACTCTTTTAGTAGCCGAGATTGGCGAGTTCAGAACAATATTATGCCCTTTACACGGCTCCACTGTGAACGCTTCATTAGTTCTGATACTGATACGTAATTCCCTGCACTTGTTTATTCGATAGAACCAAATCACGCACTCGTTGTTCTAGAGGCACTTCTTAAAGATGATTCGCCCATTTTCTTATGGATAGTTTGGGACACTTTGTTTGATGCTAAATCAGAACTGTAGGACGAACGAGCTTCTACTTTCTCACCTTAAGCAAATAAAATGCATTTATAATGGTACTAGATAAATGGAAATATGCTACTGCGCAACCTATCTTGCGCCTAGACCAGCCCTATGAAATCATTGTTTCCGTAATCTGCGTACTGGAAGGTGGGAGGTGCGAGGTGCTGGGTGTTATTACTAATAATAACAATGAATATTAATATTTTGTTGTCATTGTTGCTGTTATATTTTCATCATCATTTTATATCCTTTACCAGTATCTGATTATTTCTACTACATTATTTCATTTTATTATTAATATTTACATGTTTATTATCAAGAGCTCCAGTTTCTGTGCAAAAAATTATTGTTTGAAATGACTCTTCTCGTTTTCCATATAAGAACTGATACCAAGTTTGTAAATATATCAAGTTTTATTGATGTTTGTAATCTAAGACAATAAAACTTTCGTGTGGCAAAGTCACGTGACTTTACGAATGCTCTAAATATTTAATATGCTTTACTGAAAAATCATTTCCTTTGGACCCTCCCCATTCTTACACTATAGTCATCATTGTATACAAATATTTACACAGACCCGGGCGACCTATGTCGTAAAAAGCATGAGCGGGAGGTCTGGCCAGATTCGTCCTCCCTGACTGAGATTTTCCCCAGGTTTTCGTCAATCCTCATAAAAAAAAAATGCCGGGGATGTACTCTAAAGCTAGGCCTGGAACACTTCCTTCCTTTAAAAAAAATTCTTTACCTTTTATCAATTCATCTCATGTATCAGTATCCACTGTCTGGTTCCTCGGCAATAAAAATGGGGGCTAAACACTTTAAAAAAGTTAACTGTTAACTATAGCGTTTGTGCAATTGCACTGTTCGTTTGGGGTACATTTGTTGATATTTACAGTGAGATTATCTCAGTTGCGTGCCTAAGAAGTCAATTATGAAGGCCATATAATGCATGCGCAGGTAGAATGTTATAGTTAATTTGAGGAAGGCTTTGTCAGCTGGTAATTTTTCGTTCGTGTGTAGCTCGGTGCTTTCATTGTGTGCTAATTGTTTTACTTATGTCACTGCATAAACACAGTGTGAGGAACGATTTTTATGTACGATATACCTATATGTAAAAACGGATTCTTGCAGAAAAGTAGTAAGCCGATTCGCAAGAAATTATCCTGGAAATGTGTTCCAGATAGAGAATCTTTGGCCAACCTGTTAAAAAATTACGAGAGACAGGATGTTACAGAAGAAAGGTGTTTTCCCACGCAGATGCCGGTAATGTATTGTTTACTGAGAGATGTCATTTTTCCACATATCTTATAACACAGGTTAGTGTTTATATTTTAATACTAAAATCAAATTTGCAACTTTAAACCTGGCGGCTACATCTCCTTTTTCTGGTTGCGGCGGCTGCATTTCCCTGGCGGCCCAAAACACACAACCTCGCTGATTTTTTAGTGTATAACGCATTTGCTTTGAGAGAGAACACGTTTTTGATCCTGTAAAACAACAATCGTGCACATAAATAAGATGAACGAGGAAAACTCCATCCTTTTTCAGAGAGTACACATGCAAGTTCATCCTTGCATTCTTAAATCCGTCACTGGAACACGCACTGAATTAAACAGGTGGCCAGGGAAGAATCCCATTAACATTTTTACTCCCGTCAATTAAATCGGGAACAATCGGGGGCGTTGTTTTTAAATGGCCTTCCCCGGTTGTTGTCGCGTGCACCCGAGTTGAGCGAGTAATGGGGGAACAATGCTTTTCCTGTGGCGGACATCGTACAGCACTCAACCTCGTTCGCTTTTCTTTATCATTATCATGGAGCACCGGAAGCCTGGCTATCTTAACCACAGCCCTTCCATTCAATGATGGCTGGCGGTGTGTCGATGCCATCAACCAGCTACACTATGAAGAGTAGCAACAACTTTCAACTTTTAACCCTCCAGCTCTACCTTATTTTTGTTTAACTCAAATTGTCCATCTACAGGCGAATCGATCCATTAGTCAACATGTTGAATGTATTTGATGCCGAAGAAACGCAAAGTCCTCTCTCTGTGGACTGATGTTACAAGTTTGTTGTCTTACACTGAATTACTTCTATCCGGTATTTGCAGTGTTTTAGCTTTAACTGCCACTTCGAATAAGATCTGCTGTAACAAATGAAGGATGGTAATTGACCGAATGAGGCTATTTCCCTTTAAAATCCTTCAATCACGAAATAGATTAACTAACAGTCAAAACTGGGCGATCGACGTCAGACCGCACGTATTTTTAAAAATATAATGAAGTATCTCGTACAGAAAAATTTATATTAGATATAATGTACTTTTATTTACTGCTGATAAGCATAAATATCTTTGAATATTGCTTTAGGTCTCAAAGAGCTTTTCGAGAATAACTAACTGATCACGGAAAGCGACCGACGGCATTTTGGCTAATTCCGAAAGAATGTACGCTCTTGCAGTTGTGCCCATGAACAGATTTTTGAAAGTTTTCTTCAAATTTCCATCGATCCTACTCACTAGGCACCAAAAAATGACGATGAAAACATGAAAGCTGAAATTTAAAAAGTGGGGGTTAACCTAAAGCGGTGCCTCAGCAGTTAAAACGGCCGTTAAACACTATTAAATATTTGATTGACAGGCAGGATTTACAGTGTACACGTTGGTGATAATCTAGCTCTCCATATAACTTTGTCAACTCTATTATTAAATTTGCAATTATTTCGCGACAAATGAATTTTTTATGCAATTTTGGCGATTGAACTTTTGATGCAGAAAGCCGATCGTGTTGTTTAGGTATATGCAACCACCATTGTTGTTGTTACCGCCACGGGTGCCCGAAGTCGTTAAGGCGCGGACTCGTGAGCGGGAGGTCTGGGGTTCGTATCCCGTCAGCACCGCCCTCTCTAACTAAGTTTTTTCCAGGTTATCCTCAGTCCTCATAAATGGCAAATGCCGGGGATGTGCCCTAAACTTAGGCCTGGAACATTTCCTTCCTTAAAAATAAATCCTTTCCAAATATATCATTTCATCTCATGTATCATCAGTGTCATCGCCAGTGGTGACTCAGCAGCAAAAACGGGCGTTAAACACATTCATTCATTCATCATTGACAGGTTGTTGACTGTAGGAATGGAAACATTGTAACTTTTGGCAGCAGTACTCAAGCTATCTCCATTTTCAAAAACATACTCTTCTCTATCGGATTGTCAGTGCTGGTGGTGTAGTGGTAACCATGCTTGGCATCGTAAACTCAAGGTCGCGGATTCGATCACAACCAGGATCGGTGAATTTTTTCGGGCGTAAAAATCCTAAGTATGGCTTCCTTCGGAATGGAAGTATAGCCGTGTCGTACATTTACGTATAAAAGAATTTCAGACCTGAAAGAGCAGACTTTTGAGGAAAATTTATCGGCTGTTTCACATCCTGAATTAAGCAGGACGCTGATGACCTGAGATGTTAAAAATCGTTCATAAATAAACCAAATCAACAAATCTGTCAGAATGATTGACAAATGGTTCTATCTCAGCGTCACTGAATGTTTTGCTACAGTGCCTGTACTCAAACTGAGCAAAATCAATAACATTCTTGTAGAATGAAAATCATTTAGTACCTAGCAATGATTTACAGGATTAATAGGTAAAAGGTCATTGTTACAATAATATGCAACTGATTGGTTGGTAGTATAGGTAATATAAAATAACAGCACGTGAGAATAATAAATCCTTTTTGATCCGCACACACTTACGTAACTGCTACAACTTTGTGAATAATAATATAAACGTTTTAAAATCGATAATTGATCTTGCAATTATGTACAAAGTCATTAAGTCTCAAAGATACATCTTATTTACCTGTATTTAAAAGATAATTTGAAACCAATATTCACGTCTGGACAAGTGACCTGAACAGAACTACAGGATTAAAGGCAACCTTTGTCTTATAATAAAAAAGGCATCGGAAATGGAACTGGGCCAGTTACTTGTCAACCACTGCCAAAGCTTCTGGAGTAAGCAACTAATTTTGTTGTTGTTAGTATTTTTGATGACGTGAAACTTTATCTTTGGGATGCTGGCTCCGTGCAGCAATGGGCGTGTGTTTCAGCACGGGACCTGTATGAGCATGTGGGATGTGAGGCACAGGTGACTCATGCTACGTAACTGTCACCTGTGCAAAAACCGTGAGCTGAGATTATGAAAACACGGATAATCCCTCCATGTCTCTAACCAGCGCCCAAGCTAATTTGCACTTTATACTTCGCTTCTTTGTACAAGTATTGCACCGAACACCTGCAGAAACGTTTTCTCCCTTCATTTATTTTAATAAAGGTGTTTATTCAGTCCCCAATGTTAGCAGTCCTCTAATTTAAAAGTTTTATTTTGTTGTTCCACTTGTGTGTTTAATGAAAAACTGGTGTTTTGCTATCTATTATTCGGAGTGTTGTCCTGTACATTTCGATTACTCTTTTAATTATTTGTTTTTAGCATATTTTCTTAGCTTTGTGAAATGTACATCATACCATGCGATCAGTTTTGTTTTACACGGGAGTGTTCTGCATATGGGCGAGGGGGGGGGGTAAAATAATTAAGCGTATCTACCATACAACAAAGCACAAACCAATTTAAGTGTCCCATTACTTACCAAATTATTAAATGGGGTGTTGAAACTGACAGTCTTCCATTCTCCACTCATTTTTTTTTTTTTTTTTTTTTTTTGCATCTCTTTAGGAAATTATCACTCGCTGAAGTTTATTTTGAGAAATCCGGACAATTTCCTGAGAAATATTATCTTTGAGTTCTTGTATTGTGTGCAGGTTGGTCTTGTATGGGGTATTTTTATTACCCCAGAGATAAAAATCGTAGGCTGTAAAATTGGGGGACCAGAAATCCCTATTAAAATTCGTCTTATGGAAACACCATGTGAATTGCTCGTAGTTAAGCACTGGCAGAGTCCTGTTGAAGAAATACATGACCACGCTCCCTGCTGGTTAATTTTCTGGGGGAAAAGAAGGAGTTTACTGTGGTATTCTCATAACAGAATTAATTGTATGTCCCAAAAAAGATTAATCCTAAGATTCTTTCACCACTGAGTTAACACACGTGAATTGTACATAAAGACACGCTGTGCAGTTGTAAACACATGAGATATGTATTATGCCGAATTAAGAAACAAACAACACAATGCACACTCGGGAACATTCGCTACGACTGCGATAGTCAATAAGATCAATAAGTAAGCAAGCAGGCTTGTTACCCCTTTCAAGGTGCGACAAAAGAGTGGGGGCTCGCTCTTAGGAAAAAACCGGTGCTGCGGCTGAAAGCATCACTGATCGTACTGTAGAATTGCGCATCTAGTAAAAATATTTCATTGAAAAGCCTATTTTTCAGGGATTTATTAAAATCATATTGTGCAATGCGAAAAGTAATGTTAGGGCTCTTCTAACATTCTAAAATTCGTTTTTCTGCGCTATTCTTGTGTTAAATTGCCTGTGATATCTCACAAACACAAGCGTCATTGAAACAAAATACCTTGTGTTAATTCAGAGCTTGATTCATTTATATCTAAAACATGCAAATGGGGTCCCTAACACTGTTTCCAGATAAACTAACCCAACTCCAGTGAAGCCCCCCTCAGAAGAGCCGCTTCCGGGGCAGAACCTTTTCTACAGGACAGATCACCGTCACACCGCACACAGCACCAGTACCCTCGCCTTATGCTTTCGATTCGTAACAGAATCAACGGAATGATATGAGCAAATGGGAGAGCAGAAAAATCATAGAAAGGAAATATCCATCCAGGCATTAGACTTAAGAGCCAGGGCAAACCACGAAAAAAACCAAGGTCAGAATAGCCAGCAGTACGAAATTTGAACTCGGGACCTCCCGAATGCGAGTCCCAAGCGTTACGGCCTAAGCCACACTGTTGTTATCACGTTTTAAAAATCTCATGGTCTGAAATAAAACGCTGTGTACAAGAAACACTGCTTCAAACACACACATTCCATTCAGCTGCATTATCATAACTGTTTCCTGTTTTAGAGTTTCATTGTTCTATAAAATTGAACGATTAAACGATTGGTGACAAAATGGTTGGAAACGTCACAAGAAAACTGGAAAGTGTAGAACTAGGCACGGTGCAAGTGCCAGAAAATACTGCAGAAATTCACGTGTAACAATCACCATGCCCTTAGAACTAGTTGAAGTGTAAGGCAAACATCGGGGCGTGTAGTGTAAGTCTCAAGTCAATTAGGCATGTCTGTGAGTTGAAGATATTCAAGAGAGGTACATAACCGGACTAAATAACGATATTGTGAAGAAAATCCTCAGAAAATTAACAAGTGGGGAAGAAATCAGAAAGATCTGGTTCAAAGATGAAAGAATATTTAGCAGTGAAGTTCCAAGGAATACCCCCGAGTGATTGAGTTTTGGCTAATGTTCAAAACACATAATATGCAAAAGATCACACCAACGACACGTAATATGGTTTCTGCAGGCATTTCAAATGAAGGGAAAACTGACCAGATATTCATTGTGAAGAAAAGAAGGCTAAAAGCTTATTACTGTTGTAATGGCGTGCTCTTCTTATGCTCCCGAATATTAGACATTAGCAGATTTATCAGTTCATGCAAGATGGATCACCATGCAGTCAAAACTGCAGAAACTATTATCAACCTATCTTCAAGCCAATGGCCCAAGCGTCAAAGCTCCAGAATTTGGTCACTCTGTAACTGAGAGTCATATACTATCGACTGTATTGTGTGGACCCAATTGGCAGGAAGGAAACATTGACAACATAATGTGCATAAGTGTCTATTGACTATAATGGAAATAAGATATGACGCAAGTATTAAATAAATTGTCTGGAATAAGATATGTTAATACAATTACATTTAATGATAAATATAATTGTGTAAAAAGGCAAAATTTGCATGTTCTTATGTATATGAATCATTAGTCCATAGCTCCTTATCAAGGATCATAAATGAATTGGTGATCATTCCTTGCTAAAACAATAGTACCTTCGAGAAAGTGTAGGCATTTAAAATTTTAAAAAATAGCCCTAATAGCTTTAATATATAAATGCACCTGTTTCGGAAATACTTTTACAAACTTTGGTGACGGTTCCTCGTACCAAAACAGAAAAGAAAGTTCATATAAACATGTGTCCGGGAATTCTTAGTTTTTAAATTATTAATGAAAGTTTACTTCAACGCGTTTCAAGGTACAATCTAACAACTTAAGTTCGTAACGTAAAATAAAATAAATTTTGTTAAGTAATCGAATGATGTTATAAGTCTGCTGATGCATACTTGTATGATAAAATATTATTAGCAAAATGCAGCAATAGCACCGTTGAAGGTTAGCCATTTAGGTGATTTGGTAATGACCCCTATTAAAGATGTTATAGAAATATCCATTTTTACTCTGGCGTAAAAGTTCATTAATAACTCAAAAACTGACGATTTCCGGTCATATGTTTATATGGACCGTTTTTCCTAATTTTGCTGTGAGGAACCCGCCACCAAAGCTATTAAAAATATTTCTGAAACATTCTGTATATATCAAACATTTTCTTGGAATGAGAAATACCTGGAAGCGTCATTGTAAAGTTTTAGTTTCTGTATAAAAGCGGTTTTAATTCTTATAGTAATGCAGTTGTGATTATTTTGATTATAGCTTTTCTGACTGGTAAAGTACATTTATAAAATCCTTAGAAAATGATTAAATTACTGATGTATTTCATCCGTGATTCCCTCTCTAATGTTTTAGTAAAAGTATTTACATTTTCTTTATTCTTGATTCTGAATTATTATACGTTATCTTTATTAACTGTATGATTGTGTTCATTATACTTGTTATTTGGTCAGATAATCCAGTAGAGGAGATATTTTTGAAGAAATTATGGTATCTGTATTTACAAATATGTTGTGTAAAGCCTTTTTTTTTTTTTTTTTTTTTTTTTTTTTTTTTTTTTTTTTTTGAGGGCTCGGTTATTCTTGTAGGAAAATGTATAGTGTGAGACAAGTTATTTGTGCCACTACGCTGATTTATTCTCAAGCTTGGTACCTAAGAGTCTGTGTTAATGTCACCGCAAACTGTTAGCTCTCGATTTGGTTTGTATAGGAAATATAAAGCAATGTCAAGATATTTTATGAATGTTTCAACATTTGCTGATGAAGAACGGTATAATGCTTTCATGTATTTGATTCTTCTAAGTGAACTGCATACATTTCTATATCTTGTTCAAAACAAAATTGAGATAAATATAATGCTTTAAATGACATATTTTGTCTGGTATATATATAAGCATATGAACTACATATTCTCTGAAACAGTATTTAATAAAACCTATCAGTGGTGATAACAAATGGCAGGATGTTTAGAAAAAAATCAAGCTATCGATGTTTAGAACAGATAGTTCCACAGCATTACGAGTTTTTTGATAATTAAAGATGTGTGACTTAAAATGCTTTAAATGTTCACAAAGGCGAGCATGAGTTTAATTTAAAACTGTGCATGTCTAAGAGATGAACGTAATCTTTTAATAACTAGGAACCATTATTGTTCTACACATCGTTGTTTCCAATATAGTTTTTCACTTGACTTTCAATAAAGTCACTCCTGTTTTTTTCCTTGTCCGGTTTTACGAACACAGAAACCGTTATTGCAACGCTTTGCCTCCTCTGTGATGCAGAGCCGACGAACACCTGGCTGAGAGATGTGCTTTGTTACCAATACATGAGACATGACTCACTCTGATCTTAGCGTGGGCCGTAATGTCTCCATCACGTGCTTCTCAAGTTCCCCTGTTCGCTCAGGGCCATCTGCATCTCGACCAAATTCTTTTGTTCTTCCTCCTCGCCAAAATGGACACTTGCGGCCTCAGCCTTGATGGGCTTGCTTTCTTTGGTTTGTAAGCGGAGAAATCCAGCCGTAGCCGGCGCTAGCGCTAATAAAGCCTTGTCACATGCCGTTTTAGCCTTGCCTGAGACATTTGGAAACTCTACGAAGCCTGCACGATTTTCAGTCAAAACACTCCCGAAATTTCAGCTATTTTACTGATGTAGGATTTTTGGTCAAGCAAGCTCCTCAAATGTATTTCTTTTTCAATTCTTTTTTTTTTTTTTTCTTCTTACATACTCTCTCACTGTTCATTTTATTCTTGTTCGTCTGCTTCATTGTTTACTTCCAGATTTTCAGATTTATATTTGTTTGAGCTTTAGGATCAGACTAGTCTGATCCTGTCCTGTCTTCAACAATTCTCTGTCTCATTCTCCCGTTTTATTTACCACTGGATATTACCATTCCCTTCCAAGGCATGGAATGTTAACTGGGGTTTACAATAATGATAATAATAGTAATAATAACATTAATAATAATTTTACATATATTTCAGTATATAAATACTTTCCTTCTAAACCCAAGGTCGCAGGTTGAAACCCGGCCAGGACCGATGGATTTTTTCGGGGCGTAAAAATCCTAAATATGGCGTCCTTCGGAAGGGAAGCAAAGCCATGGGTCCCGTGTCGTACATTTACGGTACGAAAAAGAACCTCAAGCCTGAAAGAAGAGGCCTCTGAGCAAACTTTGTCGGCTGTTTCACGCCCTGAGTTGAATGGGACGCTGATGGCCTGAGATGTTAAACAGCGTCCCTAAATAAAACGAATAAAAAAAATCAGTATATAAATGTCAATTATATTTTCGTTTCCCAGTATTATCAGCTTGTCCTTGCTTATTTATAGCGATATATCATTTATATTACATAAGCTTATAGGATTATATTTTACGTAAAAATCTATTTTGGTTAATGTTTAGTAAAAAGGAATTCTTTAGATACTCTATGAGTTAAGACTACCGAAGCTGGCGATCCTTTCGTGGGCCTTAAGAAAAGTTACTGACTTTTTTCATAGCTGCTGGGCAAATACCTGAAATTCACTTTAGTTGTAAAATGATAGTAATTTAGGTCGGAATCAATAAGCTCTTGTGCAAACTAATGTGAACAAATACAGAGCCCTCATTTGTACACGTGGCCGACTTAACGGGGATTTGCTTGGCACCAAGAAGCAAGCTGTTGCCGGCTGTTGTCGGATATTCATAGCCCCTTAAGTTCAAGCGCATAGATTTATGTATGCATTCACAGCACCCCAAACACCAAATTTTTGGTCATACAATGGCATTTCGTATACAAGATCGTTTTTATTAATTTGTTTCGCCACATTGCCATGTAAATAAATCCATGCTTCATCCGTAAAAAAAATTAAACAGGGTCAATAGAGCAAATGTTAACATTATCCAACATACAATTGCAGAAATTAACTCTACTCACATTATCGCGTGGTAGCAATTCCTGAAATCCAGTTATCTCACAGGGTTTTAATTTTAAGTTTCCGAAGTTTGCGAAATTCTTGATTCCTGTGCAAAATTTCTCAGACATTTCTTTGGACTTCATTCTAACTTTTCTTTTCCTCTGTGAGAACATGGCGTTTTACTTTCGGATTCTTATCAAGAACAGATCCCGTTACCCTAAATCTATTTATAAGATTACGAACCGTTTCCCTGTGAGGCGCACGAAAAGCAGGGAATCTGTCGCCGTCTCTCTTCTCTATAAGAGTTTGTAACATAGGAATCATACGTGAAGATTCTGTGTGCTAATGTATACAGACTCTTTGTATTATTACAGCGCTAACACTATAACACTGAAACACGTGGTCTCACAATGTTCAACTCCTGTACAGTCAAAGGCTTCGCGTCACTTGATTAGCCGGCACCGGAGAGGCGAGAAAATGGAGGGGGAATAGAACCGGTCAGAAACAGGGCAGGATAATCCTAGTTAAGCCGGCCACGCGTCCAAATGAAGGCTCTGTAGTATATTTTCTTTATTTCGAGTTAGCACTTTTACTATCATGTGTTTTTTGGTTTTTGTTTGTTTGTTTTTCTCCATATCTTAGTTAAGACTAAGGTTACTGTTGTGTTGTTGCTTGAGTTTTGTTGAGACTATTGACAGTTTTGGTACCGAATTGCACATTCCTTTGCTCTGTAGGAAGGCGGACTTGGAACCTAAAAAGCGATCAGTTATTATGATCCTACGTGGAGAACATTTCTTTAACACAAAGGGAGCTTTCAGAAAGGTGTAAAGTTAATCATGTGGCAGTTAATAAAATAATTCAAATGAGCCATAAGAGGAAAGGACGACGTGGAAGAAAGAGAATCACAACTGATGTTGCTTATCTGATCAGGAAAGGCAATATGAACGTCAGTAAAAACATTTCATCTGAAAACTTCGTATATTGCTCAACAATGCGACGCAGGTAGTTGCTCGAAAATTTAGAAGACCAATAAAGATAACTCCTGTGAGCAAAAATGAGGAAGAAACGAACAGTGAGGACAAGAAAGCGCAGAAATTAGATTGCTGAGGACTGGAGGAAGATTGCATTCCAATTTTACGTTCAGACGGAGGTCTCATAATGATAAGCTGTTACCCCGACACATTTATCACACAGTAAAAAATCCAGATAAGAAAATGTTTCCCTTATAATGTGTTGGTTCTTTTGTACCACGTGAAGGAACGATGAACAATATGTACTGCAAATACTATAAAGAAAATCTTTGCTTGAGCTTCGTAACTTATTCTGAAGAAGGGACTGTTTCGTGCTATCATGTTTCCAACAAAGTGATTAAGAAACCAGTATTGAAGTTTTGGATCGGCCAGATAATTCCCCTGACATGAATGCTCTTGAGAATTCATGGCATATATTCAAGAAAAGTGCAAAAATCTGGTGAATTCAAAATAAACAGGATACAGCAATCTATTAAGGCTAAAGGACATACGAAATAATAATTCATTAAATTAAAGATGGATTAATAAAAAGTGCAAAACTTTGATAAATCAACTCCAAAGATTGAAAATGAAAGTTTGACAAATTTTCACTCACAATGAAAAAGCGAATTTTAGACAGTCTCTCTTCGAATCTTTTTACGTCTTATTCTTCAGAATACTATGAAAAGTTTAGAGGTTATCTTTACTTTTGTTTTATCTTCATTAATGTTCAGTCAGTTGCTTAGGTGTTTAGGACAGTGATGTGATGGTTATTGATATTTGCAATAAATGAGGCCTTGACAAAGTTAATCGACATTCGTCGTGCTTGTTTAGAGGGGGAGTGCATTCTCTTTCTCTCTCCTCTCTTTCCCTGTCTATCAATCTCTCTCTCTCTCTCTTCCTCCTTATGAAATACAATTCTTTTAGCTGGTTAATAACCTTTGAAAATATTTCCTTTCCTCACTTAAACCTACTTAATAAACATATGTCAATTAAATCTTGAGTCACGAAAAATGAATCCCTCTCTCCCCTGCTGTAGATATTCATCCTGCGAACTGAGTAAAAAACAACAATTTCGAACCCAAACTCTCATTTTTTGCTACATAATCTCGACGCACCAACGACCGTTTTGCTGTGGCAGCTGTTTATTTTCGTTTATTAGTTCCGTTATTTCCAATAATCCTCACTGACAATGATATTTATGAACATGCTATTTTTCTATCATTTTTCGTCTTACATGGTACACACTTTTTACTTTTACAATTTTATATGCAATTTCATGTTTGTACCAGTTTGCACATTTATACTAATTATTTCTTCGTTCTGAATGTACCAGTTCATCACTTTGTTAACATTTTAAATGCTTCGTGATTTTTGTACTAGTGTTAATTAATTTTATGTGTCACTTTAATGCAAGCTTTAAAAGTCATTCGGTATCCAGGCGGCGGAACGCGACTTTAAAGTACCAGTCGGTAGGACTGGATATAGCTAAAGATATGAATGGCAAGGAATTCAACAGAATCAATTGAATTCCCGATCTGCAATTACATACTGTTGCCTTTTTTGGCGAATGTAATGACGTAGTCTGTCTCGCATTTCCATTGAGAGAGCCGGGTGGGCAAGGATACATAAACAAATGCGACTAAAGGAAATAAAAAATGCAGCAGCATTCGGTCGCACCTGTGTGTAACTAGATTGTTGTTTGTCCTCCTCAGCAATCAGTGGCGTGTCCACTCTTACGTGTGGCTCTGACTACATTGTCGCTTGATGTAACGTTATCTCAACTTGCAATATTAGTTACATATTATATTGCGTACAGGTACACTCGGGAGCAGTAAGAAGTAGCAACTTAACTCCTTCCTTTCTAATACTGAAAAACATGTGCTCGCCAGTAGATTAAACTACTGTCTACAGTCTAACAGTATCGATCTGTGATACTTTACGTGCTATAAACCATTCTTTAGTGTGAAGCGCCAGACAATGAAATATCAATCGTTTTATGTTTTACTGTCAGTCGCTTCTTAAGTTATGAAAGCACTGTTAAGTTTTGTATATACAACTTTATTTGAAAAAATTACGACATTCTAGAGAAATATTTTCTGTTACTCGGAAGGCGTTTACAAATAGCACCAGATGCTCAAGAGATAATAAAACACATTACAGTCTTCAAGGTATGTTACACGTGGCACTATGCTGAGGGCTTGGGGTGAAGTGAAGCTATTTGAGTTATGGACCGCCTAAGGGAGGTTTGAGTCAGCGCGCGTAAAGTTTGTATTTTTATTTTGGTACTTACATTTTTACTGAAAGTATAAAATTATGCTGTATTTAAAACCCGTTAAAGATTTTGAAATGATGCTCCTTAGCGGCGATACATTGCTGTATTTTATCTAGCTTTTCTTCCGTAAGAACACGGCCTTTCTTGTCATTGAGAGGTCCTATTTCTCGCTACTTTTTAACAAGTAGACAAACAGTTTCTCTACCTGGAACATGGTTGTCAGGATACTTTGTTTTTCTGCAAAAAATTGTCTCACATGTATCATGCTCGTACATAAAAACCCGGTTTTCAAAACTATATTTATGTAGTGGCATAACTAACGAAGAATAATTAGCACACAATGAAATCATTCAGTACCCCGCCTCCCTCAAACTGACAACAAACTGCTACTGCACATGCATTATATGTCTTGACCATTGTATTCTGTCAGTACGTAGACGCGCTCTGACAGACCACAAGTAAAATAGCCTTACTGTATTTGCAAATAAAGAGGGCGCACATATGAATCTTGCTTAGTTCAAGAATACATACCGAGGATGAAATGATAAATAACGTTATTATATTACCTTGGGAACTGATATTACTGTTAAGGCTCTAAGCCATTGCGAAATAGCCTATTAGAAAACGCAAACAAAATAGAACCTTAAATCGGCCCCTGAGCATGAGAATAGCCAGCGGTTGTCCCAGGTGGGCTCTAGTTTCATTATTTATATTTAAAATGTTTTGTTTTTACTTTATTGCGTATTTTTAGAAAATAGAGATATGTAAACACCTGCTAAATGTGCAATACTAAACAAAAAATATAATTCAAGAATCCAGCAGTAGTAAGAATCAATAAAACGCGCTTTGTCAGAAGAACGAAGCCAAGCATATGTTAAAAGTTTAATTTTGTATTGTCGATTGTACTTTTTGAAATTTGTATACAGGGAGTTAATTAATTATTAAAACTTGTTTTATTTCCATGAAACGTTATGAGATATTTACCATTGACAATATCAAATGAGTTATTGAGGTCTACCCCACCTGCTCCCAAGAGTTTTACCCACCAGTTAAGCGCTCTTAGCTCCATCCAGTTTCTTTTATTAATAATTCAGAAAAGTTTCATTGTTAATGACGCTAAAAATGTACATTATTTTTCATCTGTAGTTGTCTGATTTATATCAACCTGTTACTGAGGTAATTTCTTTGAAGCAATCTGACAGCGGTCAATGTTCATATTGTTCACAAGTGTTTATAGAACTGTCAATGTTCCTCTGAAAAACAAATGAGCAAAGTGCATTATAAAAACAAACTAATCATGGTGATTGATGGAAGTAAACAATTTCTTTCGTGATTTACCTCGTTGATCTGTATTAATAAAATGACCAAGCTCAAAATTCAGGTTTTCAAATCATACTTTTTAAAATTATATTTGTATTAATTGGCTGCTAACGTAGCGAATTAGCTCTGGACCGTAATTAGTGCATTCCAAAACTTTAAAGTGTTTTTCACCACATTATGCAAGTTTACCGGGTAGGGGTAGAGTTTGTAGTGGGTTTTCATTTCCTAATTTGCACAAGAATTGTCATAAACAACAGTTAACAAAACTAATCTCAGTTTAGTCATATTCATAACTAAGCGACTTGACAATGTACGTTCCAGTCAGTTTATTTAATGTCTATGTGAAGTATTATGTCATATCGCTAATTTCGATCGCTAATTTGGGATAGATTACGTTAATAACAAAAGCACAGCACTCTTGCATAATTCTTAGAAACAAAAGTAAACTCATGCAGAAACTATTTTATTTCATTATCAAGAGAAAGAAATAGATTACTGGCTTCGTTAAATTAGATAAACATAACAATGACGTCATACAGTGATGTAATAAATTTGAAAACACTTTCGTTATACTTCAGCGCGTACAGAAACTCCACATTTGTTATAAACTGATAATAGAAATTAATATTTGCCAAACTAATAGTAATGAAAAGACATATATGATTGTAATTGCTTAAAAAAAATACATGGAGCATTATTCAAATGAAACAAAATTTTAATATGTAATTTAATAGTATCCTATCAAGAGACAAAAGTTATGGCCTTCTTGAGTATTATGTAAAAATAAGCATGATTCACATAAAAATAAACTAATTGAAAAAGTTACATCTCTTAGCTTTGAATTCTGATAATCATGTATAAAAATTGTAAAATTAATGGTACATTAATATAAATTTAAAAAATAAAGTAGGAAAGATACAAAATGAAATAAAACCATTGCATCTCCTACTTGCTTATATGAAGCGGGTGTTCGGTAACTAAAGTAGAAGAGCAATGAAGATCCCAAACAGCACAAATGAAATTTGTGAGAAATTTGGGAAGAATGCAAACAGCTGAATGAGTTGGAAAGGAATATGTAAAAATAAATTTAAATTTTTAAGAGCAAACTTGATATAAGAAGTGAATGGACGCTTATTAAAAGCGAATGCATAATATTATGATTCCAAAATAAAATTTAAGATATAAATCAACAGAAAAGAGGAATTTAGGTAATGTCACCAAGTTTAAATCGGTTTTTACTTACATTTCGGCATTATCTGTCCAAAATTATAAAATTTGTTTTGCTTCTACGTTTACCCTTAACTTGTTTAGATTTGTATCTTTTTAAGTCTATATTCTCTCATTCCCTCAGTTTCATTAGAGCTGGAATTCTGCTTTCCAAAACAATTTTAGCTGTTCAAAAATGGTAAAGTACTGCATAACAGCTAAGTAGGTTACATAGGAGCGTTGTGCTGCACGCCACTGGATAGGACCGACCTGTCCTTGTATGGCAGGCACCTCTTTGCGGCGACAGGTGTTCGCAAAGCGCTGATAGAAAGTCGCAAACTCTTATCGCTAATTTCCTTACTCCTACCATCATCGGTAAGTTCAGGCTGTCATTGCCCTTTGCTCGCTACCCACTTTCCAACCCGCACCATTAGGTATGCTGACAAACGCACAAATAATAACAATAATAATAATAACAATAATAATAATAATAATAATAATAATAATAACAACAACAACAACAAACTCTTTAAAATTTGAAAAAAAGAATACGATAATTCCAATGATCTCTAAGCAGCAAACGATTGATGATTAGTATAAAGTTGTAAGAATAGGTTATTGTTTGTTTTATGTAAATTATGGAAATCTTAGGTACTATGTACTCATGAAGGAGAACGCTCCATTGTCATTATGTCTATTTCCAACTCGCTCGCGTTCCTTGCATTTAAAATTGTCATCTATGACTCAATGTTATACAGCAGGGTAATTTGTTAAATAAATCGCACACACGTTATTCTTTCCAGTACTGAGTTTCTTTCTTTCCTTTTTAAATGCTGTCTTGTATTAATGGTACATAAGTATTTTAATGAATTCATTCAGAACATACGCCAGGGTGACCGAGGTCGTTCAGGCGCTGGCTCGTGAGCGGGAGGTCTGGGGTTCGAATTCCGCCTGGACCGTCCTTACTGACTGAGGTTTTTTCCCACGTTTTCCTCAGTCCTCATAAGAGGGTAAATGCCGGGGAGGTACCCTAAACTTAGGCTTGGAACGTTTCTTTCCTTAAAAAATCATTTCCCAATATATCATTTCCTGTATCATCATTGCCCACCGCCTGTGGTGCGTCAGTAGTAAAAATGGGCGTTAAACACCATTAAAAAAATCGGAACATTTTTGCTGCCGTAATTCTTCCAATTTCTACATCTACATGTTCATTAAGATCCTCTATATTATGGGAGTTATTCCTACATACTTTGTTTTTTCTGTTCTAGTGCGGATACTTTCAAACAATATATTACAGTAAATTTTATACTTCACTAACATACTGTAATAATGCCACTGGTGCGCCAATAGCCTGTAATAAAACAAAGACTTGAGGTGATACTGATTTCCTTATCAAATCTTAGTTTTAATACCAATCAGAAATAATATTTGCCCTAGTAACACTAAAATGTTCATGTGCAGTCCTTTTTATTTTTTACTGTCCCTTTCGTATCAATTATACAGAATCTTCTTTCAACTATGCAAATGGAAATTTATTTTGCCAACGGGAAATTACTGCCTAACAGCCTCTCCGCCTGCCCACGGAAATCGTGTAACTCAGTCAAAACTCATACCACGTGTTTTTTTAATATCTTTAGTTATTTATTGTGATAATAGTACTGGCCATCATAGGAGATGCTTGAAGTGCCTACCCTCCGTAGTGAGACATGCAGCGAACATCTCAAAATGTTTTGAGACGCCCGGAGCAATTCATCCTCCCAAGTACTGTAAAGGGCTTATCGGATGTTTTGTTTCGGCACCTCCACAATTTTTGCTTCATGTACACAAGTAATTTTATATGAATAACAATGCAACAGCTGAGTGCCTTTAAGCGCACTGCCGATTGACACGCCAGCTTGCTGGGCTAATCGGGTATAAGGACTTTTGAGGAGAACATTCTAATCACTAGCCTATTTCATCAAGTTTCTCTTCTGTTAAGACTCTGTGATTAAATCTCCGTTTCCATTCACCAACTGGAAATTGCACTTGCCAATAGAGGCGCAACTCCTGGAAATTCAGCACGAATTTCTCTCCTACAGACTTGAACGATTTCTTTTGTATATAAAAGTTGTTCTAGCCTATATCTCGCTCTCGGCATATTTCACAATAAAAAATACAGAGTAGAAACCCTGACGCCCCTTTCCAATAAAATTTAGCTGAAAAAGTTGGCGTTACAAACACAACTGAGCAAGAACAATTGCCTGCATCAATGAAACTTTAACTCCAGTGTTACCGGTAGCCGTGCCTCTGCTGGAGACCAATCGGTTACATTAATTAGTGTATACAAAGCATCGAAAGACGGCACGGTATACATTAACTTTTCTTATAAAAGTTATTTACCTATTTATTTTGTATTTACTTTTGCCTATCTTACCTAAGTAAGGCTATACTATTTTTTTAATCCATCATTTTTATTGTAAATTGTAAGATTATTAAACAACCACCTTTTACAGCCCCTTTAACTTTCTCAAATTACAACTGAACACAATAAAAAATTATACAATTGAAAAGAACGTTTCATACAAATAAAAAGAATAATTTAACAGACATATCTAAATTGTACAATATGAAGGATTCAGAGTATACTGCACCTTAGTGCTGTTTAAATAGGAACAATGTGTTAGAATTTTATTACATAACTATTGGAGATTAGGAAAATAATTAACAAATTCACATTTTAACTTAGAAGATAATAAACTTTGTTCTGAATTTCTTATAGAAATTATACAGCCTTCGTGGCCAGTCAAACAAAATGTTCAATATTACAGTAGATGATATAAGTTTTAAATTATTTTAAATTAGTAATTTACGCGACGTAGAAACCCAGTTTTTATGTCTGTACAAAACGTTTTCTGTTGTATATTAATAATATATAAACTACTTTTAACTACACCACATTTTAAATCTTATTTTATTATGTATTTCAGATTTTAAAAACTTCAACATTTTGGATCAACAGGCAGCTACCTCAGAGCATCAGTGAGTGTCTGCAGTGAGCATACTTTAGAGCCGCCATTTTATGAAATGCATGTTCCCCGTTCAAGCGAAATACAATGTTTTTTGAAAGAAAGTCCTGACTAAAAGATTCCTAGTATGGGCATTACAGTAAGAATGTCAAATGCCCATTCTAATCTTGTTCCCGTCTGAAACGCGTACACTAAATGTTCACATTGTGCCGTTCCTTAGCTCGTTTCTTGATTCATTAACCACAACCTATTTCTGATGACCCTAACATATCGGAAGCTTCAAGGAAAAAACTTTCAACTTTTCACTAGGATTGGGAATAAGTGTTAGGATGTTCTTCTTCTTCTTCTTCTTCTTCTTCTTCTTCTTCTTCTTCTTCTTCTCCCCCCCCCCCCCCCAAATGTCTATGAGCAAAAGGGAATCTGCGCCGGCTTTTATGTTTGCACCAGCTATACTTCATCCAGAAGTTTATCAGAAAGTGTTTTTCTGATAATTGGTTATTGATAGGCAGTTTGCATTTTACAGAAGATTTTAAAGTGTGCTGCTGTTTCTACCACACTGAATGAGATATTGCAGCCATAGAAAGCGGTGGCGAGAGGGAACTTTGCGGAGCATTCTTTCTGTCACAAAAATCTGTTACTGTCGTTTAGCCATGGAAGGTTTAGAATTGAAAGTGACAGGGGATTCAAGGTTAATACTGTCTTCGAGAGGTAAGGAGGGGAGACTCATAGACAACACTGCGGACATGACTGAATAGGAACTGAGGTTCTAGTTTGCAGCTGGAGATAGAGGATCATCTATGTCTATCGACATTTCAGAGTCTGGTCGATGCAGAGTGAAACTGAACTCTCCTATGATGACTGTAGCAGTAGTTCACGTCATTTGGCAGAAGTTTCAGCAAGCAGCGTAATTCTTGTGTTCAACTTTAAATCCCAGTTCCTTATACACGCCATTAAGAGGTCAACCGCAGTAATTATTCCAGATAGGCTACTCTCAAAGGAAAGGAAACAGTTTTAAAATCAATCTTTAAACTTAACAACTGGAGCCAAGACTACGAGTTGAAATAATACTACACTGCAATAACACAGGGAACTACTATCGGACTAGTTTTATGGGCGGCAAACTTTGAGATGGGAAATGAATGCCGACTAGCGTTTTCATTCTCCCGCACCAATCTAATGTCGCGTTTCTTCTATAGCGGAAAATGTTTTACATTGTAGATGAAACAAAGCGGACACGCGGAAGCAGAACAGAGCATTTTGATTTTCTATCTTCTCAGATAACGGCGCAGCATATCTGCGCCGACTGCACCTGCGTTAGGTTTCTGCCTGTGTGACGCGCTGATAACGCCAGCATGGCGTAGGGATGTAAAGGCCGTGATGTTCTATTTTGATGTTCCTATCGCCTCCTTTCGCCATCCGTGGGATACTGACTTTGTTGTTGGGTCCTAAGTGCTGACCTTCTTTGACGACCCTATCCGCAACCATCGAGTCGTCCCTGGTGATCAAGTGGTAACCATACTTGCCTCCTAAACCCAAGATTGTGATTCAAACCCGGTCAGGATTCTTGGATTTTTCCGGGAGTAAAAATCCTAGGTATGGCTTCCTTCGGAAGGGAAGTAAAGCATGAGCATTTATGGCATGTAAAAGAACCTCAAGCCTGAAAGAGAGACCTCTGATTTTATCGGCCGTTTCGCGCCCTGAATTGAATGGGATGTTGATGACCTGAGATGTTAAAGAGAGTCCGTGGAAAAAATCAAATCAACAACAAAGCAACGTCGAATACCTTAGCAAAAAGAAGCGTTTTTTCTGTGTGAATGTAAGGATAGAATATGGCGCACAAGCATCCAAACCGCGATACCTGCATAATTTAATTGTCATGCAATTATGATGTTTTTGAGGTCTTTTTGTGTTGTTTATTTTAAACCATAATCATCACACAAAATACGGTTTATTTTATTTATTTGTTTTTATTACTATTTTACCTTTTCGAAATATTTTTACTTTTAACAGCAATTTACGTATCATGTAGAAAACACATATCACAACATTGCTGACGACACATCAGGTAAATAACAAGGTAACTATTACCGTATGCCATTCGAACACCCAATATTGCAGTTTCTGTTAGGGTACTATAAGGCCATTTCTTTATTTCTGCCATACGAAAGGGAATGGGCTATATTTTGTATGCAAAATATCACGAATAACTATACCACACAGACCCATAGTCACAGTCTTCCAATCTCGCAGCAGTTTTAGTTCTAATCTCATTGAGGCTGTAGGCGGAGAGAAACCAGTACTATTAAATATGTTTACATTTAGAGAAGTGTTTTTGTGGTCACTTCGTTCTCATTAACAGCATTCTTGATTTAAAAAAGGAGAGGAACTCTTTAATGGGGAGACGTTGAAGATCGAGTGAATTTTTTTCAGGTCAAACTGTTTTTGTCATAATTCAAGCTAGACTTTTTTTTTAAAGCAGGTGGTTTTGCCCAGGAAAAGAGACAGACATTTAAATTTAACACGGAAAAGTCCAGTTGTTCCATATCAGTAAGTAAATAGAATACAGAATTTTAAAATTGGTGTATTACCAGAAATATCGTTCCACTCGTTACGTGTCCAGTTCATAAGAACATAAACTTAACTGTTCTACTGGTGTGACTTTGGCGCGGTGCGCTGCGGACGCAGGAAAAAAATAATTCTCTGTATATCAGTAAATAATTTATTATACTAATAGATTAAATTCAACATCCGTTTATCTAATAAGCAGTGTTATCTATTTGTAAATTAGGCAAAGTAAAAAAGGAAAGGGAACAAGAAAATAAAACTCAAAATAAAGTAGTTTTGAAAGTAGAGAAATGATAAAATATCCTCTTATTTTTGTCTTTGGCTGCAGGTCTACACTACACTATTTTTATATTCAATATCTACCTATCAGCAAATCTCAAAGAGTCTAATAATTCTACCAGCATTTCTTAAACGAACGAGCATAATCACAAAAGAATTAATAGGTTAATGAGTGACGTCGTTTAAAATTAAGTTTCTCTATTTTATTGAAATAGAATTATGAATTCAAAAATACATAGAAATAAATATGCAAACGAATGAAAAAAATAAACAAAGAAAATGGGGATGGTAGTGACAGACCCTGAAATACTGACCTAACCAAATCTATTAAAATCCTGAAAACGAAAGCATGTTATTTTTGCAATACAAAGTTGTAACAGACGCTGGTAATGAAATGCTGTCACTATCTTTACATTTTATTACTTTCATATAACGTCCTTTTTACATCCTCCATTCGCTTTTATTGCTTACGATGTTCCAATTGATTTTGCGCATATATCAATCAACACAGTAGGTTGTGTATTGTGCAGCTAACCATAGCATTGTTACAGGCATCTCAGTGTCCGGTTGTTCTGCATTAGAAAGGAAGAAGTTAAAAGCATGGCTAACTTTAAGAGCGTTAAATGTTTTAGAAATAATGCCACTTGATGTTTTTCGCACTGGGCCCCGGTAGCTACACTACAAACTAATGTAAACATACTATAGAGGTTTGATAATTCAGAAATGGAATATGTTTTGTAAAAATAATGTCAGTGGAACTGCTATAGTTCAGATGAGCACGCAAGTAAGACAGCAGCGCCAAGACATTAAAAGTATTTATTACTTTACGGAGAAATTAATTTTCCCTGCTTGAATGTGCCATGGAGTGTGAAATTTGTAAGACTTCGGTTGCCATATAAGAAGAGAATTAACTGCAAATCAGAAAAAGTTGTGAGGTAACCGCATGACATGCAGAATGCCACCTGGCTAGTGTCGAAGCCACTACCATCTGGATAGTAATTTCACGTTCCCAAGGACGGCTGCATAACACAGCATTGTCAGCATTATTTTCTTCTCAAACAAATGCTACCTTCCACGCAGAATTTCACAGTATGTTTACAAATTTTGTATGACAGTAGAGAGATAGAGACGCTCAAAAAGGGGCTATGAACAGCAATTTAATAGGTTATGTGCGATTTGTACAGGTGTTGTACCCGAAACTAGAAGATCAAGCCCAAATGATTCTGTTTTAATCTGTCAAGTGGTTGCTAAGCACAGGATTTAGATTTTTTTTTTTTTTTTTTTTTCCCCCTTACGGACGCTCTTTAACATCTCAGGTCATCAGCGTCCCATTCAATTCAGGGCGTGAAACGACCGACAAATTTTGCTCAGAGGCCTCTTCTTTCAGACTTGAGGCTCTTTTACACGCCTTAAATGTACGACACGGGACCCACGGCTTTACTTCCCTTCCGAAGGAAGCCATACTTAGGACTTTTACGCCCGAAAAAAGCCATCGATCCTGGCCGGGTTTGAACCCGAGATCTTGGGTTTAGAAAGCAATTATGGTTACCACCACACCACCAGATAGCAGGATTTACAGATGCACCTTTAAAAATATAGTAGTCTTCTTGTTACTACGTAATAGCTCCACAAGATAAATGCAATGCTTGGATGGCTGAAGACACAATGTTTCTTGGTGTCATTGGCCAGTGAAAATTTCGTCAACAGTATCTTCACATTCGCTCTTTACTAACCAAGGGGCTTTGCTGTTTTGAAGAGTATCCAGAGTTTGCATCCGCAAACCAACGTTCCTTGTGCGAAGTTTAAACTGTACTTTTTAAATTTTTTTCGTTTACTAGAAAATGGCAGTGAACGACTCAAAAGCCATGGTTGAACCAAGATTCCTTTTCTTCAAAGTTAAGCTATCGGTTATTTTCCAAATCACTGTTGTCAGACGTTTAGAAATTATTAAAAGATGCTCAGAAAGTGCATTAGCAAAATTGCGAAGGTTGGGTGTAAAGTCAGTCTGGATAAACAAACGTTCAGGATATTTAGAAAGATACTTAACAATCAACGAAAACAATTACGAGCAAAGGAAACTTCCCTGATTCATAAATTCCATTGGCGTAATGTTTTTCTTCTGCTTCTGGAATGTCAATTTTCAGAATAAGTAATATATGAAACTTAAAGCTGATCGGTAGAAAATAGGCCTACATTTTCCGGAATACACGATGAATAAATAGTATACAATCTTGACTTAAATATTAATTACATGTAAGAAAAATGTCAATTATCTCAGCAACAAAATTCTGATGAACTGTAAAAACAAATTACAGATATACAGGGCCATAAACCTTTTTAAACTTTTGATTCTACAAAAGAAAACCTAAGAAACAGAAGCATTAAAATATACACTAAATATTTTGTGAAAACCTTTAAATATATCTGGCAAAGTGATTTCCTTGCAAAATTCATATTTCATTATTGGAGACACCTATATGGATAGAACATTCAATTTTATTACTTTGTAACAAGCATTTTGCCTTACCAACCCTCCTCCTCTCCCCAATTTTCATTTCTACCACTTTATTTCACATGTTTTTTCAGTCTTGGAATAACATGCACAAATTGCAAACTGCACATTCTTTACATTCCCTTTAGTATTTCCACCAGAAACAACAATCTGTTTTAAATGATTTGTTTATTAATTTACAATATGCAATGCAAAATTAAATTACATGTTGTGCTGATTGTCAAGCAAATGTTAAAAATGTTTAACTTCACTAAGCATTTATTTTCATAATTAACTTGGCCAACTTTTGTTTGCATTGATGAATTAAGTTCCTCCAGTGTGCATTATACCTATTAAGGGTAACTTCCATATTAAGATAGCTACTGTTCTTACATTGAGAGAATGCCACCTTTCCCACCTATGACATTAAGTGCATTGTCTGAATTTATTTTACAGCAAATAGGGTTACAGATCAACTGCCACAGTGGGAAAATTGCCCCTGCTGCTGTAACCTAGATATTTCTTAGCTATTCATATTTTCGAGTAAAAAGAAAATAGCTCATGTTCTGGGCACACCATTATTGTTATGTGTATATTATACATATTCCCAATCCTTGAGACAACATAATCAAAGTACATATTAAGTCAATTTCAAGTAATTCTACTAGCAGTTTCATATACATTCAAATTAATTAACAAGATCCGGACTTCATACAAAGCAATACTTACCATGATCTTACATTAAAGAGGTGCATCAATTTTGAAGATTGACCTAATACAGATATTTCAACTGCTGTTGAAACTAATTTTCATAAGTTGCTGTGGTATTTCATTAAATCATCAAAACTGTTTATTTTTCTCCTCCACATTTTCTGTTCACACTGTTCAAATGGAGTTTGGAAGCAGAAATATGCAATCACTGCATATGCAAAGTTTCTTGGTCAAGGAAATCTTTATATTCCAATAAGGATAATAAGGATCTGAGAGGAAAATGCAGGGAATCATAATGAAAGAACTGTTTGCATATAATGGTGGCACTACTGCATGCTACCCTAGGCCTACCAAATTGACATGGTTATGGATTAGCATTGCTTCTTCATCTCAATTTTCAGGACCAAAATTTGTTACTTTTCCAAAACCACAAACTCAGAAAATTTTTCCAGGCTACCTGAATTAGAATTCACATAGTGATGAGTTGCTTATAAAATCTGTAATTTGGTTCACTACATGCTATTTTATTCCTTCCTACTCTCTGCAGTACGTTGGCTAGTTAAGCAATCATTTGTCAAAATAGTATCTTCTAGAAGTATGGATCATTTAGGAAAATGTTTCAAGGGTTATGGATGAAATTTGAAAATAAAACACTGCTATTAATTGTATCTGTGTATTTTGTGAAGTTTCTTTCTTTCTTTTTTTTAAATCTTTTCAGTATGACAAGCAGTTTCAACATTTTCACCAGTTTTCCATTTTCTTAGTGCTCTTCTCATGTTAATACTATGAAACTAAAACACACATCTCAGCTTTTTTTACACTATAAATTTACAAGTTACCACAAACTTTATGTGTACTTATAATATACATTAATAAGGACATTTATACATTTGTACAAGAACAAAAAAAATTGACTAACATCACAGACAACAAAAAACATGTTTTAATACTTTAACAACGGGAGGCGCTGATAGGGTACAAAATGATGAAACAAGAAAACATCTGAGATATTAATACAAATTTTCCACATAACTCTTCTCTAATGACATTCTCTCATTAATTACATCCTCTCCTATCAAAACACATACATACACAGCATATGTCCAATGGTAAAGCCAGCTAGGATTAAATAAAATTTAAAATTGCAAAACTGTTGTGATATGTTATTTATGAATTACAGTATTATTAAATGTTTATTATCCCTGGTGTTACAAAAAATAAATAAAATCTTACAAGAAATATACCTCTTCCAACTTTAACATTGGAACAATATGTGAAAGTAAATACATCCATGCTGTTAATGTATCCCGTTGAAATCAAGGGAGGGGGGGAAGTGATTGATTAAAAATAATGATATTAACATATTACCATTGCAACACAAGAACAGGTACTATAAATAATGTGTATGTGTGCGCACATATAAAACCTAATTATACATGTAGTAAATAAACATTTAATATTTGCAAATTTAATTTTTCAAGCTGCCGTTGCCAATATTTCTATTGTGAGTAAAGACAATTTTGTAGTTTTTGGAACTCGTTGGTACATATATTCCTTAAAATGTATTATTACAATCACCAGAATATTGATTTCATTGCTTCAACTGCAGACAGATTAAAAATTATTCTAAATATGCAACTAATTATTTCCTTTTTTATGTCTATTAGGCATAACAACATTTTCATCTTTTTTAATTTAAAAAACTATAATTCCCAAGTAGCTGTGCTAAAATCTGATTGGAATATATTTTGGTACCAATTCAACCTCCTACCTATAAATACTTTGCTGATCATTAGGATTTACAAACTGGCAGGACTTAAAAACTTTATCACTTGTCCTGCACAAGATGGAATGATATAATTTCAGCAACTGCAGAGAAAAATGTTATCTGTGTCAAATCTCCTGCACATGGCAAATCGTATAAGAAAGAAATAGATAGCTTGAATGAGCAAGAGCACAACAATTCATCATTTTGTGGTGTGAGACATCTAGTTACTGTAAATTGAAGGAACAAAAGTGACTTGTTCTCTTCCCAAACAAGCTGCCAAAACAGAGAGCGATAACCATAGCTGTCTGCAAACACTAAATGAGAGTTGTTCTGTTCTTTTTCTTATGCAGACCTGCTTTTCCTTGTATATTTATAATAAAATTGTCCATAAAAAGGAAACGGATAAAGTTAAATTATGATTTTTTGCACATACCTGTAAATTAATTTTTAATTCATCTGAAGTTGAATTCAATGAAGCTATTGAAGTTTGCAACAAAATATTTGTATTCAATAGCATGGAGATGCCAATTCTGACAGACATTGCTGCATGCCTATGATGTGCTACAGCCATTCAGCCTTTGAAGGTCATATGCAAAAGATTTGACACAGTTTATAGCATCACATTCTGGGAAAGTCTTTTCATGTTTCACTGTCCACTTCTCATGCTCTGAACTTTAGAACATAACCCTTAAATACTACATATCTGTCAGCAATGTTAGCTGAACTGCAAAAGGTTTATTCTGATAGAGTGCATTAAAGAAATCCTACCCAGTTTTACTGTCCCTTTGGAGTTTTAAACTTGAAGGTTGAGGACCCACTCAGTATATACACATCTTGAAATACGACTACTTTTGATGCTTTTTTAATGTATAAGTTGAGTTTCTGGGGCAGCATATGAACATTTGTGAAACTTTGACTAGTCTTTCCCTGAAGTTGAATCTAACATGAAAGATTTAGGCTAGAACACCCTTTGCCTATTCAGAATTTTTGTCACCCTTATATGATAGTATTATGATCGTGCTGCATTTGCTATATTAAGTGTAAAGTATTCTCTCAACCCTTGATTGCACATGCGATTACTCACTCCCTGGAACTTGCATCATTCCCTTTAAGAATTTTACAACTCTCCATTAGGACCTTCCTATTCCCCGAGGTTTCTCTTCAACACAGGATGGTAGGAAATATGCAACTTTTTGTACACCATGCACAAAATCTGGCCTTGAATTGCCAAACCTTACAGATGCAAACAATATCTTCCATTTTTCATTCAGCAACATTCATCCTTGTTGACTTCAGAAGGAACAAAATACAGTTAACTTTTGTCTCTTTGACGATGTAACATGTTGAGAAGTTCAATAATGGTTAGACAATGAGGTGCACTTATGATAGATGAATGATTCAACACGAAACTGGCCGACTGTCTGGTGGGGTCACTTTCTCCAGGTGAATGGGCATCTGTAATTAAAAGATAAAAATACAATTAATATTTTCAGTTTTCATCATAGGTGGCTTATATTATTTAAATTGGCTTTTGCCAACATTAATGTCTACAGGAACAGATGTATTGATTTGGAAACTTTTTCACATGTAGGTACTCTAAATTCACATTAATGACAAACAGATCTGCAGAAAACATGTGCTTTTAGCCGGGTTTTTTCTTCATATGAAGCATTCTACAAAGTTGATCAAATACCCATTAATCATTTTATCCATAAGAAACCACCAACCTATTAGTGTGGTTGACCTGACTATGTCTTGTATTTTGTGTTGTATGTTCATTTACACCTTTGAACAAGTCTTTAAAAATACATACAACAATGTCATTTCGTTTACATCATGCAACTTTTTAAGGTACCGACTTGTAGTTTCTATCAAATTTTTGCAATTCATATAAAAATGTGTTATAATATGCTGAAGTTATTCTGATTTATTCACAAGAATACAAATATTATAAGTAACTACAATGTTCTATATTGAAACCAAAAGTGGCTTAATTCAAGACTGCTATGATTTCATAATCTGTTACAGCCACAGTGTCTTAATTGCACATGAAAAAAATGTTTATTAACACCATAGTATATAAACATGAAAATTCATTCATTACATGTAAAGTTGTGATTCAAAGAGCTGCACTCAATATATTTTAGTAAAATGTATGTTTCATTAACAGAAAGAATTGAAACAAATTTTCGTAATATGTAATATCTTTTTAAATTAACAGAAAAGTTTCAAATAATCAACTGTTCCAAGACAATTTTTCAAATAATCAAGTATTATAACACAATTTTCATCTATGCCTCCATAGCATTTATCTTGAACCATTCAGAATGTTTCAGTAGCCAAAAAGTTCAAGGCCGACATATTTCAAACAAATCTTGGGTGAATAGCTTTATAACCTGTAAAACCTTACATTTTGTACAAGTGAGAATTATGAGAACTATTTGTAGATTTAAAGCAGCTACAGTGATCACAAGTTCACAAGTTATGGTGATGATCAATGATGCTCATCCAGAAGGTAATCGTGCCAATGTATGTCCGCATTTTTAACTCAGTTATCTTAAAAAGAGATGTTTATTTTATTATAAATAATGACTGTTCCTTCTTTACTACTCGCGCGCATCCATTTGCAACTGGAAAACAATACATAACTCAAAAATATTGTAAAATTTCAAGATGATAAACATTGAAAACATATTTATTGCTAGCGACGGCCAACAAAGTAATACATGAACTTAACAGACGATTAAGGGGAAGTGAGCTCTGTTAAGGATAACCCAGGAAATGACATCCCACATGTGGGATTGTTTCAAACAGCATTTTGCACGTGTTACTGGGATGTGGTGCAGATGGTCCCGATCAGAATGAGAGAGCATGACCGTTATTGAGGTCCTAACCCCCTTCTTCCCGTCCCGTCCCCTCCAAGTGACTGACTAGATGCCAGGTGTTCGCTCGCACAGCCGGACTCCGCTAAACAGCTTTCGTAACGAGGGAAGCATCAGGCTGGCTCCGTGGGAACTTTCACCACATTGTTTGTTATTTAAATAGTACGTCACCCCTCAATCTCTGTACTGGGAGAGATCATAACAGCAATCATGCTGCTAATAAGGGGTGAGTCTCTTGTTGACCCACATAACATTTAACCGTCATCTACCAGATCAATGTTAAATATTACGTTTATCTTAGAACTTACACATAACAGGAGAGCAGACGTGGACGTGCACTTTTATTGGGAGGGTTTTCAAAATAATATATTTCAATTGAAATTATATAGTATTTAAAGGTGTTATTTACATCAGTGGAGGTGATTTAATCTCTAAAAACAAACTCTTAGCCATGTCTAAATAAGGTATGTTAACCATCAACTTTAATACCAGATGTTTCAGTCCACTATCCCCAAACATGCGCGGAACGATCGGTCACCTAAAGAATACATCCGCTGCAGACGGCTGAATGGGATGTACAGTATTTCATCTTCCCTCCCCCACACATATATATTTCATATAAATAGTAGGAGGGATACTTAAGAAAGAATATGAACTATCATAGTTAAATAGTCAAGTAATGCTGACATATCTACAAGCAGCAGGAAGACCAAAATATGTCTTGTGTCTGAAAGGTGGTACAATTAATAGCTCTTCAGCAAGAAAAATATATATAATAAATAAAAGAAATCTAATCAAATGAAAATATTTAAGAACAAAATATGCAGCTGCATTTTCCATCCAATTGATAATTTGCGTATCTCAATAAATATCTCACACATATACTAGTTTCTCAAACAAAATAAGCTCATGGTAAAAGAGTACAATGCTTGAATACTGAGTAAGGATTGCCACGTAATTAAGGAGAGAGAGACGAGACGAGATGAACACCAATTATAACTCAGAACCAGATTTGGAATCTTCAAACTTACTGTTTACTTCACTGTCAATCGTTTGTACGTTAGGCAATGAGCAATAATAAAATACAACCATTGAAAATACGTGGTACAGATTTGCTCAACTTTTTTTCATAATTCAAAAGACAAAGATAAAAGAAGAAGGGACAAATAGGTTTTTAACTATATTGCCAAAATTTATCTGGGTACGGGCCAATCTTTAGTGAAACTGGTTTTAGGCATTTATAAGCTTGTCATTTTTGACGTAGATCTTCAAACAAAATCACATTTATGAAAACAGGTGCAAAGAAATATTCCAATTAAAAAAAGGGGGGAGAGAGAGATGAAAGTGGTTGCAAAAGCATTAACAAACCTTTAAATCTTAAAGGTGAACTTCACGTATTTAAATCTCCCACTCGTTAGAATAAACGCTATACTGTGCTGTATTAAAACGTTAAAATAATTACAATGTTTATAACCATTAACATAGCTAAGTTTAACCAATTTTTAAAAACTGCCGAACAAGGTCTACATTCTTTTTAATAAATTATATACCGTGGTCTTTGATGAGCTGTGAGCTTTATTTGAAATGTGAAATTAAGGAACGAAGAGAAATAATAATAATAATAATAATAATAATAATAATAATAATAATAATAATCTAACTCGCACCGGCTTTAGGATTTCTGAACCAAATTTTGCCCTTCAAATATGGTTCCCTTTACTCCAACCATCAAGAAGCCAAATATGCATCAAGCACTTCTTTTCTGACGTCACCGATTTACAAGGCCACGTGTTCATTGCTAACGTTGGCAGAGGACAGGATTGGCTTCCAAATTAATGTGATTTGTTGTCTGCATCTCCCCACAAATCTTTAACTTTCGAACCCAAAAGGAGAAAAAATACAGGGGGATTAAAAAAAAGGGCGTTAAATCGTGTCTCACGGTGCCAAGAAGTACGCGGTCGCTGGATCGGATAAAAGGACGGTCGGACGCGTTAGGAAATCCAGGACACAGGTGTGCTTGTTCAACCAGCCCCCCCCCCCCCCCTGTCCGCCCGCACTTCTTGCCTTCACCGTTGGTTGGCCATACCTTTCATTCCAACACTTCCGAGAAATTGCATGATTTAGCGGATATTTGGTAACAACTGCCTCTAAATTACTGGATGAGCTTGCTAACTTTTGGTAACACCTGCAGTTAAATCAACACGTACGTCTGTAAATTCAATGGAGGCGAATTATTTAATGTTACTTTTAACTGTTGGCTATCCACCACATATTCTAATTACTTTTATCTGAACGTGGCGTGGTATTCACAATAATTTACCTTTAAAAGAATCTCAAGGTTGAGAAAGTTACGTTTTTACCCAGAACTATATATTATAGCTATATGTCAATTAATTTTCTCCCCTTAAAAGCCGATGTTACTCAACAACGCTGAAGAAACATCCTGCAATGATGCCTTGGGTTCTTGGTGGAAAATATTGAGAAATAAACAAAATACGAAACTGTAACAACCATTTTTTTGCAGTACAACGATATAAACTTATTTTCTTCAATGGGACATCGCTGTACGATGCGTTCTTAATTCCTATCACAACTGTTTTGATTATCAAAATGCTCATTTCCCATGTTATCGTGAAGTTAAGAATGTAGACAAAACAAGTTTAATGCCAAATATTGTTGCTTTTCATCCTCTCACACCAGTTAGTATTTAAAAGGTGAAATTTAAATGTCCCCATGCCACGTTCACACGAACTCTTGAAAGGAGAATTAAAATTTCGAGACTTTTTCCCTCGAAAATGATGTTCGATGCTTGGAGAAAGCCAAGTGCCTTTACTGGCTTAAATTAATTACAATGGATAAAACAATCGAGTTTACTATTCTGTTACTGAAATCAAGTCTGAAAACTAGGAAATAAATGACGGCTGGTGAAACTATTGGAAATTTAGCAATATACGAAATTAATATGTGCTTACCGTTGAGATCTGTTCCTGCGTCGCACAGGATGTGTTGGGAACTATCGTGTTGGGTGCCAGGACACCCAGGGGCTGTCTGGGACTGGAGCTGGAACCTGAGTTGGTGTTTCCAAGCCTCTGGACAACGGGTGAGTTCGCCGACGTTGTAGTGGTCGTCGTCGTTGTACCTGCTGTCGTGACGTTACCCACAGCCGTCGCAACGGAAGGGTGCGTCTCCAGGGCGTACTGCAAGTCGCAGATGTAGTCTATCACATACTGTATCACTTCCAGCTTGGATAATCGCCGATTTCTCGGCATGAACGGTACCAGTTCCTTCAACTTGGAGAGGTACATCTGTATCTCCTCATTCTCGACGTCGCGGCGCTGGCGATGGATGCGTCCATTGCTAACACCACCACCCACACTCGAAGTCGCACACACCGCCGTAACTGCCTTCATACTTCACTCACGGAATTTCCGTTTAAATCACAACTGCAACTTTCAATGAGCTCCTTCACTGAATCGTACTACACGAACTTGTGCTCAGGAATGACTTCCCCGCTCTCGGTCTCCCATACATATATCCTCGGTTTCCCCAACCAGATTCTCGTTCCACCACAGACTATCGGTTACGTCACAGACTCATCAGCCATTCACGGGCAGAAGCGCGCGTCAGAAAGGTGGGGCTTAGGACAGCTGTGACCAATCGTAAAATGGCGGAAGGAGTGGGGAGCGGGTGAAACACATGGGAAATGCTTGCTCACTGTTGGGGCTGGAGAGACATCTGTGTGTTACAATACCTACCATTGAGTAATTTGGTGTGGGAAAATATTTTCAAACACACCGTCAATGAATTATATTTCTAGTAGGGAGGGAGAGAAGGGATAATCACGACGTAGAGCTCAGGGGTGGCCTAGGGAACACATCTCTTCCCTTTCTTCTCTCTTGTCAAATTCTTTTCAAGTTCTGTGACGCAACATCTGTTTTCAATTGGCGACTTTTCGGCAGCCTAACACGCAATACACCAACTTCGAAGTAACGCATAGAGATATTATAAAAATGGTATTCATAGTGTAATATCCAACAGAAGTACTGAAGGCATTCCGAAACTGACTTTGTTCTGCTTGGATTAAGTATCTACACCAAAGGCTTATTTTCGTTTGTTAGAGGACTCATTGCTTGGCTGTCCTTTTCCATTAAAATCAGCTCCATAACTTTATTGCAGTATGTCTGCCATAAGGACCGCCACGAGTAGCTGACGTCGGTCAGGCGCGGACTCGCGAGCGGGAGGTCTGGGGTTCGATTCCCACCAGGGCCACCTCCCTGACAAGTTTTTTCCAGCTTTTCCTCAGTCCTCATAAATGGCAGATGCCGGGGAGGTACCCTAGATTTGGGCCTGGAACGCTTACTTCCTTAAAAAAATCCTTTCCCAATTAATCATTTCATTCCATGTATCATCAGTGTCCACCGCCTGTGGTGCCTCAGTAGTAAAAACATTAACCACTATTCAATTTAAAAACACTATCCAAACATAATACCAATTTGATTTGCAAGTTTACGACATATTCCTAAACTACAATTACAGAAGAATAAAGAATAGACCAATAGAGCTTTCTGTTTGGGAGGTCACGAGTTCGACCTTCACTGATGTACAAATTACTGGAATGTTTTCATGGCTCTCTTTGATTACGAAAGAAAATGCTTATTTGTATATTCTCTTAACACAGACCACTAAATGCTGATCCTTGCTATAAAAAAGTAACAAAAACAAGTTTTGCAAAAAAGGAATTTCGCAAGTAATCCCATTTGTACGACAAAAACTGAACTGAACATTAATGTAGGTTTTACCTGACAAGTATTGCAAGAAATACTGCAACAACACTACGGAAGTAAAAGTTATGTAATAAAAAAAAACAGATTACAAAACACAATTACGAGTTTGTTAGAGGAGCAACTTTTTATTTGTGATATTTTGTATATTTTCTGTTTGTATGAGTACTGCCTTCTCTCCTGATGTTATTAATATAATTTATTTCCCCACTGATTTCATTATTTCCCTTCTTTTTCATGCTTTCCTCCTTATCTTCCTTTTAGTTAATTTATTTTCTTCTTCATTCTTCTAATTCCAGCTTACTGCGATCGTTTTCTTTTCTAATGTCTCTCTCGATATACCTATTTTCTTCTCCAAGTTTTCCTCAGTCCTCATAAATGGCAAATGCCGGGGAGGTACCCTAAATTTAGGCCTTAAACGCTTTCTCCCTTAAAAAAAATAATACTCCATTCCAAATTTATAATTTCATCTCATGTATCATCAGTGTCCACCGCCTGTGGTGACTCAGTAGTAAAAATGAGCGTTAAACACTGTTAAAAATTCTCCATTTGAATTGGTTTCTTCTGTGTACCAAGGTACTGCAATAGATTCTATTACTGTTACCGAAGATTGTGGTGTGTTGTAGTTCCTCGTACATTTCAGTCTTTTAAACATACGATAGGGAAGAAAAAACAAGAAAGGGTTCAGAAAGCCTAAAAAGAGCCTTATCAGATCTGAGAGCTAAAATTCGAATATGGTTTAATTTTCTTTAGTTCTTTTCAGCGTTAAACACAATGGTGTTATAGATAATTTTGTTCTATATATGAATAAGGAAACACCCAGCAATTTGTGTTTTTCCGCCAAGTTCAAGGTTAAGTAAGCATCAAAGTATGGTATTTCTGAAAATAGTGACTTTAGCATTTGAAAGCTTCGTAATATAGTTTTTTTATATTTCAGAATGGAAATAAATAATCTTGGATCCACAACGAAATCCACAAAACGCGACGTATATAGTTTTCCTTATTTATTTATGCTCTTCTTAGCCCTTTTGCGTTTAAAGCCGGACGCAGTACATGAAACACTGAAAGTACTTCAGCGACATGTCTGCTTTCAAATTAAGTATACTGCTCTATACTCTATCCTTATTTGGGTAGGGTAAATTCTGGCCGTAAGATTTAAACAAGTGCCGTTTACAAACGCATGATATATACTACTTGTTATGCAAATAATTAAGCATTTGTTTTAAGAATTTAATTTAATGTTAGATGTTGTTTTTAATTTTTATATTCATTCTCACAGAGTGGTACCTTTATATTTATATTTCATTTTGGTTATACGGAAAAAAAAAGAAAAGAAATATCAACAATTTCCAATCCGAAACAAAACAAGGTGCTAAGTGCTAATCTAAATTATGCAAATACTAATTTGAATTTCAGAAGATAATAACAATTTTCTAAAAATAGCCTTATGTAATTATAGTGCTCCACGTCAAAATATTTTCAATTGTAGTGCTTTTCAGAAGTGCAGTTAATTTGTGATGCACTGGGAGAAATAAATAGCAATAACTGCTCGTTATCTGAAAGATAAACTGTCAAGAAACTACATCTTAGCTTTCCAAATCGTCATCTTCTTGGAAATTTAATTTTCTTCTATTATAATAAAATAATAAGTATTTTCCTATAGGCGTACATTTACTATGTATATCTTAGATAGATATCATTTGATTTGCAAAGCTATTCTGCTCTGTTTAATCTTCCAGCAACATGTTTAAAGTATTTGAATTTTTATTTTATATCGCAACCCTTACTAAGTTGAAACACAAAAGTTGCCTCAAACAATCCACCTCTTGTACTATAAATCTTATCCGCTAAGCGATGTTTTACATTTCGGCTACTGAGAGCGCGGCAGCCGGCGGCGCACGTATTTTAACTTCGCTTTTTCCTCATCCCCGTTAGCTTTCTGGACTTGTTCTCTGTCAATCTCACAGCAGATTACAACAGTATTTGCAGGGAGATTGGACGACTAAAGCTAGAGCAACGTATTTTTGCGTGTAAACGTTATTTTAAATACGAATTAGCTCGTCTTGTGCGTGCAAGAACTTCAGTAATACCCTCTTTCTGTAACTGCAGTTCATGATACTGTCCAAATTTCGAATCTTGTGAATTCAGCATTAAGAAGAGGGGGGGGGGGTAAGTAAGTAACATAAATTGAAATAAAAACACAAAAGCGTACAGTTTTAAAACAGAGGACAATTAAATCAAACGGGCCGATATCTTGAATGTTAGGTAACAAAATTACTGAAGAAATTAACATAAGACGTACTAGTTCAGAATGTAAAGGAAAATATTAGCAATGAAATTACTGTGGCGCAACTGAATCGTATCAATCTGCACTATAGTGCTTGTTTAGCCGAATTTCTCCTACAAGCGCAGTTGAACTGCGACATAACACCGAGAAGTGTGAGCAGACAAGTTTTATAACTAAAGCCGGTATTTCCTTTTTCACATTGGTTTAGATTTTCAGTCATTTTTGCCTAAAACTGTATTTTATTAGATTAAATAAGTTTCAATGTTTAAATTATTATTATTATTATTATTATTATTATTATTATTATTATTATTATTATTATTATTATTATTATTATTATTATTATTATTATTGTTATTATTATTATTGTTGTTATTATTATTGTTATTATTATTGTTATTATTGTTATTATTATTGTTGTTATTATTATTATTGTTATTATTATTATTATTGTTATTATTATTGTTATAATTATTATTATTGTTATTATTATTATTATTATTATTATTATTACTTCCCCTTTCAAAGATAAGCATAGACCTAAGTTTGCTACATTTATGCAGATAGCAGAAAAACTGTCGTATTGTTCTTTAATTGTCATTAAACATTCTAATTCGATGTTATAATATATATCAGAATAACATAAATATATTTTTCCTCTTGACCTCATTTGGTTTTTATTAAAATTTTCGAATTTTCGTTGGTTTAATTCCAAACTTACCACAAATGACCAAGAAAAAAATTTATTCGTTTACTCTAGGGGTCATAAATATTCTAGTACATAATCCTGGAGTAGCAAAAGCAAAGGTACATGTCTCTCTCTCTCTCTCTCTCTCTCTCTCTCTCTCTCTCTCTCTCTGGTGTTTAACGCCCGTTTTTTACTACCACAGGCGGAAGGTAAATTCCATTAACCAGTAGACAGTTAAAAGAGCAATGGAACGGAACACAATTTTTCTGGAAACGTTATCGTTGCTGTTTCTGGCACATCAGAAATGAAGCACGTGCAAACAGAAATACTTAGACCTCAACGGCTTCTTGCGATTACTCCCTAATCAAATTGACATGATTTCATTATCTCATATAACAAATTTGTTTTCCAACATCAATTTCACAAATAGACGAAAAGACTAAAGATTTTCAAGACTTCAGCAGCCAGAGTACCAAAATACTGTAACTCATATTTCAAAAATCTGCAGGGAAAAAAGGTTAAAAAAGAACACAATGGAAGTATTAAATACTCCTCGAAAGCAAGCTATTAAACAAAATGTGCCTTTTTCTAACTGTAATATGAATTTTACTAATTAAAAAATTAGTGTAAACTACACTGGCAAGAAATTGTTAAGCTAGGCTTCTCTGAGGAGAAATAGAATAAGAAGACAGGTGTCCAGTAAGACATGCACAAAAATAAGAGAAAGGTATAATAGTTACAGCGATAATCAGACGGATTTATTTATTTTTGTGTGTGTGTTTAACGCCCGTTTTTACTACTGATGCACCACAGGCGGTAGGTAGGTGCAGTGCCGCTATACTATATTAAACAAATAACTCTCAGGGCCGATTCTATAAAAGTTGCTAATTGGAGATTACTTTTAACTGTAATTTAAAAAGTAATTACAAGCTAGTCATCATTTTTGTTGCATAAAAATAACCTCAGACTACCTAACCTCGAGTTTGCACTAACCGTCGAACATATGGCAACATCGCCAAACAATAGAGGCGTTTAGAGCGAGTTGATGTTCAGCTGTTTAAACTAAAAAAAATCAATAATTATTCCATTTTTCCACCATGGACAAGGAAAAGTCAAAGAAAATGCGAATGGTAGATTTTATATGGAACACGAGACGCCAGAGTTAGTCTATGGCAGTTGTTAAACAGAAAACTTATTTTCTACTGATACTTCATAGGTGCAGCTCATAATTTGGATTGGACTGAATCGGAGGAGTATTTCAGAACGGAAGCGCAACGTGTCTTAAAGAACCTCCGGAGGGAGGAGTGATATTAGAATTATTTACCATGACAGGTACGGATGCAGGCGGAATCCGGCAGAACACCATCTGCAAAGAGTTCAAGTTGCTCATAAGGGCTGCTGTCATATCAGACTCCAGCGGATTTTCCAAAGAGAAAATTACACACTACAAGTCGCTCATCTATCCATGTCGCCTGACCTGAAACGATGAGAGAGGTAATTTGTGGAAAGTAAATGTCCACCCCAACATTTACCTAAGTGATTAGGGAAATCACGAAATAATCCAAGCTCAGACATCAAGGCTTTGAATTCGGAGTCTTGCGAGTCCCAACCAGTACTGGATTTTGCTTAAGTTTTGTAGACAGAACGAACATGCTCTAAAGGCTTTCGGTATTCGCTGTTCTATTATCTGACTTTTCATTTCACTTAACACAGTAGTTGGCGCAGGTTAATTCTTGTACCAGAGAGTTGAGGAGCTGACGGAAGCTGTAAAGTTTAAGTAGCTTCTCCTAATAAGGCTATTGGCGCATTGATTACAGGGAGGAGCACTCAAAACCGGTTGCTGCTTCCAACTAAAAACTCCAATTGCTATTTGCCTGACAGTAACGCAAATGCACTGGGCTACAGCAGTCGTGAGTGCTTTCTCCTTGCAGAGTCAGAGAAAGTAGAAATCCGTGTAAAACAACCGTGGAATTGTTTCTTTACAAAGACGAGCTTCAGTCACCTCTTAGTAAGAGCTCTTTCACACAGCTGTGGCTGCCCATTGTTAGGCTATTTCGGTTACCTAAGATACAGGTGGCGCGCGAACAGTTGGCAGTGTCACATGTTCAAACTTCGCCCCTTAGTTTCTCGAAAGCATTGCACTAACATTTCAAACGTAGATTGAAAATTAAGTGATATCTTTTTTGTGGGCATTTTTGAAAGAACACTTCAAAATGATTTAGAAAACGCTTAAAGACTTGTGCCGCAGAATCATTACTCACCTTGAAGAGGTTTTTCCACCAAATAGAAATCAAACTGAAATATAAGGAAATTTATACCAAAATATACAAACATATGAACTCAAGTTACAAAAAAAAATAAGTAAATGAACCCACGTGTCATCCTGTAGTACAACACATGCGTTACATAGAACTAGAATTCTGGGGAATGAAAAGAAAAAACCTAATGTGCTTCTTATTTACGTAAACACGATTATCCCTTGTGCAGTGTGAATGAAAACTTAGACCGCCCTCCTATTAGTTGGCATTTTGTGAATGAATTTTTCTTTTTGTTAAGCGTTTGAAGCTCAAGAATGTTATATACGTTGAGACGTAAAAAGTATTTTCCTAGCGGAATATGCCTAATTGTTTTGTATGTCATTTAGTTTACATTTTAAGTTAAGCTTTAATTTTTCGTACATTAACCTCAACTTAAAAAACAATGTTAGAATCGTGAAATAATTGTGAATTGTACATATGTTAAAACAAATTACTTGTTCCAACCTTTGTGTCAGAAAGTTTAGAATCAAGCAAGTGTTACAAGCACCATTTAATAGCATAACTAACTGAAAAGCACGCCATCAGTGTCGAAAACATGAAATTCAGTCGAAACAGGTTCGCCTGCTTCGGTAACTCATAAGACACTATACATTGTCACCTTTAAATTATGCGTTTTCAACTTGGGGGGGGGCAAGTAAATTTGCTTTAACATGTGTACAGTCACACTTAAATTCTTTCATAGTACTAACGTTGTAAATATAATAAAATTATTGATGCGTCAATTGGAGTTCATGTACAAAATGTACATTATATTTTTATATTATACATTATTAGAAGATGTACACCCCTATTTGTTTATGTGTACAGGTTCCAAGTTAAAACACATGACGCTGCCTTGTCCTCGCCGTGTACTTCTTTCTGTAATCTTTGTATATACAGATGAATGCAAGCATCCATTGAGAATGGACGTCTATGCTTTCCCTGAGTTGACCGATATAATAATGTGTTACGAGGAGGATAGAAGAAGCAGCCCTAGATTTTTTAAAATTTATGGCATGTATAGAACCCCGTTTGACACATAAAAGAATATTCGCTGCTTTTGATCAAATGTGACACAGACCAAAATGTTTGCCAGAATCCGACAGGCACTATTGCAACGGTCAGGCTCAGGGACATTTTGAGCACTTTCTGTAATTTGTCCCAATAGACTTGCAGAAAAAAGTAATATCATGTGCCCAACACCTGATTCCTTCGGTTATGTATGCCTCTTAAACGACGTGTCAGAAAACATAGGCCATATTGTGACATCTATCTCCTCCCCGAATTTGCCGCAAAGGTCCTGATTCGCTCTGTATAGCAGTATATAATTATGTGAACCATTTTTTAAAAGCTTAACCGGAAGAATAAAAGTCATATTAAGAATTACAACTAAGGTGAAGTTAATCTACTTTTGACCGACACTGTAGAAAGTAATTGCATTAAACATTATCAGAGTTTGGTCATGAGGTTTGTGTGATTTATAACCTCATTAAGTCATAAAAAACTTTAAAGACTGTTTTGGCTCTTTTCCATTAAATGCAAAATTATAAGATCATTAAGAATATTCGAAGAAATATTTAGAACCCCCTTCCTTCATAAACCGTTTTTATTGTAGATGGTTTAGAATTTCTGGATTTAATAGTATAAACTACTCTAAAGAAAGCATTGTAATATTGTTAGGTATTTGTTTTAACGGCAAAAAGAAAAGTACAGAGTTCAAAGTGACCCAGTCAGCTCTTTCGGATAAAGCTGAACGAGAAAGCCGCCGGGACCGCAGAGAACAGACACGGAATGATATTGCGCTCCCGCAGTCTTGTGAATATTTCGTAGGATGTGTTCGAGTACGAAATGTGTTTACTTATGTGCACAGAACTGGCGACAGCACGCTTGAGAAATTCCTAAAAATACCCAAGTGTGTGTGTGACCGCTCTCAGCTGCGAGGTCAGGGGTCAGCTCGAAGCTGGCGCAGCTGGTGAGTGTGAGAGCAGGCGACCGGTAGTCACGGGTCGAGGAGATGCTGGCGCCAGTCCTCAAGGGTCACATCGCGACCCTTAACCCCGCTTCGTCTTCGTGCCGCTGTGTGGCCCAACGAACCACCTGATTCTGTGATTCTTACTGAAAAACAAGACGATGAAAAATTAACCCCATTTTGCAAGAAAAGCCACATAAAACTGCAAACTATTCATTGTTAAAGTTATATGTGATCAATGAAAATACATGCACACTTAGTTCATTAATAAGCCAAACGATCCATGATAACTTGTCCCGCAAAGGACGCTTGCCGAATGCAAAAATGTTGCTTTATATTAATATACTTCAGGTAGCTTTAATAATGAATTGTTATTCATACATAAACATTTAAACTTATCTTTCCTCATATTACATACACTTAACTGGTTTGTTAAGTAACTCTTTAACATTAAAGAGAACAGTTTTAATATTGCAAAATTTTATTTTTCGATATAGTATCCTCGAAATTCAACGCACTTGCACCAACATTTCTCTAGGTTCGTGATTCCCTGGTGTGAGTATCTTCCAAGCCCTAAAAGTACTCATTTATCGTCTGTAGGACATAATTTGACTTAAATTTGTGTTTCTGGTCAGTTTTGAGTCTCGGGAATAGATGGTAATATCAGGTGAATAGTGTGGATGCGAAAGCATATCAACTTGTAGTTCTGTCAATTTGTCCTGAGCGACCACAGCGCATTGTCACGGTGAAAAAAGATTACCTTTCCCCCCCCCCCCCCCCCATTTGCGGATGTTTTGCCGCTATCGCTGTCTTCAGTTTCTCCAAAAGTGATGCACAATATTTGCCAATAATAGCTTTCCCCTTGTCCAAGTACACAGTCAATCAAAATGGCAACTTCTTTTTAGTAGATGGATCATATAAACTTTACTTTACCTGAATGACGGGAAAAATCATTTTATTTTTGGAACGCATTTCGCCTTTTTCAGAGCCGGTTCGCCTTGTGCGGTTCTCTGTTTTGACTGATGTTTCGTTTCAGGTGTAATGTAATGAATTCACGTTTTGTCCATAAAAAATTGTTGGATTCTTCTTAAACATTTCCAAACAGTCGGCTGATATTCACTTGCAATTTCGCTTTTGCAACATTTTTTTCATGTGCATAATAAAATGAGCCCGCTCAATTGAACAGCCTGTGGCCTCCGCTAGCGCGCGCACTTTCACTCGTCTATCAGCCAAAGAATATCAATGATCCCTGGCATCAGCTGATTTTGGAACCCCAGAACTTATTCTGCCGCGCTTAAACTCATTTCCCCAAAGTCGGACTGTTTCATAGGAAGGGCATGGCGTCACCTGATGTACACAAAATCCTCTCATGAATTTCCTTTTTTATTTTCCCGTCCTGAAGGAGGGGAAAAAAAAAAATACACCGTGAATTCTAATCTTATAATTTTTTTCGAAAAGCGTGTATTTAAACAACTGCTAAATCGGAGTGACTGGTGAGCCATAGAAAGTAAAATCTATAGATGTTGCTGTTGTCCTCTATTAGTATGCGAAACAAATTACTTTTCAAACCGTCCCTAGTTCGGTGCTTTTAACAGTAAGTCAATATTAAGGTATCATCGTCCCAATACATTCATCACCTGCGCAATAATATGAAACCATGCAATCTGATAACAGCATCGCCCCTTGAGCACAAATATAATGCACATCTTTAGAACCCACTAACCAGTTGTGGAGTAACTGGCATCTTTTTTAATTAACCTCCCTCTCGATTATCTCTAATTAAGTGGCAGAAGATCTAAACAGTGCTTCACATTTTAGCTGAACTTAAGCTTTCAAGTGCGTTGTGGTTTTATTGGGTAACAGTAATGCTATCTTAAGCTTGAAATTATATACCGTAAAAAGATAATTGCTTTTCGCATCATGACAATTCTTTTTAATCGAGATAATTTTAATTTGCAGAATCTGTCTAAAAGAGTGCACTCTACCAATGATTCAAAAAAAAAAAAAAAAAAAAAAAAGTAACGCAGATTGAAGGCGAATGTTAATACTTTTATATTAAAGATAATGAACAGCAAGATTCATAATAGAAAATAAAACATTTTAATGTGAACACTTCGACAGTTAAGATTTTGATGACCCTGCTGTGACCTCAAGGTCACGAGTTCCAATCCTGTCTCAGAAGTACTGCATATTAGCGACTTTAGTTCCCGGAATGAATAAGCACTCTATGTATTGTTTTAAATTAAGGTGAGCTCCAGGAACCACATATTTAGTTTCTCAACATGTAAACCAGAGAGGGGGTGTTTCATTTTGTTATTCTTTATTCGTATATGTATAATTAAGTAAATTCCTTTCACACATTCCCCTTACGCATTGATATACCTTACGAGGGTATTCATTACATACTTGTCACTCGGAGACTTGACTTCTAAGTGGAAGAAATCATGCAGTTGTGCTCTGTAAGTCATACTTACCAGCTTATCTCGGGAGACATTTCACCAGTTCGACTAAGTTCTGGCCGCTTCACGCTCAGCAACTATTGATCTTAGTGCCAACCGCCCTGTGCTTCCAAAGAGAAAGATTCGCCATCCACTTTGGGTTACAGACATCGATCTATTCAGAAGCTCTGGTGCGAGCTCTATGGACCCCGAGCACCCGTGGTACCTCAAGTCATTAGTATATAGGGCAGATATCCGAGCTCCTTCCCTCGGGGATGAGTTGCACTCGATGGGGTTTACCCGCAATTCAGGGGTAAAGAGTATGTTGCAACTGTGGTGCTCCTGCGCAATGTCAAGGTAGTGCACCACCTTAGGAGCTTCGGCCGCCCTACCCGTGGTACTGGTAGCTAAGCTTGAGGCATATCTGCTTTCACTAGGTGCAGACTTAATGAAAAAGCCCATTAAAGAAATGCCTCATCGTATATTTTGCTGGGTTCGGGACGGAATCCATTTGAGCATATGAAGTAATCTGAAACACAAATGGCGGGAGAAAGCCCTTTATAAGATCCATAAGTATCAGAGTCCTAGAGGAATTAATCTTAACTTTCAATTGCTGTGATTAATCCGAAAACCGGATGTCTTCAGGCACAAAATGTAGATGATGCCCTGAGGCACAGATAAACATTTCGAAATAACTTTTCTTTTAGCTCAGCCCAATGAAAGTGTTGCGAAATTTAAAAAAAAAGATCAATAACCCCGATATTCATTCTGTCGTCAAGCATGCCTTTTCACCTTAAACCGGTAACTCCCGAAATATGCCTCTATAAGAACGCAAGTCTTTCAGGACGCTTTAAGAACAAAGCGGAAGCCATCCTGAGGCAATGGAAGTCCTCTACTGGATACTCAGATCCGCTTTGCCGATAAAACTGAAACTACGGCTCTAGAAGTACCACGGGTGCTCTCATACCAGCTGGGCAATGGCTGCTGACATATTCTATACCTTCATAAATTACAGGCATGAGTTGCAACGTCCCGGACAGGTTACTACATGAGGAGATCCGTTACAGCCACAGTAATCCCCTCTTAGCTCACAACAATAAATTACTCAGTAAACTGAGGCCGGCTGATCGTGGTCGCTAAGGGAAGTCTGAGGTTTGAATCCTGCCGAGATCATCCGGCAGCGTTCCAGGCCTAAGTTTAGGGTACCTCCCCGGCATTTGTCACTTGAGAACTGGAAAAATCCTCAGTCAGGGAGGACGATCATGGTGATAATCGAACCTTAGACCTCCCTCTCACGAGTCCGCGCCTTAACGACCTCGACCACCCTTGGCAGTAAGACAGCAACGAGCTGAACGTCACGTCATTATAGTCGTCATTCTACTGAAGGTCGTGAGCACATGTATTTCCACATGTGAGGAGCAATTGTTCATGCATAGCTTCTAATAAGAGTGATATGAATATGCAGGCAATAAAACCCTTTGGCAACAACTCGTCTAATTTATATGCTTGCACCATTTCCGGCAGAAAAAGAAAAGAAAAGAAGAAAAAAAGCAGGGAATGAGAAGATGAGAGGGGCATGCTCTAAAGATCTGGCATTCCTCTTTTGAAAGTCAGGGAAACATTCAAGCTGTCTTATCGTGGTTGGTATAATAATGAGGAACCGTGACGTTGGACATAAGGTGTATCTCGTTTCAGCTGATGTGTTTTTCTCCTTGGCGCCTACGTGCTGAGAGATGAAGCGCTTTGCTTTAAATTGGAAATGCGGAGAAAGCTGTTGGGGAATTATCTGAAAATGAAGCGAGTATATGACGACCGGTGGTGGTACACAAAAAGATCAACCGGAGAGATGCCTGTACGTACATAAATAGCTTCTAGTGCAGCACATTACATGGAGTGTGATGCAGATGTCTCTAGGCGGGCGACCTTCCTCCCCTCCCGTTCCAAGGTCTCCTGGTAGGGCCGTCCATACTACGAGGCGAAGCTTGTCCAATTTACACATCGGCTTTAAATGTACTTACACTTCTCTCGGTTAGAAACGGGCACAACTTTTGTATATAAATATTAGTTACTACTTATTTGAAAAAGTATGTTGTAAAGTATAATTAAAAATATAGGAGAAAGAACGAGAAACAAGAAAACTAGTTATAAAATATTCATTAGTTTTAGCGACTGTTCATTCACTGAGATTTTTTTTTTGATTGATTTATTTATGGACGCTCTTTAACAGCTCAGGTCATCAGCGTCCCATTCAACTCAGAGCGTGAAACGGCCGACAAATTTTGCTCAGAGGCTTCTCTTTCAGGCTTGAGGTTCTTTTTCGTGCCGTAAATGTACGACATGGGACCCACGGCTTTACTTCCCTTCCGAAGGAAGCCATACTTACGATTTTTACGCCCGAAAAAATCCATCGGTCCTGGCCGGGTCCGAACCCGCCATTCACTCAGAGAATGTAAAGTGGAACTGTTCTGTATCTTAGAAACAAACAGCATGTGCGTATACATATGAGCTCGTTTATACCCGAGAAAGTAATTAAACAACCAGATTTATTGTCAATCTGATTTCGGAATACAAAATAGTTCCTTAGCAACACATCGTAGACAAAGTAAATGTGAATAATTATTGAGGATAATTTGTTTATTTACTTATTATCTATTTATTTGGTAATGAAAAAAACGGAAATAAATGGAAGAAAGTGTACATTGTGGTTTTCGTCATCTTTCTCTTCTTTGAACAAGTACTTTAAGTACAATACAAATTTAGACAAAACCGAGAGTGAAATAAAGGAAACTGTATTTTCTTTCCAGTGGTTTCCAGTTTCCCCACATCCAAGTTGTCATCAGTACAAACTGTAACACTTGCAGACATCACGCCAGAGACGTGGGAATCTCATGCTCAAGTCGGGCAGCATCTAAAAGTCATGCCCCTTCCTGTGTTCTAGACAGGTCATGAGGGCCGAACAACGTGTTTCAATCCCGCCAGGACAACCCGCCCGGACTGAGGTGTTTTCCCCATGTTTATCCCGACTGCGCAAAACAAAGTAAGAGATTACAAACATCTTTGGACTGAGTTCCATCGTGAGACAATGTTTTGAAATGGGCGGCGACCGTGCTGAATCAAAAATATTTTTAGTAGGGTTTAGCGCCCGTTTTACTACTGAGGCATCATAGGCGGTGAATACGATTATTTTACACGATATTTTTTTTTTGATTGCTTTATTTAAGGACGCTCTTTAACATCTCAGGTCATCAGCGTCCCATTCAACTCAGGGCGTGAAACGGCCGGTAAATTTTGCTCAGAGGCCTCTCTTTCAGAGGTTCTTGAGGTTCTTTTTCGTGCCGTAAATCTACGACATGGGACCAACGGCTTTACTTCCCTTCCGAAGGAAGCCATACTTAGGATTTTTACGCCCGAAAAAATCCATCGGTCCAGGCCGGGTTCGTTTACACGAGAAATTATAAAATTGGGAAAGGGCCTTTTTTAAGGAAGGGGCGTTCCAGGTCAAATTTCAAAACATCTCTCCGATATTTGCCATTTATGATGACTGAGGAAAATCTATAAAAAAGTCCTAAGTGAGGGAGAACGGTCCTGGTGGGGATCGAATCCCACAACCCCGTTCACGAGTCCGCTCCTTAACGACCTCGGCTACCGTGTCCTTATTGAACTAAGATTATGTGCAATTGAACATTGAGCAGGAGTAGGTCGTATAGGGTTCACGTTGTTTGCCATGGCAGGTAGTATGAGGTTAAAGTTTTCAATGCGACCTTACACACACACACACGCACACACATTCCTTAACTACAAAAAATAAACCTTTCTTTGGATTTTTTTAGTAGTGTTTAACGCCCGTTTTTACTACTGAGGAACCACAGGCGGTTTCTTTGGAAATGATAGGATAATAATGAAAAAGAAGAAAAAAAAAACGTGAAAGATAAACAGGCTTTTGTTACCTAACAGTAAAATGTAAAAATGTATATCTGTTGTCACTAAGGAGGGAGTAATAATGGAAAGTGACGTAAAGGTTTTCTTCTCAATGACAGGATTAATGAAAAAGAAAATGCATAGAAATAGTAAACAAAATTCGTAACATAAAAAAAAAGAAATGATAATTTTAGTGCCGAGAAAAAGCAACGCGCAGATAGAGGGCGGGGTGGAGGGGGAGAGAATGCCTCAGTCCTGGTGGTCTACTGGTAACCATATTTTCTTCGTAGACCCAAGATCCCGGTTAGAGTTGATGGATTTTTTTTTCGGGCGTAAAAATCCTTCGTAAGGGAAGTAAAGCCGTGGATTTCATGTCGTAGATTTACGGCACGTAAAAGAACTTTCAAGTCTCAAAGAAGAGACCTCTGAGCAAAACATATCGGCCGCTGATGATCTAAGGCCCGTAAATAAACCAAGTCAACAGTAATAACAATAAGCTCTCTCTTTAATATGCTTACCAATGTCCCGAGAAAACCCTTTAAGACATTTATCAAAAAGTGAAACGCAAAAAATGTTTTCTCATTTAATTATGATTATTTTTAAAAATGCTACACAAATAGTGAATACTACAGTCCTGCTAGAATATCGCCGTTATTAACGGAATTCATTTAGCAATGGTGTGTAATAAAGATCTAAATGGCTTAAAAACAATATAAAAGTTATATTTACATTATTTCCTCCGAATATGATTTCTAAATGCCAATATATTAACGCCCGTTTTTACTACTGAGACACCACTGACGATGGACACTGATGATACATGAGATGAAATGATATATTGGGAAGGGAATTTACTTGGCCTAAATTTAGAATACCTCACGAACATTTTCCATTGATGAGGACTGAGGAAAACCTGGAGAAACCCTTAGTCTGAAAGAACGAACCTGGCGAACCCCAGACCACCTGATAGAGTCCGCGCCTTAACGACCTCGACCACCGTTCGGTATTACGTTAGTGACTCTACTATACCGCTTTTATCATGAAGGTAGATTGATGTAAACCTATTTCATATTCTATCTTAGATGCCAACCTTTCCTTTTTTGCTCATTTGAAAAACCTATTGCTGGTTGCGACTAATGGACAGAGTGAATAAATTTAGAAACTAAAAATTAAATAGAAAAGGATGAAGAGTGTAACAAAGAAAACAGAAAACAAATACATATAAAAAGATAGTGGACTATAAAAAAGAGAGCTTATTTAAAGCTGTTCTACAGGATTCTTGTTGTCTGCATAGGTGATGGCAAAAAAGAACCAAGGTCCACGTAGAGCTACTATCACCATCTTTTTAATCTTTGTTTTTGTAAATTGAACCTTTTTCAGCTGGTGAAAAAGTGCAAAGCGCTCTCACCACGAGGCCAGTGACATGTTCTGAAGTTCCATAAAATATGGTATCTTGGTGTTATGTATATTAATATTTTTATTGATTCACTTCCTCAGATTGGCCATAGGTGTTATTAAAACAATCTAACTGAAATTAAAACAGCGATGATAATGATATGATCGTGATTAGATTATCTATTTCATTATATACAGGAGAAGGTTGACAATATTGCACTGCCTCCTAAATCGCCTCTTTAGTTTACGGGAAACGGCTGATTGCAGAGTACTCTGGCGGCATTATTGTAAACTAAAAACATTTTGAGCCACTGTCCACGAGTTTCACAACAATCGGCTGTCTTGGCAAGGGGATTTTAAAGCTTTTTGTTCATTTTTCTAGAAGGAATTACCTATTGAGTTTCATTTCATATGAGTAGCTAGTTATCAGGTTGTATACTTTGAGGTTAAAGTTGATATTATTGCACAATGCTCAAGTTATTCAAATCGCTTCTTTCAGAAAAGTCCAAATCGCACTAGTGCCATCTGGGGAATGTGCACAACCTAATTTTGTTTTTTTCAGAAAAGGTCTGATCATGGCAAAAAGGACGTATGGCGTTTGGAAACCTCAAGATATGATCAATGCCAGTAAGGATTTCAAAGGCAAGAAAATTGTTTTATATGAATGTTGCAGAAAATATAATATTCGGAAGAAAGTATTGATGGGGCAGCTGAAAGACCAGATAAAACGAGCAACACAGAACTTCAACGTGCAAACCGAAATAATATATAAACAGAAGAAATACACCTCTCCCTGCCGACGGTGAAGAAAAGCTTGTCACACATGTACACTAATTAATGCTGGAAGAATTACTCTTTGGGTTAACTACATATGACGTAACGCAGCTTGTTATCACAGGAGGAAGAGAAAAGGAGCACAAGGAGCTACTGTGATTACTTTTAGCCTTACAAAACATATCTTGGAAAACACAAGCAGAAAAAAGTAGAACAACAACATATGGGAAATATAATGAAAAACGAAAAGACAAGGCAGAAGGAAGGGCCAAGTGCTTAAAATAAAACTGTATAGTTCTCCTGAAAACATTACTGAAATAAGGAAATAAGACTGGTTTTGCTTTATGTGTAGTGAAGCATAGAATATATAATGCGCTGTAAATGTAAAAAATCGGTTCATGAAAAGTGTGCAGATATTCATGAAGGCTTTCATCTGTGATTTCTGTAAGAAATGAACAATGAACATCGCAGTACTTTCAGTTAATATGCCATTTTATATTTTCTAAAATCGTTTATAGTTTTCCATTTAATGTAAACTAGTGCAATAGATTTTATTGCTTTATAATTTACTGTATGTGAAATAACATTTGTCATTTATTTAATGTATAAATCTCATAAATATTTAGATTCATTTTGACATTATGCATAGGGTGTTTTAATTTAAACTTATGATTGTATTTAATTTGTCTAAATTAAATAAATTTATAACTTAAAACGCTTTAATAGAAGTTAAAACGTACAGGCTTCTGTTAAAATTAATAAGGCGCAATTCTGTGCGATTTAGGGAACTAGTTGCCACTATTTGCAAACATTGGAATTATTAATTTTTATACTCTTCAGTTGATATAGTGAATCAATTAAAACTGGAATTAAGTTAAAAACTACAAGTAATTGGTTACAAAACTGAAATAAGTATTAGGTTTATTACTTTCTGAAAAATAGAATAAAAATGTGAACCCGGTGTATATAGGCAGCCTTCTGCTATATTTGCAGGATTTTTCATTGAGAACATTCTAACGGCTGCTTTCGAGCAATGCACCTGCACTTTATCGCTTGTGATGGTGTGAAATGTGTAAACGTGCAACATTCTGAGGAGCCTAATGTTTCACTTTCACGGTCACACCTTAAGACGTAAATGTCATAATAAAGTTTTAACAATTGCCAGTGTATGAGAACACGGCACGTGTGCTTATACCGAGGCCGCGGCATTTCTGTTTACCCAAGTGCTTGAAGATCCAGCTGTAACTTCTTAAACATTTGTCGCCCGCAACAAGTAGGTCTGGCCTCAGGCTGCACACCTGGGCCACAAGTATCTGCTAAAACGCTCTTTCAACACGGCATGTCCATCAAAATATCGGAAAGCTAATCTCCATTGCGGACATGTGATATCTGCATCGGAATTTTAAGATTTAGTACTTTTACATTCTGAAAGAGAATGTCTCTGTCCTCGCTTTTAAATGTTTTACGAGGAAATTTAATTCTCAAAGCGATGTAGCTAATGAGATTAAAAGAAATTAAATACATACAATGAAAATATATGAAACTACAATGCTGTCTTTTCGTACAGAAGTTTTGTTTTATAATATCGTATATTTTTTAATAGTTTGCGTCATGAGGCTATGGTTTGATAAATTCTGTGAATTAATTTGTTTCATGTCACTTGTTCAACGCAAATCTCCCAACGAACTAATAAGCATAAGGGGAAGGAACCTGTGAAAACATCTCAAAAATGGCCAAAAATATTATTTTTTGTTTTTTGCATATTAAGTTAATGTATTTTAGATTCATATAGAGACGTTTTTCTCCTTCTTTCAACTTAAAGGTCTATCACGAAACTGTTTATATGGCCCTGTACACTGGTAAAGATCGCCTCTTTTTTTTTTTTCTTCCAAAATTGCTTTTTCTTGCACACGTGGTAATTCAAATTGCTCTTTGCAATGCTAAATTTCACCATTAACTTGGAATTCTCACCAAAAGCATTCGAGACATGAATAAATAAAAGTAATCACAATCTGAATAAAGAGAATATATATTTACTCATGTAATATTGCATTAATTTAAAATTACTCATTTAAAATTACAACCAAATTAAATAAAGTAAGAATGAGAACGTTTTTCCAAAATATTGCTTTATTAAAATAAAATGCTCGCAGGCAATCTGTTCTTCCCTCAGGAAATATTTGATGGATTTGTCTCAAATTGCATGACTTATTTTTATTATGTGCCTTAATTAAAGGTTTAAAAAAAATGAATGAATATGTCAAGAAACGTAACATTTTTTGTTTTCTCAGGTCGGTGCTCTTAAAGCGAATCGAAAGTTGGAATATGTTATTTATGTATTTTACTTAATCACTAAAGTGATTAAGTAAAACAACAAGCATACTGAGATGTTTTGCCGGGAAGGACGAGGGAGGGAGGGAGGGAAGCAGAAGTATGTCATAGTACGTCAATAGAATGAAATTTGGAGTCTGGCAAGTAGAATTCAAACATGTCACATAATGCTTATCTTTATCTCAAAAAGACAACGCAACCTCCATTATCAGATCTAAAGTTAGATGTTGTGATCTTCAAATTAGAAACTTTACAACAAGTTTTCGTTATGTAAAATGTAAGGAACAAAAGAAAAAGTATCACCAGTGATCACCTCTAGCAAGAAACCAGCTGAAACAAGTACCTATAATGCATTTTAATTTAAGTTTCTTATTCAGCTGTTAACAATAATTATAGAATATGCATTGTTTCTATTTCGAGATATAAACATCGAAGTTACAGAAGCTTTGGCGGCTTCTAGAGATTGACTGCAACTAAGAAAGTGAAAATGAAGATCTTTACTGTGATGTTTTTAAGTTACGATCCCTACACTCTGTCCAGAGAATGCCTCTGTCTTCATTTTCCAACAGAGAACAAAATGGAATCCAATAGAAGGAATGTGGTTAGTTAGTAATCCGCCTGTTTAACAGTTAGCTGAGCTGTCGATCGCGCGCATGATGGTAGAGTAGATGAGTAACTATGGTGCCCATTTTGAATTCATATGCACGATAACGCAAACATAGATCACACTAAACAATCTTGATACCGAATATTATTTTAAATATATTGATATAGAAATAATAGACAAAGAAGAAAGCTTTGTGTCTACATTACTAAACTCCTTTCTAAATATATACTGACGGAGAAATTCTGACTTCATATTGAGAATTAGCTCATCAAAGTACTTAAGACACGTTTAAAAATAATTGTTATCAAAGCACACACTAAAACATACCTGTATAACTAAGGGGGGGGGTGAGGTTTACTTGAAATTTCTTGTTGATTTGTTTTATTTATAGACGCTGTTTAACATCTTAGGTCACCAGTGTCCCATTAAATTCAGGCGTGAAAATTTTTGCTCCGAGGTCACTTCTTCCAGGCTTGAGGTTCTTTTACATGCCGTAAATGTATGACTAGGATCCCACGGCTTTACTATCCTTCCGAAGGAAGCCATACTTAGGATTTTTACCATCGACCCTGGCCGGGATTGACCCGCGATTTTGGGTTTAGGAGGCAGGTATGGTTACCACTACACCACCAGCACTGATTTTACTTAAAGAGAAGAACAGAGCCTCAGGTAGCGGTTATGTTGGTACATGTTGTTTCTTCTGATTCTATAGAGCTGAACATGTTCAAATGCAGATCACTTAGAAACCAGCAAGATTAAATGTTATTTGTTACAAGGTACAAAAGAACGAGTTTTTCTGGAAAAAGACAATGGCAATCAAATCTTTTTTTCTCTCACCATGATAATTTAATTTACTGCAATAATTTGAGTGTTTTGTATTAGCAGAATTCAGAAGAATGAAGAGATTTATACATTTTTGAAATACGTGGGTCTCATTCAGCTACGCAATTGGAAATTGAATTTGCAGACAGGAAGTTCTGCGTAACTGCCTTGCCACCTGCCGAGGGAAATCATTTCGGAGCTCATAGGCACATAAAGTACAACTATTTGTGGCGATCTGATGTGATAGCCCTATTGCTTGAACTATGCCAAGCTGTATTGTTTTCTTTGTGATTGGGACAGTAATTGAGAATAATATAATTGGTTAAGACTTTGTAATGGTGAAGATATTTTTAAGGTAGATTGATTATATCTAATTCACTGTCAATGAATATATAAAAACAAATGTGCTGCCCATCTCACATCCGTCAGTGTAAAGTGTACCCATGGATATCTCATATGGATGGTTTCTGTCACTATTTGTTTTTGAGTGTTTCGATCAGTTAATTTTTCTTGATGACCTCTATTTAGTCTATTAACATTTTGCCCCAGTGTTCCCAGTGTTGGGATTCCCTTTCTTCACGCAGAATGAAACTACTTCTTAATGTCGACATCTATATCGATTGTTTATGACATCGAGTGTATCCTAGAACGGCTTAAATTGTTTTGTGTGGTTTTTATGGAGCTATAGATTGCCCAGTTCCCCAGGTTATGCCAGCATCACCACCAGAATGTATTAACAAATTGAAATGGACACTCAGTCTAAGATTTTCTTCATTCTGTTTTAGTTCTTTATGATCAGAAAATTCACCCAGACGAGTGCAGGAGAACGATACTGTGCCTTATCCTACAGCTAGAACTGATTTGATTCTAAGGCATGCTCACCTGCGACGTTACTTTTCTTTCAAGGAAAAAACGGCCTTATATCGTTTTGTTTGTTTGTTTTTTTCACTCGGAATTGAAATAATTGTCCCACGACATGCATTGGCACCACTATAGAATTCTAGCAGCTTTCGCCTTCATAAGAAGTGACTAAGAGCATGAACCGCTCAGAACAAGAAGTGCAATGCAAGGCAAAAACCCTGCCCTCTCTTCCTTTTCCCAGGTATGATACTCGGTTTATGGGCAACATTAGTAAACACCTGAGGGAAACGCCTGATTTACAGCAGGCGAATTACAGTCGTTCATTCTCCCATAAATATGTCAAAATTCCTCCTCTCTAAACAAGAATTTCCTCTTTTCACAGCTTAATTTCTCAAGAGGCTGCCCGCATTCCTTCCTTTTTTGAGCGAGAAAGGTCTCAAAATTGTCTTCATTGCAAGCTCTTTATCCTGAATGGTGAACCGCTTCTGAAATTACAGGGCAGGCCACTGAGCCGTTCTCGCATTTCCACACCTTGGAGTTAGGACAGGTGTGTTCTGTGAGAGCTTCAACAGAATTCCGGAAAGCATTATGTTCTCGAAGAAAGCAGAGGCGGGGGTTGGGACAAACAATTGTCCTGACGGTTCGTTCACAATGTTGTGCCCACAAATCGCTCCCTTGAGGGATTGAAAGGTATTTGCTGTTGTTTAACTGTGCCAAATGGCAATGGAAAGATGGAGCGAGTTCTTTTTCACAACTTACTTGAAACATTCCAGCTTCGCTGAACTTCCTGTATTTTATAAAGCATTACTTTAAAATAAAGCACGTACACCAGGAGCACTGCTGATCAGAGGACTAAATACTAAACACTATATATACTTAAAATCCATGACGATCTCTATACCCCAAAAATAAACGTCTTTTTTTTTTAATAAAAACTGCCATCAAATAGATTGTACAACTCTTGGATCTAATAGAGGGATATTTTCTTTTCACAACACTAGAGCATTAATACCTTTTGTTATAAACAAAACACCTAGGGCCGGTTTCATCAACATATGTTAAAAGTTAACAAGCTGTTAGATTGCCTTAACATTCAAATTAACAAAAATGGTGTTTCGTTAACGAAAATTAAATTTAGCAAAGTGTTAAACTTCGTGTTAAGTTAACATCGCCTTTCCCTTGTGTTAAAATTTTAACAAGAAGTAACAGTTCGAAAATGGCGGCCGTAAATCTAACTATAGATGTTGAATTTTTGGACATATTAACGCCATTCATAACAAAGAACGGGCTGTAAGATGTAGTGACTTTGAAATTTTACGCAAAAAAGCAATTTTTACAAAAATACAGAATGTGAAAATGGTCATAATACGATTGTAGATTGAACACTTGAGAGGTTAGAATACCTTTAATCTCTGCGCCTTTTAATACTCTTTGCATAAGCCACATATTTTAATTCTTTTATGCAAACAAAAGTGCATCGGAGTGCGTTCAAAAATTATGAACCGCCTTCTCGATCTGTGCTATTTGCAATAATCGGGAACGTTAACAACGTGTTAACAAACAATATGCTGGAATGCAGGATTCTTAACATGCAGCTAAAATATTAATCATGTTAATAAACAATGTATTGTGTATTTTAATATCTGTTGATGAAACCGGCCCTACTGCATTAAATTGTGCTTTAGATAACTATAGCATTCCATAAATCAGTTGGTTAAAGTGTCGATTGAGATAGAGTAGTTCTATTTAAGTAGACCCAGTTCGAAATATGCTTGGATCCAACTTCTTAATTAACTTTTTGATTTATTTATTATAAACAGGGAACATTACTGTGATGAACAACAACCTAATGAATGGGAAAGGCCATAATAATTAATATTTATAAGAAAGTCCTTTCTTACCACAGCAGTACAACTTTAAATTGATATTTTAAAGAATACCAAGATATGTTAAAGAATAGACCACACGAATAATGGAAGAGTCATAACTGCGTAGATACAACATTTATAATTAAACATGGAAAAGAATAGAGAACATAAACATCTATTATACACGCTCACTTTGCCGACCTGATTAACGCCTATGATAGAGTAGATAGAGGGAAATACGGGCCTAATCTAGAAATTTATAAGCTAATCCATTTCTCACTAAGGCAATTAAAGTCCTTTATAGTAAAACTATAATACAGATTGAAATAGCAGAGAATAATTTCCATAACCAGGTGAATATGGAAGTACTTCAAGATTGCGGCCTATACCCTTAATTGTTTAATGTGTATGTGAATGAAAGTATAGAGATGTTGCTGCAAACTAATCCTAGAGGAATAAAAAGTAATAACAAAAAGATATAAGATACCTACACAGCCTACGCCAATGATGTGTTAAATTGCTACCTCTGGGAAAGTCACAAAAGTCTTTATAGAATTTTGAATGTGTATAATATTAAAAAAAAGTCGATGAGATAGCAAAGTAAGAGCTGAAAAAGAATAAAGACAGTTATAAATTATACGCCGATCATCAAGTTTATGTATTTAAGGTGCCATATATCCAAAGTAATAAATGCAGATATAAAATATAATAACTTAAATGGAATAATTAAAAGACATTTCTAATAAAGTGATAAGCGAAATAAAAAAAAAATACGCCAGCAAAGAGAAGATTTGCTCGCCATCTGGTTGGTGTGACCGTAAGAGATAGACAAAAGAGTGTTACAATTAGAGAAGTATTAAAGGTGAAGAAGTCAGAGAATACCAAAATAAATGGAGAAACAATGGGCCTCGATCAACTACCAAAATTATTTCACAACCACACCCCTTGGGAGAAGAGGCCGAGAGCAAGATGGCCTGATCAGTTCTGAATTTGGAACGGGTACATGTTTAGGACGAAAAAGAAGAAGAATAATAATACGTTCTCTCTGTGCCTCTCTCTTACAATCTACTTCATGTATCAATCAACTTTTTTTTTTTTCCCCTCCAGCTAAGGTAAATAATTATTCGTCACATGAAAGCTCGTGGTTGACGGTCTCATTTAAGGAAGTTTAAAAACATTTTGGCAACTGTGGCATTACTTACGCTGATCATGAACGGGGTGTCCATAACTCATCTCGTTATTCACCCCGAATTCCCGTACATCTCTGTCAAGCCCTGTACTTCTATTAACTAAATACAAAAAAATAAATAAAAAATAAACAACTTATTTAAAATCGCTCCAACTTGCATCTTACCAACAGCAAGGAGTCCCAAAAAGAGCGCCACCTGCTTATCTTCCATCAACCAATACCATCACAAGCATCCTTCATCCCTTGTAGCGGATAAGTCCACGTGACAAAGAAATCTCCTTCTCACAGAAATAATAAACTATAATGCCATCGCTACTACTACAAATCATACAATTCAAATTCTTTTAACTGTTTTCAAGCATCGATATCATCTATTTCAAGTCACCTCGTCCATAATAGCAAACACCAGTTTCTCTTGAAAACTGAAAAGTATACAGTAATAAACAAAAGTGTTCAATGAACTTATTAAAGAAAGAAAACAAAATTATAGTTAGATCTGTCGCACGATAACTATGCACTTGGATTCGGTTTTTGGGAGAAAGGGAAAACTGTCCAATGAAAGATATAAAGCATCCTGCGCTTGCGCACGACCCCCTTTCTGCAGCAAATATCATTTCTAAAAAGCACTAGTTCTGTGCGTGAGTGAAAAAAGTAAACGCCTGGCAACAAGCGAAAGTGAGTGTTTAATGCCGCTTTAGTTTATGTAAATGTAATTTGTAAAGTAACAGCATCCAAACAGTTCACTAGAATGCAGTTTAGTTTACATGATGTTCCGGCAGTTGTCTGTGAGATCACTGTCGTCATAATGCATCAGGCTGCACGTAGGCCGAGTGTACAGCTACCGCGTGTCAGATTTAGTACTATCGCTGCTCCCTTCCAACACTGTCATTGTTATTAGGAATGGCGTGATGACATAGCAAATATAAAATGTACAAAATGTTCACATTGAAGCCTACTGCCAAGAGATTGTTCAGGGAAACTTATTAAACCACACTCATATCTGCAGGATAAAGTATAAGCAGATATGTCAGAGAAAATAAAATATATCAATTGCGATAGCAGAGTTGACTTTCCTCTGGTTAACAATACCTATCTAATTATAGTTATATTACCATTTAGCAACCATTATGAAATACGCAGTATTAAAGGAAAAGTTCGAAAGATATCCCCAGAAAATGTATAATTGCAATCCAAATCGCAATTTCTGGAACCTGCAGCAGATTTTAGGTTCAAATAGTTTAATAAATATAAAGCCACCATGATAATAATTAAAAATATCAAATTATTTGGCTAATTTCATTTCAATAAGCTGGACTGTTACTTGCAAGTGATAAACAACAACATAAAATAACTACAGAAACAGCTAAGCTAGAAAGTTCTCACAAACACACTGAACAAAGGTCACAGATGAGTCATCGGCCATGTCAGATTCCAGGTCTTGGAAAGAAGGGTGTCTCTAAAGAGCAGGAACAGAAAATAGCGTGACGGAAGGATATACGACACAGAACACTAAAACTTTATGGCAGGGTTCGTATTGTAGATGTCATGGGTCAAGTTCAACAAGGCTTTTCTACATCCAGTATAACCGAACTCTGTAGCCTGCCTTCCGTAAGATGTTTTCATTCAAACGTTTCGCTTTTCCTTTGTTTCGTTTTCTGCTCGCTCTTTATAACAACCTCGGAACTGTGATTTGTACATAAAACGTTACCATACAGCAACATGCGATATAAACGTTTAAAAGTATTTATTGTCAATTTTTAAAGTCTTTTTGTTTGTTTATTTTTTCGTTAAAGTGATCTTTGTCTTTTAACTGAAAATTTAGAATCAGCGCATCAGATATTCTACTGTCAGTTTTTTCAGTGCGAAAAGGATTCTAGTCATTCGACAAAATAGTGTCTACAGATTCTTCCGTTACAAACAGACAAGAGGCGCAGACAAAAGAACTATCTCCAGTAAAAGCAGCAGTAATTTAATTGCAGGTAACGAATGTTTGTCGTCTTGATAATTGTATCTGTTACATGAAAAAGGGCGTAAGTCCATATTTGTGCAGAAATGAGTTGAAATATACATTTTGTTTCCGAGTCCTAAAGGTAAATATTAGTGTAAAAAAATCCAATGTCACATCTGCTAACCTCCATGCTCATACGCTTTTCATAAATTTTGAAACATGCAAATAGCAATCTTCAAAATTAGTAAAACAATCTGAACATTAATGCATACCACTATAGGCACAAACAATTTTAAATTTATATCCAAATGTTTTACATTAAAAATTGCTTCAGTTGTATGATTGCGTGCTTAACATTTCTTCAGTCTAAATCTTTAAGAAGTGATGTAAAGGCAGCAAGTAAGATCCTTGAATTGCTCTTCGGATGTTCACAGTATAAAGTTTTAAAATTTTCTGAGAACTAAATTTAGATGGCTGCACTCGAATGTAGTGATGTCCCATCTTGCTGGAATTATCCAATGTACATCCTCTGGAGATGCCATTAGTGTTGCTCTGGAGATGTAGGTAAGATGCTGCACTCAACTTGATAAGCTCGAAATTGGAATATCAAATTGTCAGGATCAATACTATTGCCTTTTAAGAGTACTTTCTAAATTTTATAATTTTCAAGTAATACTTTTTTTTTTTTTTCAAAATTGTATCCTATATTGCGCTATCAGTATACTAAAAACAGTCAAGCTTTTATAAACAGTTTTATTTATCTTATATATTAATGACTGCCACGGGTGACTGAGGTCATTAAAGCGCGGACTTGTTAGCGGGAGGTCTGGGGTTCGAATCCCGCCAGGACCGTCTTTCCTTACTGTGGTTTGTTCCAGTTTTTTCTCAGTCCTCATAATCGTGTTCACCGCCTGTGGTGTGTAGTAAAAACGAGCGTTAAACACACACACACACACACATATTTATTTATGTGGTAAATGTTCCATATAATGCAAATTGTATAAATGAATAAAACTTTTAATTATAATTTGATGGCAAGAAAGCAAGTAGGGTTTTGAATTTTTAGGAGGAGAGATAACTGCCCTTGTCTCAGAAAAAAAAAAATGTTCCGTTTTTTTTATAATTGTTAAATTAACTAACTCGTATCTTCAGTGATATAGGTATTCTGGAAATCATTGAAATTCATTGCAATTTTTTGTTCGTATTTCAAGCGAAACAGATAAAACTGCATTGTAATGAACATTTTGAATGAAAATGAAATGCCATAAAACGGGAATTTTAAAATGTAACTAGACAATTTTTACAGCATTCATTCCTCTTAACGGACGTTTTAAAGCCTCTCACGTTAAAAAGCAATATATATTACATAATTCATATGCATTATAAAAATATGTTTTTTTAATTTTTTGACGTAATTCTTGAATGCTTTAATTCAGAGTGCTTCCAATGTCTAGCTCTGAAATGCTAACTCACAAAATCATCAACATGTAAGCAAAGGCTGCAACAGTTTTTCCTGTGAGCCAGGCCGGTCAAGCTTGTTATTGAAGAAAGACCAGATTGAGGCATGTTTGGAGTCAGTACAGTGGGTGCAGTTTCCTGTTATTTGTGCAGCAAGTTGCCCCAAAGATGGATGTGCAGAGAAAGAAGTTGAGTGGGCAGGCCTGGTCTCCAGCACCTGTTTTGGCAACCGGTGGCATTTTCCCGCCCTCAATAAAAAGGACAATGAGGACACGACCTAATATGGCCCCTTGTCCGTTTTATGACCCTTTTTTTTCCCTATCTTTTTTTTTCTTCTTTTTTTTTTTCCCCTTTCATTTCTTCCCAGAAGTTTCTTGTTTAACTTACCGGCAGTGGAACTAATGGCGGACAAGGCTGTAGATATCGCCTTCGTGGTCATAAAATGAGGCCGGAGCAAGGGCATAAGTTCCCGAGACGCTGATACAGAACATAAAACTCATTCACATTCACTATAAAACAGAACAGCATTGTACTGTGAGGTGCCAGGTGCACCTGTCTGCTCTTCAGCTGTAATAAAACATTATAAAGGCTGCATATCATAGCTCTATGTAGTTCTTACAATCCTCAAAGTTAATATATTGCTCTTCGATTTCGGTAAGCCGGTTAGACGTGCCTTATCTCGTAAATGCAAAGTTTTGCGAAATTAGATTTAGGACCCAAGTTTATGGAGCTCCGTTTCCTGTTTTTCCATTCTTAGGCTAGGCAAGTGAGTATTTTAATTGTAGTCATTGTTGGAATGGTTGTGTAGTTGTTGCTCCTTCTATTATTAGACCATGTTGTGAGTTTGTAAATCGATATTCTGCACTAAATGAATCCCATCAATGTTTCTTTCTTGCTTCATTGTATATGAATAATGTACTAATTATCTTTTTATTGTTAAGCATACATCTGCTATCTACCCGATCATTTTTGACCTCATTTTTCTTAACACCTTTCTGCCTATGTCTTGCTTTGCTTTCAAAGTGCTTAGACTTAGTTCAGTGTGCTATTATGCCTCTAACTTTCAATTGAAGCTATTGCACACAAAATATCATATGAATCAAAAAAGTTCTATCTATAAACATCTTTAGAAAAATAATTCCAATTGATCCAATAGCACTCATGTCTAGTACCAATCGGTGGTAGGGCTTGGGGTGGGGGTGCGGAGCATTATATAATGAAAAATATTCATCCTCTCCAGCAGTGAAAAGAATAGGAATCTGGGTCCTATGGACCACGTGCCACCAGCTATCCACTGATGCATGCACCATCCTCAAAGGGAGAGAGGCTCAAACGCCTTGAACGAGTCATAAAATGAAAGGGAACTTTCTCGAAGAAAGATGAAAAGCTGCAGTAAAAGAGGAACCCCTTGCAAAGAGGCCTAGGATCAACAAAACATGTTCTAACTGTCCGGAAGACAAGTAAATTCCGTAAGCCATAAATCTTGCATATTCTATTGAGTCCTGCAGACAACCATACCTAATACCCCAACATCCTGTTTTTTCACTTTTTATAACACTTTTTTTTTATACTTGTTCCTTTTTTGTACGCTGACCAGATTTTTCTGGTTTTGCTGCTATTCTAGGTAATACGAAGCCATTAAAAGCCACAAAAACTTATGTAGTTTATTTTTATTATTTTTAGAAAGATGCTGAAATATTTGATATTGTGCACAGTACCTTGGAGAAATGTAGATAGATATTTTTGAATGGCATCTGCAGCTGAACACAAGCCTCACGGGATTGAGATAGCGCCAGTCGCCGTGACAAGCTCTTATCGCACGGGTATTTCTACTTGCACAATAATAGCACGCATACAGTGTTAGTTTTATTTTATAATAATTAGTAACCTCTGTTATAGAAGTTCAAAGTTGTATCCACCTGCAGTTACACATTCCTAGCGTCTTTTATTGAAATTTATACTCATCGCTTACATAGTTCTTCTAGTTTATGGCATATTTTCCCTTAAGATCCCCGATTAATATACTGTAATTAACAACACTGGCGTGCAGAGCCTGTAATATTTATAACACAATGACTTGAATTACAATGCCCTCTTAATGAAACCGAGCTATAATAAAACAAAGAATTTATGCTTACTCTCGTAACAGCAACCCACGTTTAGCCATCAACACAGGAACATTTCGTTATTATGAAATAGCGCGACCTTGGACCAGAGCGCGCTGCGCTCAGCTGCTGACACTGGCCAAAAATAACTCTCGGTGTATTTGACTGCATCGCGTGAATATAATAACTTCTCCGCATTTTAATGCAATAATTTAGCATGTGTTATATCGTTACCATTATCATTATCATTTATTGCATATTGGGGATAGTTGCCCAAAGAATCTTCTTATTGTTTGTTACCATTTTTATTTAAATCAAATTTAAATGACTTTTAACGCTTTGTTTTGAATATACGAAAACAAGTTCGCATTTTAAGAAATAATCAGTCATTAATTTCAGTGCAGTTTGTAATAGTTATTTTACTCTTCTCGGGGAAGTTCATGATGTAAGGGAATGAAATTAAGTTCCTTTCACAGACATGTATATATTCAATAAATTTATAAATTACGTACTCTCTCAACACGACACAGGCTTTAAGTTGAAGAGCCTAGGTCCAAACGCACAGTGATACATAATTACTGACAAGTGACAATATATATATATATATATATATATATATATATATATATAGACACCAATGTACTTTATTAAATATAAGTTCTACATCCTTACAAATTATAGTTTACAGAGGTCTTACAGTACATTTAGGCTTTTTATATATAATCTAGACGCTATCTTGAATTTGTTTCTTTAAACCAAAGATTGAATTTGAACTCTGTGATGATTTAAATATAGACATCAGGATACAGAGTAATTCAAAAGGGGGGGGGGGTTGTTCAATACTAAAATTCTATCATATAATTATGCAGTCAACTTTCCAAAACAACTATTGATGATGTTTTCATAGATGTGTCTAAAATAAAGTATCTCGGAATCCAACCCCTAATAATTAATGAAATTTCAGATCATGATTGACCGTTACTGAAAATTAACTACTGTGCTCCCAGTTGCAAATATAGAGAAGCGAATGACCAGCTATAGAATGATTAACAACGAAAATATAAAACTTTTTAATGACCAGAACAACCGTAAGAAGAAATAGAAAAGACCAACAAATAACAAGTTTAACTCCTTCATAATTACTTTCAAAGAGTCAATACCTCAAGTTTTTCTTATCATGTAAAGAAAGTTAATAATATCTCTAGAAATGATTGACTGGCATAATGTATCAAAATATCTTGCAAACACAAAAGAAAACTTTACTTAGTTAATACAGAAAAAACCCCTCCGAGACAGCACTAAATATTATGAATATTTCTTTAAAAAAAAAGTAAAGAGCAAAAATACTTTGCTATGAAACACAAATTCAGCCCTCAGGTAACAAACCTAAGACCATATAAAAAGAGATTGGTAAATATCACTCAAAAGATGAAATAAAAGAAATTACAGTTAATCAAATTACCTTAAAAGATCCCCAACAAGTACCAACCTTATTAAATGAATATTTCATTCAGGTAGTAGAAAATTTACTTATAAAGAAACAACACAAGAAAGACCCAATTTCATATCTAAATGGTTGATAAAGCTTACATCTCTGGAGATAGCACCCACAAGTGCAACTGAAGTAAATAAAACTATACATTCCCTCAAAAGAAAGAATGTATCAGTATACGACGAAATAACTACAAAAATAATAAAAATATGTGTTGGCAATATTAGCATAGTCTTAGATCTTATATGTAACTTCTTTTTAATATGAACATTTGCGAAAATTAAAATATTCTATCGTTAAATCATTACATAAGAAACGGCAAAAATCATTAATGTGAGACTACAAACCAGTATAATTACTAACACATTTCTATAAAGTATTTGAAAAACTAATGTTCAAAAAACTGTATCACCATTAATATTTTAGCAAGAGAACAGTTTATATTTAAGAAAAACATGTCAACTAGTGATGCTACTTTCAAGTTAATTAATGACGTTTTCAAATCCATTGATAATACATGTAATATACTAGGAATATTCTATGGTCTATCGAAAGTTTTTACACATTCTTATCAAAATTATGATATTAAGGGCAAAATTTATCAATGGATTGCATCATATTTATCAAACAGAAATCAAAAGTTATAATAAATTCTTCAGATAATTACAACGCGAACTCGGAACGGTCAGTACTAAAGCACGGTGTTCTATTTCCAGTCCATTGTTATTTTTACGATATATCAATGATCTTACTTCAGTTCGTGTGCAGGTTTGCATGTAGTTGATGACGTTATAGAAATAGCTGAGTAGTGTTTAACGCCCGTTTTTACTACTGAGGCAAAAAAGAAATTAACATTAAAAACACTATAACATAGTAACTTCATCTTATCATTCTATTAATTAAGCCAATTTACAGGCGGTGAACACTGGTGATACATGAAATGAAATGATATATTGGGAAAGGATGTTTTTAAGGAAGGAAGCGTCCCAGGTCTAAGTTTAGGGTACCTCTCCGACATTTGCCATTTATGAGGACTAAAGAAAACGTGGAAAAAACCTCATTCAGGAAAAACGATCCTGGCAAAAAACAAACCCCAGATGTCCCCCTCAAGAGTCCACGCCTTAACGATCTCGGTCATGTTATAGGAAGATACGGAGTTTCTTTCAAAGGGTGATGAAAATCGGCTATACATTTCGCTCCTGAGAGTAAACAACAAAGCTCTTGTTTCGTCGCCAACACAAGTAAAAGCAAAAAGTGGTTGCTTCTGCTGCGAAAGTTTTAACTCATTTTCCGATATTCAAGGAATGTTTACCAGCACATACAACTGTAGCTGGACCATACTACAGAGATGTGCAAGGTCATATCACATACAAAGGTTAAATTTTCGCGCAAAAAGCTGGATGCTGTATTACAATAATATGCACGGCATATGTCGTTGCTGAATATCTCACAAATATCAGTGTGAAATGTGTCCATCATCTTCCCTATAGTCCAAATTTAACTCCGTTTGACTTTTTCCTTGGTGGGAGGCACTTCCAGCATCAGAATCAGTGATGAAGGCAGTGGAGGCGATTCTGAAGGACCTGCCAAAAATGGTCTCGAGCATGTCTTTGAAGACTGGTAAAAAACTGGGAAGGTGCATTGACCCCAACCGGGACTACTATCAAAATTATGAGGATGAGTAAAGGTGCGTTGTCAAAAATAATTATGACCATTTCTTTATTGAACATCCCTCTATATTATCATTTATTTCTGGTGTTAACGAAAAATTCCGAAAACTATACCAACATTTCATCTATTTCATTTTTTTAATTTTGTTGCAACGTCAGAATCCAGAAGGCAGCTCTAAATTTAAAAGATGCGTAATTGTTAAAAACGCATACTTTGTAGTCTTTTATACATGTACCTCTTCTCTTTATTTTATTTTATTTTACTGTTGAGGCACCACAAGCGGTGGTCACTGATGATACATGGAATTTTTTTTTTTGATTGATTGATTTATTTAAAGACGCTCTTTAACATCTCAGGTCATCAGCGTCCCATTCAACTCAGGGCGTGAAACGGCCGACAAATTTTGCTCAGAGGCCTCTCTTTCAGGCTTGAGGTTCTTTTACGTGCCGTAAATCTACGACACGGGTTCCGCGGCTTTACTTCCCTTCCGAAGGAAGCCATATTTAGAATTTTTACGCCCGAAAAAAAAATCCATCGGTCCTGGCGGGGTTCGAACCCGCGATCTTGGGTGTAGGAGGATACATGGGATGAAATGATATATTGTGAAAGGATTTTTTTTAATTAAAGAACGAAACCTTTGGCCTAAGTGTGGGATATCTCCCCGGCATTTTCCATTTATGAGGACCGAGGAAAACCTGGGAAAAAACTCCATTCAGGAAGGATGGTCCTGGTGGGAATCGAACCCCAGACCTCACGAGTCCGCGCCTTAACGACCTCGGCCACCCGTGGCGGTGTCTTCTCTTTATTTACTGAAATTTAACTGGCTCATTTTCATGTCCCTGTATTTACAGCAATTAATTTAACATCCGAAATAATTATTTATTCTATCCCTATGGAGTCATTCTATTCAATAATAATCATCTTCGATCTCTTTATACATTATTGTTGTTATTATTGTTTAAATTACAGATTTTCCAATTAGCTGCTTTATTATAATATATAATTATAATATTGTAAGCATTCCATCAATAGTAAGGTGATTATTAGAGAAAATTCGTTATTTATTTAAGAGATGGTCATTAATATGACAAATATCAAGCGGATGTGCTAAGTTTGTCCGCAGTATTTCTCCCTTGTTCTTCCCTTGGAATCACTGTGCAATGATAAAGCCACTTTATCAGACCAATTATTTGACTAAAATTATTTTAATTCAGTATGTTCCAGAAGTATTTACAAACCTAATGAATGATTTCTTGCGATCTATGACAGCTAAATAAGATTTTGTGTGATTATTTCCCATTTTCAAAAATTAAATTTAAGGAATAAGAAAATTAAACCCAACTTTTCCTAGCAAACTCTTGTTATTTGTTTCTTGTAACGCTTCTTACTACATTTGTTACATAATTACAGTTAACAATTTTAAAACCGTATTGTATGCAAGTACTTTAATCTCCAAATTTTCAGTTGTAAGTGTTCCAATTCCCCAGCCCTTTGTAAGAGACACATTGCACTCCCAACTGACACAATATTCCAAGTACCAAGTAATCAGCAGTTGTATGCACATGGCAGCAACATCTGTGGACCGCTTGCCACCACAAACACACAGCCTGCCTTCATTAATAGCTTAAATAGCATAATGGCCGGCTGAAAGGGTGACAGACATCGCAAGCAGTGACGCACGTGATGACGAATGCGGACAAATGCTCGAATTTGGACCGACACCAGCTGACCAGCTGCTAGCAAGCGCTGAGGCAACCCCGGGGTGCAGATGCACTGCTTGTCCTACCAGAGAAGCCAGGGGGCGAATCACTTGGATGGCGCAACCCTGGGGACTTCGGAGTTTATCGCCTTGCAATGTCGTACTTACAAAACGAGTACTACCGCAATCTTCCTGAGTACCTGTATGCTGCTTACCGAGAGGACAAGTTACATTCGGCTTGAGGAAAAGTTTAATATCTTTAGCACTAAAACCTACACAACAGAACACACGCTAGAAGAAAGTTTCTTCTGGATTATGTTTCCATTCTTGATGTGAGCTCACAGTTAAGCAGATTTGAGCTTAAGGATTCATTTCTCCACTTCTAATAAAATAACTACATGAAAACGGGTTTGGGGGGCTTGTCTGCTAGCTAAAGTAAACTATATATATATATTTTACTAGAACGATTGAAGGCACGATTGCCGTAACCGCCACGGGTGGCCGAGGTAGTTAAGGCGCGGACTCGTGAGCGGAAGGTCTGGAGTTCGAATTCCGCCTGGACCGTCCTTCCTGACTGAGGTTTTTTCCAGGTTTTCCTCAGTCTTCATAAATGACAAATACCGGGGAGGTATCATAAACTTAGACCTGGAACGTTTCCTTCTTTAAAAAAAAAATACTTTTCCAATGTACCATTTCATCTCATGTATCTTATCAGTGTCCACCGCCTGTGGTGCCTCAATAGTGAAAATAGTCGTTAAACACCATTAAAAAAAATCCATAGTCACTCAAGTTCATTTGAATAAATTTTGAGAAAATTAATAAAAACATGAAAACCAGATTTATTTTCCTAATAAAATTCTTTTTAATTACAAACATAGCCAAATACTGAAATGGCGGTAACTAGAAGTATTTTGCCTATAATAAATCCATGAAAGTGTTAAACGTGTCCTATTAGCCCGTAACATTGATTTCAGATATTAAAAATTAGATTTGAAAGAGGAATATGCTCATTTTACTTGCAACATTGTTTGAAAATAAATTTTTAAAAAATTACTTGCATGAACTCAGTCGTTATTTTCTTAATAATACCGTACAATAAACAACAAATTTTTAGCTAGCTCATCTTTTCTTTTCGCTTATTCAGAACAGTACATTTCACTTCCTAAATTCTCAGCATATTGGTCTAGAGGTCTTTAAAATTGAGGTTGCTTTTTAAGCAAAAATTATTCTGTGCCTAATCCACTTGATGTCTTTGCTGATATGCTATTTAATCTGTAGGCAGTTATTTTGTAAGACGTCACTTTATTTGCTTGATGGCATCGCAAAGCGGTTCCTTAATATTAGTAAACACCATTTTAGAATCCTCAATGATGCTTTGTGTTCTACTAAAGGGAGCTGAAAGCAAACTTTTCAAAAAATCAAATTACAATAAATGTTCTGAATTATGTGATATAATTTTATTCTGTTTAATGTAGCCCAGAAGTATTTTGCAATATTTAAAATACATCTACATAAGTGAAACTTCTTGATTTGTACACTATTCCATTTGAAAAGAATTTAGCTTTCGAACCAACTGAACTAGAACGTTCAGGTTTTCTCGGGAAAATTTTTCTTTTGCTGTAGCTGTTCTAAGGTATACAATCTGAACAGAGCGCAGGCTTGCTTTATGTTGAGTGTTGGAGCTATGGGTGAGTTTAAACAAGTTTTCCTTTGATCGCAATTTTCTCAAAACTTCATTTATGAAACTCTATAGAGAGAGAAAAAAACTACCTTATCAATTGCCTCGAAATTTTCGGTGATGTTTCTAGACATTACAGTATAGCTAACTGAAGCACATTAATTAAGACAATTTAATAACCTAGGAACTATGAAAGATTTTTACAAAAAAAATAGGCATCGTTTTGCTCCGATGCTAAAATTCCATTAATTCTGTTCCAGCAAACAAATAAAATGTATCAAAATAAGTTTGTTGTAGCTATGTTCTGCCATAGTAGAGACACACATTTAGTAATTTTAATATTGGTAAAAAACTGTCTTCCGACTGACCTTAAAACCACAGTAATTATTTTGCAATATGCCTATCCACTCATCAGCTGTGTAATGGCATCATATTTGCCCTTACTTACCTTTGTTTGGGCAAAATGCCCATCACTTCCCATGTACAATTGCTGTACATACTTTAGAATGTAGCCAACTCTACCATGATCAACTAGATAACTGAATTACTTAACGATAGTTTTATTTTAGTTTATATTCGTGTTACAGAAAACACAGCACCATAGACGAAATATGTTAGTAGCACGTGGAAAATGTTCGAAAATAATTTTGTTTTTAATGACAAATGATAGAGCATAGTTAGGTAATGACATATACTATATAGTGTCAAAAAGTATATTTATGCTGTTGTGGAAATCACGACTTCCATTGTTTTCAAGAAAATCCCTCATTGGAGTGTCGCCTTGTAAGTAATGATTCTGACAACATTGTTGTGGAGGAAAAAAAAAAAACGCTTATTGCCCAAACATACTAAAAGAGATATTGCTTTTGGAGATTAAACAAATGAACGAAATGATATGACGATGGTGGTGCCACAGTGCGATTGTTTTATATTCCAATGAGAAGGTCACAAGGAATAATTTCGTATATCTGGACGGTCTTAAAAATTCAGAGAAGAATTAATTATTTATGGTGAAAGAACACTTCCAGTCATTTCATTATTGACGTCAGCATTAATAAATACATAAATAAACAGAAAGACACTCCATAGACCTTCCTTTGGTAAAAGAGAGCATTGTACAACATTTTGTGTGTATAGAATGTGAAGCTTGCGGAAGGCAAACGTTTGTTTTTTGTTTCTCTTACTTAGTGTTGCTGAGCTCTTGACGATGAATATCCAGATTTTTGTAAACATCTCGGGGTCTCTGTAGAAGCTGTTTCTACTAAACTGCTCTAATCCGAGATGGAATCAACGGCAGTTAAGACGTTATTCATTGTCATTGTCCTCCAGCTCTGCAAGAAGCTCAACCGCTACGGCTACATTCACTGCAAGAAAAGAAATAAAAGCTCTACTCTATACGGGGATCGAACCCAAGACCAGTAGCTGGGAGTCGAACTCCCGCCTCAGGTGTTTCCCACGCTCACTGGGACGACAATCAGAGCAGCTGCGACGCAAATGGCGTACATCTGATGTAAAGCATATTGCCCTCTCGCTTTTATTTTCCGAGCGGGAGCCCCTAATTTTTAAGTTCTTGGCAGATGGCAATGACAGATGGAAAATTCAGAGGCACGCGCGTCTTGTCGTTACGTTAGCGTTTCATGTATGATGGAAGAAAACTAAGAAAGGAGAATAGGAAGAAAGAAACGAACAATGAAGGAATGAAGAATGGAAGAAAATAAAGAAGAATGTGCAAAGACAAGCAAATTTCTTGACCTTTCAGGGTTGAAGCAACTCGGCGTTGTAAGAAGGGGTTACATTTTCTAAAAGTAATTTAAAATTAATTACTATAAAATAATAAACTTTTTGCCGTCCAATAACAGAAAAAAAAATTATTTCATTTGGTGGGTATAATATGCTGCAACTGAATCATACAAAAAAGCATAAATAATTCAAAATAAATTAAGTAATAGAGGAAAAAGAAAAGTGTTTCATTGCTTTCACTTTGATATTTGAAAACTTAGCACTGTTTCTTATATACATATATCACAAATACAATTAACATTTTAATGCTATGGCAAATAATACTAAACTTGACCAGGATTCTATTTGCTTGAATCGGCGCAAAATGTTGAAACCGTACAAATATACCTATTTATATTTTCAATAATTTATATAAGAAGGTATACTAGAGTGTTTCTATGGCAGTTCTCCCTCAAATGAAGGCATATTTCACATACTATTAGCATTAAAATATTTAACCCTTTTCCAATCTCCTATGTTTCAGAAAACCATTTAAAGTATAATTAAAGTCTTAAAGAACAAATTGTTTAAGTTAAAATGTTTACAAAGCATTTAAAAGACTTCAATAATAGTGCATTATGATTTATTAGTTTATAATGCAATAGTTGTATATTATAATCATATGCTATTTTTGTATATCAGTAATTAAAAGGATAGTAATAAAATAAAATTAATATTAACGTCAATTTTCTCTGAACTTAAAGCTTCTTTTATTATTCTTTTGACAACAGAACTTATTTAGTTCGTTTGTCTATTGTCTTGTTGTTAAAGAAAATGCATTCATCGCAAGACATTTTAGCCCAAACTGGACCGAGAAAATTTTATACTATTAGAAGGAAAACGAAATTGGATGAGCAGTAAAAATATTAAGAATGTGAAGACGTAACCTTCCGCAGCTCGAGTTCATGGTCTTGCTGAGTCGGCACAGAGAGCAGATCTCTGTCAGGCATGGAAGCTTAGCTCAGTCTGTAGGAAACGTCAGCATGACCAATTTTACAACTAAGATGCGGAAGCCAAGGTTTATAAATATGAAGAATATCTCAAAAATTTATATTTAAAAACGACTATCTCCTTGGTCTAGTGGCTAGCATTCCTGCTGGCCAGGAGGCCTGGTTTCGACCCGGTACCTACTTAGGAATTTTTCTAAGTAAGGAGCTCTGGAACGGGGTCTACCCAGCCTCGTGAGGACAATTGGGAAGCTGCCTGATGGAGAGAGTATTCTTCGATCACTAAAGCCGCGTGATCATATATTCCCTTGCATAACTGCACTCTGTCAATGAAGTCGTAAGACGGAGGTAGAGAATGCAGAGGTCGTCGCGGCAGGTCAAGGGTCACCCCGGCCTGTAACGCTAAATAATGATGATGATGATGATGATGATGATAATAATAATAATATATTTAAGAACAGGCTAATATCAAATTCTACTAATTCATTTACTTACTTTCATATTCATAATAAGATTATAAAAATATTTTATTGATTCTGTATTACATCTATGTATAATCATTGAAGAGAGTGAAATACATACCTACTATTATCGTAACATAATACTTAGCTAATCACAGGATTTAGCAAAAAAAATTATTGTTTGCAATTGTTACTGTTATAATTTTATGCAAAATATCATAATGGGGCGTTATATATCGATTCTTATCAGCAATAAAACCGTTTATAATTCTGGTATATAAAACATAATTTATAATGCGATTAGATTCATAAACGCTTTTAATGCTGCATCTTGCGATTTGCCAAAGAAATATTATTGACAATATGACTGACTTTTAGACATATCACATTTTCAGATTTTAGTATTGTCAGTTTCAATCATAAATATATATTGCAGCTAAAAGTTTTCATTTCATTTTTATTATATATTTTAAATGTTGTTTTAAAGAATATAAAATAATATTCTTCTTTTAGTTGCTGCCTTGTAAACAAATCAATTAATGTAGTTAAATATGATGTACCTAATAAGCATTTAATAACGAATATTGTGCTGAAGTATTAAATGAATTTGACATGCATTCATCACGAATTGTAAAACAAAAAATTGGAAAGCATTGCCTCGAAAGTTGTCATATTAAAAATTTTTAATAAATTTTGTGACATATGTAGAAGAACATAAGGAACGAGCGATACAACAGATGGAGCCTATGTAAATATATTGACCACTTTGAAGTGCATGATACAGAACTTCCAGAATATGTCCTTACCGCTTGTACGGGGTTTTTCATCTCGGCAGCTGGACATGTCACACAGTTGCCGCAACCATTTTGTTGGAATCATTCCTTGTATGAAAAGAACACAAGCTATGGGTCGATTTATCGTTTAATCACTGATGGAACAAACCACTGACAATAACGAACAGGTGCTTAGGGACCATTTGTCGTAAACAATGGACACATGTATACTTGTAAGGTTTGAGTTTTAACACTTTTGCTGTGCAGAATGGAATACACTAATGTGTATTTCTCATATCACTAGTTCATAGATATTTAAACGATGTCCAAGCACCCACTTGCATGCGTTATGTACCAAATCTCCCATGTTATCTTCAATGTAGATTTGCAAATTCACCTAAATGTTAAAGATGAGCTCCTAGATCATGTATAATTACTTTACTTTGAGGAACAATACTGTAATTATCTTAATGAAACAGTGTATTAATAAAACCTGAGAGTAACCAACGCTTCAGCGCATAATCGAAGCTGCCGAGACATTTCAAGCGCAAGCAAAGTTTAAGACACTTACAAAACATATCTTTACTCGCCTTCGTATTTTGATGATATTTCTTAAACGGTGTCTGTTGGCTGCAATGCCCCTTTCCTAGTGTTTCTGCCAGTCTTCAAGACATGCTGGAAACTCCCAGGTGCTTCAGAATTACCTCCGCAGCCATCCCCACTGCTTCTGGTGTTGGTAAATGGTTCCCATGAAGGTGTTTCTTCAATTTGGGGGAAAGGAAAAACAGGGCTAAATCTGGACTGTAGGGAAGGTAGGGAAGGAGGGACACACTTCACGTTGACTTTTGAGAGATATTCAGCAACAACGTTTGCGATGTGCGGCCGTGCATTATCGTGGTGCAGCATCCAGCTTGTGTCCTTCTGCGTATCATATGGTCTTCCACATCTCAGTAGTATTGCCCAGTTACAATCGTGTGTGCAAGTACGACATGCTGGTGAAACATTCCTTGTGTATATCGAAAAGTGAAGATAACCATAACTATCCCATCAGAAGCAACCAGTCGGTCCTGGTGGTGTAGTGGTTACTATACTTGCTTCCTACATCCGGTTTCGAACCCGGCCAGGACCGATGGATTTTTTCGGGCGTAAAAATCCTAAGTATGGCTTTCTTCGGAAGGGAAGTAAAGCCGTAGGTCCCGTGTCATGCATTTACGGCACGAAAAAGAACCTCAAGCCTGAAAGAGAGGCCTCTGAGCAAAATTTGTCGGCCGTTTCACGCCCTGAGTTGAATGGGACGCTGATGACCTGAGATGTTAAAGAGCGTCCATAAATAAATCAATAAAAAAGAAGCAACCATTTTTGCTTTTTTGGTGTTGGTGAACTCATGGAGCCTTGCTGTTTGCTCCCAGGATGGAAATGATGTAGCCAAGTGTCATCAACAGTATGAAATAATTGCGCATCTTCCTGTAACATCAGATTCAGCCGCATGCAAACCTGAACGCGAACGTCTTTTGTTCAGGAATCAACAGTCTTGGAACCCATCGTCCACAAACTGTCTCGTGTGCAAATTTTCAGTTACTAACATGTGGGTTAGAGCACAAAATGGAGCGCCGGGTCCTTTGAAGTTGCTTGCCTCCTCTCTTAAAACATTTTAAGCCATCATAGAAGAACAAACTCTGCATAGACCGTCTATAACATTGCATAAGCCTCAGCTGAAGATTTGTTGAGACGAAGCAGAATTCCAGAGCATCATATTGTTTGTCACGTGTCACTTCCGTTTTGCTGTAGGCGGAACTGAGCATGTCTCAAATTGCACACCTCTCATAATTAGCGGGAGGTCTGGTATTCGATTCCCACCAGGACCGTCCTCCCTGACTTAGGTATTTTCCAGGTTTTTCTCAGTCCTCATAAATGGCAAATGCCAGGGAGGTCCCTAAACTTAGGTCTGGAACGTTTCCTGCCTTTAAAAAGAAAATCCTTTCTCAATTTATCATTACATCTCATGTATCATCAGTGTCCACCGTCTGTGATGCCTCAGTAATGAAAAAGGGCGTTAAACACAATAAAAAAAATGAAACTAGTGCCACGTATAATAATGTAAAGTTAGATTTTAGCACGAGAATTATGTAATTTGTAAAATTTATAATTATTCTTTAATGCTATGTAAGCCTCGGCTAAAGCTACTATATTAACATTAATACATCCTATGGACTGAAATAAAACTTTTTCAAACGGTTTAGTTCGAACCTAGGGCTTCTACTTTTGCGTTTGGCTTTGAGCCAAAACTGTAACCACAAAATGGTCGTAGTTATAGTGGAAGAGGTTGAAGAAGAAGAGCGTTTTCAAAAAGTTAGTTTTAGTGCCGGAAGACAGGAAGATCCGTTTATCGTAAGGTACCTTGGGACGAGACAGTAATTACGCGATTGCGGTCATCTCGTGGAATGAAGAGGATGTGGGCGACAAAACGATGTTGCAGCTGTAGCATTCATCTCCACTCGTGTTCTCACATCCATCTATCGCATACAGCGTCGCACTGGCCACTGAGCCTTGCATTTAAAAGTCGCACCTTCATTGACAACAGCTACTTGCTATTTCCAAGAGAAAGTGGAAGAGCTAATTTACTCGAAATGTGATATCTAGTACTGTGTTTCAAAATTATATTTATTATACACTGTTTTAGGTCGTCGGACTTTAGCGAGTTCTTTTAACACAAGGCATTTAAACCAGAAAGTGCATTTTGTTACATTCAGTGCTTTAAAAAAAAAATCTGTAACGCTCCAGTGTTACCAGCTTTGATTTAATATGGCATGAGATGATTATTTTAAGCTATTTAAGCGAGTGCAAATGAAATATTTTGTAGTTTTTATGTTCCTTACGGCGGTAGTGGAAATAGTAATATACATAATAAGTATTAAACTGATTTATAAGATTTAATTGCATAAGTTGCAACCTTGGAACCATGTCAGGATGGCAGAAAATCAATAACATCACTGCGTATGCCTAAGAGCTTCTTTCAGCGCGTGAAAATACTAATTTAAACATAAATTTAGAATCACATATAACGAAAATGTAATTATAACAATAAGTATAAAAAGTTCAGTTAATAATTTTACCGCAACAAAATAAGTTCAAATACCATAATTACCATCGATGCAATATTGGTAACATTATCCAGAGATTTATGGCTAAATTTCGTCTATGCTCCTCCCATTTCTTTGAAACAAGTAATGTTTTGGAATAACTAAAATAAAATTTATTTATAATTATTAATTTATAAATAAATATTAATGGTTGTATGACCCACATAATAAAACCTTTTTCTTTTTCTTCTTTCTTTCTTTTTTTTCTTTTCTTTTCTTTTTCTTTTCTTTTTCTTTTTTTTGTGAGTGTGCTCAATTCGTGCTCACATACATCCTAATCGTTAAAATAAAATACTATTTTTAACACCAGTAGCATAAACAACTTTCTGTACATAATTTGAAAGGAAATAAATCATGAGCACCTTATATTTGCGTTTTATGTAAGTGCCCCCCCCCTTCTTTCACTTAAAATGATTATGAACCAATCAGAACATTTCCTTAGATATTCCAGATGATTACGTGCCAGGAAATTTCAAACTCGTCTTTAATGAATTTCATTTATTTTCCAGAATACCTTTTGAAGACCGTATAGGAGCTAGGAAGGCAGTAATTGGATGCATGTTTTATTCTAAGAAAAGCTTAAAATTTACGCAAGTGTCTCCTTGAAATTTGTTAAAGTCAATAAAGATTCATTATTTAGAGTGGTTATATGTATTAATAATGCATTTTATAATTAATAGCTATCCTTCAAATCTCGTTATTTTAACGCCTGAAAAATTTAAAATGCACTATATCATTTCGTCTCTATAGGGAGCAAAAGTTTAATTATTTTGGTTTTTACATTTAAGAGTTCCTCGTGTTGCTAAACTTCTTTGTGAAGACATTAAACTTAAAAAAGGTGACACTAAGTTATGATATGAAGTGCTCGAAATGCAAAAAATCATTACAAATGTTTATGTGAATAAATTCCGTAAACAAGCAGAACAAGTATTGATATCACATCTCTTTATATATCGGTTCTGAAGTTCTACTAGTAATCATACTTACCTCCTAGACACAAGGTCGCGGGTTGGAGCCCACCAGGTTCGATTAATTTTTTGATGTAAAAATGATTAGTTTGACTTTCCTCGGAGGGGAAGCTAAGTCGTTAGCCCAGTGTCGTAGATTTACGACTTGTAAAAGAACTTCAATCGTGAAATGAGAGGCCTCCGAGCAAAATTTATCGGCCGTTTCGCGCCCTGAATAGTATAAGACGCTGGTGTTAAAGAGCATTCTTAAATAAAATTAACTTATCATCTTAATAAACTGACAAAATTTTGAAACTGTTATTTAGTTGTAGATAGACTTTCAAAAACTCTTAAAATCTTATTTCTATTGTAATGAAATGAATTACTAAATGCAAGGCTCTCAGCGTCTGGCTTATGATTTTTCAAAATGAAGAAACGTTTAAAGCAGGTCGCTTGTTGGAAAGCATGTGTAAGCTATATCTATTTATTAAACCAATGTTAATAAGTGCCCAGTATAAACAAATAATTTAAACAGAGCAAAATTGACAGGATAAAATGCAAGTTAAGAAACTACTTAAATCTGAAAGTGGAAATGTATTAATTATCAAAGGAGATGCCAGAACATATTTCTTATTACGGTGATGCGAAATAAGATAGATTCGCTCTTTTTGTGTACATACTAAATACTGTATTTCAAGTAAGTAAATGGGAGTCGATGTTCGAACGTCATCAAAAGGGACCAGTCCGCCGTCCGAAACGCAGCTGTGATCTCATACTCTGGACCCTAATCTTTATTAAAGCCATGGGGGGTCCATACGGGGATATTGTCGCCCAATCGACCTCTCCAAGTGTTCCCGTGAGAAGAGACGGTTATCCAATCGGCAAGGACTGAAAAATCCTAAAGAACTAACTGATTACTTGGTGGCCTGCTCGTGGATTCTGGTTCTGGATAGCCTCCATTTCCCTTCGTGTGTATCCTCTTTTGTTAAAGCTGGGGATAATTTGCAATATAGATCTAAAAGATTTTAAACTTGCATAGGTTCAAAACGATCCCAGAACGGAACATTAGCATTTTTATTTATTTATAGCAAGTAAGTCAAACAAAGTAAACTTAAATATACGAGTTTGAAAGAGCAATCTGGTTCTCTTCTGCCTATTTTCTTGTTGCAATAAAGTAACATCTTATCAGATATATAAAACACCCGGAAATAACTGAAATGCTGTCATCTGTAAGATTTCCCGTTATCCTAACACATTACAAACGGAAAAATTGCATTGTTTTTCATGGAATAAATATGGAATACCGTTTGTACTAGATATATGCGTCATATATTTATGCTACGCTTTTATATCTTTAAATCTTTGAACAATAAGTTTTTAGTTCTGCTTCTTTATCACATTGTCCTCAACAAATAAAATTAGCAAAGCCAGTGACTACAGTTTCGTAAATTTAACCTAAAGTGCAAGGACTCTCTGTATTATTCATATTTATGAAATTGGATATATCATTATTTTCGGGGTAAAAGGGGGGGGGGGCTTGTTGCCAATACAAGATTCAGCCAGTGTAAGTTAAGGTCCAACGCAGTACCACGACAAAAAGATCATGATCCTGCAAGAACGAACGGTTTGAAACATTGAAACATTTGCTTGCCATGGTGCTGGGCTATAAGCGCAGCGAATGTGTAAAAATACAATAGGGAACAGAACATAAGATTTTACCTGTATTTGAAGCCCTGTCAAATATATCTAGGAGTAAATAAATGAAAATGTGCAGTACATAAACGGAACAAACAGTTTAACTATCAGTATTGTAAGATGATCGCCATCTTGGTCTGGTGGTTAGCTTTGCTGACTGCTGGCCGGGAAGTCCGGGGTTCGATCCCCGGTAACTGCTTAGGAAGGTCTGGAACAGTGTCCAGCGAGCCTCGTGAGGAAATTAGGGACGCCTGATGGAGAGGTGGCGTTCTTCGATCTGGAAAGTAACCGCCACTGGTGGCCGAGGTCGTTAACGCGCGGACTCGTGAGAGGGATTCGATTCCCAGCAGGACCGTCTTACCTGACTGAAGTTTTTTCCAGGTTTTCCTCAGTTCTCATAAATGGCAAATGCCTGGGAGTTACACTAAATATAGACCTGGAACGTTTCCTTACTTAAAAAAATATCCTTTCCCAATTTAGCATTTCATCTCGTGTATCATCAGTGTCCACCACCTGTGGTGCCTCAGGGTAAAAACGGCCGTTAAACACTATAACATTCTCGAAAGTTGTGGGGGTGCTGGCATAATTATCCAATGCCCCCCCCCCTGCAATACTGCCATATACCAATGAGGTCCTAAGACGGAGATACGGGAAGCAGAGGTCGTCACGGCAGGCCATGACCCGATCTCGGGTTGGCTCACCTTAGAAGAACAGAGTGAGATGAGAGAGTGTTTATTTATTAAGAATTGTATAACAGTTTATCAAAAGAAAAGATTTAAAATGACATTTAAATTTAAATTGATTCTTAAAGAAATAATCGAAACTGTCTTATGCCTCTAACTGTCTTCGTTTCAGTTACAATTACAGTTCAGTTATAATTTGCAATTAGCCATCCAGTTCAGAAGAACAAAAATAATAAATGAAAAATAAACGATGAAGTCAATTATATTTTGCTTCGATCTGCATAACAAATATTATCTAAATGTCTTACATATTCTCTATAGTTCCGTTTATTACTAAAAATAACAAAAAATTGAAAATCAAGGTTTTGAAATAAAAACTGTGCACATCATTCTCGTTCATTTTTGACAGCGTATGTGGTTGAAAGTTTAGGATTAAAATAAGTAATTTTCAGCCCTTATTTCTCACTTTTGTTATTATAAGAGATCAAATATTTAAGATAACGTGTATTTTGTGTGACAGTTTTCAGTTTTTTTTTTTTATTTCGTTTCATTATCAACTTCCTGCTGATTGTGAACTAGTGAACTAATTAAATTATATTTATATTATATTATTTTAATTGTATTTAATAACAAAACCAAACAGGGTTCTAAAAATTCACATTACCATTTTTATACTGTAGTAACATTGAAAAGTTGGGTTAAATTAGAATTTTGTACCAAAAATAAAAACACACCAATTTTCTATGTACCGACGACTCAATGAAAGTAGGAATTATAAAATGTTTTTTATTGCGATATACAACGAATTCTGAAATGCAGACTGTTGCTGAAAGATCTTGTTCATAAAATTTCTTTTCACTGGGTACCTGCACACTGTGGCATTGTAGGAAACGAATGCGGAGACCTATTGGCTAAAAAAGGAGCCATATTGACTCATAGACCACAAGGACAATACCATTTCATGATAAATACTTTTAAACGCAGTTTCAAATCGAAAGTTACAGCGGAACTAAAGACAAAAATTGAGCGATTCTTAATGAGAACACGACTTGTGCACCTGACGGCTACTGTCGCGCGCTTTCGATTGTTGACGAAACTGACTGTCTGATGTCCCACCTCTTCCAAATTGTACCCTTTGTGATTGTCGTCAACCTATGACGGCCAAGCATTCGGGCGTGTGCTTTGCATAAATGATTTTAATTCTATTTTTGGAAATTACTGAAAAGCCCGTATATTAATGGAATAAGTGCTAAATTGTTTGTGGCACTTGTTAAGTAAATAAAATGTCTTAGTTATATAATTGTTTATTTACAGATGCACATACCATACTTCTGTTCTGAAAGTTCTGGGCCTGACCAAGAAAACACAAGATTTAAGAGAAATGTGTTTAATTTTCAAAACAATTACCTTGTAAGACAATACAATCCTACGATATTCCAAATTTTTAATAACTTCAGTAAATTAAAATTTGTCCAACTGTCCGAGCTTAAACTTCATCATTTGATGTGAATCTCCGTTCACCCAGCCATTTTTTCAGGTTTGGGGAAAAAAAGTGTTCGTTGGTAATCATATCCAACGAATATACCGGATATGGAAGCACTTGCAAGCGAAATTTTGCAGCAACAATCACAGACGTGTGTGAAGGCGCATTGTTATGATGAAAAATAACTTTCTTTTTCGGAAGGTATGAACATATGGCCTGAATAGCATCCTTCAGTTGGTCCAGTAGTGAAGCGTAATACTCCCCGGTGGTGGTTTAGCACTTCTGGAGGAAGTTTATCAGCATCACACCAAGACTGCCTGTGTGCCTCAGTAGTAAAAACGGGCATTAAACACCATTCACACACACACACAAATGAGAATCCCACATAGCCATGTCTTTCCCTGCAGATGGAACCGTTTTTGCTTTCTTTGGTGTTACCGCCCACTGTTTGAATTGTTCCCATGTCTCTGGCATGTGGTCATGAATTCATGTTTCATCTACTTTATGAAACGTCGGAGAAACTCACTAAACAAGTCTAAATACTCTTGCGAAATGTTCATTCAAATGCATTTTTGACCCATTGTTAACAAATGCGGCACCCGTCGAACGCAAAGCTTTCTCATACCCAAAACGTCATGTAAAATGTGGACACGACCTATCGAGGTCTTTGCTGTGTCAGTGTGTACCTTCAATCGGCGATCATTGAGTTCGGTATTGTGAATTTTAGTCACAATTTCGTCAGTGGTGGCAATGTTTGCGATGCCCTGAGAGCTCGTCATTTTGAATGGATGTACTACCTTGCTTAAATTCAGCAATCCATTTTTAACTCAAAAACGAAGGGAAAGAATTCCTTAATGTGAAATCTAACTCCTTTTATGTTTCTTTTTCGGATACACCTTTCAAAACACAGTACTTTATCACAAATCATATTTCGGTTTTATCCATTGTTTACACAATGTTAACACTAGTTTGTTTACACGATCGTCACAAACTTTGCAGCGCGCCATCTAAAATATGATACTATATGATATGATAACACTGTCATAGTTATTTGGCCATTTTCACGATATCTTTGATTCCAGCCGATAACTTTTAGAACACCCTCGTATATAACAAAGCTCATAATTTAAACAAACAAACATAGAAATAAGGCAAATTTAATTAAATTGAAAATTTAATAAATTTGTATTTTTAAGTGTCTATAATAATATTTTAGCAATAAGATTTAAACTTTTCTCTTGGAGTAAGTTATTGAAATGGATTTTTTTTTTCGTTTTATCTTTTAGCTCCAACACAACTTTCGTGAATGAAAACATTAATATCCCTTTTCATTCGCTCTTCATCTAAGTGAGGAATCTGGAAATTCTGTTTCTTGTTCTTCTCATGCCTCCTGTGAGCACTGCCTCAAGGAGAACATTTTCCACCTATTTCCTTTCACAACTGGTAAGAACCTATGCTTTCTGGGTATCGTATGAATGAAAATTAGTGCATTTTCGATGGTGTTACATCATCGAAAGTGTTGTTGTTTGTAACATTTTGAACAAGATCGAAAAATTGAAACTTGTTGGCATAACAACTTGCGTTAAAGTCTTAAGCACAAAATACAACTGAACGAAAGAAGTGTTGGACTAGTGGCTTGTTAAAACCGAATGAGCAGAAACTTTGTTTACAGGAATATAAATCTGAATGCATAGCCCGGGTGGGTGGAGAGATGGGATGGAAGAGCCGACAGCTCAGATTTGAAGTAGGGCGGCCCAGTGAGCGAGAGATGATGGGGCAGTGGGGAGATGTTTCCAGGAAGCTCTCAATTAGAGCTCGTTAATTAATGGCGACAATTAGCATCGGGCGTATGTACCGCAGCTGGTGACAGCATCCGTCTGGACCACGCACCTGCCTCTTCCTACTCCTGCTCTCTCCTACTTCTTGCTAACTTCTTTTGCTGTTATTACCAAAATGTCATGGTCACGTGCTTATCTCTAAAGAATATTGATTTATTGTTATTACTATCCATACATCGTGCCTGTTAAAGCACACATTGCACACCCTCCAAACACTGTTCAATTGCTCAAGGATATTACATTAACTAAACTAAAAATTACAGATTTGTACATGAATTTATGTAGGTATATTTTGGATTCTCTTTTATAATAGCCCATGTTGGAGGTACTGGTAATATGTTGCTTCCTTATACTACCACATGTTCATCATGCCTTCCTTTTATTTCCTTCTTCTTTCTTTATTTTTATTTGTTTGGTGGTTTTCTTGCTTCTTTGAAGAATAGCTCAATATCCGAGTGAATATTGTATTTATTGAGCGTCTTTGGCATGAGATCATCCTAATTGCTGTTATTCTGTGTACCCTATCCCTCTACCCTAACCTAACGTATGTAGGTGGGATGGGAACTATACCGATAAACGTTCAAAACTCTTTCGGGGATTTTAGCTGAATACTTAGATAAATGTGCAGAATATTCCGCTTAGAGGTATCAAGAAATAATTGCTCGCCGTTTAAAAACAGAGGAAGATATTGTTAAAGTTTGCAACTTGCAAGATACAAAAACTCTCCAAGTTTAAACTGCAACAATGATGTGAAGCACATGTGTGAATGTGTGTGTGCGTGTGCGTATATGCTTATGACCATGTGTGCCAATGTTACATGCAAAAATAAGCTTAGCACTACTTATTCAAGAGAGGAGGTTTGCATGAGAATGCCACAGCAAAAAAAAAAAAAAAAAAAAAAAAAAATAGCAAAACGCAAAATCTGTTACGCATGTACAGCGCCGTGTTTCCGCAATGGAAGAGGGGAGGGTAACTGAGGGAGCATACATCGAGTGGAATTAATTTATTCTTAAACTCGGAGAGTTTCTACAAATTATGTAAAACGGTATGTAAATAGAGTATTATTTACACATCAAATTATCATGTATTTCTTGAGGCATCAACACCAATGAATTCCTTGTATAAGGAACTTATGTTCTTCGGTACATCTTACTGAGTAATTTGCTATTAGTGAGCAATATTGTCTCTTATCTTCATTAGTTAATGATACACACAAAGAGGAATAATCAAATATTGCCTTCTTGAATGACATAACGTACTATTAATCTACTTATGGTAGATCCATAAGTTTCCGGCCTCACCGATAAGGATTATCGCCTTTACAAAACCTTTACCTGGTGTCATACCAGATTTGTTAAGTAAATAATTGCATATGTAACTTCCGCTCCGCTGTGGTCAGTTGTCCAGATATAGTTGAATAAAGAAGGCTATGTGAAGAAGATTGTGACATGTGCAAAATGGAGTATTGAGCTGTTATTAAGTTCTTCACAAAAGAAATGCTTACTTCAAATGAAATTAAACAGCGATTGGGCGGTGTATGAAGAAGCATCTTCCTCATATTCTATCGTAAAAGAATGGACCAAACTTTTTCGAAGATGTGAAGAAATGTGGCTTCAAGGAGATCGACTATCCACACTACAGCCCAGATATAGCTTCAAGTGACTATTTCCTCTTCTCAAATAAGGAAAATGGCGATCGACTTTGTGCGATAAAAATTATTAACCTTAGGGCGCATGAACATACTCAATACGGTCCCCATCTCGATCCGCATTGAATTCATCACATTCGCTGTTTTTATTAGAACGAACTTGTTCTTGAATCCCCGTTTACCTACATATTTTCAATCCGGACAGCGTATTCAAATAGATTTGAGACCGACGTATGAACGTTGTAAATTCATTTCAGCAGTGTCATCTTTGACTAAAACACCAACAAAACAGGAAAGGCTGTTTGTGGGAAGGAGAAAAGATCACTTGTTTACCTCCAGCGCCAATGATTACTCGCTTGAGGACTTTGCTCTGGGACGATAATTTCATAGCGCCCATTATAATTAAAGTGGTGTATAGAAGGAGAAAATTAAGAAAGAAATATTACCGTGACAAGCATTAACAAACTAATTGCAAACGAAGAATGTCTTAACCCCTAACATTAATGTCATTAACACTATACCTAAATTTTCCGACGCCATTTGCAAGCAGACCGAAGTTAGACTCATAATAGGGGTGTACTAAAAGATTTCGGCCTGACTCAAAGATATCGTGAAGATGACCAAATTACTAATATTACTATACTTTCTACAAAATGGACAAAACTGAAATACGCACAGTGATAAAATACTTCCTTTTGAAGGGTTTAACCCCAACAGAAATATAAAAGATATTAAATTCCACATTAAAGGATGCTTACCCCTTCGTTTTCGACGGTTAAAAAGTGGATTGCTGAATTTAAGCAAGACCGTACATCCATTCAAGATGATGAGAGCTCAGGGCATCCCAAAACTTCTACTGCGGACAAGATTTTGACAGAAATTTACAATGCCGTGCCCAGTGATCACCGCATGAAGTTACGCGAAATGGCTGACATTGCAAAGATTTGGACAGGTCGTGTCCACTACATTTTAAACGACGTTTTGCGCATGAGAAAGCTTTTCGCTCTACGGGTGCCGCATTTTTTAACAATGGACCAAAAAGGCATCCGAGCGAACATTTCGCAATAGTATTTAAACTTGTTTTAAAGCAATTCCAGTGAATTTCTCCGAAATTTCATAAAGTAGATGAAACATGGATTCATCACTACACGCCAGAGACAAAGGAGCAGCCTAAACTGTGGGTGGCTACAAGTGAAAGTACACCAAAGAAAGCAAAAACGGTTTCATCTGCAAGAAAAGTCATGGCTTCGGTTTTCTGAGATTCTCATGGTGTGGTGCTCGTAGACTACCTGCAGAAGAACAGAACCATCATCGGGGAGTATTACTTACTTCACTACTGGACCAACTGAAGGATGTTACTCAGGTTAAACGTCCAATCCTTGCGAAAAAGAAAGTTCTCTTTCATCATGATAATGCTCCTTCACTCATGTCTGAGATTGTTGCTGCAAACAGCATGACCTTCGCTTCCAAGTGCTTCCGTGTTCACCGAATATGGCTCCCAGCGATTACATTTTGTTCCTAAACCTGAAGAAATGGCTGGATTGACGAAGATTCACATCAAATGATAAGATTGAAGTTGAAAGAAACGTTTATTTTATACATTTGGACAAACATTATTTACTGAGGGTGTTATAATGTTGGAAAACCTTGAACTAAATATATTGATTAACGAGCTATGTTGAAAAATAAAAAAGCACATTTCTCTTAAATGTTGTGTTTTCTTGGGCAGACCGATAACTTTTAAAACGTCTGTCGTATTGTAGATGCAACCCAGGTAGGGCTCATTCTCCCATCAGTCCAAAACATTCTAGAAACGTCAAATGGTAGGTTGCTGCTAATTTTTGGAAACGATTTCAATGTCTAGATTCCAGATATGATTGTTGTAGGTTTCCTTCTGAATTGAAGCGTTTCTCCGAAGCTGATGCACCTTTACAAGAAATGTGTACATGTTGTGTAAAGCTTGAAGAGAAGCTGAGCAGGTTTTCCACTCAGAGTCAGGGGGCTATCAGCAGCTCTCACATCAACAGTGAGGATGAAGAAAAAGATTAAAAGCACAGCTACCACAGTGTTGTTTGAAGCTAGTAACATCACAATGTTTAATCATGTTTCGTTCTGTTCTCTATTTATGAAATACAAATACACTTTCTGTTGATGTGATTATTTCTTTGAGTTTTGAAATATGGTGTTTTACCTAAACTCCTTTCGATAAATATTATTGCAGTGAACTAGATGTGTAGTACAGATAATTTCATGTAAATAACTCAATTATCATTCAGATTTGTGAATGTTTTCATGAAAAAGAATATAAACACGCACACTTTATAAGTAACCGTATAAAATTTATAAAAAGTATAATAAGCATAATTTATAAAAACAAAATTATAATTTACAACTCCATAAAGCATAAATTTGGGTTCCAATGGCTAACGACATTAGTTGTATGTCCAATTCTTCAGTGCTTTACTTCTGCTATTCGCATTTTCCCATTCATGTTAGGTTGTATACAGGTGGAAATGATAATGCCTGGTGTGTGTACCTGTTAGTTCCAGAATTACACTTGATGCTTTTTTTTTTTTTATCGCCTGTTTTTACTACTGAGGCAGTGGACACTGATGGTACATGAGATGAAATGATAAATTGGGAAAGGAATATTTTTTTAAGGAAGGAAGCATTCCACGTGTAAGTTTAGGGTACTTCTCCGGCATTGGCCATTTATAAGGGCTGAGGAAAACCTAGAAAAACTCCCAGTCAGGGAGGACGGTCCTGGTGGGAATCGAACTCCAGACCTCCCGCTTACGAGTCTGCGCCTTAACGACCTCGGCCACCGTGGCGGTACACTTGATGCTGACACGCTGGTAGTATGTGGTCAGCATCTCTCAAAAATGTAAAAAATAAAAGTCCACTGGTATTCTTTCTTTCTCGTGAAGGGACTGCGATAACGAGAATTATGAGGAAAGGAAGGAAGGGAAGAAAAAATGGTAAAGGCAAGAATAAAACTAAGAAATACGGATAATGGCATCACGAAATAATGATAATGAGAAACTACTGGACACTAGAAGGAGAAGGAGAAAGAGAAGGCGTTGATAACTATTACAAAGGCGATGAAAAGATAAAAAATAGAACAGGCGAAGACGATAACTTCTAGAGAAGAGGTTGCTGATTTGACTATGACGGAGTGGTGGAATTGAAGCAGGAGGTACTGAAGGATGCTGAGAAGGAAGAGGGTGAAGGAATTAGAAAGAGCAAAGTGTTTGTGTTTCCGGTTCGGCGCTGAGATCAATGCAGTCATCAGTCACCCGGATGTCAGTCGGGAGGGGCTACTAAACTAACGGAAATTTTGAAATCTGTATGTGGCACACCAGACGGAACATAGAATGGGATCCTTTCATAACACACAGGGGTTGCATTGCCAGATGTCAAGACTTTCTTCTTGTGCCCACTTACACAACGGGGCTTTCTTCCTCACCCAAGCCAAACGGTCCAATCTACTCATTGCTCCTGGCGATACTTAACTTGTTATTAGCTTCTTAGCGATTCCACACACTTAAGGAATTGACCATGCGTATTTATCTTTATACTTTTCGTTCTTCGTCTTTTTAACGTTTCGTTTCTGCACAAAATTCAATTTGCTCTACTTCCAAATGCTCCAGCTGCAAAAATGAAGACAATTTCTTAATGATTTAAAACAGTTTATATATGGTTGGGTTTCATTTATATAAAAACGTCTTCTTCTGCATTTTTTCTGTGCATTTTAGTCTTACTAATTCTAGATAGGCATTTGAATTCCACAATTCCTCATTCCATACCTTCCGGTAACGAAAAATAATCTCGCAATCAAATTATATATCTTTCAACTCTGAAATCATGAATTTTAGAAACACTGTTCTTTATATTGTGTAAAACAAATTCTATATCTTACTTAGGACCTTTATTAACAAACAGCTATAACATTTTCCTCATATCTAGATAACAATAATAGAATGTCAGTGGCACAGAAAGTCGTCTTACTTCTTGCTTGTAAGCTAGAGTCTTGTGTGGTGTGTATTTTACTTGATCTGTACTCCAGTGTAATTAAGTTTATCACGAGAGGGTCTGAGATTACCGATAAATTCACGAACGTAGTGAATCTAGAAAGCTCAGACCCTCCAGTGATATTTATTACGGCTATTTCACAATTAAAATAAGAATTTAAATTTAAATTTGAACCTTTTCAAGCAATCTTACGACAGATGAATGCCGATTGTCAGAAATGCCAATGGAGAACAGCAAAACACAGGTTTAGGACTATTTCATGAATAGAATAAGAATAAAATTATATATATTTGAAATTTGCGCACATGTTAACACTTGTTATACTTATGAATATTTATTCCACTCAGAAACCGTGAGACTGAATTGGACAAAAGTCGATTATTACAATCGCTACCGTTCTAGTTTCTAATACCAACTGAGAAAACAAAAAGATAACTACAGTGTCTCTATTTTTCTTTGTATTCTGCGGTTTGGAATTCCTTATGATAAGATCAATTTGCACATTTGTCGCATCACCAAAACGCTTTGAAGAACCCTCCATTTTGCGTTATGATTGTCCATTGTGCTATCACTGGCTCCCCACCGCCTCTAGCAAAAGTGGTCAATGAGGCGTGTTCAGGAATTATATAGTGCAGGTATAGAGTTGACTACGCTGACCACAAGACAAATGCACGTCGTGTGATAAAACAAATTTGTTAATTTTTTCCTCGATAATTTCACTGCGTAATCCAGCTGTGATTGGTCAAAAAATTCAAAATGTTGTATCATTTCATTGGTCGATTTTAAGATGAATCACACGAGTCATTATAATTTTTAATCTCGAGTATATGCTTTTCATTCAAGAGCACTGAAGGCGTGCCCTTAAGTATTTTCTTTTCTCTGGACTCAACGAATTTTTAAGGATGTTCATTACCCACTTTCCAGAACTCCACAGAAGAACAAGACCAACGTTATATATTATATAGTTTTGTTATTTCTTTTCTAAACTTATTTATTGCTAAGCATTTTACAGTATCATAAACATTTTAACATGTATATATTAATGTGTAAAAGGTATATCGCACGTAAATAGTTGTATCTGTTCCTCTCTTTTGTTAACAAGCATTTTGTACACTATGACTTTTATTGAACGTTATCCTTAATCCTTTTTAATACACATACAAAATGGGAGATAGTGTAGAGATGCGACAAACTGTGAGAAAAGAAATGACTTTTAGGAAAAAAATACAAAAAAAAAGAAAGAAAAAGGAAAGATATGGAAGAAATGGTTGGAGGGATGTAAGCTGCATAACAGAAAACAAGGCGTTGTCGAACATACATACATGCATGCATACATACATACAATACATACATACATACATACAATACATACATACATACATACAATACATACATACATTCATACATACGTACATACATACGTACATACATACATACATACTTACATGCATACATACATACATACATACATACATACATACATACGTACATACGTACATACATACATACATACTTACATACATACAATACATACATACATTCATACATACGTACATACATACATGCATGCATACATACATACAATACATACATACATACATACATTCAATACATACATACGTACATACATACATACATACTTACATACATACAATACATACATACATTCATACATACGTACATACGTACATACATACATACATACATGCATGCATACATACATACAATACATACATACATGCATACATACATACATACATACATACTTACATACATACATACATACTTACATACATGCATACATACATACATACTTACATACATGCATACATACATACTACATACATACATACATACATACATGCATGCATGCATACATACATACAATACATACATACATGCATACATACATACATACTTACATACATACATACATACTTACATACATGCATACATACATACATACATACTTACATACATGCATACATACATACATACATACATACATACAATACATACATACTTGCATACATACATACATACATACATACATACATACATACATACATACATACATACATGCATACATACATACATACATACATACATACATACATACATACATACATACATACATACATGCATAGAAGGCAATTAGCACAGGAGGGTGAGAACATCATTTTGGGCAGCAGGTACCCCATTTGCGCTCATTAGCAGTCTAATTCTCCAAACTGTTATTTTATTGCCGGCACCTCCCCGGTAGCGTTCCGGACGCCACATGGTTTTCATCCCCACTCCTCAAGCTATGCAGCTCCCCCCTGCCTGTGTCTCATCTGGCTCAGGAAACCCTTTCCAACATGACTTGTAAGTCAGAAATTAAAATCATATCATACCTTGTTTCAGTATAATTTACTTTATCAGTCTGTTGGTTTGCTAGTGTTTAGGTCATTTTTAATTATTTATATTGTTATAAAGTCCTTCGTAAGTACCTTCCGCATACAAACACATGATGCATGCCCCATCACTTTCCCAATTTACACACCCATGTCTCCTTTTTTCCTGCCTTTCTTTTTTATTTACACGTTTATTCCAACTTCCTCCGTACCCTTGGTACTCTCTCCCTCACCTTTCATTTCCCTCGTTTCTTCCATTTCTCCTTTTAGCACTATTTTACGATAACCCCTTTCAACTTTTTTTCTCCATCTCACTTTAACCATACTTGCCTTCTAACCCAAGTTCGTGGGTTCAAACTCGGCCATGATTGATGGATTTTTTCGGGCGTAAAAATCCTAAGCATGGCTTTCTTCGGAAGGGAAGTAAAGCCGTGGGTCTCGTGTCGTACATTTACGGCACGAAAAAGAACCTCAAGCCTGAAAAAAGAGGCCTCTGAGCAAAATGTGTCGGCCATTTCACGCCCTGAATTGAATGTGAGGCTGGTGACCTGAGATGTTAAAGAGCGTCCGTAAATAAATCAAACCAAACAAAAAAATCCATCTCACTTCGTTATTTCGCCTTCAGGCTAAATGTTAACAGGTGTAACAGCTGCATAAACATTTTACCATCATCATTGTTCCATTGTTCATATGTAAAATTATAGTTTGACAACTAGGCACACAGCGCTGGTAATTCAAGGCATTTAGGAAACATTTTAATTGCGTGTTTATCTTCTATTCTGGTGTTCAAAGGAAAGGTTCCCAAAAATTTATTTTGGAATTCCACTGCGAAGTGTTCCAAATAAAATAAACACTACAGTCAGTGATTTAAATATATTTCTTGAATGTACGATCCATAAAAAGCCAAATCTTATAGTTTTTGAGCAGAAAATCTAGACATTGGCGAGCTATATTTTCATACTGCAGTTTAAACTTTTAAAGGCAGAAATCTATGAAAATGTTTATTTATTTTATAATATTATTTTTTACTGTGGATGTAAAAAATTATGTATTAACGGAAAGGTCTTCTAGTGAAAAAATGAAAGAATATTGGATGACAACAATGCATACAAGTGCTGATTCTTTCGGACTATCAGGAGGTCTCCATGTTATGGGACTGTAATGTTATTTACTGTACTTCGGAAACAAGTGCAAGAGTTAAACATAAATACGACTTGCACTTGTTTCCAACACGCGACATTGCAGTTTCTTTGCCCGGATTATTCCAGTGACCTTTGGCAGTCAGTTTTGAGTTCACGAAGATACATTTAGTGTTTTATCTCTTATTTACCCTGAATCAACAGTTCAGGAGTCTGTCGGAACCAAGTCGCCTCCTGTTTGCCTTTTACAGATAAGCCGCCAAATAGATGGCCAACTGCTCTTGCTATTGAATACAATTTCATATTTCTAACGAGTTTATATATTAGGTAAGTACAGGATGCCGTTCTGAAACAAATGTATGATTTGTATGCTTATCACGAATAATATTCACGGTGTACAAAAAATGAGAAACGAAAATTAGACTATGGATGGTAACAGTGGGCAAAAAGTTGATAGGTAACCATAAACTTGGAGTTTCAGAAATTGGCATTTATATCACGACTAGCCACTATCTGTAGGTTTATTCTGATCTCCAACCAGATAGAGAAATGTAAAATGTACTATACTTTCTATAATATCGAACAAAACTGGCGATATATGACAGAAATATTGTAATATTATCATCTTTTTATTCCGAATTCTCGAAAGCGTTGTGCCACAAAAGCATTTTTCAGCAAGCAACCTGAAATTCGCTGACCGTCTGCTGGGGGTCATCGCACAGCTGTTGCAGCAAATTGTTGTGTTGGTTAATCCTCTTTTTGTTTACTATGCATTGTTCACGACGATCAACTTTTTTCTAACTCACGAAATTTTGCGCCAAGTTAGCGAATTTCACACAAAGCAGTTCAAGAGCCAGTCAAACAGTGCCGGGCTTGGCAGCTCGCACTTGTGTCCGAAAGTCCGTACACCAACGAATTCATTAATTTATTGCATAATTAACTTTAAAGTCAGGGGTAAACTTTTATATCCTGATCATCTTCTTCAATTCTGCCCGTCATTCTCATCAAGTTTTCATTTTCTATTGCCCTGGCTATTCCACCTCTCGATTTTAGCGAATTCCGAAGGAATGTATTGCAGTTTATGCCCAAGAAAATGCTTTCGAAAATTTTATTTAAATCTGATTTCTAGGCAAAAAAAAAAAAAAAGAGGAAATAAAAATGTATTTACACATATGTGTCTGCTAACGATCTAGAGGCCGCCATTTTTTGTTTTCTCAAGGAAACTTGGTATATGACGATCAATTAACAAACGATTCATCCAGCAAAATTGGACCATTGAATATGGAAGTTTACGTAAAAGCGAAAGTTTAAAAATCGCTCTAGAGGCCGCAATGTTTTCTTCCTCAATGAAACACGATATTGAAATAAAATAATAAAAATTGCTTCTGAAAATCAGCGAAATTAGACTAATATGAGTAGAGGTTTTCCTGAAACCCAAACTTTAATTTCCCCCCCCCCAACGAAACTCGGTATATATCATTTTAATAAAATAAGAAAAATAGTTTGTGAAGATCAGGGAAATCGAACCATTAGGGATGAGGGTATACCTGAAAATCGAATATTTATAATCGATGAGCACTCGATTAAAGAGATAGATGAGTCATACGAGGAGATTGTTACTGTTAGCATTAACAATTGGGTATTTTCACCAAGCAATAAACTAGGTTTATCATATGGGGGAATAGTTTGCGCATGCGCATGGACGAATAATCGGATTTAACTTTTACAGACAACGGATGTCCCGCTGTTTCATCGAACGGCAGCGGAAAAAGTTGATTTTCATGAATGTTGGAGCGATATGGAGCGATGTACAAATCTTAAGCGGTAGTATGTTTGTCTGTTACTTCGTCCTTGTGAATTCTTCCTCGCCATCTTTCTTCGGACATGCTATACTCTTCACTCTATTCTCTCTATAACTTATTCTTGTTGGTCCATTCTCTCCTTTGTTTCATTTATCTTACTTGCTGTAATCTAGAGACGCATTAATGTGTTTATTTAATGATTAGCTATTTTATTTAGGCATTGGTATTTAAAGTAGTGTATACATGTAGAAGTTATCAATATTAAAAGTATTGCTTAATTAGCTGTCCACTAATAGGTAAGTTAAAGTTTGTTTCAGCTTTCGAGGCATATAAATGTTCCAGTACTGAGATTCTTGGAACTTTCTGATCAGACCGTTGGTTAGTTACCTCAGGAATGCAGTTAGTTATTCGGAGAACGTGATGCCTTGCTTACAGATACACAAAATTTAGCCCAACTGTAGAAGAACTCTTAATATCGGAGGCCACAACTACTGAATCAGTGTTTTGAGTGGCAAAACTTACTTGTTTTTTATAATACGAAAGTGAAGTGTTTAAAAATGTGACCTAGTTCCGAAAAAGATATCGTTAACTAATGGCCAGCATAAATAATGCATCCTAAGATGACTAGAGAAATAAGATTGATAAAAGAAATAGGAAATAAACGGCGTAGGGAGTCAAGTGTGATTTTACAGATAGAAGAAACAAAGAAATTGATTACTGCAAGAAGATAGAACTGAAAAATCCATAGTATGGAATATTATAAAATAAAATAAAAGAAAATGGAAAAAGCACAAACAGCTCTACAGAAAAGACGTAATCATTACAAATAGTTCCGCAAATAGTAGCGCATGAGAAGAAGAAAAACAGAGTATTTGGTTACAGGTTAATAAATGAACAAATGGATTAGGTTCCACAGTTGAAAGTTTAAAGCATTAAATACACTTGTTCACTCCCAGCTAGTGCAGAAATTTGGAAATTCTACGCCAACATCACTCCCAGCTAGTGCAGAAATTTGGAAATTCTACGCAAACACGGGTAGTTATATCTGATTTGTGGGAACTCTGCTTCAACCAATTTCCTGGCCCTGGTCAGGTGTGAATAAAACGAAGCACTGATATGATTATGAGTTATCTTAAAACACTAAGGACGGTCTGAAAAGTTCTGTGCCTAACAATGAAGGAACAAGTTTTAACTTGAACATTACTTTTATCTTTCAATATAATCTCCCTTAAGTTCAATACATTTATTCTAGCGATGTTCCAATGACATTATCTCATTCCTGAAGTAGTTTTAACGGGAGTTTTGCAAAAACTCTACACAGAAATTAAATAAAATCTGTACCTTGTTACCTATACCGGGATGAGCATTTTCAAATTTTATCATTTATTAAATTTTTCTATTTCACACAATACATAATCATTTTACAGATTAAATCAATAATTATATAAAGAAACCAAAATACAATTTAAAATAAACATTAAACATTTCACTACTATTGCCCTACAGCTGAATTCGCTTCTTGATTTGATGAAAAACCCTGACCAGAGAGGAAAAATTTGGCTTTGGGAACAGATGGAAGACAGGAGGAGTCAAATCTGGAGATTAGGGTGGATGTTACAATAATTCATACCTCAATTTCTATTTGCTAGATAAATTTAATGAGCAGATGATGAAAGTGATGAAAAGTTATTTTTCTTACAAATGTTTTCCTCTACTTTGTTTAAAATATTGCATTAGCACTCTCCTGTTATGGTCTTACCCGTACGAAAATAATGAAATAATACCATAACTTTTCCTGCAAATAGAACCGGTTTTGACTTCTTGGCTTCTGTTTAGTATAAATGACAGCTATTTGCTGGATCTAAGTCGGGGGGACCACAGAACGCTCCAAACACCGCTGCGATATTTTCATATAAATGCGCTCTAGAAAGCGCAGCACGTTTTTCATGTGTAATTCTTCATGTTAAATGCAACCTGTGCATTGCTTTAAAATAACCGATCGAAGTAACTCAGGCAGTCTGCTTGGGATTCGCGTTCGGGCCGGTCATTCTGAACTTTTGGCTATTTCTGGGATGGAACTTTGCTTTCTACGAATTTTACGCTCTTTCATTTCATATCACTTCGTTCAGGCCGAAAGGTTTCTGCTCCGGCCTTTGGTATATGCAAATGGCATTCTGAGGGATTCGAACATCTTGGAGATAGGATGTTCTATCAGGGATCCCGTCTATGTCCTTATCTCTCCTCATCCCTTTCCCCCTCAGCTGAAATATCGAAATATCCTCCCCCGATCCTAACAATCCAATACAAGAAATGCCTATAGCTTCAGCAATGACAGGCACTGTAGCTCGCTCGTCATCATGTACTTGTTCAATGATGCAATTGTTGCACATTCTGTATGTGGGTTACTTTCTTCTTCAAAGCTGGTATGGAGATATTCAACTTCAGTAGTACATTTTTAATCGTTGAAATTGAGGATAAAGAGTCTCTACATACTTTTTATAAGTTTAGTATCAATTTCCTTTGGTTTTAAAACATATTTTACAATGAGTTTTATGATACTCAAGCTTGTCCATTTTATGGAATACCCAAAGCACGTGTGTTTTACCTAGCTGTATTAAATAAACTAGTTCCAAAGTAAAAAGAAAAATCTTACCATTCACGGCCACATAAGATCAAGGCCGAGAAATTTTCAGAACGGCCGCATATTTTACAGTACAAAATTAGAGTGCAAATTTCGTCACATGTATGCATAATGCTGTGACTTACACGTGAAAATCCCGGTTGCAATTTCAATAAACTTTTAAGTGGTTGCAGTAACAAACATACCAGTACAAGGGAAGAACATTTTCTGATGCAGAAAGTCTGCCACCTCTCAGATACCGTTCGAAGATATAACCTAAGGCTACATTCAACATATGCATATCTTACCGGTGGTGTCCAGAAATATAAGAAGGCTCTTTAAGAAGAAAAGAGTTGTACAGAAGAAGTAAACGTCCATGCTAGAGGAAAAGTGAGCACTCACACCTGCTTTATATGGACGAAAGAAAATCCACGCATCTTTCATGACCTAAGGTTAACATATCGTGTGGGTCTGGTGTGGGCTCTTTTTCTTTGCCCAATATAGACCTAATATAGAAAGCTGCAATTCTTCCCGATGTCATTATTACAATGTGAAGATCGTATTGGTGCAACCCCTTATTTACTATGGGAAGTTTAGAATATAGTTTGCAATGGCAACTGATGCGAAATATATTAAACTCGAAATTTCCCATATTAAACAATAAGCTCTCCTTTTTCTTTTTTTGTATGGTTTTAATGATAATATTGTTTATTCTAAGAAACCGAGGAATATTAATGACCTAAATCGTAAATAATTCAAACTTCGGAAAGAGCCATATCAGAAAAAAAGGTTACAACGCATCTTGTGAAATTTCTGCACTTTATGATAGCTCGCAATGGCGGACAGGCATAGCATAATTTCTGGTATAAGAAAATGCAAAATTTTCTACAGTATATATGAACGTTTTTATAAACTGACGTTCAATAGTGAACGCCTTTTAGAGAATTTATTTTATTTTAATTTCAACCATTTATAGATAATCTACAATAACAAAAATATAATTAAAGATAAAAAGTATTATTTAGTTTATGTAGCATTTTGAAATATGAGTAGATTATATTTTACACACTTCCACTATGTGAAACAGTGTTTAAATAAAATCAAGTTGCTGCGAACAAACGCTGAAATCTTAATATGCAGAATTTGCTTGAGAAATTCCTCTCAAAGATTAAAAAAAAAAAAAAAAAAAAAAAATATTAAAACAGTGGTTAAAACGTGCATGAATATACAAAATGGATATCTAGTGCAGTGCTTTGATGTAATGTGTACTCTAACTTAACAGAAGATGTCACGCGTCTTAATTAAATAACAACAAAGACCATAAGCATGCACCATATAGAGCAGGAAACGTGGTCTGTACGCCCGCACAGCTAGAGTGACGTCACTGCTCGTGGCGTTGCGTCGAGATGCAGTTGGAACACGTGGGCCATGTTTTTTCAGCTGTTGTTTGTGTTAACTGGCCGATAACATCATTAAAATTCGTGAACGTCACTCACAGTCCGCGGCTGACCCAGGTTTCCCCTTCACCTCGGCCACGTTGACAGAAAGAGTTACACATAGCGTTGTTTTTTCTGAAATGTCACATATGCTATGTTTCTGTGGTGTGGAAAGCCATGTAAAATGTAATTGTGTGAATAATATTCTGTATAAATCAAAATAAACCATTACTATATAATCAGGCAGGATCTGTGATTAAAGGAGGGTAATCGTTTTGATGAAACTGAAGGATTTATTGACCACATTTCATCATAAGACTTTAAGTATAAAATAAACCAAACCCCTAGATGGTCTAAACTGGCCAGAGTACGAAAAGCCCACTAATGGCGGGCCGCGCTCGATTCCCACTGTGTTGTTCATTTGTTTTATTTACGGACGCTCTTTAACATCTCAGGTCATCAACGTTCCATTCAATTCAGGGCGTGAAACGGCCGACAAATTTTGCTCAAAGGCTCCTTCTTTCAGCTTTGATGTTCTTTTTCGTGCCGTAAATCTACCACACGGTAGCCATAACTTTACTGTCCTTCCAAAGGAAGCCATACCTAGGATTTTTATGCCGAAAAAATTCATAGGTCCTGGCCGGGATTGAACCTGCGATTTTGGAGGCAAGCATGTATGTTACTAATACACTACCAGGACTGACAGTTGCCACTGCGGACAAATTAACTGAGAGGGAATTTTTCCGACCAAAACGCGAAATACAATATACTACGTTTAGTTGTTGACGGACTCTGAGCTCATTAATTCAGTTTTTTCATCGGAAAATCTTAAATAACGCACCAACATGTAGAATACTCATCGCTATAACACATATAAATCCACTAATTACTGATCCACCAAACAATCGAAAATGATGCTAAAAATATCAGCAGTGCATATAAATTGTGAAGACAATTGAAAGATTTTACGAACTTTGCAACCATCACTGGAATGATAACTGCAGTTTCCCCTCGTTGACAGGCATTAAAATTTTTATTATTTGGGGAAAAAGACGAAGAAATTCTGTTTCTGGGTTTGTGTTAGTTATTAACATCTTTAATATTTAACACCAAGAGCAAAGAGTAGAAATATAATTAAAATAAACACAACGTGATACGCATGCTTACAAATATGTGATAATAAGATGACAGTATTCTGAAATATTACGTGTTTTGTATACCAGTTTTCAGTATTTTTATTAATATATTTTGAACATTTTGTTCTTACTGTTGTGTAACTATAGACTCTATAGGCGGATTTGAGTTTTTTTGAACATTCGCTTTTTTGCACGACATATTGTAGCGGCATAGGACAAAAAATCTCTGCATATACACAAAGAATGGGAAAACATTAAAACGGACAAACTTTAGGAATTTGCACGGAACATCAAAATAAACATTTTTTCCTATGAGGCTTTTGCAAACCGCTGTATGGCACATCCGTTCTTCAAATGTTTGTTGCGTGTACGTCTTGACCCAGTACAGTACTTGTTTACTAACACGGAATGACCCCAATGAACATGGTTTGTGTATGTACTCGCACTCCAACGGGCGAGCAGCTTAGCAAATGAACAATCGCCGTTCACTGCACCATTAGACGCTTGCATTTTGAACGAAATGTCCTGCTGCAAGTGAAGCATTAACACTCGTGCAATTGCTGATAATATGAGAACAGTCACAGGAATATTTTGAACAGCGGTTGCATCCATTTCATAGGCAACACGCGCACCGCCATGTTATCCACTTGGAGTACAATTTTGGAAATGGTATCTGGCAAATGCATTCCACATTTCCATTCTTTTGAAACGTTTTTGTAAATTAAACTATTTTGAATGTTTTATAAGTCTGTCAAAACAATAAAGGGGTTACATTATTTAAGATGTGGTGTCCTCGAAAAACAGTTCCTCGTAGAAAAATCTGACATTAGAGAGAGAAATAAAGAAGCTAGTTTTAGTATCCCGTGCAAGCTCACAAAATCTGTGGTTTTAATTTTTTTGTTCAGCCTATATACAGAGTGAGACATTTATAGTGTCGCGGCCATTTTCCTTCGAAACGAGGGGAGGGGGGGGGACAAGGAAGTTTATTTGTATTTTTATTAAGTGATATATACGGAATTTCTTTGCGAAACTGCCGCTAGAGCGATTTTTAAATTTTGGGTAGCCCCTCCCCCACCCCGCCAATTTTCCAATTTCACTGATTTTCAGAAATAATTTATTTATTATTTTATTTCAATGGCATATATCAAATTTACTTAAAATTTTTTTTTTAATTGTGGCCGTTAGAGTGATTTTTAAATTTCAGTTTAGCCCCCACTCCTTTTTGAGGTAACGCCCCACTCCCAACAATGTGATAATTTTAAAACAATTTTTCTTATTTCATTTAATTGGTATATGCCGAGTATTTTTTGTGAAAACACAATTACTGGTGCTGCTAGAGCGATTTTTATATATTGACTTTCAGGTAATTCCCGTTCCTAATGGCCCGAATTCCGTGCTTTTCAAAAATGATCTTTCTTATTCTATTTAAATGGGATATACGGAGCTTCGCATAACATATTAATGTTATTAACATATTAATGCCACTAGAGCGATTTTTAAATTTTGGAGTGCAGGCAATCCCAATCCCCCCTCTCCTAAAAGTCAAGGTCACTGATTTTCAGGAATTTTTATGCCATTAGAGCGATTTTTTAAATTATGGGGCGCAGGCAACCCCTCCCCTCCATTCCTTATAGTCCGATTTCACTGACTTTCGGAAACTACTTTTCGTGTTTTATTTCAATGACATATACCAAGCTTTCTTTAAAGCACCCACTAGAGCATTTTTAAATTTTGCTTTAACCCCTAAAAGGTTTTCAGTTTTACCCCCACTACTAGATGTCAAACTTCCCTGATTTTCGAAAACAACTTTTATCAATTTGTTTTAAAGGTACTTACTAAATTTCTTTGAGATAAACCAAAAACTGCGACTGCTAAAGCGATTTTTCATATTTTTCTTAAAAAAATCTCTTTTAGTTAGCCCCCACCCCATTGGTCAAATTTTGCTGGTTAACGATCTTGACGAATTGTTTGTTTATTGATGTTTATGTGCCGAGTTTCATTAATAAAAACAAAAATTGCGACCGATAGAGAGAGAACGGACATACATTTATGCATATTTTAGATGATGATGATGATTATTATTATTATTATTATTATTTTGTATTAGTTTTGTATGTAGGTTCCTAGAAGGTGCGATCGATGCAGATTTGGATGGACTAGTAAAAACTTTTTCCATTGGTTCAACAGCATGGGTTACATTCCTTCGACATTCGCTAAAACAAATAAAATAGCTGAAAAATAAGCAGATTTTTCACGAATGTGACCACAACATTCCGGATAACGTTTATCAGAACTAAAGTCAGAAAAATGTACTAATTTTCATTTTATATGACAAAGTAATGTACATGGATGTCAACTGCCGATACAAGCGTAGTGTTACAACCCTGGATATACGACAGCCAAGTAAACGATGGAAGCGACAGCTCTTGTGAAACTGGTTCCGGAAGCGGCTAAAATCTAATCCTTGAATTTGGAAGGAGAAGAATAACATAATTTATATATTTAATTGTTATACATGATGAACTCGCACAAAAAAAAAAAAAAACTCTCCATTGTTGTTCGTGCTACTATGACTCAAAAAGCAGACAATTTCCAGATGTAGTGTCAAATAAAGTGGCTATTAATATAAATGCAGTCGAAAACTTAGTACCGGGTGTTAGGTTTCGCGCAATCGGAGGGGTGGGGAAGAACATCTGGGACACGCGTAGACTTGGGCGCGTGCCAACCATACGCATGCATTACACACAGTCCCATATGTTGCCTCCTGAACATATTGCAAGCTGCGTAATGTGGCAGGCTTTGTGCAAGCCCCGTGGGAAATCTAGGCCGGATTACATCTTAACAGCCTCTTCAAACTTTGACTCTTTATTAGAAGAGCATTCCTTCTCATGTCATTAAAATCTCAAAGGATGCGTTTCTCTACCAAGATCCTTCTCTCTGTTGGTTTTCGAGCACAGCGTTAACATTTAACTATGCAAAATAAGACAATCAGTAGACCTAAACAACCCCCCACCGTTTAACTCTAGGAATTAGTTCCTTAAAACTATACGTGCGGACAAGAGTGATTTTTTTTTATTAATGTAAATATATAATGAAATAGCGTCTGCGTATTTTTGGAAATCCTCTAATTTGAACGCATTTTTTTCATATTGAAACCTTATTTATCCACAATCGTTTCATATGCATGAAAGGCGATGTTCTTGTGTTCATTATTGGCAACATCCAGACGCTAGCTAGCTATAGACCGGTGTTTCTATGTTCTCAGTTTCGAAACATGACGTCATATCGGCGATATCATACAACTTGATGACAGTAAATGTTTTGATCACTTTTCCAATTTGACTTCATATGGTTGAAAATCAGAGTTAAGCGAAGAAGAATGTGCGACTATTACATATTGCAAAGGTGAAGGGAAATGTGCAGAGATGATGAATTTCTGCATTGGTAATATTAAAGGGCCCTTTTCCATTAAACAAACAGAATGGAACAAGGAGAGCTATACTTACCGTCGATCGTGTGAAAACATTGGCTTTCATTTAAAACATTTTACATGTAAATATGTCTGACCACTTATATAGCAAAAAGAAGTTATTAAAAAAAAAGTTTGTCTAATGAAAAATATGCAGGAGAATGAATAGCATTCGGTCCTGGTGGTGAAGTGGTAACAATACTTGCTTCCTAAAACCCAAGATCGCGGGATCGATGGATTTTTTTGGGCGTTAAGTGTGACTTCCTTCGGAAGGGAAGTAAAGCCGTGGGTCCTGTGTCGTATATTTACGACCTCAAGCCTGAAAGAAGAGACCTCTGAGCAAATTTATTCGACCGTTTCACGCTCTGAATTCAATGGGACGCTGATGACTTGAAATGTTAAAGAGCGTCCATAAATAAACCAAATAAAAAAAATTAAAAAAAAAAAAAAACTGCAAAGCAATACAAATAATGAAGTTGGTATATGAATGCGAGGGAATCGTAATGTGGTAACCCTGCTTAAAATATGTTTTGTTTCACAACAGAGAGGCATTAATTACATCACTGTAAAGTTTAGGTAAACACAAAAGATTAAATTTAATATCTAAAGAGGTGTCTATATCAAATTCATTTTTTTTTTTTTTTTTTTTTTTTTTATTAGAGTTAAGCACAGATTGGGATAACCAGCATTATTAAATTCATTCTGTTAGATTTATATCCCCTAAAAGTTTTAGAAATATCACTAGAAAGGAAAAGGCACGTAAGTAACTTAAGTTATTAGGTAGGCTGTACTTAAGTCATAATATGTTATTCATCCCTCTCTACAATTCATTGTTGCTAATAATGAACAGCTACAGTGTTGCCGCAACAATGTACAGTCTTATACTAACATCTCTTCTGACCCTAGCAGCGATGGTGTTGAGTAGTAGACTCAAGTAGTAACAAGTCAAAACAAGTTATCAAGAGGGAAGAAACAGATAGTGGAGTTAGCACCTATTTCAACAGACAAGTGGAATGAAAGTGATTGTTTTAATGGTAAGTACAAGTTTATAATTCTTGTCGATTATTATATTTTAATAATGTTCAATAAATGCACAACAATATTTTATTAAGAAGACTAAAATTAAAAACTTTCAATTTACCTTAACTTATAGGCTTATTTGAAATATGAGATAAATATTTTAACAGTTGCTTAACTATTTTAATTAATGTTTGATAATCATTTTAGTTTAAATTCCATATTCATCTCACTGATTTCAATATTAATGTAAGTTATAACTTTCATTTGTTATTTTTACTATATAAAATTCAATGAGAGGGAAATGGTGTTTCTAATATGTTAAATTGTAACTAGATTAATCTGCTAAATAAGGTTGTTTAGTTATATTACATCCTTTTTATAAAGACGTTCATCTAGAGCTACAAAATTTTGAGATTGTTAGTTTATCTACTGGACAGAAAAAAATATGTTTAATATTAAAACTAACTTTCAGAATAATATTAGCATATTTATACCATACAATTTAAATACACGATGAAAAGAATTTTGTTCTTCAAAAGTTTTCTGTTCGTCATTCCACTAGGCTTTGCAATTTTGAGATTTAAGTTGGTAACCAGCCTGAAGTAGGGGCCGATGCCTGTGATAATTTCTAACTTTGAAGATATATTACTAAAAGGTTAAATAAAATAGGTAAAAAAATACAGTGTGTTAACAGCTACAAATAAAACCAAAACAATGGATTGCAATAACATCAAAAATACTCATCGACAAACAAATAAGTAAAGTGTTTTAATTATCTCGACTGTAAGATATCAGTGAGTAGATGTCCAACACAAAATAGAACATCTGCGTCACAATAAGAAGGAGGCTTAAAAATAAATAAATAAAAAATATATTTATGTGAGAGCTGAGAAACATAAGCACAATACAATCAAAGGAGATGAGGTTTTTAAGATGGGAGAAAAGATACGAGACAATAAGGAAAAGTACATATATATAATATAATATAATATAAACGAAAGTACAAGCAATATGGCTAGAGCACATATCGAATGTCGATAACCAAGAAGTTTGGTTACAGACCATAAGGATGTAGAAATGCCAGAATATTTAACAAAAGACGGATTGGCCAATATGGGGACGCAATGACTGGAAGCTCAACGCTTGAAAAGGAAGAATAAAAAACAAAACGGAGCAGTTTTAAGTTTGGTTTTAACTTTGAAGCAAGTTTTTATTGATTTTCTTCTATTTTCAATTATTTATTTGTTTTATTTCTTCATTAACAACAACCTTATTAATTAAATGCAGTCACTGCTTTAAGTACTGTACTGTCTTTACACCTAGTTGCGTGTAACATATAAATAAACTGTTGTACGAAACGCCATTTTATTGAACCCTGTTCGCCTTCATGCAGGCCTTGTCAATATACTTCAACATACCTCTCGCGCCCACTATCAGATTGTCTCCATAAGGCATATAGAAATTAACATCCAAGTGATAAAACGCATCAAATTCATCTTCCCTAAATGCCAGCTTTCACGACGCGGCTCTTCATTGTTAAAAACGTCAGCTGGTTTCAAGGAACCAAAATAAAACTCCAAGTCTAAGGAATGCTAAGGAGAGCTTTTATTTTTTGCATAGTTGTGCGCACCATCTGTTGTATCAACATTTTTCTGCCGTGCTCTTTGAAGTTGGCAATGATGTCCAGGTCAAGATTGTGGTAAATGAATCCAATAATGTGGAAGAAAAAGAGCTTTAAAACACAAATGTGCTCAGAGTAAATAAATAAACTGTGCAACGCCATCGTTCGCTTTGGTTTATTTCTTTATTTTTTTCAACTATTCTCACGAATGGATGGCCCGTTGAGGTAAATGATTATGAAAATAATGCTCACCCAATTTCATTTCGCGACACTGTGAAACGCCAAAGTTTCACGCTTTTGTTACACTTGATTTATCATTATTATTCGTTTCCAGCTTAAACTAGATGCATTGGATTACGGAGGATATTTCGGCAGCCTTGTTCAAGCGCTAGCCATTTGTCCTTATGTTCACACCTCCGGGAGGAAGGGATGAGGCCAGGGAGACACTGGATGGCCAGGATCCAGGGGCGGTGAGGCATGAATGTAGACGGAATCGCTAAGAATGTTTCCAAATAGAACAACCTGTAATAAATCCCTCAGAGTGGACGCTTGCATACTAAACGTCCGGACGGAAACCTTTACAAGTCTCAAGTCATGGTCACACCGCCACAGCACCAGCCCACCTGTCCTTGGATTTTTTTTATCCTGTAACAGAACGAGTGGAATGAAATGGGAGAACAGAAAATTCGTGGAAAGGAAAAATTCGTCTCAGCATTCGCCTAAGTGACCAAGAGACCGTCCAGTAATGTTAGCCATTTTACATAATTATAATAACTGCAGAATTTGAAAAGGTCTTTCGCAGAAAGAGAGCAAGCACATTTCTTATTCAAATTTCGGTGTCTGTTATAGTGCAGAATTATATCAATATAATTATACTGCCTACGGCAGCGCGTCGTCACAATAATAAATAAATAAATAACTGATAAAACACTTTGGGGGAGAAACATAGCAGAGAAATACAACAACAAAGAAAGAAAAAATAATAATAACAAAATTAGAAATAAAGAAAAACTCAGAATAGCAGTGGCGGTTGTGGGTTGTAGTTGTAGTGTAGTGCTAATGGTAGCAATGGCAGTACTGGGTAGTAATTGTAGTTAAATACATATTATCCTCAATCGTTATCAATGTGGAACGGTTTCTCTCCCCTAAATAAAATTCCTTCTTAATTTATTATTTAATTTCACATGTATCATCAATGTCCACTGCCTGTGATGTTTTGTTTCAGTAGTAAAAACAGACGTAAAACACAATTAAAATAAAATGTAAGCAAAGTTATAGCTTTTAGCAATAAAGTTGAGTTTTACCCCCTCTAGCTCGTCTGTTTCGAAGGTTTGTGAACACTCAGAATGTATTTATAGACGTCCAACAGCTACGTGAATTTCAGGAGTATTGTGGGATGTTAGCGACAGAAAGCAGTGTACACGCTTCCGGAAAGGCATCGTTCCAGGTGGTTTAGTGCCGCATGAGGGTAGCGTCGCGATAAACGACAGCCGTTAACAGTCTCCCCGATTGCAGGTGAAGTAAGTGTGGCTAAAACAACATCTGTCTGGATGTGCGGAACGTTGCATATACAAATCGCGCACTGTGAACGACGCCCGAAGTCTGTTCCCACATTATTGTAAAGGGCACACGTGTCCCACAGCTTGCACCCCCAGCACCCCTCGGCGTGTGGCGTGCAGTACAGCTGCTTCATATCATCCCCGTCTGTTTGCATGCTTGCTTTCTGCTTTCTTTCCTTCTTGGTAGCTCCTTTTCTTTCTTATTCTTATGTTCTCTTCTCCCCCTCTTTCTTTCCTTCCTAAATTCCACATTTCTTTCTTATCTTGTTCCACTTTTCCTTGCTTAGTTCCTTCTTTCCTGTTAACTGCTTCTTTAGTATCTTTCTTTCTATATTTCTTGCTTACCTCCATTTCTGCATATGTTTATTTCCTTTCTTTTTTTACCTTTCCCAACTATATATATATATATATATATATATCACACCTTTCGCCGTCTCTCTTCTTTACTCTTTCCCCTTTTACCTTCCCCTTCCGTTTTGTTTATGTGTTTCACCATTTAATTAATTTAGTTTCTCCACTTTCCTATTCTTTCTCCTCTACTTTCCTTTCTTTTCTTCTGATATAATTGTGCTTAATCAATCCTCCACCCATCCATCCATCTATCTATCTATCCATTCATGCATTCATGTTCATTCATTCATTTATCTATTCAATTATTAATTAATCCATTCATTCATCCACTTTTTTATTGATTTATTTAAGGACGCTCTTTAACAGCTCAGGTCATCAGCGTCCCATTCAACTCAGGGCGTGAAACGGCCGACAAATTTTGCTCAGAGGCCTCTTCTTTCAGGCTGAGGTTCTTTTTCGTGCCGTAAATGTACGACAACGGGAAGGAAGCCTTACTTAGGATTTTTACGCCCGAAAAAATCCATCGGTCCTGGCCGGCTTCGAACCCGCGTTCTTGGGTGTAGGAGGCAAGTATGGTAACCACTACACCACCAGGACCGACTCGTTCATCCATGCATTCATACATTCATATGTTCATATATCCATCCATTCATCTATTCATCAATTGATCTATCCATCTATCCATTCATATAGCCATTCATCCATGCATTCGTTCATTTATCAATCCACTTATGCTTCCCTCAATATCCCCAATTTTGTTTTTAATTCATGTATTTTAATTTACAAGTATATTTAAAAACATCAATAAAAAATCAGATGAAATGCTATAAGGAATATAATATTTTTTGTTGAAGTAAACCTTTAATAATAGGAAGACTTTTGCATGCAGATAAAATATGAGGTGTTTTATATAGCTAATTAATTCGTCAAGAGACAATGACTTAGTATGAAATTGTAAACAAAAACTCTCCACAAGTAATTCATTTTACTTTAGAAGTGTTCTAGAAAACACGTGAACTTTAATTAAAACCTCTTAAATGTGTAAAAGCTAGAAATAACGTTATTGCTGCTACGGTGTATCAGTTTATTCATTAAAGAGACCTTGTCTTCCAAAGGGACCCCTTATTTAGTTTATTACCGACTTATATGTCTTCTCAACGCTTCGGATGTTTTGTTAAATCAATACATCTTTGCGAACAAAACAGGGGGTTCTAAGAGAACCGTTGCAAAATGTTGAAGACAGTAGGCGGGAAATAAAATAAACAGAAGTATAAACAACCTTAACGTGTTATTTGGTGCTGAAAGATTGTAGCTAGCGTCTTGATTTCCCGTCGGTTGAAGGAGCGTGTAGAGTGAAGCATAGATCCTCTACCTGAAGCGTAACAGAGTCGTATTGTTATGTGCAAGTCGCAGATGGTCGTGCTGTAGTTGCTTGGCTGCGTTTCCGTCAAGAAGAAACACCTGCAAGCGACGGACGCAGTGCCACCGGGGTGGATTGTTACGCGTTTGTTCGTTAACTTAATGAAAGAAAGGAAGAAGGATTTCGTGTTTCGGACACTGGTTTAACATCTGTCAGAAGGAGAAGAGCGAGACGCTTTGTTCTGAATATTATCGGCGATCAAAGGAGCCAAGCGAATTACTTGGGACTGCATTAGTAGAGCTGATTCAGAAACATGTTTAATGTATAAATTAGGTGCTTTCACAGAGTATCGTTGTATTCTACATTTACACGAGCCATGATTGTATCGTTTTACTCGCCTCAACGCTATATATCTCGTAGATCTTTCCTTATTTCTGTACATTTTTATCCATTTCCCGTACTAAGGTGAATACGAAAGACTTATCCTTGAAATGTAAATTTGCCAACTTTAATTTCCATTTTCTCAAGGACTATTACAGCTAATGAAACGAATTTTTACAGCATATTGATTATATAATTGAAATTATATAATCTATTTCACTACTATACCATGGCTCTGAAGAAAATTATAAATTATTTTCATTGTTTGCTTATTTCTTTCTTTTTCCCTAGCATTTTATTTTTTTACATTGTCACATTTTGTCCTAGCTATACTATAATAGATCCACATCATCACAATAATATCACGAATAAGTGGTAAAAGTTTCAAAGTGATAACTTACACAGAACGTAAGAAAATGGGAAACCTATGCAAAAAATTTTTCAATAATTGCAGCCAAAAATGTTTTTACAGAAAAACTAATCTTTTGAGGGAAATACAGCTAAAACCCTCTAAATTGTAAAACAACAAACAATGATGTCAGGGAAACAAACGCTGCCAATTTATGAAATACAGCTTTTTCTATCAATCAAGACAACCCGCAGCCTTCTAGAACAAATAATTCCTGAGACATGGAATTTTAACTATACAAGGGCTCGCAAAATCTTTTAAAATGCCTTCTGCAGGGCCATAATTAAAAATTTATTAAAATTAATGAACATCATGTCAAAATAAACTGAAAATTCCAAATAATAAAGTGGTACAAAACACAAAAATGTTATTTTGAGCCCCCTTTCCTTTAATACTTCCCTTAATTTCTTTCATTCTTCTTCATTCCTAGTTTTTGTATCACAATTTTATTGATTTCCTTATTGCATTGCGCTTCGAAACAATGAGTTATAATTTATTTGTAACCACTTTTCTCGGTGTATTCTGTTCTTTATTTCATCTTTACTACCACCGAGATTGGACTGGATTATTAGGGAGATAGAGGTTACTTCGATACACCAGCCTTGCTTAACGGCTGGCCGTTTGTGCCTACGCTGCCAATGGGGTACCTCCGAGTGATAAAGAGATAAAGTAAGAGGAATACCGCGCGGCCACGATTCATCCCAAATAGAACACCCTGACACCGGTAAAGACCTCCCCAATCTAAGGAGTTTCAGAACCAAAGTAAAGAAATGGGAGGTCACCTGAGATTAGTAACATTTTGACACTCTTTAACTATAGATCCACCTTCTTCCTGATTTTTCACTCTGGTACCAAAATAATAATAATAATTAAAGTTTTTAAAAATAATTGACGTTTTCTTTCAAAACATTCCTCAAACACATCAACATTTTATGATCATTTATTATATTATCAACGACATATCACCATCAATTTCTAACTATCTGCTGAGGATATGAGAAACGTAATCAAAGTAATTATATTCCTGGAACCGGAATTATTGGGGTGGGTTATTTTCAGATATTGGATGATAGTTTATTATTATTTATTTTAATTGGACAATTTGATGCTCCCCTTGTCTTGCCTCGGCTCTTGGAGTTGTGAGTTCGATGCTTCCTAACTCTGTGGTTCCAATGCAGAGGATAGGGATCTCAGGGGAATTTGGACTGTTTTTAATGACGTGATGTCATTAAGGAGGAAGGGAATTGTTCACTGTAATAATTAAGTTATGCTCTAGTTGGACATTTATTTATTTGACAATTTGGACGGTTCTGGAACATGCTGTGCTTCTTCGGATTATAATTCGACGTATTCACTCGCGTTATTTATTCACTTTAACACAATTGTGACTATTCTTACTATTACTCTCGCACCAACTGACTGACTCTCACTGACCGAACGATTTACTTTGACTCTTCACGACGGTTTAACTTTCTCCTATGACACTGAATAACTGATGACCGATGCAAATCCTGACTAATTGCCACTCTTGCTACTACCTTTACTGCCGTTACTACTGTCTCTCTGTCACTGTTACTGTTACGATTGCTTCCTCTCGCGAATATTTAAAAACTTAACTTCTCATAGTTAATATTAAATCTCTTACGCAAACTCGCTCCTCCCTCGCGAAAATTTCATTCCATTAAATATTATTGAATTTGGTTCCTTCTAGAATATTATTGAATCACACAAGTGCATGATTTATTACAAGTTTGCTTTTATTTGTTGGGTTTTTGAAATATGTTGATTGGTTGATGTTTCTGGGCTTTACCAGGAAATATCTTCTATTCCCACGCTAAGAAAAAAAAAGACATCTACCCTTCACTAGATTCTTGAGATAAAGCACGCTTCTGCAATATATGCGGCCTCCCTTTGAAACTGCTAATATCTTGGTTTCTGAGAAAACACGTGTTTCTGTATGCGGTATTTCCTTTTGATGGCAAGTACAGTTATCAATTGAATGCATATTCCTAGCCGTTTACAGTGTAATGACATCTGGCGCCTTGGGACCGGCAAGTCTGTCCGAGAGGGTTTGCAAAGTTATTGTTTTTAACAAAAGAACCTTTTCTCAGGTAAAGCTAATGTCGTAACTTTTTTCTCCGACAAAGACAGCATTTTCATTACTTTTACAAAAACATAACAAACACATATATGCACTGTCAATCATGGTATTACAAAAAGATAACTTGAATATTGCTTACTAGTAAAAAGATATATCTATATACATACACTAATACATATAATATTGGGGTCCTGCTTTTAATTGTAATATTAATACCCTTGATTACCTGAAACAAGATACAGATATTATTATAGTAGCCGTCAGAAGCAATTATAATTAAATAGGAAATTTTGAGACAACATTTCCTGCTTCATTCCTCAAGTAGTTAAACTAATAATTGATAAAGGCGATAATCTTCGATTTTGTTAACGATGGCATTTATACGTATAACAGAAAAAAGAAGCACTGTCTTAAGAATGAACCACAGGACGGAGGGCTTAAAAAAAAAAAAAAAAAAATCTGGTACTCATATCCTAGCCTACGGAGTCTGAGGTTCAGATATTGTCGGTGTTTAAATAAATATACTGCCTTAGAACCAAAGTGGCAAGCTTTCTAACTAAAACAACTGAAACAAAAGAAGTCGACTCTTCAGAAAGTTGGAATACTTGAGAACGGGGTGTTTGTTTTCTCACGTTTGTACACCTGAGGGTAAAGACACCTGTGAGAGCCTCGAGGCGTGACCTGCTTCCGGCCCCATATGCTCCTCTTCCCAGATTTCTTCTTGGCCTCGTACAGCGGAAATAGAGCGATACACCTGAAGGAAGACACGGCTCTCGGCGTGATTACCCCAGCAACGGTTTCCGTGCCGGTAGTCTGGCCACGCGTGTCGTGCTGCAATTGTTTCTCCTCCGTCAGAGGCTTTCGCGAGCTCAAGATACCATATGGCTTTAAAAGGAAAGCATTTTTAAATGGGCCCTGGCCACTATGTTCGTTACGGCAAATAGTAAGTTGTTTAAGGGTTGAAAGTAGGAGTTCCACCAGGAGTATGGTGCATTTTAATTTGTTTGTCTTTTTTCTGTATGCAATAGCTGTGGTCATTTAGCCTAAAAACCCTTAAACCTACTTCTTATAGCTAGAACGATACTTCTCTAAACTGCTTTAAGCAGGAAACAAATGAAATAAACATGAAATAATATAGCCCATTTGGTGCTGTGAAGTGCATCACAAACACAGCATAGAATATCACGGTCTTATGCTGTAGAGATGCCTAGCTCTGTTACTTCGGGTTGCAAGGGAACCTGCTGTGTGCACCATTTGGTAAAGCTGAGACCGTGATGAGATGATGAATGTCGGTGCTCTTCGGAGGCGGAATGTTGCGAAATGCCGGCCAGATTACATTTTACCTTCCTGCATAACATCTGCGATCGTCCACTGCTTGACTTTTGTCGTGGCCGGCCAGCAGCTGCGTGTTGGCGCATTCCAGCTGCCACCCCAACAGCAGTGATTTCCTGATCGTGGGAACCCGCTCACCACTCTCACCTGCTCTGATTCTGTCTCACTCTGGGCAACAAGGATCCATGGCTCATCCGTTCTTCCTCTTCGTTTCTTTTGGTTACAACTTGAACCACTTTATTTGCCTAAGCAGTTATCCTTCTGTAGCAGTCGCAGTTGCTGGTGTAACCGACAGTAGTCGAGTAGCCATAGTAGTAATAGTAGCAGCAGCAGCAGCAGTAGTAGTAGTAGTAGTAGTAGTAGTAGTAGTAGAAGTAGAAGTAGTAGTAGTAGTAGTATAGAAGTAGTAGTAGTAGTAGTAGTAGAAGTAGTAGTAGTAGTATAGAAGTAGTAGTAGTAGTAGAAGTAGTAGTAGTAGTAGTAGTAGTAGTGGTGGTGGTGGTGGTGGTAGTAGTAGTAGAAGTAGTAGTAGTAATAGTAGTAGTAGTAATAGTTGTAGTAGCAGTAGGAGTAGGGTTAGTAGTAGTAGTCGAGTAGCCATAGTAGTAGTACTAGTAGTGGTAGTAGTACTAGTAGTAGTAATATAGTAGTAGTACTAGTAGTAATATAGTAGTAGTACTAGTAGTAATATAGTAGTAGTAATATAGTAGTAGTAATAATATAGTAGTAGTAATAGTAGTAGTAGTTGTAATAATAGTAGTAGCAATAGTAGTAGTAGTTGTAGTAATAGTAGTAGCAATAGTAGTAGTAGTAATATAATAGTAGTAGTAGTAATATAGTAGTGGTAGTAGTAATATAGTAGTAGTAGTAGTAGTAGCAGCAGCAGTAGTGGAAACAGTGTAATGCTAATGATATTCTGTTGGTGGCCAAAGCAACAAAAACATTTGACACTAGTTGTACCAGCTGCCAAGTCCTTGACACTGAAATATTGACTCTCAAAGCTGCGCTCTATATTTAACTTACTTTACTTATTCCACATTTGCAGTGACATATATTATTGTTATTACAAAAGAGTATATTTTAATCACATTTTTTTGTGAAGTAGATATCTAGGATTAATGGTGCGACATTGTAAAGTTTATTTAAAGGGCAGAAAATATTTGAAAGTTCCATAATAAAAATCACCATAAAGCTATTGTAGGTATTAATGTCAATAATTCTTTGTTAATTATTAATTTACGACTCCCGAAAGAGGGAAAAAAGAACCCTGGGTAACTATGGAATAATTTGAGCTTATCCGCAATTGGTTGTAAAAGCAGTTTATTAAAAATAATAAAAAAGTTGGTTCAGTAAATAATTGAGTAGTTAGGCAATATGCTATATTAAATTTTCAACCGCTTTTTCTAAGGTGATATGTCCCAAAAATGTTGAATAATTATTAGATAACTTCCATACATCGATAGGACTTTTATCTTCTACTAAAATTGTATCTAATCTTTAGTCTATGCTATACTTCCCTTCCGAAGCAAAGCCATACTTAGGATTTTTACGCCCAAAAAATCCACCGATCCTGGCCGGGATTGAACCCGCGATCTTAGGTTTAGGAGACAAGTATGGTCTACACCACCAGGACCGACTGTAAGATCGGAACTCGGTCCATTTAGGTGGTTCTGAAGGTTTCGAGTCTCCTCTTAGAGATAAAATCTCAACAAGAGAACTTCACAGTCCTCCAGGGCATATAGACTCAGATGGGAGACGTTCGTACAGAGCACTGTAGCTCACATAGTAAGATTATATAGGCACGGTAAACCGAAGAACCGTAATTCTAGTCCCCGAATATGAACCTGAATTTTTCCTATCTAAATTAATTATACATTTTGTTAACAGTTTATATTTTTTTGTAAATTTGTCAATGACGAAGTTGCAGGCCCTTGTGTGTTTCTTTATTTATGAATAACTTCAACCATCACCTATACAATATTAACAGGTAATTAAAGTAGCAACAAAAAAGAAAAAAAAATCAAAAAGCCATTATCGCTTTCTTCTCTTCTTCCTTGACTTTTGTCCCCGCAGTTTTTTGCTTTGTCAAAAAAACCATTAACTTAAGGCAATCGACTGCAAGCTTATTTGCGTCATCCTATTAATCGCTTACACAACACTCCTCCCCCCCATTTCACGTCTTCTCTTTATTTTTTGTTATCATTTACCTTGCAGTTATTTGAATTAAACATTCTTCCTACTTTCTTACCGTTATAGACAATGGATCCTAGAAGCTGTGTGGTGGAATGGAAGGGGCCCATTTTACACATATAAGATAAAGGTGGGTCTTTCACCTCATATCTACCTTGCTTTCTTCTGTCTAATCTGTTGTTAACATGATCAGTTGCTAGTGTAAATATCATCTAGAAATCAGTATCCTGCAGTTGTGCAGATAACATCACAACATATGCAAATCCATTTCCGCCAGGCATGACACTAGTGCCACTCTTGCACGCGACCACCGTGAGAAGACACCTGCTGTTGTAAAGAGAGGGTAGAGAAGAAAAGACGCCGTTCCCCCGCTGTATAGGAGAGCAGCCGACACAAGTCAAGTCCCGTATGTCACAAGGTCCCGGGTTTTGATACGCTCTGCTCTCTTGTACCGGTTTTCTGCATCAGAGTAGTAGCAACAGCAATATCTTAAGTCCAACCCCCATTTAAACCTGGAAATAAGCAATGGGTCGTATGAATAAATCTGAACTAAGTCCTTGTATTAACAAAGACATGATCTCTTCCAGTTGCTGGTTGTTACCGCTTTATTCTTTACTCTAACCCTTATAAGTAAATATTTTGTGCCTGAAATGCTGTTGTATTAAGTTTTAAAAGAACTAAGCTGATTTAGGGGTTAATGTAAATCTGTTTTAGCATTGAAAGATATTTATTGTAATTCTGTAGTGTTGCTTAGTAAATTCTCTCTCTCTCTTTATATATATATATATATATATATATATATATATTCTGGTGTCATAATATTATTCAATTTCACATTCTTTTCGACGGAGGGGCAAAACACACAAGTAAAAATAGTACATTTTTCAGGAGAACTATTTTTTAACTTATTTTCAACAAATTTAAAATGCAGTGACAAAACATGTATATTATTTATCATCTAGAAAAGTAACTATTTAGAATGAAATATTTATTTTATCGCACACTAAACTACAAAATCAAGGGAAACGGTTGATTCGGAGTAACTTTTTACGACAAAATATTTATTTTACACGAAACTATAACAGCGGAGAAAACGCATGTTGTTTTGTACGTACATAATTCTTTGATTGGTGTTATTTTGCACAATTTTTATTGTAATAAATAATCATTATTAGAATACGCAAAGCTCAGAACAACACTTTTTTCGCTGAAAAATGCGCCACCATTAAGTTTATGAGCTCACAAATTTCACACATTGAACTTGAGCGATGTGCAAAGGACTTCGTGCCAAGTAGCAACAAAGTAGCTTATCCGAAAATGGCAGGTACAGAACCTCTTCAGAATTGGATAGGATCACCATCGACACGACAGGAAACGGGCAGCATTCAATCAACAATCTCATCTCAGCGGATTGCGGGAATGGTTAGTTCTAGAGCTCCAAAGGCTTAGTCTTTATTATTATTATTATTATTATTATTATTATTATTATTATTATTTTATTTTTTTTTTTATTGTCACTCTCTAGCTCTTGGCACCTTAAAGCTATCTGGCATTCACCTTCTTAGGGCATGGAAATAGCAGCCTGACGTTACCTCTAGACACGCAGGCGATCGGACTAATTTTATAACCGGTCACAACATGATAGAGCTCCCACCCAGTATGGCATCATTGTCCGAGACTTTTTAAATGAGGGGATAGCGAGAACATCAAAACATCTGCCAGCACTGCTCAAGTGGACTGCCAAGAACCCTGATCTCCCCTCAAGATACAACGCCCTATGGGATGCATCACAACAAACAGTTGAAAGAATCTGTTAGTGTGGCATTCTGAAAGCGTTTGCTTCATAAAATTTCGCACATGATGCAACTCACTGATATTCTTTACATAACGCTTAATGAATGCCAGTCATCTGATATGAAATATTGAAAAGAATTCTAAACATGCTTTTTACATCCTAATGGAAGTCTGATATATTTTCAGGTGCTATGCATATTTTCCACACCCGTTCAGCCCCTTCCGGCTAACTCGGTCGCCAATAGCAGATGTGCAGTCAACAGACTCCATGACACACCCGACTTTAGCTCATACAGTATTCATGGAAACGGAAACCAGATGAAAATCACGACTTCCCGTTTAAGAGGAAATGTGGACCAACTAATGATATTCATTTAAATATCCGCTGTGACCCTTGCATCCTTCACGTGTAATGCAAACGCCCTGTTGTCATTTGGCCAGAACGCAAGCAACACGAGCACGAATTTGAGAAACGCTCTTGTTGCTGTAGAAAACGATGTTTTATCTTGCTTTTTCTCCCAGGTTTTCTTCATCGAGTTGACAATAGCTTCCAGTTCTTCAATTTAGTGTTTACTTTCTTCAATTCTGCTGCATCTCTTTTTGCTCCACTACATTCTGACTCTCTGTTATCTTCAACACTTCGTTGAGTACTCAGCTTCTTTGTGCATTGTACCCAAAATACGGACAGGGAACTAACGTTGCGACGAGGAATTAATTCTTCGTCATGTTTCTCCCTTCTTCTTCATAGGCCACAGCAGGGGGGACCGCACCATCGACCGATAACGCATTTGGGGTAACCCTGGTCTACAGCATCAAGATTTTTCCGAAGTGTCGATAAACTGTAAATAGGAAACTACCATATACCTGTATTTCTTCTTCACTGATTTTGACCTCTTTTTATCTTGCAGCCTTCGTGTACGCTGCACCCCTTTATCATCTTAAAGTACGGAATAAACCTCATCCCTTTCCACAGAGTTCCAGCGTCCAGTGTTATCGTTTTCGTCTAAACATTAACACGCTGCAATGAATACCTGGCAGTTCTCCAGCGTTGAAAATGTTACTTTCATACATAAAAGAATGAGCACAAACTGAGTATTTCTCATTTTTCATATTATTGAGAATATTTGAGGGTGCCTTAATACATTAATAAGTTAATAAATAACTCACTTTTATGTCCACTTTTGATGACTGTTAGCGCTAAACATGTAGGTACTATAAAGAGATTGCAGGGACGTGACAACGCTGTTTTCTTGAGCGAACTGTGATGCATCTCATTCCTCAAGCGTATCATATTTACGTAACATATTAAATAAGCAGTTTCGGGAGGGGGGCATTAAGGCTTGTCTCACACTTTTTTCATTTTTTAAGCTGTATTTTCCATTCTTTCGCTTCACCCTCTTTTCTTTTTCTGAAAACCCTAAGTATGGCTTCCTTCGGAAGGGAAGTAAAGCCGTGGGTCCCATGTCGTACATTTACAGCACGAAAAAGAACCTCAAGCCTGAAAGAAGAGGCCTCTGAGCAAAATTTGTCGTCCGTTTCACGCCCTGAATTGAATGGGGCGCTGATGACCTGAGCTGTTAAAGAGCGTCCGTAAATAAATCAAATCAATAAATCAATTCTTCTTCTCGATGTTTATGCATTTTTCGCAACTGTATTATATTTTAACTTACTTTCTAAACCGTAATTTATAATCCTCAACTTCTATCTTATCTGCTCCTCTCCTTCTGGTCCTCCCTCACCCTCCCATTTTTGCACCCTTATTATTTTATAAGAAATATTTATAAATTATGCCAATTAATTTTTATAGCAGATAAAAAGCAGAGCAAATCTCTCAAGGGAGGAGAAAGTTTAATTAATTATTTATCTAACAACATGCCAAAAGTATCCAAAACAGCAATGACTTGGTACTTTCACTGTTAAGTCACAGTGAGCGATGAAAAAAGCACGACTTGCCTGGCGATGCATGGCCCCCTGACAATTACCCCTGCTTCCTGTAATTTCTCATACAGCCGTTTAACATAACCAGGCGGGGTCCGCTTTGAAGCTTGCCATGCGTGAAACACTCACTAATGACATTCTTTTGAAACGAAACGTCCATTTCCCCCTACAGCGCCAATGGTCAATTTTATCATAAGGCTCTGAGATATTTAATAAATGATGTGCAACAGATTTAACATGTCTAGCAGGAGATTGGTACGAAATGCCAAATTTAAGTAATACTAAGGTTATGAGACCAAGGCCACAATTAATTCGTTACCGGTTCCTGAATCAACGAGATGGCAAAATTAAAAATGAGAGTCGAGGCGCTTTCCACTGAATGTTAATCGCAAGATATTTTTTTCTTTGTTTTTCGTAAACGTTCAACGCCCAATATCGACACTAGCGTCTAGTTCCCACTCTTCAAAGCCTTCCATACTCGTGATTCCAACAGCCCTCATCTGATATGGCGGGTATTTTACAGTCTTCAGCCGTCAACAGAAACAGCTGATCGAAATTCAATAACAAGCATTAATACTCTGTTACATATATCAGTTTCAAAAATTAAAAAGTGTACATATAAACCTAAAGTGAACAATAACTATATAAATTCTTCGTGAATATATAGAATTTTAATTTAGTAATCGCTAAAAGTTAATGTTCTTTCTTACTGAATGCTCGTGAAATGTGAGGTTATATTTTCGGAAATTGATTCGCAATTATTTCAGGACCATTTGTTATTCCAACAATTAAAACTGCTTCATCCAGTGTTTATGCAAATTCAACTTTAGTTATTGAAATATAATAGAACTAAACATGCCGTAAAAAGAGTACAATAGAATATAACTATTTTACATTTGGATGTCCCAAGCTGAAGGTTAACAATCTTACGATAATATATCATTGTATCATTGTACACTGCTCCGTTACTCCTCCAGAAATACATTATTGGGTTACACTTAACATTATAATATAACACTGCCTTAACCATTGTTTCGGATTTTTGATTTTGTTTAGCTACGGACGCTCTTTAACATCTCAGGTCATCAGCATCCCATTCTATTCTGGGCATGAAACGGCCGACAAATTTTGCTAAGAAACCTCTTTTTTCAGGCTTGAGGTTCTTTATCGTGCCTTAAATGTACGACACGGGACCCACGGCTTTACTTCCCTTCCGAAGGAAGCCATACTTAGGATTTTTACGCCCGAAAAAATCCATCCATCCTGGCCGGGTTTAATCCCGCGATCTTGGGTTTAGAAGGCAAGTATGGTAACCACTACACCACCAGAACCGACCCCATTGTTTCTAACAAAGTTAATGGTACCAATAATAAAAAACATATAATACTTTTCTTTAAAAAATAAGAAATTGTACTCTTACATGATCAATAGAATCAAGCAGCTACCTAAGAATAGAAATACCTTCTTCTTCTCATTTTGTACTATAGCCCGGGGCGAACTTGGCCTGCCGTAGCGACTTCTGCATCCTCTATTTCCGCCTTCATTGTTAGAGGGCAGTTTGCAGGAAGGCATGTGATCAGCATTACGACAAGCGGATTGCGCCGCTAGAGCGATTATTATTTTTTTTTCTTTCTTTCTTTCTTCCCGCTTTAGGTTAACCTTCACCCCAGTTGTCCAATTTTGCTGGTGAAGAGCTCGAGGAATCGTTTGTAAATTGATGGCTGTGTGCCCAGTTTCGTTGAGAAAAAACAAAAATCGCAACCGCTAGAAGGTTAACGGACACACATATACCTATATACATTTTATTTATTTCTTTTTTTAACTGTAGATGTCTAGTAAGTACGATCGATGCAGATTTGGATAGATTATTAAAAGCGCTATCCATGTGTACAATCGCAATACCTTACATTACTTCGGAATTAGCTAAAACCTTAATGAAGATTGACTACCAGCAATGTTTAATAAATAATTGCTGTATAAAAGCAACTAAACTGAACCTCTGCCATATTTATTTATCGAAAATATTGATTTCATCATTCATTACAGTCTCGCTCTTTAGCTGACACAGTTCATAGTTTATGTTCAGATTTACAAGTAAGCTACAAAATGACTTTTTGAAGTAAACGTTACAATGTCTAGTTTAGATAACTAGGAAAGATAACACTGTTTAACATTGGAAATAATTTCCCATAGTTGCCCCGCAGTAAATATCACTAGTGCCTTACACCATTTGCCTGTAAGTATAAGTTTGAAGGCACAAAATATTATTTCCAGATTTACAGATTTAAATGCAGTATATCATAAGATCCTATGCCGGGCCTGCCTTCTCTTTTGCAGCCAGACAAAATTCAATCACTCAACATTCATATTACGTGGGCGGGGGGAAGTGATTTGGTTGCGTCTCCAGTTTTACGTATAAATATGCATATTTAAGCACAAAACTATAGAATAGGTATTAACGTAAAATACATATAAGACAAGAAAAGGTTCCCTCGGTTTCGCCCATAATATTATTATAATTTATACATGTTTTCCCTTGCCATAATTACCATTACATATAATGATGTGTTTAATGTATATTTTTCACTTTATAGTGTATATTCTTCGCTCATCATAGGTTAGCGTCTTTGTAAAATGGTAAAACTTTGTGCTTTGACCGCAATAGCGTTGAAAATACATGGAACCGTAATGCTTTGGAAGGATGAAATCTTCTGTATGTTAGGGTAAAGCGAGCCAAGGACATTACCCATTGTGCCCTGGACCTTTAAATGACCTGTTTTATCAGGAAAAAGCTACTGTCCCTTTAAATGTGTGTGTAGGGCAGTCTTTTAAATGCCGAAGGAGGCAGTAGACCCCAAATACAGCTGGGAACAGTTAAAGTTTGGAGTAGCGTATCATGTGATAGATTTTTAAACTCTAAACGAACGAATCAAATGAAGACAGCCAGTGTAGAAGCAGAGTTTGCATTTTTATGGATAAAGGTGATTCTGTTACGTGTTTCGCGTGGTCGCTTGCCCCAACAATTGCTTTTTGAACGTCCATCGCCTGTGGTGCCTCAGTAGTAAAAACGGGCGTTAAACACCGTTAAAAAAAACCAGTTTCATCCGAAATTCAAACAGCACTTTGTTTGCAATTCTCTGTTACAGAAGGAAGACACTAGTTTAAGCATATGTACATTCGTAGCAAAAAATACTTTAATAATGCCCAGCCTATAGTTGTACACTCGATCTTCGAATTATTCCCTTGTGATAACTATGTTTGTATGAAGCAAACTTTTCTGTAATATCAGAAATATGTCATTTTTCTGCTCAAGAGAACAAAATGTCCCTTACATGGGTACCCAGATTCACAATTTGAACAACATATAATCGACATAACGTTTCAGCACAAAACATAGGTCTCGCAATTCCTCGGGACTTATTTCTCAACTCCGTGAAAGATATTTTAAAACCTCAACCCATACATGTTCAGCTCATTTTGGAGTTCTCCAAGCAAGGCAATCCATAAAACAAACGCCGGTAAAGAACGAGTGGCATACTAGGTTTTAATGATGTCAGATCATCCCCTAATAATGTTTTGTTCACTCTGCTCTTACTCCAAGTAAGTTTAAAACTTGTTTAGTCTTCGGTCCAGTACTCAGATATTACGCTTCGTCGGGACAAACAATCCATTAGTCTAAATATCGTTTAATAAATGTACTACAGTGATTTGACTCTATCGACGGCAAAGCACCGATATTTCAAAGAAAGTGTCGTGAAATAAATCATTCTTAAAAGTAATGTCGACCCTATGTTTATTTACAACATTAAAGCCCCTTTCTAGCCTCGTTGATTTAGGATAACGAAATTAGCGCAACTAACCTGAGAGTTTGTTGTTTTCGGAGGGGGAAACAATAAATAAACAACATCTACTAGCAGTCAGCGCCAGCCTAGGAAACCAACAACATTAATACGCCCGCAGATATTAAAGTTGGGCCGTCTCCGATAAAATTAAAGTTAGATTATCGCTACTTTCTTTAGGAATTGCTTGCTTTTTTCTCAACATATCCCTTCATACCTGCAGAAAAGAGAAAATGTGAAAGTTTTCGTTGTATCTTGGGCTACATTTATTATCAAATGGAAACGCGAAGTTGAGAACATATTTATTTTCCATTGCTTGGAATTATCTTCGCCCTGTAAATGTCTCTCTGTTGAATACGGGAACAGATTTAAGTTACCTCACTCTCAACCTATGCTTACAGCAAGTATGAACTGAAGCTCTTGCAGCTCTTTCTCTAAAAAATGTCTTCGACACTACTTAGCAAATAAAACTTGTTGTTAAGAGCCGTTTAATATGATTCATGAATTATTTTATAAAAATTGGTAATATTAGGTATTGCATTTTAGTTCTGTAATATTGCAAGACAAATAAGTAAATCTTTTTGTAGACAGAAGTTTGTTTATATGACAATAACATATCACAACAAGCCCCTGTATTTCTTTATTTCTTACTGCAATCCTCATTTTATTGGAGTCATGCTGTAGCAGTGTGTGGGGCTTAAAATACCTGCCAACTGTCAGTCACAAAATGCATTGCTCATGCATTTAGACCCACCTGTTGTAATAACCTCCACTGTGATGTACTGAGACAGGTGTCTGCAAATTGTAGCACAGATGAGGAAGGGGGGGGGGGGCAGCAAATAGTTATATCAGTCAGCGACACGTTAAATTATTTGGCATTTGCCTTCTCAGGATGGTGAAAAATTTTCAAAGAACTAGAGCAACCACGCAGTTTTTGGAAATCCTGAATCATAATGACTGACTCTTCACTTCCTCTGAAGATATTTGTAAAAGTCAGACACAGTTCCATTGATGACAGCTGTTTATGACCTGGCAGCCAGCAACTCTAGTTTTGTTCTTCTTGCTGCGAAAGAAGGAAGACTTCAAATGTTGAGACTAAGAGCATTGCGAAGTCTATGCTTTTTCTTGTTTAAGTTTTTTAAAATAAAATATATTCTGTGTCATAAATTGGCAAATATTTGCGCAGAAAAAAGTATAAAGACTATAATTTCAGCCAGGTCATCTTCAAACCAAAAACAGGAACTGTAATAAATCTAACGTTACTGTTCAAATTACTCATTGAGTATATTGCGTAGTAATGATATATGTAAGGTAGTGTGTGTGGGCATTGCACTTTATGAGTACTGTCACATTTTAACACTGTATGTCATAGTTTTTCCTTTCTGTCACAAACAATAAATAATGTCACACAAAAAGTTATAACAACATGCAGAGGAATACAAATATCTGAAGTAACAATCTTGTGAGATTGCAGCTATCGCATAGAATAAGAACTGTACCTTTAGCAAATTTTATATTAGAAGGGGGAAAAAATAACGCAAATTCAAATTGCGTTTGAAAAATGGCAAGAACAAAAAAATTACTGAAGGAATTGCTAAAGTTCTTTGTGGAATGCAGTTAAAATGATGCTAATATTGCTAATATAGTGCAATTGTTTTAAAATGTTTGCAGATAAATGTGTCGCCATACCGCAATGTATCATGTTCTGCACGTATATTCAATTCGGTGATTGTGAAGAACTGCGTGATAGGAATAGGTCTGCAAACAATGAGTACCCCTCTATGTCTGAACCAGTAAAAAAACGTGAGACATTTGAAATTACATTTAATGAATTGATTTTTTTCGAAAATTCAGGCCGGAGAGATGGCATGAAGTTTCTATGTGTTTAAATTTTTTTTGAGAATAAAATAATTTGTTTACCGTTGATTAGATTTCAGAAATCTCCAAAAGCAATGCAAAATGCAATTCAAAAATCATTCTCGCACTACTTACATTCTTCAAAAAGAGACACTTCTGCAAAGGACCAAAAAGCCATTCATTGCAACACCACTAGAAGCTGGAGCCTTCTGCAAGAAGTAACCAGTGCTCAACAAGAGCTGTATTCCTCCTGGGAATACTGTACTTTGATTTATTCTAAGCAATAAATAGTACAGTACAGCGTTTCTACAAATGATAGAACATTCGTAAAATATTTTCTTGTGTTGTTATAGTAGCTACCGACCTTTTCTAAAATAACGTTGAAACGACATGTCAGTTCTTTATACGAACTCTACGGACAAACTTTCACAACTTGCTCAGAAATGTTTTCTGAGTATTTTGATATAAGGAACTCATGTTCTCCGGTGTCTTATTAACTTCATTGTTTCCGTTGTGTGGTAACTCAACTACCTTTGTATCTATTTAATTGGAAAATTTTTGTTTCCAAACAAATCCCATCATTTGTCTGCTGTAGAGTGTGTTTACATTACGTTCTGCCATCAACTAATCAACTACTTATCACTTCCTGACAATTACACTTATTTATTTTTAAGGATAGATGACCAAATATTGCGAAAATATGACATGAAAAAAAACAAATTATACTGTTTAAAGTAAATGTTCAAAATGTCGACCGCCAGTGATCGCGACAAACTTCACAACGACGCCTCATGGACCGTCGTCACGCTGTAGCATTCCAGGAGATCGGCGCACTTCGTCAGCGGCTGCTACTATCAGATCCTCATTAGTTTGGACAGAAGTCACGTACGCTAGGCTCTTCATGTGACTCCAGAAGGAAAAGTCCGTGAGTGTCAGATGTGCTAATCGAGCTGGCCATGGAACAGGATCACCACGACCAATCCATGCGTGTACTACAGTCCATGAGACTTCGCTGTGAAGTTTGTGGTGATCATGACTGTCTTATGAAATGAAATACTGAAGTGCAAATAAGTCTGGAATCTTATGCCTGTAAGTACAGTCCAACCGAACATAATACTGTTCATAAATTTTGTTTATTGAAATTCATTTGAATGCTTAGCAGTTTCTTCACAACGATTAGCTGAATGTGTTCCATATTTCCTCGCATTCAGTTCAACTGAAAAGATAAGACTATTATTATAGTAGAGATAATACTCACATGGGCTTTATATCTGACATAGAGGAACTGTATAGTCTCCTCCCAAGTTTTGTGGTTGTGATGCCTTTGCCACTCGTCAACAGATTATTTTTGTCCCGCGTCAACAGATGAGCGGGGTCAAGGTCGATAGGCTCCCCTCGCATTTCTATTAGCACAACTGATGTTTCATTTCATAATAAGCACTAAGCTGTGTCATACAGAGCGGGTAGTTCGGGCAGCAGTCGCATTCGGAAGGTTTCGCTTCAAATCCCTTGTAGCCGGTCATCCTGACCTTGGGTGTTGTCATACTTTTCTCTGGTCGCTTAGGCGAATGCCAGGATGGATTTTTCCTTTCTATTCCGTTGGTTTTGTTACAGAGTCGAGGTGGGCTGGTGCGGTGTGACGGTGACTTGCACTTTGAAAAGATTTTGAAGCAGCTATTCTGAGTGATACCTACTCCGCCGACATAGAGGTGTTCTGCGTATAAACATTGATAGGGATTCCATCTTAGTCTAAAGCCTCACTGTCCGGTATCTCCCTCATCTCATTCTTTCCTCTTAGAAGTTCCCCCATTGTGCCATAGGTACAAACGGACAGCCTTTGGGCAAGACGGAACTACCGCTCCGTTCTTACCAATCAAGTCCAGCCTGTGTTACAATAATTCTTTTTGAAGTGGTGTCCGCATTTAAACAAATATATTCTTTAATTTCTATACAATATGGGGATTATTCCTGTTATTTTTCCTCTGCTCTAGAGGCAACATTTCAATATAATAATATTACAGTAAAGCGTTAACAAACAAAACATTCAGTAACACTGGCGCTCCTGTAGCCTGTAATAACGCAAAGACTTGAGTTACACGCATTTCTTAACACTAGAACGCAAATTTTAATACCTTTCAATGGCGTTTACCTTACCAATAATTTGTTTGCATTTCAGGCGTAACTTTTTAAAATATTAGCAAATTTACCATCGGTTCCGGAAGCGGTCAATTGACCAGTTCCTTACCCACGTTTCTTAGTACATTTATTGTGGTTGTAGCCAACAATAAATCATCACCACACAACAAACTTGTTTTAAATTTATTATAGGGTAGTGCGTGAGTCATTGTTTATCAACTCTTGTATCCATGCCAGAAATTTCGCTTAGCTTTTCATTTCCACGTAGCTTTCATGGACTACTGTCACCACCACTCAATGGCTGATTATAGGGATGAAGGAACAGCTAAGGCCGCTAAGCAAGATGTCAGGGTTATGTAGAAAAACAAAACCAAAGATAGTTGTTCGACATATAAATAAAAATTGCATGTGGTTCTTGTATAACCAAAAACTCTGCAAAAAGTGGCATATCAATATCTCTGAGAATGTTTCAATGTGACAGCTTTCTGTATAGATATAACCTGTTTTTGTGCAGCTTTTTTTTTTTTGTACAAATAATTTGTTACTACATAGCTTAGAGCAAACCTGGTTCGTATAATAAAATATGTCTTATTTTCGAGAAAACATGTGCCTATACTTGAAATAAACAATTAATAACTCTTTTATTACAAAACCATTTAGCCTGAGATAACCTATAAAAGATAAACAAAAGAATGAACGAACAAATATGTATATGCATCATTGAATTTCCAATTACGTGAATAGGCATAGGATCCTGGTGACATAAAACGCTAAACATATGTGATACGTGAGCAAAGACCATGAACATAAAATTCTGAAATCAGAAGCTCGATACAAGCTAGATTCGAACCTAGTTCGCAGTTCAGAAGTCATATTGTTCCCTCTACATCACTACAGTCTTCTGATAAGTAAGAAATTTCATCGGCCTGAGCCAGAAGAGCACTTAAATATGTGATTCTGGGCAGATATGAAGTATATACAAACTCACTCCGGAAGCTAAATGCAAACTGGATTGGAACCTGGCTTGCAATTTAAAAAAAAAATCGTTCCCTCTATACCATCACAGTAGGCTAGAAGCCGCGAAGCAAGAAGTTTCATAGTTTTCAGGGAGAAAAATTATTAAAAATGCACAAGAAAGCAGTAGCGGTAAATTGAACACTAACGGGCCTTTTAGGGAGTACTTGAAACTCGGGTGTTCTAGTGTTAACCGCAAACTGAATTATAACAACACAAAGATAGAAATGTTGCTTCCTCCAGTAATAGCAAACTGCGACTGACGGCCTGCATGAGAGAATCAGCGTGGGAACGTGTTACAATGACGTGACCTTGGCCGAGCGAAGGCTATGCTTATGATTAGTGTGTACACAGGCTAAAACAGACTATGAAAGATATTTAGAAAGTGATTATTTTTAGTTTGCTAAAAACATAATATAAGAAATTGAAAATACATCTGATATGGGGGGGGGGGGAAGGAAAAATCGTAATAACTACTGCGAGATGCGAGAAAGTATATGTATGCCTAATCTTCCATTTGAGAACTTTTTTTAAGCACTAGAAAATTTCAGCTAGAACTCTATGCTTATGCCAAACTTTCCTCAGTCGACCGATCTGGAAAGTTACTTTACTGCGCGATTACCAAATAATTCCCTCAGCAAGCTTCCTGAAGATCGGAACATTGCCAACTTCCAACTAGCGGGACAAATTGCAAGGGCGATAGCTGCTTTACTCACCATTCGACCTCTGTCTCATTTCAATCGTCGTCTCACGCAATATAAATGTTAAAATAGAGAAAGAGGGAAAAGTGAAGATAGGACTTTAGCGGTAGTTGAAGCCAGTGCACACACCTGCATCCCTTCAGGATGATGTAACCAACTCATCGAGACTTGACCTGCATGATAGCGGCGCCAGTCACGGTCCATTGAACAACACATTCCATTGTTCGTTCAAGAGTGCTCAGAATATGAATAGAACCTGCTGCAGTGCACACAAGTTTCAGGGATGGGCTTTCACTAAGAACTCAGGTAGCTAAACGACGATTTCTTCTCTTTTGAATGGAAACCAATAACAAAAATGCAGCCCAAGTAAATATGTACATGTGTGTATATTTATTGATTCTTACAAATCAAATGTGCTAGATAATACAGATATCCTTTTGAATCAACATAACATTTCAAATTATATAAAGACTAAAAGTATGCAACGCATTATAATAGAAAATAAATAAATAAATAAACTTCAATAGCGTTACAAATGAAATCAACTGTTATACTCACAGTAATTTTACTTCATACTGTATAAATACTATCGCTATTAATTAAAACTCATTTAATGAGTTTAAGCAGTCATCAAATAAACAGGCCATCACAACCCTTTTAAATAAAGTTAGCTTTTCAATAGTTTTAATTTGGAGTGGCAATTTATTGTATATAGTTTAATGGACATTTTGAGTTCATTGTTTTGATTTGTTTTAGTGTTGGTACGCATTATCTGAAGATCTGTTTTTCTTCCTGCACTGTCCTGATGTATTACTTCATTTGTTATGTGTTGTGACGGATGTCCGAGAGTGAATATATTTGCATAATTTAAATAATAATAATTATTAAACATCTTATATATCCTGCAGTAACAAGCAAGGTCATTTCATGTAACAGAAAAATGTATTTAGCTACCTGGACGCATACCCCCTTGGCGAGAGGGAAGGCTGCCTATTGTAATCTTTTGTGCTCTCACTTACTGATAATGGCTCGAGCAATAAGCCTCTCTATTGTGACAAAGCTAAGTGCATGCAGGTGTCCGGCATGAGTAGAACTATAGGTCTTTTGTATCCGTAGTTGCTGGAAATGCTCCGAAATTCGATAAAGTTACAAAAGGAACAGGTGTTAGCAATGACGTAATTACATTTGAATGATCATGAACTCCCCATTGAGGAGTGAAAGATTTGAGGACTTTAAAGTGAGCGCGTTTGGTAGCACAAGAGCGCACCAATAATATTTGAATATTTTGAAGGCTCAGTAATCCGTGGGCGCTACTCTGTGAACACCATGAGCTCTCACTAACACGTGGGAACACTTTGAAATTAATATATAAGGGGAACAAATTTTGCAAAAGCAAACAGTCTCAGATACAGAAAGTAATTCCCAGAAGACAGCAATCAGATACAGTAGAGTAATTTCCAGAAGGCAGTTCCAGACACAGTCTGGCCATTGAGTCTACTAATTTTCTAGATTTCAAGTGAAAGATAGACACACAAAGTAGTTTTAGGGCGGTAGATGCAATTTCAGGTAGAGTATGTAGCTCGTGGTGTTAATGCCAAAGAGGTAACGAACCAAGTGGCCGACAACAAATTATAGTCTGAATAAACACTTTGAATCAGAATTGTTGGTGGAGGTGTTTATTATTGGCCCCATTTTGGGCGCCAGTTTGGTACTAGATTGTAGATGGGGGATGGGAGTGGGGTGTATGGATGCTGCGGTAAATAATTTAAGCCCGTTGATCGCAGGTTTCGCCACGGCTGCTGCAGACCACCCCACTCTTCTTCGATGAAACTCTCTCGACGGCGTTTCGCTGGATTTTGTGAGCCAACCGGGATTGAGTGAATGGAATTCTCATGCAAAAGGTGACTATAAATAACGCTTCGTTGTTTAGTTGCTGATATCGTTTATTATCCTTAACATGAATATATAGGCTAACGCACGTCTCACGTCGAACCACATGCAAGGTAATCTTGGCAAACACTTTAATTTATTGCGTTAACCAAATAATGCCGAGTGCGAAGAGACTGTAAATACAACGGCAATTGGCGTGGTGGCTGACACTCAAGCTTCGTTGTCGCCGGAACTGCACTTGGTTCTTAGGCCGCTCTTCCGCTAATCTCCGGGCGACCGCAGCCACACATATCTGGGCCCGGATAAATCTGGGACTGCGCCACTTTTGGGCAAAATATATCCCTTTTATACACAATACAAATGACGCTATTCAGGGACAAGGGCGCGAAATACTCCCGCCAATTTTGTGTTAACGTTATTCGTACGTAAATGCTTACCTCGTAGAATTTCATTTGTATTCCCTGGAAAATTTTGGTTCAAACCAAATGCACCGCTATTCGTCAATAAGATGAATTTAAATAGATTTCATACGTTACTCTCAATGATTCTTTTACTTGGAATCTGCAACTTTGCCACCGAACAGGCCGGTGTCTCGCCTGAGGCAGGGGCATTTCCAACCCTAGCTGCATACCAGAAGGGATTACCTTGACATTGTCCGACTTTTGCCAAGTCTTACGGTGTTCGGAGAAAGACGCGAGTTTTGCCTTACTTCGCTATATTACTACATGTTATCTTTTATATAACCCCAAAAATTACACATTATGAACGCATTTAAACACTACATAGTCTTAATTCTATAAATATGAGTTATTTCATTAAAGTTCCTCCACGAAAGAAAATGCACAACATACTTGCATGTAAATTCTGAGTTGCTGATTCTAAAATTACAAATATTAATTATTTCAATTATTCTGTAATTGACGGGGAGCAGGAGCAATTTCAACTTCTAGGCCTTTAATAAAGCGCTGTCGTGTGGTTTGAACCCCTTCCTTTCCTCTCACTTTTCCCGTGACTACGAGGGCACAAAGAGCGAGACTTCGGGCGCCATAAGGACGCGGATTACGAAGTGGGACCTCAGGTAAATATCCAACAACAAAACTTAACACCATACTTAAAACCGCTTCGGTGTACTTCTGATTTGCACCAGATATTACTCGGGCGATTTTTAATACTTTCTTGCATGGAGTGAAGATGCTCCAAAGAAAGATATCATACTTAATCGGGTGTAAACGTAAAGAAAATAAATACTTCTACGTGTATCAGGGTTTACATTTGCTAACTCCCTAGAGATTAACCAGTTACACTGTTTTCATTACACTTTCAGTGTGGTTATCCCATATTTGGTTATTTTCCATTAAAATTCTAAGGAATTTAACACTTAACATTTTCAATGTGGTTATTATTTAAAAAGAAGGGATATGCCTTGTTGTAAAAAGAGCAACTGGGATTTTCTCTCTTTTTGTTTTTGAACAGCGTTTAAAGCCCGTTTTAACTACTGAGACACCACAGGCGGTGAACACTGATGATACATGAGGTGAAATTATAAATTAGGAATTTTTTTTCAAAGGAAGGAAAAGTTTCAAGCCTAAGTTCAGGGTACCTTCCCGGCATTTGCTATTTGTGAGGACTTAGGAAAACCTAGAAAAACCCTCAGTCGGGAAGGATGGTACTGGGGGAATCGAACCCAGACCTTCCCATCACGAGTGCGCGCCTTTACCACCTCTGGGATTTTGAATATATAAATAAATACGATAAAAATAAAACAGCGGCAAAAAGGAAGTAGGATGAAGCATTTAGGAGTTTTAAGATGTAAATAATTTTACAGAGTAACTCTTCCCTTACGCATATCCTTTTCTGTGTCCTTTATATTTCATTCATAGCCTCTCGTTAATTTCTACCTTGTTCCTGTTCTCATTTTCCTTTCTTCTACCCTTAATTTTTACCTCTTTCACTGTTTCTGCTTCTGTTTTGGATTCGTTCCCTTCCTAGTTTACTTCTTCTTACTCTTTCCTCCTGTTTTGTTTGCTTTCCCTTCACTACTTCTCGACCACGTTACTTGTATTTGCGTACAGCGAACCTCGGCTACTTTACCCGAAGGAACCAATTTCAGTTTCTTTGTATTAACTCGACATAGACACTTATTGGAGGAAACCAGGAAGATAGACGACGCTGTAAATCCGGTTGGACCACATACTGGCGCCAGTCAAGGTTCACGATATGGCAAACTGACGTCATTTTGTTTATGATATCGTCAAGTCGCTGTTAGTTACATTACGTCATGTCAGAATGAATTTTCTGTAGAAGTTTTGGGGGAGCCAGTCGTGTCCTTCAAGTACAGCGATTAACTCAGGTAGCTCAGCAGCTGCAGGGATCAGGGCATTTGGCCCATTGCAATGAATTTAGTGCGGAGATGCATTTCTTGTCTGTCTGTGCGGGAGCAGGTCACATAGTCTCTATGTCAGCTTTTAATAATTAATATGTTTTCAATGTGTCACGTTTTCATTTTAGATATCTTCTTTTTGCTTTGTTACGAAATGAGCTTTGAACCAAACAAAATGTTGTTTGCTTTTGCCACATCTGTCTCATGAAGGGCACTTTGTGTGTTTGTGTTTATTGCGTCTCCCATTTGAGGCATAAAATTCTATCTTGTGTTAGATTTATGAGTCCACGATTGGAACTTTTCCCAAAATTATTCAATTTTTAGTATAAAACGCCAATCGAAAATATTTGTACACAGTTTTAATATATTTCTCTATAAGCTATAAGACAGTTTTCTTCCAATTAGATGCACCAAATAAAACACCATGCTTGTTGGTATAAACATTAAAATAAAATAATACATGCTATTTTGCTAATATTAAAATATCTACTTTCAGTGTAAAACTATTGGTCGTGGTGTTCTAGTGATAACCTCGTAGACCCAGAACTTCAAACTGTTTTTTATTAGTGTTTAACGCCCGTTTTTACTACTGAGGCATCGCAGGCGGTGAACACTGATGATACATGAAATGAAATGATATATTGGGAAAGGATTTTTTAAGCAAGGAAACGTGTCAGGCTTAAGTTTAGGGTACCTCCCTGGCATTAGCTATTTATGAGGACTGAGGAAAACCTGCAAAAAATCTCAGTCAGGGAGAACGGTCCTGGCGGGATTCGAACCCCAGACCTCCCGCTCACGATACCGCGCCTTAACGACCTCGGCCAGCTATGGGAATAAACTTCAAACCTGAAAGAACACGTCTCTGAGCAAAAATTATCGGTCCCTGAATTGGGTGGAGCGCTAATGACCTGAGATGTTGAACAGCATCCATAAATAAAACAAATCAACAACACTGTAAAACAATTCTGATAAGTGACAAACTTATGAACGAAAAATTGTCTTGCGCATTATTTTGCAATATTAAAATTGTAAAATCTGTTTAGCTGATGACCACAAGCGTAGCATTTTTAATATTTGCAGTATCTCAGCGTCATCAGTACAGAAGTCTACTTACTTCCAACATTTGGTCATTGAGAGTGGTACGGTATCTTGAAAGTAGAGCCTAAATCTAATGAATATATATACATTTACAAGTCTGTTACGTTGTTCTTCAGTGTAAGGAACATAGTAAACAAAGCAATATATGTATGCACACATACATATATACATTTACTGACATTTATTAAATGGATGAAATCCAGGATTTGAGTTCACAAGAAAATATGCTGTACACCGTTTGGTTGCTGTTAATTAACGATTCCTAGTCAAGGTGTTTTGAGGTGCAAATTACAAAAAGCACGTTCTCTTGTCGATCATGCCTTCATCGTAGGTGATGAGAATTAACAGTCCCTTCCAGTTCTACTTTTAACCCTTAAATCGGCTGCCTCACGTTCAAAAACTCTACTGAACACATTGATCAAGCTTCAAGCTTCCTGTTTGATATATTCCGACTATGACGCAAGAAAACACTCAAGACAAACCCTACAAATTCCTTGTCTTGACAACCAAGGCAGGTGCTCAGGAGAAAAAGATGATATTGCTTCTTTAAATAAGATAAGGGACTTTGAACAGATGTTATATACTCCAAATGCAGTGTGACGAAATGTGGAGATAATACTTGAGCTCAAGTGTTTCGCACTAAGCAAGTAAACCACGCGAGTGCAAGCGAACTCGGAAGAAACCTACAGAGTTCTCTTTGCTTTTTAGCCTGCTGCAAGGTCTGGCTGTTTGCTTGCAGAAATGGAACGACAGCGTCTTTCACATGCAGTCCCTAAGACATGCTGCTTTTTCTTCTATTCCTAGAATTTACATCTCTGTAGTTATATAGAGCCTTCATATTTTCAACACGAATTTACACAATACAATGTGCTCTCCTAATCCATTCTTTTAACTTTTCAGAATTGTATATCTGTAACTTATACTTTAAGCCTTTCTTTTATTTATGTTGTTCTATTCATTTGTTCATGATTCACCTTTTATATAACAACTGAAAGTGGAAGTTCTGTAAGATTTTATTTTAGGTGTTTCCGGTAAATAAATCATAACCAGATAAGAGTAAAAAAGTTATTGCACACTGTGGGTTCTATTGTCACTGCATCGTGATTGGAATTCTTGGAGAAATGGTTTTTCAAAACAGTTTCAGCAACAACGAGTATGAAAATGTTCATTTTTTTTTATTTGTTTATTTAACGTTCTTTAACATCTCAGGTCATCAGCGTCCCATTCTATTCAGGGCGTGAAACGACCGTCAAATTTTGCTCAGAGGCCTCTTCTTTCAGTTGAGGTTCTTTATCGTGCCGTAAATGTACGACACGGGACCCACGACTTTACTTCCCTTCCGAAGGAAGTCATACTTAGGATTTTTACGCCCGAAAAAATCCATCGGTCCTGGCCAGATTCGAACCCGCGACCTTGGATTTAGAAGGCAAGTATGGTTACCACTACACCACCAGGACCGACTGAAAATGTTCAGATATTCTAGGATATACTTATGGGGAGGGGCAAGGTTCAGAAGAAATGATTTTAGTAAACGAATTTCACAAAGGACAAAAAAAATGGGAGGAAGAAATACAGATACAATACGGTGAGAATTTGTAGTCATTGGAACCTGAACATCTACCATACCAGAGAGCATAGTTAGTTCAGAGGTTCAAAACTCGTTATCTGTTCATTTATTGCTGTAGTAGAGCAATAAATGAATAAAGTGGCTTTATTTCCTGGAACTCAGGTTACTGTCATCCATATGCTTGAGGAATGAGGTGTATGAGTCCGCTAAGGAAAACAACGTTGTCACGTCTCTGTAGTTTCTTTCAGTAATATTCAGTGCTAATAGAGATCGGGCATGGAAGCGAGTGTATATTATTTATTAGTTAATTAAGATATTCTAATATATTTTAATAATATAAGAAACAGGAAATATTCTTAATTTCTGCTCAATTTTTGATGCACAAAAGAAACAATAATACCACTGTAGAATTACCAGGGTTATATCTCGTGGTAGAGAGTTGTTGTTTAGACGAAAGCGATAGCACTGAACACTTGGAACTCGGTGGCATGGAGCGAGGTTATTAAGATTTGTCCGCACTGTATTACAGTGCCCTCATTAACTCCCAGCAAATCAAAGAAAGACTGCACAATAACTCTCCCGCAGTCAGGGGTAAGCTGACACAATACAGAAATGCTTAAACTAGATGGGGGAGAGGAAATTCTTTTAATGACATCTCCTTGAACTTTCGTTAAAAACGTATGAAGTTATATTTGAATTAACTTCCTGGCTACTTATTCTAGCGAAGTCCCTTCATGCCATCAGTTTAAGCGTTTAATGAAAGTAGGCCGAAGTTCTCTGCGCAACAATATACATAGTCCTCCATAAATCGCCCCCCCCCCCACCTTAATGAATTACGACGTTCTAGCGCAGGTGTTCTTGTTTGTCCGGAGAAGCGACAAACATGCCATTGTTTACGAACGCTGATAGTGATACTGACAAAATCTGTACAAATTAAGCTATTAACGTCACAATTCGCCATTTAGATAGTTGTGGGAGGATTCTCATTAAGATAAAGCAAAATATCAACCAATCGGTTTCTTATAACTGTGTTATCTATGAAGCAAAACAATTCATGAGGATTACATTTACACCTGCATTACAGATAACGTATTCTATTTTCCACGTCGGATATAATTGTGAAATTTTCGGAATATAGGACAACACTGGGAAATACCAATATTAAAAAAAAAAAAAAATACAGGCATAACAGATCTGAACATTTCTCTCAAATTTCTGCTTATGTATGTCTAAACTTTCCGCTCTTGCCACAGCACTAATTTTTATTCAGCTCTCAGGCATTTTTTGAACTTATTTGCTTTCCATCATATTTTTTGACTTCTTTTACTAATTTTGTACTTTCTTTTTCGCAAGTATTGGCCTTTTAGCCTTAATAGCATCCTTCTCTTGGTTCAGTAGTGAAACGTAATACTCCCCAGTGATTCTTCTGGAGGTAGTCTACGAGCACCACATCATGAGAATCCCAGAAAACCGTAGTCTTGACTTTCCTTGCAGATGGAACCGTTTTTTCTTTCTTTGGTGCACTTTCACCTGTTATCATCCAATGTTTGAACTGCTCCTTTGTCTCTGGCATGTAGTGATGAATCCATGTTTCATCTGCTGTTATGAAACATCGGAGAAACTCCTTTAAGTCTAAACACTTACCAAATGTTCATTCAAATGCGTTTTTGGTCCATTGTTAACAAACGCTGCACTCATTGAGCAGAAAGCTTTCTTACGCCCATGACACGACCTATCGTCAGCCAACTCGCCTGCCTTCAATCGACGGTCATTGATTACAGTACTGTGAATTTTTGTCACAACCTCGACGGTCGTAGCAGTTTTGGGACGCCCTGAAACACCTTGAACGAAGGGGAGGAGTCCTTTAATGAGGAATCTAACTCTTGTTGTTTTTCTGTTGGAATTGAACCCTCCAAAACGAAGTATTTCATCACAGTTCGTATTTCTATTCATTTTGTAGAAAGTGTTAACACTAGTTTGTTTACACGATCGTCATAAACAACTGACTACACTTACATGTCTGAAACTTTGTAGCGCACCATCTAATTCATGAGTTCGAACCCGGCCAGGACCGATGGATTTTTTCGGGGCGTAAAAATCCTAAGTATGGCTTCCTTCGGAAGGGAAGTAAAGCCATGGGTCCCGAGTCGTACATTTACGGCACGAAAAGGAACCTCAAGCCTGAAAGAGAGGCCTTTGAGCAAAATTTGTCGATCATTTCACGCCCTGAGTTGAATGGGACGCTGATGACCTGAGCAGTTAAAGAGCGTCCATAAATAAATCAATCAAAAAAAAAATCTAATTGATGACATTTAACAATTTTCATAATAATTCGGCCAACATAACGACATCTCTGAGTTAGACCGAGAACTTTTAGTACACCTCTCGTACCACGCTGATCTCATGAGCCTAACTGTGTATAAAATGTATAATTTTTCCCAGAAATGTCAAAGCTACGGATTAAATAAAAATCTAGAGAAATGGTTCAATGGTAACGCTTGAACTTGCATTCTTGGAGAATCGCCACCCGTGTCCGAGGTCGTTAAGGCACGGACTCGTGAGCGGGAGGTCTGGGTTCGAATACCGCCGGGACCGTCCTCCCTGACTAAGATTGTTTCCAGGTTTTCCTCAATCCTCATAAATGGCAAATGCCGGGGGGGGGGGTACCCTAAATTTAGACCTGGAACGATTCCTTCCTTAAAAATAAATGCTTTCCCCCATCTCATGTATCATCAGTGTTCATCGCCTGTGGTGCCTCTGCAGCAAAAACGGACGTTTAACTCTGTTCATTCATTGCATTCTTGTAGTCCTGGAATCCCTTGGAGTGGGTCATCCTGATCTTGGGTTTTGTGTGATTTCCCCTGGTTGCTTAGGCGAATGCTGGGATAGTTCTTTGGGTTCCATGAATTTTCAGCTCTCTCTTTTCATGTTGAGGCTGTCACAGGATCGAAAGTGCCAGGGCGAGGTGGGCTGGCGTAATGTGAGGATGGCTTGCACTTCGGAAACCCTTCAGAGGGGCTCGATACTCCTATGCCAACGTCGGGAGTCTATCTGGGACTAATTTTTAAAGAACTTTCTACTCCGTGCCTCAGCGCCCCTGCATCCAGGTCATTTTCCCCTCTCAAAGATGTTTTATTGTACGTGTAGGTAGAATTGAGAGTCCCTGGGTATGACTGAAGTACCGAAAAGTATTCCACCTCTGTACCTACAATCCAATCCAATCTATTACCTACTTACCGTTTGGTACATCATAACTTTAGTATTACCATTGATCACATTTAAGATCTTCTGTCAGGCTTCACAACATGGCTTATATATTCAGCCTTTTCTGTAAAATTCTTTTATACGTGCTGAAGGATTTCTCTCTTCCAAATGCGTTAATTTTATTCTATTCTAATCATATCTCAAGATCGATGCATTATATCAATTGCGTTTGTCGTATCTTGCATATTTTCCTGTCAACTAAATTCGGAGCGTGAGTCTACTATTGCCTTTTGCCGCCCACGTGTGGAGCTCCAGTAGCAAGCAAGTTGACATTAGCAATCACCATCATAATTATCTTTAGAAATGTCGGTATATTTGAGCAACGCAAAACCACCGACTTCACCACATGCCAATTCTCAAAAAGTGACAGAACAGCTCATAATTCTGGGAGACAATCAAACTGTTAAGTATTAACAAATCAAATATCAGGCAGGAAGCAATGCTTTAATAAAAGGAGGGGGGGGGGAATTTGCAAAATGGTAAAAACACATTCTGCAAATATAACTTTCATTCCGCCATTATATGTACTTCGTTTGGGTATATCGTTCAGTGGTGTCGCCATGTTAGCATACAGTATGCACATTGTAGGTGTTACATAGGACATTCAGTAAGTTTTACAAGCAGCCATTGCATTGTTTGGTAATAATGAGCTGGCAATAAACTTTAACCTATTGAAGAGTGCAAGTTTAAACTTATAATCCTCGGATAACAATGATGAATTCTGTCGTACCTGTTATATAGGTAACACCTGTCTTTACATTTTCACACAAAAACACAAACAAATAAAAGAAGACTGGCATCTACTCGTAGTGTTTAAGATACTTTGAAGATGAGGGACTATGAAATATGACCCTCGCTCTGTCAGTCTCTGCAAGCTGGACCAGAGAAAGAAAATCGCCATCTTTCTATTTCATTGTTAATTATGAAAGTTGCATATGGTGGTGGAAAGAAGTAGAAATTGAAGTAGTTAAGAAAATTAAGTGACCAGAGAAGAAAGGGGGTAGCAGATGAAATAGTGACTATGAGTGCGGTTCAATCTTGTTTAAATAAAATAAGCAATATGAATAAAAAGTGCATGTCTCAATTATAGAGAATAAAATAATATATGGTTGCGAAATAAGGGGACAAGATGAACGATGGAAATGGTAGATATGATACGAAACTTATTCACATTTTAACAATTTTGTCATTAAATTACATTTATATCACAAAATTTTGACAAAAACGTATGCCAGTTTTATTTATGAATGAAATATACTTTGTTTATTAAGAGTTTGGACGAGATTATAAACTACACCTTTATAAAGGTTGCAAAATGATGATAAAATACTTTAGTGTCTCTGGCTATCATTGAATTAACTTTTAATGTATTTAAAACGGGCATATATTGCATAAACGAGGTGAAAATATATAATCGCTTGTTAAGTGCATTTTTTTACCAGGTGTAAAGTAAATAGCAACTAACAAGTTTTTAAATGCTACTGTATTTGTTTTTTGCAATATATATATATATATATATATATATATATATATATATATATATATATTCTTTCATTTCTGCCTTTGAATTTAAAAGGATTATTTTCTTTATAATTTTAATGCAGAACAACGGCATTATTATTGTTCGTATGGACTGGAATATTTTATATGTTAAACGCAACATCCCACAATTCAGCAGGACGAGGAAAACAAAAGAAAGTTAAAAGATTTGTCAATATATCTTATTTTCAACTGAGACTTTTGAATATACATTCCAACTGTGTTCCAACAGTTCTAAGTTCAAATCCCATTTCTACGCCTAGACTATGTCTAGCACTATTTATGGTTATCGTTTTATTAAAAGGACAACTTATTTACTACCTTTCTGCCCGAGATGAATTATAAATTTGAAGCTGTACATACCAGGCCTGTCTCCCAGGCTTGTTCATTTTTCTCCATACTAGTTCTAAAAGTATAGTTTGACCGCGAATGGTGACTCAATATTACTGTATTGCACATGCGATTATGCCTGAAGAAAAGAAATTTCGCACAACTTTAAAGGACCCCACCTTACTGTGATGACAGCGAGTGGAAACGTCTACTCTACTTAATGTAGACCCTAGCTGGAACGCAAATGGGTTGTTATAGTCCTTAAGTGCCTATAAAAACTGGCAAAGACTGTTATCAGATGTCGGGATGGTTTCATTGCTCACTTCAACAAAAAACCAGCCATTACCTGCTCTGTGTACTGGACTTTTACGATCTTCTTTTGTTTAAACGCTTGTGGACACAAAGCAACGGAGCTTCAAGTTCCCAGGTCAACAGATGTTAACTTTTATACCTCTTTGGAATGTTTTCAACGGGAGTTTAGCTACGGAAATAAAAGAATACACTATGGCGGCGGCAAAATGCGCGACACTTGTGCACACAACGTTAAATACACGTGCCGTTTCATAAAATTATATGTAAAATGTGTTAGCTGGATGCGTGAAAGCAAGAAAGGAAGAACATGGGAAAGGGGTAAACAATAATAATAATAATAATAATAATAATAATAATAAATAATAATGAAAGAAGACAGAAGCAGGACACGTCTAAATAATAAACCGGCTCTTATGTATGTGCACATTTGTTAATAAAACACCATAAAATGTAGCGTGATAATAAGAAAGAAGGAAATGGGAGAGGGGTAAATAATAATAATAATAATAATAATAATAATAATAATAATAATAATAATAATAATAATAATAAATGAAAGAAGGCAGAAGCAGGACATGCCTAAATAATTTGGTAATAAACCGGCTCTTATGTTCGAGCACATTTCTTAATAAAACACCATAAAATGTCTAATGAGCTAAACTAATAGTTCAACAAACAGACACTTTACAAATAAAACCTTTGCTAATACACAATACCTGGGTCACTGAGTAGACACAATGAAGAATGTCCAGCAATAATTTCTAGTTATAAGCATGAAAAAAGTACCCAAATCCCAGGGTTTTCTTACTGTATCTTAACAGAAGAAAAGAGAAAGAAAATCTAGTTAACTGACTACGTTGCACAGCCGGCGATCCTTAATTCTGTTAAGTAGTAAGAGTTGCAACTATCAATTGAGAGTCAGTTAGACACATGTAATAGCATGGGGAAGGGAAGGGGAGGGATAAGAAAGAAGACATCATTTATCAATGGCGGAAAATAGGGTATGCCCAAGAGCGGCACATGTTAGAATTGCGTCTTTAAAGAAGAATGAAAGTAAATTTATTGCGCAGCTTGGAGTTCGGAAATCTCCGCTAAATACCCCCCCCCCCCCTCTTTCGTACATGGTGAACAACCTGGACACCACAGAAACTGCCAAAGCAATAATGCATGAGGTGAAAGAGGCTGCAGGGCTCCTGACAGAAAATTGAAGGTAACTTAATCCACAAAGATGGCAACTATCTTTTGAGTTTGTAGAGAATGCTTTTGATAGACCTCAAGTTGAAAATGTCAGTGTGCTCACTAAACGACAATGCAACATTTTTTTAAGATAAATTGCTCTAAAATGTGTTGCATTGCTTATTGGAGCTATAAAATAACTGCTTAAAGTACAAATGAGCGGGGTTTTCTCCCCTCCAAGGAGTGGAGAATATTTCTCACGACGAACAGCGTTTGTTATCATATTTTTTAGGTTTCATCCCCTGTCAACGCCATTTTGAAATTTTAAATGACACCCCTTCTATGTGATACTTAAAATTTTAAGCATCATGCCTTTAACCTTTTCAGAATTGTGTACTGTACTATTCATAACCAGTAATATAAATTTCTAGTACGTAGCATATAATTATTGTGTGCGCTCTTACTCCGCTAGGAACCTTGCCTCCTCGAATCTCGCATCTTGTACTTTTCGGCATATAGCAATCAGCTGTCTTCTATGCTGCACTCTTTACTTGTTCTTGTCCTAGGCTATTGTCTGGATGAGTGGAAACTCGCGTTCCATCGATCTGTAACGATATCCTTCAGCAAGGCTTGCGCACAAAATTCTTCTTAAATATTTTGGTAAATTTGAAACCTGATTGTTTTTTGTGATGAAAGCAGTGATATCGGAAACTGCTTTAGCGTATGTATAATTTCATAGGTTAAATATTCGTTAAGTGTGATTATATAAGCTTTAATTTACGCAATTGCAATTTAAATAAGAAAAAATATTCAAGAGCATGTTTTAGAATAATTCTCATTTATAGCAAATAATTTGTCTTCAAGTAGAAGATTAGTAATATTCCATTAAATCGTTATATTTTGTAATAGCGAAATTCTATTAACATATTAAATTTAATATTTAATACTTGAATTTATCTGCCATGTTTTGCATACAAATAAACATGGTTCCTTGCCAATTGGACCACCATATTCACTTGTGGCAGTAGTCAGAAAAGTGTATTGTTTCTGATTCACTTATAAGATTAACAAATACTTTGAGAACGTCGATTATATTTTATGTGTAGTAACTCCGCCGGGAGATCCCGGATTCGATTCCCGATACAGGTTGCTGTAAGTTAGGGAGGTCTGGAACGGGTTCACCCAGTCTCCTGAGGACAAATGGGGAGCTGCCTAATAGAAGTGGCGTCCTTTGATTTAGAAAGCTGCGTGATGGTGATCGGTGGGTTATCAGTGTGTTGAATATATTACTCTCTATAATTCTGCCCTCTACTAATGATGTTGCAAGACGGATATAGATGACGCAGGAATCGTTTGGGGTAAGCTATAACCGATGACAGCTAAAAGTCTTGCGAAAGGAAGCTGTAAATTTTCGCACACTATTTTATCTTAAGTTTATATTTTTCTGCTTAATGCAATATTTTTAAATGGAATCTATGAACAACGTGTGTGAATAAACAAAGAGCAGAAATTGCTTTTTTTATGAATTACCAAAATCCAGAGACTTTAAGGTATATTTCTGTAAGAGAGAGAACATTCTATCTATCATTACTGGTAGATAGTCGAGGCAGTTTCACTGATTGTCCATATTCTGAAAGTCCGCACACTTCAGTCACACGTGTAATGATGGAATATGCCGACAGAGTCCGTTATCTGAGACGACAGACCAACACGACTTTTTTTTTTTTTTTTTGATTGATTTATTTACTGACGCTCTTTAACAGCTCAGGTCATCAGCGTCCCATTCAACTCAGGGCGTGAAACAGCCAACAAATTTTGCTCAGAGGCCTCTCTTTCAGGTTTGAGGTTCTTTTCCGTGCCGTAAATGTACCACACGGGACCCACGGCTTTACTTCCCTTCCGAAGGAAGCCATACTAAGGATTTTTACACCCGAAAAAACCCATCCGTCCTGGCCGGGTTCGAACCCGCGATCTTGGGTTTAGGAGGCAAGTATGGTAACCACCACACCACCAGGACCGACCCAACACGACTGTGACTAACATTCGATCTATAGCGAAAAACAGCAAACTAACTCAATAGTCAACTTGATATGTCAACTCAATTATCTACTAGATCAGAATATTCAAAGATGTGCACAACACGAAATCGCATACAACCTGCCTACCTAGAAGAGGTCTCTTAATTCTAATGAGCTGTTCTTCCTCATCCACCCTACAGCTCAGCTCTTGCACCTTCTAATTTTCATTTCTGCGGTACTCCAAAAGATACAGTCTGCTGGAGGAGATCTGACTATGCAAAACAGTACCGAAGCTTTGGCATCTAGATGATGCATTGTATTTAAAGAGAGATAAAAGGGTGCATTACTTATTGAACGCCCTCCGCAGAAGTGATGTATGTTGCTGCTAGCCGTTGCACACATTCCCAGGCGGCAACGTGGACACTTGGAAAGGCTTGTGAAGGATTTACGACAGCACTTTTTCGGAGATATAACCCTACAAATTTCTGTAGATGTAGTGCGTTTACACAGTGCATGAGCAACACTAATTCACTGTGGACGTAAGAATCTTGAAACTTTACCAAAAGCTTTCACCACACGATTTTCTAGTGAAGTGTGCCTTCCTTCACCTTTACCCTTTGGCTGTTTATTTTCATGAAAAATGTACAAACTGGCAGTACATACCTCCAATGCGACGTAATCGACAAACATAAGATAACGTTTGACTAAATCCTGGTTAGTAGCTGGGAAACTGCGCCGTGTTAAACAGAGGAAAACTAAAGACAGTGCTTTTGAGTTGTGTTAATTCTAGTCTAAACAATATATTCATTCATGAATTCACTTTTTTCATTTATTTATGGACTCTCTTTGCCATCTCAGGTCATCAGGACACATTCAATATAGGGCGTGAAACGGCCGATAAATTTTGCTCAGGGACCTCTTCTTTCAGACTTGAGGTTCTTTTACGTGCTGTAAATGTACGACACGGGACCACGGCTTTACTTTCCTTCCGAAGGAAGCCATACTTAGGATTTTTACTTCTCATTGCAGTGTAGGCACAAACGGCCAGCCCTTGAGCATGGCTGAAGTATCGATACTTTCTCCCCTCAATCTAATCTAATGTAATGCAATCTCAACAAACTTCAATATGAAATACTGTAAGTATACTAAATTTAGATGCTCTTCTTAAAATATTTATACAATAAAAATACAATTTTAGATTAGGATGGCGGCGGCAAGTGGCCGAATTTTGAATGGACGGTTTTAAAGTGTCTCGCTATATCTGTTTCTATCCATCCATAGCCAGTTTTACAATTGTTGTTTTATCAGAAATGTTCACCTAAGTATTTTTAAAAGTTGAAATGAAGTTAGAACAATGACTGAAATTATTTACTTTATTTTAAATTTATTTTATTTATTTGTTTATTTTTCAGGCTGATGATGAAGAACCGGGACTAAAGCAGCAAACTGCGATTTCTGAAGCAATAGTATGAGGTATGACTTCTGTAACAAGTGCTGAATAAATTTAGGTACTTTTGAAATATTTATATTATAAAACATTATCATATGAGAAACATCAAAATACAGCAGCAACTATGAATGCTGATTTATATAATAGAGAGCTACAATAATAATTGTAGTGTCAAAATAATTATAGAGATGATGGTTAGTAGCGTTATCCGTTGTAAATAGAAGTAAAATGATATGTGGTACAAATACTTAAATTCAGCTGTGACCATTGTGTTCACGAAATTTATTATTATTATTATTATTATTATTATTATTATTATTATTGTTGTTAATTTAATATCCAAAATGATAATCTCTCAATAAATTACTTGTACAAATTGTGAGGCACGAGGGGTTTCTATTTGGTTTCGCGTCGTGGTTCTTGTTTAGCTCTAATTTTAAGATATTTGTGTAAACCCCAGCATATCTGGTGACATATTTTAATAAAAATTTAAATGTTGGTTTATTAATATGTTCTGAATAATGTAAAATAGTTTATTTCAAGGAACCAACAGATGAAATTTGTAAATCATTCAATTTTCAGGCAAATTTCTTAAACAATTTATTACATGAGTATATTACATATGACTCATGTTGCTATTTATAATATGTTTTAAAACAATTTTATTCATTTTCATAAGCTAGCCTGCTATATGTTCCACGAAGCAGAATTTATGATTTTTACAGTTAATTTGATGTAGAAAATTACTATTAACATTTTTTGTTTAACCTTGAATGTCTTAGAAAAATATTTAAAATATTAATGCTAAAATTTGGACATTTTTTTCATAATAGCTAAATCAATTTTTGTTTATCTTCAGTAATATAAGAGTGCTCTAAAAAGCATAATTTCTTATTTGATGTTCAAGATCTTATGAAAGTTGAATAAAAACTGTATCTTAGGGAACACTTTGAATGAGGAAATTTTAATGGAAAAAATATGCATTTTAAAATATAACTAAAATGTTATAACAAACACACTTATCAATGGGCGTTTAAAACTCTGACATCTGAAATATTTTTATATTTAAAATAAAGTATTGAATTTCTAGAAGATTTACTCAAGTTTCATCTGTGGGTAGTTTTGTGTTCCATTCCATAAGGAGCATCATGCAAAAGTGATAACGGAATCAGCATGTGCAGATAAGAGACGACTTAGAATTTCAAATGTTTTGGACGGCGTGAAATGTTAACATAAAACTTTCCTGTTTTTCATGCTCTGAAATGTGGAGAATACCGGCTCTCATAGAATTGGAAACTCTTGGTAACAACTGAAACCCGTAGAGTGTGTGTGTGTTTCTTCTGATCAATAGACGTTGTCGTCGACCCTATCATCTCTTTTGAAAGAGATCTTGAACAGCAAATGAAGGGATATATGTCAAAGAAATACCAACTCTCTCTCGACAAATTACCTGTCATTGAACTGCTTTTAGGTAGTATAGGGTAGTGTGTCAAATCTAATATGGACAATCTGAAAACTTCAAATGTTCCCTTTAATTGAATATGTGAAACAGTGCGCTGGGCTCGAGTAAGCAGCTTTATACATGATTCCTTTGTAATTTAGATAACTATTTATGAATTTCAGGACCCCTGATTGATGTGCTTTTAATTAAATATATAGTTTCTTCACGTTAGCCGTACTTGCTTTAGTAGTAGACATCATTTTAAGCGAAGACGGGGGTCACGGCACTAACAGAAATAATAATGTTTATCTTGACACATGACGTGAGAAGGAGAAGAAAACGCTGCTGTTACGGTGGTCGCCTTATGCCTCTAAACACCATTTCCACCCAAATTAAAGAACCCTGTACCTAATCTTTTCTCGAAGATTACGACAATGTATGTCTTTATCAGGGTTAGTAATCTCTGTTTATTGGCCTATAACTCTGACAGGTTGTTAAACACAGCTATGAAATGCCCAGCGCACCTTTACCAAGAGGCACATTATGCCAACACCAGCACCTGGTCCGGATCTCTCCGTTAATTTATGTGCTGCACCTTTAACAAATTTCACCTCTCCATGCAGCATATAAAAGTATTCCTTTAGAGCACAAATAACCGAGCATAAACGAGTATAACAGATCTCCTTGATAAATGCTTACAAAAAATTTCACCAGAAAATTAAAAAGTCGTCGCATTTAATGGAAATATTCTACAAATATAATTTTTGTACGTACCTTTCTATTTTCACCATTCATGTGCTGAACGACATATAGAGTTATTGAGTATTTTTACTGAAAATAAATCTGTAACTAAGTAAAAAAAGAAGTAAAAGAACATGTAAAGACGATCCTTACAAAACTTCATCTCAAAAAACAACATACCTGATATATTAGCTCAACTGTCACCGATATTTCGTCAAGAAGCACTGCTCATGCATGATGACGCTCCTGCGCATTTTGGTATTTTTACCCACAGGTAAAGAACGAGAAAGCATTGATAGGGTTTGTTTTTCTTTTCTTTATGTTCATAGAAATTATATTCGTATGTATAAAAATTAACATTTCCCCCCCAAAAACAAAGTTGTCACTTCTCTGGAGTCTCTTTCAGAACTGTTTAGAGCTAACAGAGATGGAATAAGAAAGTGAGAGTAAATTATTTATTCATTTATTATTAAATATTTTTAATAATACAATTTTTTTATTTATTTACGGACGCTCTTTAACATCTCAGGTCATCAGCGTCCCATTCAATTCAGGGCGTGAAACGGCCGACAAATTTTGCTCAGAGGCCTCTTCTTTTAAGCTTGAGGTTCTTTATCATGCCGTAAATGTACGACAGGAACCCACAGCTTTGCTTCCCTTCCGAAGGAAGCCATACTTAGGATTTTTACGCCCCGAAAAAATCCATCGATCCTGGCCGGGTTTGAACCCGCGATCTTGGGTTTAGGATTAATAATACAAGAAAAAGGAAACATTCAGTCTTTGATGTGCGAAAGTAAATGTCAATACTGGAGAATTACCAGGTATCTCGTGGCACGGTGTTATTGTTTAGACGATAACAGTAACACTATTAACTGAGAACTCGGTGGGATGGGGCGAGGTTTATCCAGCACTTTAGCTATGTAGAAGGTTTTCCTTCTGCTGGAGCCCCAATTGATTTCTGCTATTACAATCATTAGTGTATTTATCTCGGATGAACTATATGGCAACTCTGTACAGTCGAAATGTGGCAGGTTGTCAGATAATGCGCAACTTGCGAGGAATTTTGTGATCGTCTCGTGTGATAAATGCTCTTATCATGATCTCTAACTGTATATGGACAACAGAAGAATAAGCAACCAGAAACACAAATAGATTTATTTACTTGATCTGTAGTTATTACAGTCATTCTTCTTCGAGACTTGAAGTAAGGTGTGCATTCAGGCAGGAAATGGACATGTTAAGTTACTATGAAGACCCGTGTGTCACAGACACACCTTCAAACTCTGAAATTAAGCATTTCAGCACCAATGTAGATATAGATATAAATTTATATTTTCTATATATGAAAAATGCTTCCTGAAGCGGACATGTTCATTTCTGAAACGTCATGCACAAGTCCACAATAGTGTGTCAGGTTTTAAAGGAGAACAATAGGCGTCAAGCTTGAAAAACTGATAACCTGTTTGGTACAAACATAACCTCAAATATTTGTCATCTAATATAGAGTTTACCGCAATCCAGTTTTCCAGAAGGAAACTTCTCGAAATGTTGCCTTGAGGCAGATGCACGGAAAATTGTTGTTGTTGTTGGTTTTTTTTTTTTTTTTTCGTTGATAAGAAGGGACAATGAAGAGATTATCGAAAAACAAACGAACTTGCTTAGTATATCGAGATAATTGCAGCTGTTACGTTTCGCATGTAACGTATATTTAGCAACCCTGTGAGTATAACTCAGAATATTAGGATACGTTTATTAACAGCACAATCACAGTGGAACATCACCATTACACAATTTTTTTTTTTTAACCCTGTTGTCATCTCAGCATTTGTCTCGAAAGGCTTTGGCAGCCGGCTGGGTGTTAACTATACTTGCTTTCTAAACCCAAAGTCGCGGGTTCAAACCCGGCCAGGACCGATGGATTTTTCGGGCGTAAAAATCCTAAGTATGATTTCCTTCGGAAGGGAAGTAAAGTCGTGAGTCCCGTGTCATAAATTTACGGCACGTAAATGAAACTCAAGCCTGAAAGAAGAGGCCTCTGAGAAAAATTTATGGGTCGTTTCACGCCCTGAATTGAATGGGACGCTGATAACTTGAGATGTTAAAGAGAGCCCGTAAATAAATCAAAAACAAAAATCTTCTTTTTATGGGGGAGAGGAAACACTGTGTCTATCGTGTTCACCGCATAGGCCGAGATGTAGTGCCACTTTATATTTAAATTATCTCAAATGAAAATAAACAAGCACATACTACTGATGTGGCATAAGTTGTTTTTGTTTATAATTAAAAGCTAGCTAACTTTTAACGTTAATGCTTCAAAAAACTTAATCCATTTGCATAGGAGTTCGAACAATTTTCGGGTTTCCTTATGACCATTACATCTCACTTTCAATAAAGGGCTATGTTCAGCAAAAGCCTTCCAGGAAATAAATTAAGTAACAATATATTGTTCTTATTATTAACTATCTTTTTCATTAAATTTACTTCTTGTAGCGCAAGACCGAATTACTGAAGAACGCGACCTTTCTCAGTGTGCTTGTGTGAAATAATACCATATTATGAATTTGAATTGTTCAGCGAGACCATGAACAGATAAAGAAACAAAAGAAGGGACAGATGAAGTTAAAACAATCATAACACGTTTCTTACCACACTGTACGCTGTTCCTGCAATGGCAACTTGAAATACACGTGGAGTGCAGCATATCTCAGGCCGGCAGCAACCTGCCAAGTTAGGTTTGCTTCTCGTGACAAGGCACGTGGCGTCTTTATGAGCCTGGTAGGAAATATAGTTCAGTACACATATCATCTGACCGCAAAGTTTAGGTTTAAATAGAGAGGAAGGTGAATTGTGAAGCACGAGTTGCCTAAACTAAGCGAATTTCTCAGCAAGTCTAATTTATGAAGGGTATTGCAGGGCGTTAGAGCAGAGAAATTGATGCCGCTAGAGCGCTTGTTGAATTTCCGTTTATAGATTATTTCAAGAAACAATAAAAAAAATTATACACAAACAATAATACAATTTAAACAACTAACGCAAATAAAACCCCCGAAAGATACTTTCCCCAGAAATTTTTGCCATACCTACACTTCTAATTGCCCGATTCCCCTGATTTTCAGAAAATATTTTTATTACTTTATTTAAACGACATATACCGAGTTTCGTTGCAAAAAAGCTAATATTGGTGCCACTAGAGTGATTTTTAAAGTACCTATTTCAGGTAAATGCTCACTCCTAATATTCTGGTTTCATTTATTTTCAGAAACTATATATTTCATGGCATATACCGAGTTTTTTTTTTTTTTTTATAGGAAAAACAAAAATTATAGCCATTAGAGTGATTTTTAAATTGTCGCTTTAGGTTAACCCTCAATCTTTAAATTTCGGTTTTCAGGTAGACTCCCACTCCATTTCCCAGATTTTCAGAAACTATGTTTCTTATTTTATTTAAATACTGTGTACATAGTTTCGTTGTGGAAAAAAACAAACATTGGTGCCGCAAGAGCGAATTTTAAAATTTGCATTTCACTTAAATCCCCTGCTAAGAATCTATTTTTTAAAATTATTATTATTACTTTATATCAATGGCATGTGCCGAGTTTCATTGAGAAAAGCGACCGCTAGAACAATTTATAAGTTTTTGCTCAATAGTCCAATTTCGCTGGTTAACGATCCTGTTAATTGATCATTATATGCGGGGTTTCGTTGAGAAAATGCAAAAATTGCAGCCGATAGAGGTTAACACACACACACACACACACACTCAGAAATATTTGTGGTATAAGTTTTAGGTGAATCGCCGCAAATATTTCTGAATCGCAAGGTGCTGCTTTTACAGAATTGAAATTTAGACAAGGGTTCATACAGTTATTAATAAATATTAGAATGTATTTATTGAAAAAAGTTACATTTTTTCCAAATGCAACAATGCTTATTGACATCAAGGGGGAAAAAAATGAAGGAATTTAGAATGTCAATGGTGTTTTTATCATGCTACTAATTAAAGTAGTTTACAAGCTATGGTAACATAATTTTTTTAAATATCTACAGTCTCCATGTAACTACTTAGTTACTAGGCTACGATGTTTGTATATTTACTTTTATTATTTAGTGTGTGTGGGTTTTTTTTTCTTTCTTTCTTTCTTTCTTTCTGGATTTCCAAGAAAATACACGTTATATTTGTACTTATGCATTCTTTCTGTACCAAGTGTCAGCACTCTCTTAAGATGTGATTCATCCGGTATATATATATATTGTGTGTGTATGTGTGTGTGTGTGTGTGTGTTTTCTTTCTCTCTTTCGCAATTACCAATTGCTAAATGATCATAAAGAAAATTTTCATGACATTTGTTTAGCAAGTAAAATATCAACGGCACAGTAAATTGATTCAGAATCTTTCTACCATTTTTTTTTTTTTTTGAGTAGTGTTTAACGCCCGTTTTTACTACAGAGGCACCACAGGCGGTGGACACTGATGATACATGAGATGAAATGATAAATTGGGAAAGGATATTTTTTTTTTTTTTTTGAAGGAAGGAAGCGTTCCAGGCCTAAGTTTAGGTACCTCCCCGGCATTTGCCAGTTATGAAGACTGAGGAAAACCTGGAAAAAACCCCAGTCAGGGAGGACGGTCCAGGCGGGATTCGAACCGCAGACCTCCCGCTCACGAGTCCGTGCCTTAACGACCTCGGCCACCCGTGGCGGTAATCTTTCTACCATATTGTGAAATAATTTAATTTAAAATCGACTTTAATTTAATACATTTTGGGCTATTTCACATTTGTGTATAAAGATTAACTTGTTTCCAAGGTATCTTGGATGTGTATTTAAAAAGACAATGCTTTATTTTCAAACTAGTGTCATCATTGAATTGTAATGAGTATTGGGAGTATATAACCAGTAATGTATTATGAAAGTATGTACAGTATAATTAGAGCAATAAAACATATTTTAATTAGAGTATAGAAAAGCAAAACAAGGAATATTAAGAGAATAAAGGTGACATGCCACACATGTGCGTATTTTCGAGGTGACGCAACCCGGAAGGGCTATCAGGTGACATTTTCACACTTGTGTATACACAGTAACCTTCTTACGTCTCTAGGAAGACAGAATTGACTCTTTAAACTTAAACAATTACTTAATATATACTAGGTGCATATGTGTACATTACGCAATGAGAAAGACTTCTTAAAGAAATGTTTTAACACTTGTATAAACATATAGCTGATGCAACTAAAAAGAAGGTTTGACTTTTACTCAACACGTGCGATCATAATTGTGGTGTCATAATAGATCCACGTGACTTGATAATCTCCTAAGGTAAGAAGTGTATGAGTTACATTCATTTGTTAGCATATTATAATTAGCACTGCCCCTTTGACCCATTGTATAAAAAGGCCCGCTAAATTACTAAGGGCAGGAGACGAGAGATACTGCTAACAGAGTTCACGCTGGTGGTAGCTGCTCTGGAACTGTAACGCAATAAATACTTATATTCTTCATCAGAGATGATGGACTTGCCATTAGAAGCTTGAGCACCTCGCTTTCCTGAAGGACAGGACTTAGCTCTGTCTCCGAACCTTCATCTACTATCTCCGAACATTTCTCTCTCTAGTCTTAAACCGCCTAAGACCGAGTAGGGATTAATGTAACCGAACCGCTACAAGCTGCGTGTCTGCTGGCGGACACCACAGTTTGATCTCCGTCCAGCATCCTGGTGCAGCAAGGCAAAGAACAAGAACGATTACAGAGTGAAATAACAGATGGTGTGTCCTTAACCGTTCTGACGAAAGAAATAATTGTAGCTCAAGTTGTTCGTCGCATGCGATTACTCAAAAAGATTGACGAAATGTTGAGAATATTGGAAGCTTCAGGATTTCCGGTTTTCACCATCCAAGAGCATCACCTTCTGTCTATCTCTCATGGCCTACATGCTGCTACAATTTGTGACGTCATTTAGCTGCCGCGTGGCAGGAAATGTGGAGACTTGCATTGAACTGAATGTACTAGCGAAGTTCATTTACCTTTGACGTACAGGAAGATGTATAACAAGTTAATTCAACGCAGTATATTGCCATTACTGGCTAAGCATGTTAATGTAACAGTCTATAGAAAGAATTATTTTTTCTCGCCACAATGTTTAATATATTTATGCTTCAATGTTGTACAACATTCTAGCCGAGCTTCTTACCGTTCTCTTGCCTATAGATTTCGACATTAGATCGTTAAAATACAATTATTTCGTAAACTAAGGCCCTCTTCACTGACTGAAGAGGAAGGAACGAAAACAGCTAGCGCTGAAGTGCTCAAGAACAGCATCCCAATAATAGAAACAGCAAAAGAATATTAACCCACATGTTTCAGTCTCAGAAAAGAATGTTCCATGATATGCCACGCGAGACAGTCGCAAGACTTGTTCAGGAAGCATTGGTCGATCGTGTTAAGCTCACAAGATTGCGAAACACGCCTCTTTCTCGTCTCAGGGAAGTCAGTTTTATTATGCTAAGGAAGACAGCTGTTAAAAGTATGTTAACGGGCGTTTAAAGAGTACATCACTTTAATAAGGTTATATCTATGTAATAAACAAAATATAATATGAAAAATAGTTTGAACACCAGTTGACCAGGCAACACAGTGGAAAACTGTGTCTCAATCGAGAGTTCTGCGCAAAAATGAAGAACGTGTGCATTTGCAGCTGTTATCTGTAATGGATGGCCCACGAAACATCGGATCAACCACAGCGAGCCAGATAATGATGGAATTATGGCGGGGAGGAAAAAGGAAAAGGAAGTTGTGTTATCACAGTCTATAGATGATGCTATTTCAACATTTTCGTTAGTACGAGAAAGCGGCTTGGACCGTGAGGTAGTGTTCACAACCTTGCCGTGCGAGATGTATTCTTTGCAACAAAGAATGCAAGTATGGAGGCAATGCGAAAGAATTTGGGTGCAAAAGCGTAGTGTTGATATTGGTGCAAAATACAGTATAAAAACTGGTAAAAAGTGATGTCAACAGATCAATTGCGAAAGCGGAAGGGGGGGGGGGCGTAGCCCCATCCACTTTTACACCCGCTGTAATCACGGATATTCAAACACGGATGCTCAGTTGACAGGTAAATTGACTTTTCGTGAGCCACTCTGTATAGTACTATCCAGCAGGCGTATGAATGAATAGTGTTTAACGCCCGTTTTTTGCTACAGAAGTACCACAGGCGATGGACACTG